>JAAAWK010001168.1:0-600000 GCA_022496015.1 Hordeum marinum | reverse complement strand
CCGACTCAAGATAGCCCAATCCAGGTAGAAGAGCTATACTGATAGCAAACGCAAGGAAGTGACGTATGAAGTGGGAGACCGAGCATACCTTCGTGTGTCCCCACTTCGAGGAATCAAGAGGTTTGGTGTCAAAGGAAAGTTAGCACCCAGATTCATAGCCCCCTACAAAATTCTTGAACGTAGAGGCGAAGTTGCATATAAGCTGGAATTGCCTGAAGGATTGTCCGGAGTTCATGATGTTTTCAATGTTTCACAGATGAAGAAATGCCACGCTGAGATGGCTGATATTCCTTTGAGAGACACAGTTCCCTTAGAGGCCACACAACTTGACAGTGACCTAACCTACAAGGAGAAGCCTGTCAGAATCCTCGAGACTACCAACAGAGTTACCCGTAGCAAGACCATCAAGTTTTGTAAGGTTCTGTGGAGTCACCACACCGAGGAAGAAGCCACCTGGGAACGCGAAGAAGATCTTCGTAGAGACCACCCGCACCTATTTTCTAGCCAACCCGAATCTCGAGGGCGAGTTTCATCTTAAGGTGGGTAGGTTTGTAACATCCCAAAATTTCATTTTTGGAATGTTATGAAATATAACTATGCATCATCATCACATTGTTTGAATGAAATGAATTGTTGAAGTTCTTCTTTTAAAATCCGAAAGGCCATTTCAATTTTTCCATATACTTGTGTCTCCTATTTGAAAACCCCTGGAAATATTCAAAAAAAGAGAGGAGTAACATGACACTCCACACCAGGGGCATCTTGGTGAAATAATTGAACAATAAAACCAAGGGGTTATTTTAAAATTCATTTGCAAAAGAATTTAAAAATCAATTAGGCATTTTCTGAAAAATAATTTTTTAAAGTATTCACTTTGACAGAGGAAAAATATTCATTAAATAGCATTTATTTCCCTGATCATTTTGATATGTATATTCCCTATGTTTGGAAATGATTTGAATGCATTAAAGGGGTTTTAAACGCTCCGGAAAATAGAAAAGGAAACGGATTTAAAGCGTTTAATTAGAAACCGGCCGGCCCATAGCCTTTAAGTCCCAAATTCACTCCGGATCGGCCACCAACACGCTAACCTAGCCCTCTCTCTCACTGTCACGTGGGACCCCTGACTGCTAGCAAGATTCCCTCGCTCACCTTCCTCCTCGCGCCAGACCACCTCGCCGGAGATCCCTCCTCCGCTGATCTCTCTCCTCTCTCCCTCTCCCGACCCCGCACCTGGCCTATAAAAGCCACTGCCTTCTCTGCTCTCCGTTCCACCCCGAGCGCCCCTCCCACGCCCATAAACGCCACCGCTCCACCTCGCCGGAGTTAGGCCATCGACCGAAGCTCCCCGAGCACGAGGTCGTTGCCTTCGTCATCCCCGGCCTCATCTGACGCCACCATTCGACGCCGGATCCACGCCGCCGTCGCCTGAGCTCTTCGGATGCCGCCCCCGACCACCGCACGACCATCTCCGACCACCTTCGAAGTCCGGCCTCCGTCGACCTCGCCGGAAAACCTTGACCCCCCCCTGTGTAAGCCACCGCACCCGTGTAGTCGTCAGATCTAGATCCAACGCGCCAGATTAGAAGCATTATAACACCGAAACGTTTTCTTATAAGTTTCAGTAGTCCGCCCGCAAACACCCATGAGCACGCGTTAGCAACCAATAGGAACCCGCCACGTAGCCCTGTCCGTTCGCTAGGAATTTTGTTCTTTTCTGTTTTGTTTTAGAAAATAGAATGTTTTCTGTTTTTGTTTTTGTGTAACTTTTAAACTAATTAGTGTTTTTAATTGATTCTTTTTGCATTAGGTCACAAATTTCATGTAGTTTCATCCTGTAGTCTTAGATTTCAAATTTGAACTTTAAAATTTGAATCTAACCAAATTTGCTTAAATTACTAAAATCTGTATAACTAGAGTTTAAAAATATATTTTTGTATGAATCTTTTTGCCACTGGTTTGCATTAGTTAGACCTAACATCCTACATAATTTGAGAATTTTTAGGATGAATTTGTTTAGGGTTTTTAACAAAAAATAGAATATGTTTTGTTCTTAATAGAGTTTAGTTAGTTTGATTTTAGTTTAGTTTGAATGTGAGTTAGTTTAACTTTTGTTTTTAGTTTTCATTAGGTTCTGTTGTTTCAACATTAGGTGCAATAACTTGCTATTAATAAAAATAATTTTTTAGTTTTATACCTTATTGTTATAGGAAATCTTTATTCTTTTCCATCAGGTATAGTTTTATAAAGCAATTTAGTTTTACTTTTCACAAACATTTTAGGAGATTTAATTCTGTTTTCTAATAAAGAATCTTGGTAATTCTTTTGTGTTAAGTAATGTTCTGTTAAATAATAATAATAATAATAATAATAATAATTTTGTTTCATACTCTAATGTTATAGGAAACTCTAGTTATCTTCATTAAGTGGTGTTTTATAAAAATTATATTTTTAGTAGCAATTCTTTTCACAAAAGTTTTAGTGGATTTAATTCTGTTACTAATATAAATTTTATTATTTTCTTCTCTATTAACTATTGTTTTGCTATTAAAAAAAAGTTGTTGGTCTTATTTTATATTAGTAGTAGTTTTGACACTAAAAATTTGTGAGTCAAATATTGGTTTTGAATTTTTCTCTTGAGTGTTACTATTGAATTGTTTTAGTTTAATCTTGCTGATTGTGTGAGTTGTATTATTAGTTGTATGCTTATTGTGTGCTTTGTTTGATTTGTTAGATCATCCGGAGTGGGAAGCTTGTTATCTAGAGTCACTTGAGTACGACGATCGTCAGCAAGGCAAGTCACTTTGATCATATTTACCCATGTTTCTATTGCATTAGTTCTACCATCTCCCCAATTGCATGCAAAGTAAGTAAACTGGATACTTGGTTACTTGATGTAGTATCATGTGGTAGGCACCCCTCAACCCTTTGACACATTGGCCCCGGGAAACGTTGATTTAATTTTGCTATGCTATTAGTAGACGGGGTTGGTTGTGTGATTCATGAGAGTTGTGAGATAATAATTTCAAGACCTGCAAGATGAACAAGACTTCAAGACTCTGAGTTTTCAACATACCTCTGGGTGGATGATGGTTGAACGACGCCCTAGAGAAACTAGTGGTTAGCCTAGGTGTTGCTGGAGAAGTGCCAGTATTCATGCGGAAAGGTCCACCCAGGCACAAAGAGATGGATGGATGCTTCAAGGCCCAAGGCTTACCTGCATAGCCACAAGCCATTATGGGCTCTGGCTTGGTTGGATATCGTGGTGACCCTGGACAGGTGATGCTACGAGATGTAGAAGAACGGTAGGAAAGGATGGGCACCGACAGAGTCTCACGGGAATCATTTAGAAGACCATGTTTTGGTCATCCGTTTATCAAACACCCTGAAGTGCGAGAAATCCAACGGAGGCGATCAAATCTTGTGGGGAACGTGTGCAAAACTCTACAGAGTACCCAAACCTAATCGATTAGCCGTGTCCACGGTCATGGACAACTTGAGCCAAAGGAACTGAAACTATCTGGAATTCTCAACACAAATAATTATATTGATGTGGGTATTAATGACAACTTGGGTATGAGAATTGGTTGGTGGAACCATCTCATTAATCAACCAACATTGTAGTAATAACTTTTGCCCTCTCTTGTTGTAGGAAAAATTGGCTTTATGCAAAACTTACTACCCCACCTGCCATATATGCATATAGAATAGATGATTGCCTTACACCCCTCTTTCGTGACATTGTCGGCATATTCAATATGTTGACCTACACGGCTGCAACGTATCATGTTGCAGAGTACTTTTCCGACTAGGAGTGAGGATACACTCTACGCTCGGTGAGATGCCCTTGGAGTCAGATGGACTCAACTACCTTTGAAGCTTCCGCAAGACTTTGGTTTAGTTTATCTCATGAGTTGGCCTTCAGCCACTTTATTGTAATCCTTTTTGTAATAAAGGACTCGATATGAGATTTTGATTAATAAAGTTGTGTGATTTCCCTTTGATATATACATTGATGTACCGTGTGTGTACCAGCGTGATCTTGTGATGGTACGGGAACACCGGAGATTCGACCTTTCAGGTCGGGTCGCTACACAAACCCACTTTTATCAAAATTTTCATCAAGATTTTCACCCTCCAAATTATTGGTATGCCCTCTAAATAAAGTTGACTCTTCTTCAGTCCCTTTATCATAAATAGTAACAGTACTAAACAAGGAATCAATAGAGCAAACACCAATCATTTTAAGATCTTCATCATTGTTATGAAAGTAATCTCTAGAAAGAGGCTTTTCTAAAAGTTCTCTATTAGCTCTAAGCATAGCGGTTCTTTTCTTACTTTCATCCATAGAAACATATAAATCTTTTATTGATTCATTTATATTAGGTGGAAAAGCATTCAACTTGAGATTTTCTACATCATGGGAAATTGTATCAATGCTTGTAGACATATCATAAATCTTATTCAACTTTTCTTCTATCGTAGTATTGAAAGAGTTTTGAGCATTGATAAATTCTTTAAAATTACTCTCAAGATCAGAGGTGCTCCTATCATTATAATTATAAGAATTACCATAGGAATTACCATAATTATTAGAGGAATTTCTAGGAAAATGCCTAGAATTAAAATTACCTCTATAAGCATTGTTATTGAAAGTATTTTGTGAGATGAAATTCACATCTACAGAATCACTATTTTGCAAAATCATTGTAGACATAGGCACATCATTAGGATCAATAGGAGCATTTTTACTACCAACCAACTTCATAAGAGCATCAACTTTTTCACTCAAAGTACTAATTTCTTCCACCGAATTAACCTTTTTACTAGTAGGTGCTGTTTTAGTATGCCATTGGGAATAATTTGCCATAATATTATCTAGCAATTTTGTAGCTTCACCCAAAGTAATTTGCATTGAAGTAACTCCCGTGGCAGAATCTAAAAGATTTCTAGCGACAAAATTCAATCCTGCATAAAAAATGGTATGATCATCCAAAGATTTAAACCATGAGTAGGACAATTTCTTAGCATCAACTTCATTGTTTCCCAAGATTCTGTAACATGTTCATGCTCAAGTTGCGTAAAATTTATGATTTGAGTTCTATGGGAAATAATCTTCACGTGCAGAAAATACTTAGTAATAAAAGCGTCCTTGCACTTATCCCAAGAATCGATACTATTGTGAGGCAAAAAAGAAAACCAAATTTTTGCACGATCCCGCAAGGTGAAAGGACATAATTTAAACTGCACAATATCATTGTCCACATATTTTTTCTTTTGCATATTGCATAATTCCATGAATGTGTTTAAATGGGACGCGGCATCCTCATTAGGAGTATGACAATCGGCAGGAGCCATAGGGTTTTCTTTGATTTATTGTATGACCTGCGTGTCAATCACTAAAATCCATGTAATTGATTTAACTTTATTGCTATGTGTTAGCAAAAGTTGAAGAAGAAATAGTTGGTGTGACAACCTCGCTCGTGAAGATGCAATGATGGAGATCAGGATGATGGAGATCATGGCGTCATACCGGTGACGATGGAGATCATGTTGGTGTTTTGGAGATGGAGATCAAAAGCACAAGATGATGATGGCCATATCATGTCACTTATATGATTTGCATGTGATATTAATCCTTTTATGCGTGTTATTTTGCTTAGGACGACGGTAGCATTATAAGATGATCCCTCACTAAAATTTCAAGATTAAAATTGTGTTCTCCCCAAGTGTGCATCATTGCAAAGGATCGTCCTTTAGAAGCACCACGTGTTGATTGAGTGTGTTAGACTCTATGTACGCATACAATGGGTGTAAGCCAGTTTTGCACATGTAGAACACTTGGGTTCAACTTGACGAGCCTAGCATGTACAGACATGGTCTCGGAACACAGGAGACCGAAAGGTTGAACATGAGTTATATAGTAGAAATGATGAACATGGATATTTTCACCAATGAAACCACCTCATATCATGTGATGATCGGACTTGGGTTGGTGAATTTGGATCATGTTACACTTAGACAACCTGAGGGGTGTTGATTTGAGTGGGAGTTCTAAAGTAATATGATTAATTGAAATCATTATCATGAACATAGTCTAAGTTGTATTTCTGCAAAATTATGTTGTAGATAAATGGCTCACACATTAGCTCCCCTATATTTTGATACGTTCTTAGAGAAAAACTAAGTTGAAAGATGGTAGTAGCAATTATGCGGACTAGGTCCGTAAACTGAGGATTGTCCTCATTGATGCACAGATGGCTGATGTCCTTGATGCACTTCTCGGTGCGCCAACCCCTCACACATCGTCTATTGGTGTTGAGAACATCAGACAGGCACATTTTTTATGACTACTTGATAGTTCAGTGTGTCATGCTTTACTGCTTAGAATTGAGGCTTCAAAGGCGTTTTGAACATCACGGAGCATATGAGATGTTCTAAGAGATGAAATTGGAATTTCAGGCTCGTGCCCGTGTTGAGAGGCAAGAGACCTCCAACAAGATTCTTTGCCTACAAGATGAAGGAGAATAGCTCAATCGGTGATCGTTCGCTCAGATTGTCTGGGTGCTACAATCGCTTGAATCAAGTGGGAGTTGATCTTCCAGATAAGATAGTGATTGATATAGTTCTCCAAGTCACTACCACAAAGCTACTAGAGCTTCATGATGAACTATAAACATGCCAGGGATGGAAAAGATGATCCCTGAGCTATTAGCGATGTTTGACACTGTGAAGTTTGAAATCAAGAAGGAGCATCTAATGTTGATGGTTAGTAGAACCACTAGTTTCGAGAAGGGCAAGGTCACGAAGGAAAACTTCATGAATGGCAAGCTAGTTGATGCTCCAGTGAAGAAACCCAACATTGAACCCAAACCCGAGACTAAGTGCTTCTATTATGAGGAGAACGGTCACTGAAGCGGAACTGTCCTGGATACTTGGTAGATAAGAAGGTTGGCAACGTCAACAGAAGTATTTGATATATGTGTTATTGATGTGTACCTTACTAGTGCTCCTAGTAGTACTTGGGTATTAGATACTGATTTAGTTTCTAATGTTAGTAACTCGAAATAAAAGCTATGGAATAAACGGATACTAGCCAAGGGCGAGGTGACAATGTGTGTTGGAAGTGTTTCCAAGGTTGATATGATCACCATCGCACGCTCCCTCTACCTTTGGGGTTAGTGTTGAACATAAATAAATGTTATTTGGTGTTTGCGTTGAGCATGAGCATGATTAGATAGTTTTTATTGCAATACAGTTATTCATTTAAGCTAGAGAATAATAGTTATTCTATTTACATGAATGATACCATCATTGGTCATGCACCCAATGTGAATGGTTTATTGAATCTCGATCATAGTGATACACGTGTTCATAATATTGATGTCAAAAGATGCAAAGTTAATAATGATAGTACCACATACTTGTGGCACTACCGCTAAAGGTCATATTGGTGTAAAGCGCGTGAATAAACTCCATGCTCATGGATCTTTAAACTCATTCAATTTCGAATCGGTTGAGCATGCAGACCATGACTCATAGGCAAGATGACTAAGACCCCATTTTTTGATATGATGGAGCGGGCAAGTGACTTATTGGAAATAATACATGTTGATGTATGCGGTCCAATGAGTGTTGAAGCATGCATCGGATATTGTTATTTTCTTACCTTCACTAATGATTTGAGTAGGTATCGGTAGATTTACTTAATGAAACACAAGTCTGAAACGTTTTAAAAGTTCAAGAAAATTCAGAGTGGAGTTTAAGATCATCGTGACAAGAAGATAAAATGTCTATGATATGATCATGGAGGTGAATATCTGAGTTACGAGTTTGGTAGGCCACTTAAGATATCGTGGAAATTGTTTCACAACTCACGCCACCTGAAACACCATAGCGTAATGGTGTGTTTGAAGGTCATAGTCATGCTCTATTGGATATGGTGCGTACTATGATGTCTCTTGTCGTTTTGCCACTATTGTTTTGGGGTTATGCACTAGACACAACTATATTCACTTTAATAAGGGCACCATCTAAATCCATTGAGATGACAATGTATGAATTATGGCTTGGCAGAAACCTAAGATGTCATTTCTTAGAGTTTAGGAATACGATGCTTATGTGAAAAGACTTGAACCTGATAAGCTTGAACCCAAAGCGAACAAATGCGTCTTCATAGGATACCCTAAGGAAACAGTCGGGTATACCTTATATCTTAGATCCGAGGGCAAAATGTTTGTTGCTAAAAATGGGTCCTTTCTCGAGAAATAGTTTCTCTTGAAAGAATTGAGTGGGAGGAAGGTAGAACTTGATGAGGTTATTAAACTGTCACTTTAGTTGGATGGTAGCATGGCATAGAAAGATGTTTCTATAGCGCCTACACCAAATTAAAGAGGAAGCTAATGATGACGATCATGAAACTTTGGATCAAGTTACTACCGAACCTGATAGGTCAAGAAGACATGTAATGTCCTGAGTGGTATGGCAATCCTGTCTTGGAGGTCATGTTGTTAGACAACAGTGAACCTACGAGCTATGAAGATGCAATGGTGGGCCCGGATTCCAACAAATCGCTAGGAACCATGAAATCCGAGATAGGATCCATGTATGGTAACCAAGTATGGACTTTGGTAGACTTGCCTGGTGAACGGCAGGCTGTTAAGTACAAATGGATCTTTAAGACGAAGACAGACGCTAATGGTAAATGTCACCATTTATAAAGCTCAACTTTTCACAAAGTAGTTTCCGAAAAGTTCAAGGAGTTGACTACGATGAGACCTCTCACCCGTAGCGATGCTGAAGTTTGTTGGAATCATGTTAGCAGTTGCTGCATTTTTCGATTATGAAATATGACTGATGGATGTCAAAACATTGTTACCTTAATGGTTTCCTTGAGGAAATGTTGTATGTGATACAACCAGAAGGTTTTGTCAATCCTAAGGATGCTAAAAGTTATGCAAGCTCCAGCGATCCTTCTATAGACTGGAGCAAGCATCTCGGAGTTGGAATATATACTTTGATAAGGTGATCAAAGCTTTTAGGTTTATACAAAGTTTCTAAGAAACTTGTATTTACAAGAAAGTGAGTGGGAGCACTATAGAATTTCTGATGAGTATATGTGGATGACATATTGTTGATCAGAAATGATGTAGAATTTCTGGAAAGCATAAAGGGTTGTTTGAAAGGAGTTTTTCAAAGGAAGACCTTGAATGAAGCTACTTAAATATTGGGCATCAAGATCTATAGAGATAGATCAAGACGCTTTTGAAGGAGTTCAAAATAGATCAGTCAAAGAAGGAGTTCCAAATAGATTAGTCAAAGAAGGAGTTCTTGGTTGTATTGTAAGGTATGAATTTGTGTACGACTCAAAGCTCGACCACAACAGAAGAAAGATAAAGGAAGAAGGTCGACCCCTATGCCTTATCCATAGGCTCTATATAGTATGCCACGTTGTGTATCGCACCTGGTATGTGCCTTGCCATGAGTCTGTCAAGGGGTACAAGAGTGATCCAGGAGTGAATCACTGGACATCGGTTAATATTATCCTTAGTAACTAGAGGACTAAGGAAATGTTTCTCAATTATGGAGGTGATAAAGAGTTCATCATAAAGGTTTACATTGATGCAAGCTTTGTCACCAGTCTGGATGACTCTGAGTAGCAAACCGAATACGTATAGTGGAGTAGTCATTTGGAATAGCTCCAAGTGGCGCATAGTAGCAGCATCTACAGTATGACATATAGATTTGCAAAGTACACATGGATCTGAATGTTGCAGACCGTTGACTAAAACCTCTCTCACAAGCAAACCCCATGGTGATGTTAACTAGATTATTGACTCTAGTGCAAGTGGGAGACTGTTGGAAATATGCCCTAGAGGCAATATTAAATTAGTTATTATCATATTTCCTTGTTCATGATATTCTTTTATTATCCATGCTAGAATTGTATTGATCAGAAACTCAGATACGTGTGTGGATACATAGACAACACTATGTCCCTATTGAGCCTCTATTAGACTAGCTCGTTGATCAGAGATGGTCAAGGTTTCGTGATCATAGACATGAGTTGTCATCTGATAATGGGATCACATCATTAGGAGAATGATGTATTGGACAAGACCCAAAACTATGAATGTAGCATATGATCGTGTGAGTTTATTGCTATTGTTTTCTACATGTCAAGTATTTGTTCCTATGACCATGAGATCATGCAACTCACTAACACCGGAAGAGTACCTTGTCTATATCAAACGTACCTTGTATTATGGAACAAGTAAAGAGACTTGCCGGTAACGAGATTGAACTAGGTATGGAGATATTGACGATCGAATCTCAGGCAAGTAACATACACATGAACAAAGGGAATTGCATGAGAGATTAACTTAATCCTTGACATAGAGGTTCAACCGATAAAGATCTTTGTAGAATATGTAGGAACCAATATGGGCATCCAGGTCCCGCCATTGGATATTGTCCATAGAGGAGTCTCGATCATGTCTGCATAGTTCTCGAACCCGGAGGGTCTACACACTTAACGTTTGGTGACGATATAAGTATAGTTGACTCATTATGTTGGTGATCAAAGGTTGTTCAGAGTTTCGGATGAGATCAGGGACATGACGAGGAGCTCCAAAATAGTATGGACGTAAAGATTGATATATGGGATAATAGTGTTTTGTCTCTGGAAGGGTTCCGGAATTTACCGGAAGGGGTTTCAGATGTTTCTCGAAATGTTCGGGTATGAGAAAACTTTATTTGGGCCAATTGGTAAATCCTACGAGGCTTTAGGAAGGTGCAAAAGGAGTTTCACGAAGGAGAGGGGCCAGATGCCAGGGACCCTGGCATCTACGGCCAGACGCCAAGGACCCTAGCATCTGGTCCTGGAGTCCAAGGAGCACTCTTGCCTTGCATGCCAAACCGACTTTGATGACGCTCTTTCTCCAAGAAACAACACCAAGTCTCAACATATAAATAGAGGGGCACGTCTAGCACCCGAAACATATCAAGGTTTCCCCAAGCCATGTGCCGGCAACCTCGCCCCTCTAGTTTATCCATCGTCATAGTTCTGCTGTGCTTAGCGAAGCCCAGTGGAGATTGTTCTTCACCACTACTCTCACCACGTTGTCATGCTGCCGGAACTCATCTACTACTTCTCCCCTCTTGCTGGATCAAGGAGTTGACGTCATCAAGTTGTATGTGTGTTGAACGCGGAGGTGCCGTCTGTTCGGCACTAGATCATGATTGGGTTGCGGGATGGCTTGCCATTTGGATTGCGAAGACGTTCCACTACATCAACCGAGTTTCTTAACACTTCCGCTTAGCGACGTACAAGGGTATGTGGATCCGATCTCTCCTCTCGTAGATGTTCATCTCCTATATTGATCTTCGTGAAGTGTAGGAAAGTTTTTGTTTCCCATGCAACGTTCCCCAACATCCCAAACATGTAACACTCTCACCAAAGCATACAACTCTTTTTCATAGATCAAGTAATTAAGTTGAGAGACAAAATGGTTCTCACTAAAATATGCAATTGGGCGCTTTTCTTGCATTAGCACACCACCTAAGCCATTACCACTAGCGTCACGATGCACTTCAAAAGTTTTATCAAAGTTGGGTAATGCAAGCAAAGGTGCATGAGTAAGCACATTTTTAGCTCAAGGAATGCGGTGTCTTGCGTTGGTCCCCAAATGAAAGGTGCATTTTTCTTGCTCAAACTATGTAGAGGAGATGCAATAGTGCTAAAATCCTTAACAAAGCAACTGTAGAAACCAGCTAGTTCTAGGAAGCTACACACTTGTTGCAAATTTGTGGGTGTGTGCCAAGTTTTAATTGCATCAATTTTAGTTTCATCCACATGGACACCATTATAAGAAATCAAAAATCCTGGGAAAACAACCTTGTCAACACCAAAAGTGCATTTTTCCATGTTAGCATACAATTGTTCCTTCCTAAGAACTTGCAATACTTTCCTAACATATTTAGCATGCTCCTCAAGAGATTCGCTAAAAACAAGAATGTCATCAAAGTTTACCACAGCGCAGTATCCAATGAATGGACGTAAGACATGATGCATGACACGGATAAATGTACCCGGTGCTTCGGATAAGCCCATGAGCATCACTAGCCATTCATATAGACCAAACTTAGTTTTGAAAGCCGTTTTCCACTCATCGCCCTCTTGTATGCGTATTTGATAGTAATCACTTTTCAAGTCAATCTTGGAAAATATAGTGGCACCAAAAAGTTCATATAGCATATCATCTAGGCGAGGAATAGGGTGGCGATATCTAATCATTATAGCATTGATATGGCGGCAATCTAAACACATTCACATACTACCGTCTTGCTTAGGTACTAGAATCATGGGAACTGCACAAGGACTTAAACTCTCGTGTACATGCCCTTTATCTAGGAGTTTTTGGACTTGCCTCTGTATATCGTTTGTTTCTTCAGGGTTGACACGGTAGGGTGCCTTGTTGGGAAGCGATGCGCCGGGAATGAGGTCGATGTGGTGTTCGATCCCTTGTTTTGGTAGTCCCGGAGGTAGCTCATCTAGAAATACGTCTTGAAATTCCTGCAACAATTGAGATAACACAAGAGAAAGATGTTGTGAAGGGTTGGCCCGTACGACATCATCCTTGCACACAAGTACATAGTGAAGAATGGTAGATGAGCTCTCACTCACATCCCTCATATCTATTTTGGTGGATAAAAGAACTAGATCTCCCATGTTCCTCATCGTGGAGTCACTCATTTTTGGCTTGTGGCACTCACTATCTTTTACGTGGACCACTCTCTCACTTTTATCTCCATGATGCGATGAAGCTTGCTTGTCAGCGGTCACTTGACTTGGAGATATTGGTCAAAGCACATATTCCTTGCCCTCCATTTTGAAGCTATAGTTATTGGTCCGACCATTGTGGATGACGCCACAATCCAATTGCCAAGGTCTCCCAAGGAGTATATAGCAAACAGACATGGGAACCACATCACACTCCAAGGTGTCCTCATAAGCGCCTATCTTGAAGGAAACTTGCACGGTGTGATCAACTTGGATAGTCTCAGAGTCACTAATCCAATGGACCTTGTGGGGGCGAGGGTGCTTCTTCTTGACCAATTGGAGCTTGGAGCAAAGGTCTTCACTTGCCAAATTGTGGCAACTTCCTCCATCTATGATGACCGTGACAAATTTTGTAGCGACCCGACCTGAAAGGTCGAATCTCCGGTGTTTCCGTACCATCCCAAGATCATGTTGGTACACACACACGGTACATCAATGTATATATCAAAGTGAAATCACACAGCTTTATTAATCGAAAATATCATATCGAGTTCTTTATTACAATAAAGATTACAATAAAGTGGTTGAACGCCAACTCATGAGATAAACTAAACCAAAGTCTTGCAGAAGCTTCAAAGGTAGTTGAGTCCATCTGACTCCAAGGGCATCTCACCGAGTGTAGAGCGTATCCTCACTCCTAGTCGGAAAAGTACTCTGCAACATGATACGTTGCAGCCGTGTAGGTCAGCATATTGAATATGCCGGCAATGTCACAAAAAGGGGGTAAAATAATCATATCTTCTATATGCATATATGGCAGGTGGGGTAGTAAGTTTTGCATAAAGCCAATTTTTCCTACAACAAGAGAGGGCAAAGCAAAAGTTATTACTACATTGTTGGTTGATTAATGAGATGGTTCCACCAACCAATTCTCATACCCAAGTTGTCATTAATACCCACATCATTATAATACTTTGTGTTGAGAGTTCCAGATAGTTTCAGTTCCTTTGGCTCGAACTGTCCATGACCGTGGACACGGCTAATCGATTAGGTTTGGGTACTCTACAGAGTTTTGCACACATTCCCCACAAGATTTGATTGCCTCCGTTGAATTTCTCGCACTTCAGGGTGTTTGAGAAACGGATGACCAAAACATGGTCTTCTAAAGTGTTTCCCTGAGACTCTGTCGGTGCCCATCCTTTCCTACCGTTCTTCTACATCTCGTAGCACCGCCTGTCCAGGGTCACCATGATATCCAACCAAGCCAGAGCCCATAATGGCTTGTGGCTGTGCAGCTAAGCCTTGGGTCTTGAAGCATCCATCCATCTCTTTGTGCCTGGGTGGACCTTTCCGCGTGAATATTGGCACTTCTCCAACAACACCTAGGCTAACCACTGGCTTCTCCAGGGCGCCGTTCAACCATCATCCACCCAGAGGTATATTGAAAACTTGGAGCCTTGAAGTCTTGTTCATCAAGTAGGTCTTGTAATTATTATCTCACAACTCTCATGAATCACACAACCAACCCCGTCTACTAACAACATAGCAAAATTAAAACAACGTTTACCGGGGCCAAAGTGTCAAAAGGGTTGAGGGTGCCTACCACATGATACTACATCAAGTAACCAAGTTTCCAAATTACCTACTTTGCATGCAATTGTGGAGATGGTAGAACTAATGAAAATAAAACATGGGTAAACATGATCAAAGTGACTTGCCTTGGAGACGATCCTCATACTCAAGTGACTCTAGATAACAAGCTTCGCACTCCGGATGATCTAACAAATCAAACAAAGCACACAATAAGCATAACTACATACAATTCACACAACAGCAAGGTAACAAATACTTCAACAAACAATAGCACAATCAAAAGGAAAATCACTCAAAGTAGAAGACTCTAAAAATTTTGGTGTCAAAATTTCTACTAAGACATAACAAAACAATTTTTTTTCCAGCAACTAACCATTAGATAACAGAAAAGTAAATGAATTTTTTTATTAGAAAACAGTAAGTATTTCATTTTAAAAGTTTTGTGCAAAAGGGGTTACTACAAAACATTTTTGTTCTAAACAATACTCATGGTGAAACAAAGTTTACCTATTTAAACTAGAGCACAAAACAAAATAAAATATTTTTATAAAAAAAATAGTTCACCTAATGTTGAACAACAGAACTAAATAAACTAAAATAAAAAGTTAAACTAGAACAAAATCAACTAAAACTAAAATGAAAACAATTCAATTAAACACTAAGAAGAAACTAAAAAGAATCTGTTTTTACTAAAAACCTTAATCTTAAATTTACTAAAAATTCTCAAACAGTGCTGGATGATAAGCCTAACCAATACAAAACAGTGTCAAAAAGAATCACTCAAAAATAAGTTTTTAAACTCAAGTTATTCAAGTTTTAGTGATTTGATCAAATTTAACAAAATTCAAATTTAAAGTTCAAATTTGGAAACTAAGACTACAGACAGAAACTACATGAAATTTGTGACATGTTGCAAAAAGAATCATGCAAAAACTCTAAATGTTTTAAAAGATATAATAAAAATAAAAACAAAACACATTCTATTTTCTAAAATAGAAACAGAAAAGAAAAATTATTTAGCTATCGGACAGGGTGACGTGGCGGCTTCCTATTGGTCGAAAAGAGCACGCGTGTGGTGTTTGCGGCGGACGACCGAAGCGTAAAAGAAAACGGTTCGCCATTTTAATCTTTCTAATCCGATCCGTTGATCCTAGATCTAACGGCTACGGAGAGGGGCAGGGCTTACAGAGGTGGAGGTCGGGGTTCCGGCGAGGTCGACGTCGGCCGCATGTTGGAGGTGGTCCGAGACAGTGGTACGATGGTCGAGGGCGGCGTCCGAAGGGTCCAGGCGACGGCGGCGAAGCTCCGACAATGATTGCTGGCGTCGGTTCGGGTTGGGGACGACAGGGGCGACGGCGTCGAGCTCGGAGAGCTTCGGTGGGGTGCCGAACTCCGGCGAGGTGCGGGGGCGATGTTCTGGCAAGGGGAGTGGGGTTTCGGGGGTGGAATGGAGCGCGGCGAGGGCAGAGCTTTATATAGGCGCGGCGCGGGGTCGAGAGAGGGGAAGAGAAGCGAGATCCGGGGAGGAGGGATCTCCGGCGAGGTCGGGGGACGTCGGGAGGGAGATGAGCACTGTGATGGCGTTGTCGGACGGTGGGGTCCGCTCATCAGTGAGGGAGAGGGTGGCGTCATCGCGTCGGTGACCGATCCGGAGCGATCTCGGGGAGTAAAGGCTGGTGGGCCGACCGGTTTTCTAATTAAAACGTTTAAATTCGTTTCCTTTTCTATTTTCCAGAGAATTAAAATCTCATTAAGGCATTCAAAACATTTCCAAAATTTGAAGATATATATATATCAAATTGATCAGGGGAATAAATGCTATTAAATGAACATTTTTCCATGGCCAAATGAATACTTTAAAAAAATTATTTTCTGAAAATGCCTAAATTGATTTTAAATTCTTTTGCAATAAATTTTCAAATAACGCCCTGGTTTTATTTTTCTAATATTTCACAAAGATTCCCCTGGGGTGGAGTGTCATGTTACTCCTCTCTTTTTATGAATAATTCCAAGGGTTTTCAAAGTAGGGGAAACAAGTAAATAGAAAAATGAAAGTGGCCTTTTAGAAATCCAGAAGAAAAACTTCAACAATTCATTTCATTCAAACAATGTTATGATGATGCATAGCTGTATGTCATAACATTCCAAAATAGAATTTGGGATGTTAGAAACCTACCCACCTTAAGATGAATCTCGCCCTCGAGATTCGGGTTGGCTAAAAAATAGGTGAGGGTGGTCTCGACGAAGATCTTCTTCGCGTTCCCAGGTGG
This sequence comes from Hordeum marinum, assembly GCA_022496015.1. Classification (NCBI taxonomy): domain Eukaryota; kingdom Viridiplantae; phylum Streptophyta; class Magnoliopsida; order Poales; family Poaceae; genus Hordeum; species Hordeum marinum. The sequence continues at coordinate 583,356 of JAAAWK010001168.1, read as the reverse complement.
CTTCCTCCTCGGTGTGGTGACTCCACAAAACCTTACAAAACTTGATGGTCTTGCTACGGGTAACTCTGTTGGTAGTCTCGAGGATTCTGACAGGCTTCTCCTCGTAAGTCATATCACTGTCCGGCTGTATGGCCTCTAGGGGCACTGTGTCTCTCAAAGGAATATCAGCCATCTCAGCGTGGCATTTCTTCAGCTGAGAAACATGGAAAACATCATGAACTCCGGACAATGCTTCCGGTAATTCCAATTTGTATGCAACTTTGCCTCTACGTTCAAGAATTTTGTAGGGGCCTATGAATCTGGGTGCTAACTTTCCTTTAACACCAAACCTCTTGATTCCTCGAAGTGGGGACACACAAAGGTATGCTCGGTCTCCCACTTCATACGTCACTTCCTTGCGTTTGCTGTCAGCATAGCTCTTCTGCCTAGATTGGGCTATCTTGAGTCGGTCTCGAATCAGTTTGACCTTTTCTTTAGAATCTCGGATAAGATCAGGACCAAAAAGCTTTCGGTCTCCAACACCATCCCACATCAATGGTGTTCTGCACCTCCTTCCGTATAAAGCTTCAAAAGGGGCCATCTTCAGACTCATCTGATAATTGTTGTTGTACAAGAACTCTGTATAAGGTAAGTTGTCCTCCCAACTAGATCCATAGTCTAGCGCACAAGCTCTCAACATGTCCTCCAGAATCTGGTTGACTCTCTCAGTCTGTCCGTCGGTCTGCGGATGAAAAGTTGTACTAAATTCTAGCCTTGTACCCAAAGTTTCGTGTAACTGATGCCAAAACTTTGAGGTAAATTGTGTTCCTCTATCTGACACGATACTCCTCGGAACTCCATGCAGACATACGATCCTGGTCATATATATCTTGGCTAACTTAGCACTGGTATAGGTGGTCTTCACTGGAATGAAATGAGCCACCTTGGTCAAGCGATCGACCACTACCCAGATGGAATCATAACCTGAACGGGTCCTCGGTAATCCTGTGATGTAGTCCATACTAGCTAATCCCATTTCCACTCGGGTATCGGCAAAGGTTGGAGTAACCCTGCTGGTTTCTGATGTTCCGCCTTTACTCGCTGACAAACATCACATACCACAACATGTTCGGCAATATCCTTCTTCATACCTGTCCACCAGTAACTTTCCTTCAAATCCAGGTACATCTTGGTGTTGCCTGGGTGTATCGAGTAGGGTGAATCGTGGGCTTCTTGAAGTATCAACTTCCTGAGCTCTGGGTCATTGGGCACATAGATTCGGTCCTCAAACCATAAAGTACCTTGTTCATCTTCACGAAAGTCTTTAGCTTTTCCATCTTTCATTCTTTGCTTTATCTCAGCTACCTCCTTGTCCGATTTCTGGGCTTCACGAATTCTTTTGGTCAAGGTGGACTGGATCTCTAGTGTGGCAACATATCCTTTTGGAACTATCTCTAGCCGGAGCTCTCTGAGATCATCGGGTAGCTCCTGGGGTAATCCTCCTGCTATGAGTGTGTTCACATAACTCTTCCGACTCAAAGCATCTGCTACAACATTTGCCTTTCCTGGATGGTAATGCAGTCTCATGTCATAGTCCTTTATTAACTCTAGCCATCTCCTCTGTCTGAGGTTCAACTCCTTCTGTGTGAAGATATACTTCAGGCTTTTATGATCAGTGTAAACATCACAACTATTTCCGATAAGGAAATGTCTCCAGGTCTTGAGTGCGTGCACTACGGCTGCTAGTTCCAAATCATGGGTGGCATAGTTCAACTCATGAGGTCATAACTGTCTGGATGAATAGGCTACAACTTTTCCCTCCTACATGAGTACTCCTCCAAGTCCTTGACGCGAAGCATCACAATAAACCTGGAAGTCCTTCCGAATATTTCGCAAAATCAACACTGGGGCTGTGACCAAACGTTTCTTTAACTCCTCGAAACTGGCCTCACATTCCTCAATCCAAATATACTTAGACTCTTTCTTCAACAATTCCGTCATGGGTTTGGCAATCTTGGAGAAATTCTCAATGAACCTCCGGTAATATCCGGAAGTCCGAGAAAACTGCGGATCTCCTTAACTGAGGTGGGTGACTTCCACTCGGTGACTGCTTCAACCTTAGCGGGGTCCACTGCTATTCAATCTCTAGAAATAACATGTCCAAGGAATCCGACTTCCGTCAGCCAGAATTCACATTTACTGAACTTGGCATATAACTGATGCTCTCTAAGCTTCTCCAGAACTAAACGCAAGTGTTCCTTGTGTTCTTCCTCGCTCTTGGAGAATATCAAAATGTCATCGATGAACACCATGACAAACTTGTCCAGATATTCCATAAACACTTTGTTCATCATATTCATGAAGTAGGCAGGAGCATTAGTCAAACCAAAATACATGACTATAAACTCATATAGGCCATACCTTCTGGTGAAGGCTGTTTTGGGTATATCCTGTTCACGAATTTTCAGTTGGTGATACCCTGATCGAAGATCGATCTTGGAGAATACTTTGGCTCCCACTAGTTGATCGAACAAGTCATTAACCATCGGTAGAGGGTACTTGTTCTTGATAGTCACCTCGTTCAATGCACGATAATTGACTACCATCCTCAAGGTTTTATCCTTCTTCTCCACCAAAAGAACTGGGGCTCCCCAAGGTGAAGAACTTGGGCGAATATACCCTTTGTCCAATAACTCCTTAATCTGCTTCTTGATTTCTCCCAAATCATTTGCGGGCATCCGATATGGTCTCTTGGAAATTGGGGTTGTTCCTGGTAGTAACTCTATCAGAAATTCAATCTCTCTATCCGGTGGCATGCCTGGTAATTCCTCTGGGAATACATCTGGAAAGTCTTGTACCACCAGCACTTCCTCCTGAACCACTCCTGTGAGGGAATTTAGCCGAGCACTCATCTGTGTGCGTCGGGATACATACTTAATTCTCTTGTTCTCTGGGGTGGTGAGCAAAATAGACTTGCTGGGGCAATCAAGGTTTCCTTCATACTTGGTCATCCAATCCATGCCTAGGATTACATCCAATCCCTGGGATTCTAAGACGATGAGGACGGTGGGAAAAACATGGTTTCCTATATGGAGTTTCAATGCGTGGCATCCTATCCCTGCCATCATCATACCTCCTGGGGAATTGACCTTAATGGGCTCACTAAGGGTTCTGGTGGGTAAACCATACTTTTCCACAACTACCCTTGATATGAATGAATGAATTGCACCAGAATCAAAACATACCATAACTGGACGTGAATGCAATAAAAACTTACCAACCACAGTCTTGGGTTGATCATAGACTTCTTCCACATCAATGTGGTTCACCTGAGCACGAGGAAAAGGATTTGGCTTCTTAGCTGATGAGTTGCCATTGTTGTTGTCGTTTCCATTTCCTTGCTTGTTCTGGGGACATTCAGTGGCATAGTGCCCTGTCTTCTAGCACTTGAAGCAGGTGATATGGTTCAGATCCTTCTGAGCTGGAGCGGGACGGTGCTGGTTGCCATTGCCACTTCCATTGCCGTTCTTGAAGTTGCCATTGTTGGGACGATTATTCCCATTTCCTCCATGGTTGTGGCCTCCATGGTTGTGCACGTGATGAGTGTGTCCTCCATACTTACCGGTCCCTGATCCGGTATTCCCTGAGTACGGGGAGTAGCGGGGCTTCTGTTGAGCTCCAGAGTTAGGCTTCCCCTGTCCATACTTCCTCTTGCGGTTTTCAATTTGCTGTTGCTTCCCTTCCAAGATGAGGGCCTTGTCTGCCAGCTCCTGGTAGTTGTTGAAAGTAACCACCATCAGCTGCATGCTCAACTCATCATTGAGTCCTTCCAGGAACTTCTCCTGTTTGGCCGCATCATCGGCCGCATCTCCTGGTGCATAACGAGCCAACATGCTGAATTCATCCACATACTAGGCCACGGAGCGGTTCCCCTGGCGTAAGTTGCGAAACTCACGCTTCTTCAGACTCATGGCTCCAGCTGAGACATGAGCGGTGCGGAAAGCTAGCTTGAACTACTCCCAAGTCACACCAGCAATGGGGTATGTGGTGGTGTAGTTCTCCCACCATGAAGCTGCTGGTCCCTCCAGTTGATGGGCGGCAAAGCGCACCTTTTCAGCCTTAGTGCATCCAGCGGTGATGAGTTCCCTCTCCATCTTTGGAGCCAATCATCTGCCACAATGGGCTCAGTGCTGCTAGAGAAAGTTGGTGGATTCAGCCTCAGAAAACGGGTGAGGTTGTCGCCCTGAGGTGGAGGGTGGTTGTTGTGGTTGTTGGTCTGGTTCTGGATCAATAGCTGCATCAGGGCATTCTGATGCTGGGAAGTTGTGTGAGTTCCGGCGGGAAGGTGAAGTCGGGCTCACGTCGCGGAGGCATCTTGCTGTTTTCAGAGGGGTGAGAATTAGAATAGAACAAGGGCCTAAAGGAAAATTTTCACTACCCATATGCAATGCAACATACATATCACACCAAACACTCATTCATTTATTCAACTCAAGTTTCAAACATCGAGATACCAGTGTCCAAATAAACTAGGCATCGACCTACGTTTTAACGATGAAATTTAAAGATACATGGGGGCATGACTAAAGTTCTCCTCAAAATTCCATGGTAATGTGGCCTCCTCCGGTGGTGCTCTCCTCATAGTCATCATCGTTGCTGATCAAGGGAGCCACGTCTCCTTCTGGGTGAAGATTTTCTCCCATGTCCAGTTGTTCCTCCAGAGTTGCAATGCGAGTGTTCAGCTTCTCGATCCTCTCCAAGAAATCCTTCACTTCATGCTCATGCTTCTACTTGGCTTCCCGTAGGTCAGCCTCGAGGTCAAGCTCATGGTTCATCAGCCTCTTGATCGTCTTCGTGTCTGCGCATACCCGAAGCTCCAAGGTCCTGATGTGAGTCTCGAAAGTCTGGATATAGGAAATGGTGGAGTCTTCGGTGGGAGTGTTTATGATATTTCCATTGGCATCCCTGCGAAAAACCATGCTGAGTCCTGGCGAAATGGGACCACCCTTGTATTCCTGTTGAATACGTCTGAGGGCACGGTGAATCGCCATGTCCCTCCCAAGAATCTAGCTGGGTGCCACAAACTTGAGGTCGATGGGTTCTTTACGATTTCCAAAGGTCTTTCCGGGGATGTGCACCTCGATCCTGTAGCGACTGTCTTGTGGAAAAGACATGATAGGAGTCTCGGTGATGCTTGGCAAAGCGATCCTTACATCCCTGATGATCTTCACCATCTCTTTGCCATAGGGCATCGTCGCATCAGGCTGGCAAAACTCCTTGAACAAAACTAGGGTGAAGGTGGCCATCTAGAAAGGTTGAAATAATCGGAAGGAAGTCAGAAATGAACAGATGAGAATATAAGAATTTTAAAGACAAAATAAAAAAATCCTAAGGCTTTTCCAATCCTAGAGGTTACGTCCTACGGTCAGCGTGTGCTCTGATACCATTTCTGTAGCGACCCGACTTGAAAGGTCGAATCTCCGGTGTTTCCGTACCATCCCAAGATCATGCTGGTACACACACGGTACATCAATGTATATATCAAAGTGAAATCACACAGCTTTGTTAATCGAAAATCTCATATCGAGTTCTTTATTACAATAAAGATTACAATAAAGTGGCTGAAGGCCAACTCATGAGATAAACTAAACCAAAGTCTTGCGGAAGCTTCAAAGTAGTTGAGTCCATCTGACTCCAAGGGCATCTCATTGAGAGTAGAGCGTATCCTCACTCCTGGTCGAAAAAATACTCTACAACATGATACGTTGCAGCCGTGTAGGTCAGCATATTGAATATGCCGGCAATGTCACAAAAAGGGGGTAAAATAATCATATCTTCTATATGCATATATGGCAGGTGGGGTAGTAAGTTTTGCATAAAGCCAATTTTTCCTACAACAAGAGAGGGCAAAGCAAAAGTTATTACTACATTGTTGGTTGATCAATGAGATGGTTCCACCAACCAATTCTCATACCCAAGTTGTCATTAATACCCACATCATTATAATACTTTGTGTTGAGAGTTCCAGATAGTTTCAGTTCCTTTGGCTCAAACTGTCCATGACCGTGGACACGGCTAATCGATTAGGTTTGGGTACTCTATAGAGTTTTGCACACGTTCCCCACAAGATTTGATTGCCTCCATTGAATTTCTCGCACTTCAGGGTGTTTGAGAAATGGATGACCAAAACATGGTCTTCTAAAGGGTTTCCCTGAGACTCTGTCGGTGCCCATCCTTTCCTACCGTTCTTCTACATCTCGTAGCACCGCCTGTCCAGGGTCACCATGATATCCAACCAAGCCAGAGCCCATAATGGCTTGTGGCTGTGCAGCTAAGCCTTGGGTCTTGAAGCATCCATCCATCTCTTTGTGCCTGGGTGGACCTTTCCGCGTGAATATTGGCACTTCTCTAGCAACACCTAGGCTAACCACTGGCTTCTCCAGGGCGCCATTCAACCATCATCCACCCAGAGGTATATTGAAAACTTGGAGCCTTGAAGTCTTGTTCATCAAGTAGGTCTTGTAATTATTATCTCACAACTCTCATGAATCACACAACAAACCCCGTCTACTAACAGCATAGCAAAATTAAAACAACGTTTCCCAGGGCCAAAGTGTCAAAAGGGTTGAGGGTGCCTACCACATGATACTACATCAAGTAACCAAGTTTCCAAATTACCTACTTTGCATGCAATTGTGGAGATGGTAGAACTAATGCAAATAAAACATGGGTAAACATGATCAAAGTGACTTGCCTTGCAGACGATCCTCGTACTCAAGTGACTCTAGATAACAAGCTTCGCACTCCGGATGATCTAACGAATCAAACAAAGCACACAATAAGCATAACTACATACAATTCACACAACAGCAAGGTAACAAATACTTCAACAAACAATAGCACAATCAAAAGGAAAATCACTCAAAGTAGAAGACTCTAAAAATTTTGGTGTCAAAATTTCTACTAAGACATAACAAAACAAAATTTGTTTTCAGCAACTAACCATTTGATAACAGAAAAGTAAATGCAATTTTTTTATTAGAAAATAGTAAGTATTTCATTTTAAAAGTTTTGTGCAAAAAGGGTTACTACAAAACATTTTTGTTCTAAACAATACTCATGGTGAAACAAAGTTTACCTATTTAAACTAGAGCACAAAACAAAATAAAATATTTTTATAAAAAAATAGTTCACCTAATGTTTAACAACAGAACTAAATAAACTAAAATAAAAAGTTAAACTAGAACAAAATCAACTAAAACTAAAATGAAAACAATTCAATTAAACACTAAGAAGAAACTAAACAGAATTTGTTTTTACTAAAAACCTTAATCTTAAATTTACTAAAAATTCTCAAACAGTGCCGGATGATAAACTAACCAATACAAAACAGTTGCAAAAAGAATCACTCAAAAATAAGTTTTTAAACTCAAGTTATTCAAGTTTTAGTGATTTGATCAAATTTAACAAAAATTCAAATTTAAAAGTTCAAATTTGAAAACCAAGACTACAGACAGAAACTACATGAAATTTGTGACATGTTGCAAAAAGAATAATGCAAAAACTCTAAATATTTTAAAAGATATAATAAAAATAAAAACAGAACACATTCTGTTTTCTAAAACAGAAACAGAAAAGAAAAATTATTTAGCTATCGGACAGGGTGACATGGAGGCTTCCTATTGGTCGAAAAGAGCGCGCGTGTGGTGTTTTCGGCGGACGACCGAAGCGTAAAAGAAAACGGTTCGCCGTTTTAATCTTTCTAATCCGATCCGTTGATCCTAGATCTAACGGCTACGGAGAGGGGGCATGGCTTACAAAGGTGGAGGTCGGGGTTCCGGCGAGGTCGACGGCGGCCGGACGTTGGAGGTGGTCGGAGACGATGGTGCGGTGGTCGAGGGTGGCATCCGAAGGGTCCAAGCAACGGCGGCGAAGCTCCGACGATGATTGGTGGCATCGGTTGGGGCTGGGGACGACAGGGGCGACGGCGTCGAGCTCGGAGAGCTTCGGTGGGGTGCCGAACTCCGGCGAGGTGTGTGGGCGATGTTCTGGCGAGGGGAGTGGGGTTTCGGGGGTGGAATGGAGCGCGGCGAGGGTAGATCTTTATATAGGCGCGACGCGGGGTCGACAGAGGGGAAGGGAGCAAGATCCGGGGAGGAGGGATCTCCGGCGAGGTTGGGGGAGGCGGGGAGGGAGATGAGCGCTGTGATGGCGCTATCGGACGGTGGGGTCCACTCGTCAGTGAGGGAGAGGGCGGCGTCAGCACGTCGGTGACCGATCCGGAGCGATCTCGGGGAGTAAAGGCTGGTGGGCCAGCTGGTTTTCTAATTAAAACGTTTAAATTCGTTTCCTTTTCTATTTTCCAGAGAATTAAAATCTCATTGAGGCATTCGAAACATTTCCAAAATTTGAATATATATATATATATCAAATTGATCAGGGGAATAAATGCTATTAAATGAACATTTTTCCATGGCCAAATGAATACTTTAAAAAAATTATTTTCAGAAAATGCCTAAATTGATTTTAAATTCTTTTGCAATAAAATTTTCAAGTAACCCCCTTGTTTTATTGTTCTAATATTTCACAAAGATTCCCCTGGTGTGGAGTGTCATGTTACTCCTCTCTTTTTATGAATAATTCCAAGGGTTTTCAAAGTAGGGGAAACAAGTAAATAGAAAAATGAAAGTGGCCTTTTAGAATCCAGAAGAAAAACTTCAACAATTCATTTCATTCAAACAATGTTATGATGATGCATAGCTGTATTTCATAACATTCCAAAATAGAATTTTGGGATGTTACAGATTTCCCTTGGATACCCGCCTTGGTGTGGAAATTTTGGCAATGTTGGTCCTCATCTTCTTGTTGTTGAAGAGTCAAAACCTTGGAAACAACGAGAGCGGGGCTCGGATCATTGTCACAAAATATTTGAGAATCTTCGTCTTCATTGACTTGTCGATGCATGGTGACATGCTCCAATGCTTACATCTCATAATCGCTCATAGAGTAATAGGTGTCGTCGTCTTGAAGAATCATGGTCCTTCTTGTTGGACACTCGTAGGTCTTGTGGCCACGGCCTTGGCACGTGAAACACTTGATGGAGCTTGATTTAGCCATATCATTTGGTGTTGGTGTAGAGGATGAAGCCCTTGGCTTGTAGTTGCTTTGAGTAGGATGACGGCTTGATGAAGTCATCTTGTCCTTGGAACTTGACTTGTCATCGATAGGTGTTGTAGATTTCGTAGTCGAAGGTGTCATTGTCGTAGAAGTTTGAGCACTTGAGTTGTAGGTCTTGGAAGAGAACTTGGAGTACTTGTATTCATCTTGCACTTGACGTTCCGCCTTGGTTGCTTGATGGACTAGGTCAAGTAACTTGGAGTATGGTTGGAAGTCCGCGATTTTCTTGACTTGGTAGTTGAGACCATTCAAGAAGTGCGCCATTGTTTGCTCGTCATCTTCCTTGACATTGGCTCGAATCATGGAAATTTCCATTTCTTGATAGTATTCTTCTACGAACTTTGTGCCTTGCTTGAGTAGTTGGTGTTTCTTGAAGAGATCCCGGTTGTAGTGTCTAGGCACAAAACGAGCTCTCATGAGATCCTACATTTGCGCCCAAGTGGTGATAGGAGGTTCACCTCTTTATCTTCTTCGCCCAATCACTTGTTCCGACAAAATGAGAACATAGTCTTGGAACTCAGGAGAGGCCATGGCAATCTTCTTATCTTCCTCAAAATTGTGCAAATGGAATACATTTTCCACTTTGAGTGCCCATGAAAGGTAGTCTTTGGGGTCGTTGCTTCCAGAGAACTTAGGCATGGTGAACTTGAGCTTGCTGAAGCGTTGTTCATCATTGTAGTTCTTTTGGTAATACCCTTGATGAGGAGGAGGTGCGTCAATGTTGTTGTCGAGTTGACGTTGTGGTTGCCTTGGGGCGTTGTCGTCATTGTGCTCGACGTGATATGCTTGAGGCCGTTGATGAGGTCCTCGCTTGCGGTTTTGTCGTTCTTTTTGCTCCTCTTAGCAAGCGGCTTCTTCTTGTCGTTCTTGTTGTTCATCTTGGCGAGCGGCTTCTTCTTACTGTTCTCGTCGGAGTGCTTCTTGTTTGCGATGAGCTTGGCGGTTGCGCTCCTCTAAGGCGCAAGTAGCTTCTTGCAAGGAGTGATGTGCTTGAAGTGATTGTTCATGGCGATGATGGTGTTCTTCTTGGCGATGTTTCTCTTGCTCCCAAGCATCTTGATCTTGTCGACAAGAACGGTCTCGAGCGCGGACACGATCTTGCAATCCATTTTCATGGAATGGATTCTTGGTGGCTTGATGTTGATGACCTTGAGGTGAGCATGGACCGGAGCGTTCGTCTTGGTGATGACCACATGCTCGCGGAGGGCTTGCTTTGGAAGATTACTCCGACGAGTGGCAACTTCAGCGCCGTCTTGACATAGTCGAAGTAGAGGGAGTGTGGTTGACCATCAGGGACCGAATTCCTTAATTTGGATTGATAGCTTGGTGTCGAGGTAGTCCCGTGTGCGCACCTCAGAATCACGCAAGTCGGTGGCGAGTTGCTCGATGCGGTCATTCAAGACATCTTAAGCTTGAGTAATTGCCTTGTTTGCGCCGAAGAAGTGCAACTTGGTGACGTGGGTGTTCTCATTGTCATCATGCTCTTCGAATGTCGGGTTTAACATTATGTTCCTATCCATAGCACTCAAAAACATATAAGTGGAAAAGTAGGAAGACAATACAAATTACCGTTCCAAAGGTTGAAATTGGATCAAGATCACTCAATGCTTATGGAGTAGCTTGGTTAGGATTGTGGCACAAAACTCAAGCAATTCGAGAATATGATTCAATAATGTTGAAAGAGATTCAAAAAAACGCAAGACAATGTTGATCAATAGCAATGAGTGTACATAGAAACACACACACTGATAGATAAGTGGGGTCGTGCAAGCAAGGAATGACCACAAAATGTGGAATCCACGGAGAAACGCTCGTGTTGCACAACACTAGGGAGATGCTAGCACGATTTCTAAAATGCGTGTGATACGAACTTGTGCACAACCTACAAGAAATAAAATGTGTCTTCTTTCTATTCCGGACTTGCTATGTATGTATGAGGCACGAGTCACTCACTCAAGCGATCCAAGATGATCAAGTATGATATGAAAATTGGCAATGCTATGGATTTAGTTCTTTTGACCTTGCTTAAAAGCTTTGCGTCTCTCTCTTTTAGCAATGATATTTGGATTGTCACTATGCGGTACATGCACACCAAGATAGCAATTATGTATCGGGTACTGTGTTATAATACAAAAGATGATACGATGATATATGAACGCAATTGTAGCTTTGCAGAGTTGTATCACTAAAGTGCACAAGTAGCATAGCCCGTCAATACTCAATGGCAAGTCTGGATAGGCAAGTAACGCAAATGGGCTTGGGGTAACAATGCAATGCCAAGGGTATATGTCAAGAGTGTCGTCGTGGTTGCCGTCCTTACTTATGGTTGGTCTCAATGAAGAGGTGGTTGGCGATGATCCGAGGCGATGATGAGTAGCAATGTCGATGAAGAACCACTCCTAATTAGCCGAAACACCTTTGAAAGTGTCGAAGCTCGCGACTCAAAACATCAAATGCAAATGGTTGCGGAAGAAACTGGTGGAGGTTTGCGGAAAATCTGTGGTGGGAAAACGAAGAAAATGGAAAACTGTGGAGGTGAAAGTTTTTGTAAAGGCTGGAAGGTCTGGGCAAACTAGAGGTTCCGGGGGGCCGGAAGGTCCGGGGTGGTCATAGGGTCCGGGTTGGGCCGCAGGATCCGGGGCTTGGGAAAATTGGGACGAACCCTAATTTCCAAATCTTAGACTTGGGCAGAAAATCATGAGGAAAACCCCAAATCCGATGGCGAAAAACATTGGTGAGGATTGGATGGATGGAAAGCTAGATCCACATGTCCACAAAAATCCACGGATGCAAATCAACAAAATCTCCTCAAATCCAATGAATCCCCGAAATTTTGGTATGGCCATTTTTGTGGAGAGTTTTGAAATTAGGTCAAATCAAAGAAAAAATTGGCTAGAAATTGGAGGGAGAGACTCCAAGGTGTATCAACGTGGCTTATGATACCAATGTGATATGGGGCAATCCCGGTAGCATAGATATTTTCACACTTGGAGGGGGGAGGGAGAAAACCAAAGAGAAATAACAAACTCATGGACGAACTCCGATCACACATCCACTAGAAGCACACAAGACACATGGATCCACGGACAACACAAGGATACATGGTAACCGATAGTTCTCCTCACTCCAAAGGAGGAGGCCTTGAATTCTGTAGGATCTTCCCTCTAGAAGAGCCTTGGCATCACTTCAGATCTTTTCATGTAGAGGTGTATCGCTTCACGAGAGAAGGAAGTAATGGATCTAGGATCAACAAAAGTATTTGCTAAACACAAGCTAACCCTAACTCGAGATGGAAGAGGAGTATATATAGTCTAGGTCGAAATAGCAGTGAAGGGGTACATGGGCCTTTGGGCCCGAGTCACTACACGTAGGAAGGCCGGAAGTTCCGAGCGGGGTCCGGCCGGGGTCTGAGCTGGACAGAGTGTTGGTGCAGTCTTCGAAGGCCGAGCTAACAAGGTGCTAGAAGTTCCGGGCGGGTCAGAAGTTCCGGGGGAGGAGGTTCCGGGCAGGGTCCGCGTAGGTTCCGGGCTAAGCCGAAAGTTTGTGCGCCCGGGCTGGATCCTGGGATGATGGGCGGCCAAAGGTTCCGGGCTGGCCGGAAGTTCCGCGCTAGCCAGAAGGATTCCCTTGGTGCTTGATCCTTCTTCTTCGAGGTCTTGGGGATGTTTCCTTAGTCCTTTGTGGCCATCTTCCTCGTACCTAAGAATGGACGGGGTTTCATTGTGAGGTAGCATCCAAGTTCCATTGACGTTCATGTCTAGCTCGAAGAGGAGTGACTTCACCTTAGCTTTGATGGCACGTGTGCGGGCTCTAGTCATAGGGCCATTTGGGGCTTGATGTGATGGTGTAGACTCCATGGGGATGATGGTGGGATGATTCGCATCACTTTATGTATGTGAAGTAGATGTCGCACGTGTCACTTGCCAAAGGGACTCTTGCCATGGTGATGTCCGGAGGATGCTTCGCATCATCCCCTCCCCCTTGGGAAAGATCCGTCCTCGGATCAAGATCCAAATCACCATGAGAAAGAGATGGCGACGCCCTATAGAGGTGGATGATCACCAAGCGTGCATTATCATCAAGCTCTAAAGGAGCACTCTCCAATGTATCACCGTCTAGGGATTCCTTCAAAAGGAGAAAATACGAAAAACACTTGGAAAAAATGTGGTTAGCATTAGTGCAAAACCAAGCATTCAAGTGGTTAATCACCGCACAAGTGTTGTCATCATGCATAGCATATGGTGTGACAAGGGATTGTGGCATGGCATGTAAGCATATAAATTGAGCACAAACAATGCAATCATGGAAATAAGTATGCATAGGTGAGGTAGGGATGTAAATATGTGTGACAATATAACAAGAATCTACCTCATGGTAATTGTTGGGGATATAACCCCGCAATATGACCCGCCTTAGAGGCTCCCGTTCATATTGATGACTTGTAAGCCGGCCCTTGGGTGAGCCGTAAGACTGGTGGCCCAGGAAGATAGACGGCTCAAGATGTGGGCCGCATGATGGCCCGAACGTAGAAGACCCGGGTGTGTAAGCCGCCTCAAGGACAACTTGGACAGAAAGATAGAAAGAGACTCAGAGTCAAAAGAAGACCCGGATAGATAATTGTAAAGACCCGGTGGTCCTGACCTCCTATATAAAGGAAGACCCGGGGCGACTTAGAGGACAGGTTATCGAGAACTAGGTCAAGCTTCTAGCTCCTTGTAATCGATACACAAGCAATACAAACACAAGCAGGACGTAGGCTATTACCTCGACTTGAGGGGCCGAACCTGGGTAAATCCATGTCTTTCATCCCGATCAACCCCTTTGAGTCCACCCCGTTAGCGATGGCCTCGAATCCAAGTCCGTTCACCCAGACATCTGCCTTGATAAATCCACGACAGTTGGCACCCACCGTGGGGCAGCGCTTGGTGGTGTTGAGTTCTCAAAGGGCTCTCTCCCAGGGCTCGAGGGATACGTGGTTGGAAGGATGAGCAAGAGTCGCTGCAGCCGGCTCCACATCGACGACTCCGGCTGGGGGCTTGATGCTGATTCTGTGGAGTATGGATTCCGAGTTCCGTTTGGCGGGATCTAGGTTTTCATTGGAAAGGTTGATGGATCTACACCCGGGCCGGACATCTGCACCAACATCGTCGAGCCGGCTCGGCGTCTCCAATCTGCGAGTGGTGTGCGGCCTGCCCGTGCCCATCCAGGTCAAAAACATGTTCTCGTGGGCTTCACTCAAGGTATGGACCTAGAAGCGTTCAGGTCATAGGGAACTCTTGTTTGCTCGGAAGATGAGTCCTCCAGTGGGGAGACAGAGTCAGTGTATCGGCTCAGTAACGGTGGCCTTGGGGGCTACTACGACACCTATTCTGAGGTAGAGGGCTTTGAGTCGGATGCTCCGAGACCCCCGGTTCATGCGGCGGTGTTCATGGCGAGATCGGCTCCAGCGACCGGTTACACAGCTGCGGGAGCCGCCGCAACGGGTGATAGCCCGCCGTCGCTGGCTCAGGTTCTAGTGGAATTGATGGACGAGCTTACAGCTCTCATGGCCACGGAAGTAACACCGGATAATCAAGCAGCCCGGAATCTAGAGGTGGCACGGATCAAGGGCCGGATTGCTGAGGAACGACAAAGGATGGCTGAGCTGAAGATCCGGATGGAGGAAGAAGCGGAGCATATCAAGGAAGATGCTTTCCATTTGGAGCTGGAACAAAGGTCAGCAGCCGCGGTGCACCAGAGGAGGCATCAATCCTGTCTACCAGAACGTTACGAAGCAAGGAACCTCTTTAATACCCCTGATGCAGGGCGGGTTACGGGCGCGCTGGAAAGCCACCCAATGGAACGCCCGGCAACTCATCCACCCCAGCATAACCAAACTTCACCTAGAGCTTTTCCGACACCGGCGGGTCATTACTCTAACCCGGCCGAGAACATGGTCGCGGCGGCCACCCGGCTTGGGACGATTCCCATCCCAGATGAAGCACCCTTTGCGGAGGACGTGCGAAATGCCATTGGATATTTACAAACGGCCATGGCCCAGCAAGAGAGATATGCTCACAGCCAGAGCCGGGTTCACTCTACCCCCCTCCCCAGTCAAAGTTTCAGCTGGCACTATGAGTCGCCGGTGTGTTCCAGCAGTCATCCACGTCGGGGACCACCGAAGGATGAGCAGGCGGCTCTAGATGCACAAGCCCTCGCAAACCGGGCGAGGAACAGGCGAGAGGCGGAGATAGCGGCAACCCGTTCAGAGCCGGCGCTTTCCATCTCAATGGGAACAGTTAGTACCAGAGCCGTAGGGGTGCCATGTTTAACTCCGGCTCTAAGAGGTGAACGACTACCGAAAGATTTTAAGGGGCCTCGAGAAGTTCCGAATTACACAGCTGATCTACCCCCTGAGGCTTGGGTTGAGAGTTATGAGCTAGCCATGGAGATGATGGACGTCGGTGAAGCGGTATGTGCAAAATATTTCATCATGATGCTTGAGGGTCCGGCTCGCACATGGTTGAAAGGTCTGCCGCCTAACACGATAAGTTCATGGGTGGAGCTGAGAGCAAAGTTTATTAAGAATTTTCAGGGGACCTGTAAGCAGCCTATGACCATTGTAGACTTGGACCATTGTGTTCAACAGGAGAATGAGTCGGCCCATCATTGGGTCCGGCGGGTGTCGACCATTATTCACTCTTCGGAGCAGATCACGGCGGCTCAAGCGGTGCTTATTCTGGAAAAGAACTGTCATTTTGTTCCATTGAAACAGAAGCTCGGCCGGCTCAAGCGCACATGTCAGGATATGGGAGAGCTCATGATGGCCCTGACAAAGTATGCTGACTCAGATAACACCAAGGATCCAGGCTCGGATGATGAGAAAGCCAATCAAGGGAAGAACAACAATCAAGGCAAAGGCTTTGTGAACAATGGGAATCAAAATAAACGGAAGAACACTGATGGCGGGTCAGAGCTAGTGGCAAACACCAACACGGAACAGAACCATCCCAAGGGAACGGAAAATTCAGGTCGTTTCACCAAAGGAAGAGGGGTCCTTTCAATTTAGAAGAAGTGCTTAAGAAGCCTTGTCCGGAGCACGGCACGCCTGATAAGCCGGCGTTGCATGCGTGGGGTGATTGCTTTATCATGCAGAGATTCAAAAACTAGCATTCCCAGCTACGCAATAACCAGGGCGGCGGCTCGCCTGGCGGCTCAGGGCACGACGGATCAGGGGCTGGATTCGGCGCCGGCAGTTCAGGAGCCCGGCATCCGGGTCAGAATAACCAAGGGGGGAACCAACATCATCCTGGCAACAACAGCAATAACAACAATCAGCAGTAGCAGCAGCGCAATCAATCCGGGTTTCAGAGTAACCCGAAGCAGCTCAGTTCTGGACAGTATCACGTGTTCACGACCGGTCACGGTAAACGAGACGAGAAGCTACGGAGGCGAGCGGTTAATGCGGTTGCTCTGGCTCTCTCGCGGTACTTACCATGGTCTGAGTATGACATAATGTGGAGCCGGGAGGATCACCCGCCGCGGGTAGATGACCCGAGCCGGCTGGCTTTAGTTGTGGCCCCTCATGTGAATGGCTATATGGTGAACAAGGTGCTCATGGACGGAGGCAGCAGTATCAACATCCTTTATTATGACACTTTTCGGCGGATGAAGTTGCTTGACAAAGACCTTAAACCTTCCTCCACCGTCTTTCATGGTGTGGTCTCGGGTAAGTCGGCATACCCGGTGGGCCGGATTTCTTTGGAAGTGGCTTTTGGCAATGAGTATAATTACAGGATGGAGTCCTTGTGGTTTGAGGTGGTTAAAATCAAAAGTCCCTATAATGCACTGTTTGGGAGGCCGACTTATGCCAAATTTATGGCTAGGCCTTGCTATGTTTATTTACAACTCAAAATGCCCGGCTTAAATGGTACAATTACCATTCACGGTAATCGGAAAACGGCTCTCGAGTGTGAGGAAGGAGATGCAGCGTATGCAGAGTCTAGTTGTGCCCAGGGGGAGCTGAAGTTCTACAAGGAGAACGTTGACCCAGAGGATATGACCCCGCTGAAGAAGCCTACTACAGAAGTTGAGCCGCCACTCAAGTTTTCAGCGGATGATACCAAGGCAGTAGATTTCAATCTGGGCGACTCATCCAAGCAGTTCATCATTGGGGCTCACATGGATCCCAAATAGGAAAGCGCGCTCATCGAATTCATCCGTGAGAATCGGGACATCTTTGCATGGAAGCCTTCTGAGTAAAAGCTAGCATCACCGCAAAGACTGGGGCCTCTGCTCTTATGTATATCTTTGTGCAATCAAGATCAAATTTTTCCGGCTCAAAAATTTGAGTTGAAGTGGTTTGTTTGCCGTCAAAACGGCTGATCTATCATCCGGCTTTATGCCCTATCAAGCGTTGTTGCAGGGAGGCTTCTTGCCTTCGGGTATAGCTTACATCTCCCCTACACAGTCTGCTTTTACGCTGTTGCAAGGAGGCTTCTTGCCTTTGGGTATAGCTTACATCTCCCTTGCACAGCCGGCGTTATGCCCAATTAAGCACTATTGCAAAGAGGCTTCTTGCCTTCGGGTATAGCTTACATCTCCTTTGCACAGCCAGCTATTATTAAACTGTTGCAAGGAGGCTTCTTGCCTTCGGGTATAGCTTACATCTCCCTTGCACAGTTGGCTTTATGCCTAGTTTGGTTACATGAAGCGCTGTTGTTGATGGAGGCTTCTTACCTTTGGTATAGCTTACATGACCCTAAGACAACAGCGTGTACACCAAATTCCAATTGCTTATCAACTGCGTCCATCGAAGGGGGCTTCTTACCGACGGGTATCGCTTATCTCACCCTAATGGCCGGATGTATGCCACTTCCGGTTACTTATTAACCGCGGTTGTCGAAGGGGGCTTCTTACCGACGGGTGCGCTTATCTCACCCTAACAACTGACGTTTACGCCAAAACTCAGTTGCTTATCAATTATAGCTGTTGAAACAGGCTTCTTGCCTTCGGGTATAGCTTACATCTCCTTTCAAACAGCCAGCTTTATGCCGTCTCAGGCTAATTATTAGCCGCAGCTGTCGATGGAGGCTTCTTGCCTTGGGGTATAACTTACATCTCCCATCGACAGCCGGCGTTCGCGCAAACAACATTTACTGTTAAAAGGAGGCTTCTTACCGTCAGGTATAGCTTACATTACCCTTCATACAGCCAGCTTTAGGCCGCTTCCGGTTCATCAATAGCCGCAGTTGTCGATAGAGGCTTCTTACCATCAGGTATAGCTTACATTATCCTAAGACAACCGGCTCCTTAATGGATTCATCCAACAAGAGCCGGAGCCATGTTGCTCCAGTTGACAAAATTCAAGTTTTCAAATATATTATCCGACTCTAATCTTCTGGAGAAGGAATGATGTCTTCAAAGACAAACACCCCTCATTAGAAAAGCTCAAGGTATATTTATGCAAAGGAGCGATCAATCAATGGAGAGCCGGCAACACATCAAATTGAAACACGGAGAGATGGAAAGTATACACAAAGAGATGGAAATATATACAGCCGGCACTATCTTTAGAATGGCAGAGTCATCCTTAAGCTATTACAAAAATTGCTCTCAGAAGGAGCAAAGGCATTACCAAGTTTCTACCGCCCACGGCGGGTCATTGCATGAGCCATTGCTCAGAAGGTTACAAAATGCAAAGTCAGACGGCTGGATCACCCTGCTCCAGCTCTTCTACTGGCTTCATCTGGAGAGTTTCCAAATCCCAGTTGCAGTCAGCCAACACGGCAAAGGACCCTTCCTCAAAAAAGGGAGACGTGTCGAGATCATTAGGAAAGAGTTCCTTATTGTGGGCGGGTGTTAGAGATTTCCACTCATAGAGAGGCCCGCGGATCCTCTTATCCTCACCATCATAAGCCGCCTGGTAGACATTTAAGTTGGCTTCATCTGCAAGTACAGACGCCAAGAAGCGGGAGTCCTTGACACACTGGATGTAGTCCGCCTCTGTGAATTCTGAGCCGTCGTCTTTCTTCGATGGATAGCCATCCATCATTTCAGCCGGCGTCAGCTCAGGGGCGAAGGCCAGAGCCCGGCTCAATTTGGCGACTGCTCCTTGATGCAAGGCTGATTTCTTTAGTTCTTCAATCTATTTTGGCATCGTGGAGAAGAGTTCCAAGACCCCTTTCAGAGCGGTGGGGATCTTCTCCTTATATTGAACACTCTTGATCGTGAAGATGGCACCGCAGTATAGTTGTTCCGCAAAGGTGTAGATGACCTTCAGTGGCAGAAGGCTATCAGAAGCCAACTGAGACCCGGCTTCGTTTAAGGCTTCCTATAACACATCAAAATACAGGATAAGTCGCCAAAATATAGGACGAGTGCTATAAGCGAATTTCTGTAAGTCTCAAACAGATTGCAAGCAATATATTTGACACTTGGGGCTAATGTATATTTGCTTTTTCAGTATGCAATACAGTTCCGGGTCATCTCCTTCGAAGTTAATCCGGAACTTAGGGGCTACACTATGGCTCTTCAAAGACTACTCCTGATGAAAGATCCGACTCAATTTTTTCAAAGTTGACTCGGCCCTTGGGGGCTACAATTTGGCTCTTCAAAGACTACTTCTGATGGAAGATCTGACTCAATTTTTTCAAAGTTGACTCGGCCCTTGGGGGCTACAATTAGATCTTCAAGTTGTCTACATTAAAGACCCGACTCAAATAAAATCTGAGATGGACCTTGGGGGCTACGATTGGCGGTTCACTTTATCTACAGTACTAAGCTAAAGCAATTCTAAGTGAATTTGGCATGACAATATCTACAGAGGTCACAAAAAGACCCGGTTCAACTATCAACTAGATTAAACCGGCTCTTGGGGGCTAAGTAAGGATATGGTAAGAAGGAAAGGTATCTCATATTTGGTTTTCATCAAAGTCACCAGCCGAAGCTCCAAGTCACGGCTGGTATTTAGCCGGTTCATATATCCAGCATGGAGCTCATCAGCTGTCATCTTCTCGTACGAAGAATCAAAGTTTAATTTCCTCGAGGCCTCTGACAATTCGATATGTTTAGTCAGCACATGAGCCGGAGGCGTCTGCTGAGCTGACCAGGTGATGACAATGTTCGGGGTTGCAGGAGTTTTTGCAGGAGTCGGTGGCTTGGAAGGAGCTCTGGGAGGACTCTCCATAATGACATCTTCAGTGGCCGGCTCCGCAGAGGCAGACGGTGGAGTTGCTTCCGGGTGAACCTCCTCCGGGTGTTCGATTTCCTGGTCTTGGATGACAGGGCTGGGGGAGGGCTTGTTGGTCTTACGACGCTTCACTTGAGCACTGCAAAATTGAAAGACCAGCATTTGAAGAGGTTACTATCATATTAAGAGCCGGAGATCCGGATGCCATGATAAAGAATACTTACAGCGGATTGATCTTGGGCGGTGGTAGAGCCGACGCCGAAGAGTTGCTAGAGGATGGGGTTTTCTAAAAGAATGAAACAGGAAAAATGAGAAAGCATCAAGATTACAAAGGAGATACAAAGAAAAGTAGAGACGTAAACCTCCGCGGGGCGCTTATTGGGAGCCGGAGAGTTTGGTAACCGGGACACGAGCTCAATAGAGCCGGTACTCCGAGTCTATCGACGCTCGGCCTGCTGTTTCTTTTTCAAAAGAAAGTCGGGAGCCAGGTAAGCTAGAGGATGAGAAAGAGGAACTTTTCGGATAACTCGCCGCGGATTTCAGGGGACAAAACATTCTGAGTTGGAAGAAATATAAGTTACCTCGGGAGCATCGGCATGGCTGGTTTCCACTTCATCCTACGAATACAATAAACATTAATAACAAGCAGAGGGGGCAAAGCGTCAAGCAGGCAAATCAAGACTTTACCTCTGAGTCGGACGACGGAGGTGGCTCAAGCCAGTTTTCCTGTGGAGCGCTCTTCTTTGGCTTCTTGCCCGTAGTTTTCTTTTTGGCCTTCTTTGGAGGAGGGGCATACTCCTTCTTCCAGAAGTCTGAGTCAGCCTAGAAAAGTGACCCAGAAAAAGGGGAATGAATCAGCAAGTTACAAGCAACATACAAGAGACGGACGTGAAGAGATCAACTTACGTCTGGAGCACAGTTAGTGATGCAGAAAGGCGCCAGCCCGATGGTGCTGCAGGAGCCGGAGGCTTCGTAAACAAGACTCCGGACGGTCATGGCGATATCATCCTTTGTTAAGGTCGATTTGCTGAAGCACAAGGAGCTATCATACTTGCCTTCGTACTCGCACATTAGCCGGCCCCTGCGGCTTAAGGGCATGATCCGCCAAGAAACCTAGCAGCGGATCAGATCTATTCATGTTAATCCGTTGTCCATGAGCGCCTTGAGCCTGGCGTGAGCCGGTTCCAACTTGGCACATTCTGATACTGAGAGCCGGCCTGGAAGTTTCGAATCTGTCTTGAGCCGGGAAGCATGATAACCCTGCAAGGGGCGTTCACCCTCAGGAGAAGTATCCTTGCAGTAGAACCAGGTTTTATTCTAGTCTTTTGGGTGACTCGGCATCCTCATAGCCAGGAAGGTAATGTCTCTGCGCTGCTGAATAGAAATCCCTCCAAGCTCCAAACTCGGACCGCCCTTCACCTCAGTTTGGCGGTTGGCATAGAAGAACTCCCGAAAGAAACCAACAGACGCTCTAGACTGCAGAAAAGCTTCATAGAGAACTTGGAAGTTGCATATATTCGAGATAGAGTTGGGGGCCAAGTCTTGAGGGTGCAGCTTATACAAATGAAGAATGTCCCAAAAAAATTTAGACCCGGGCGGCACGAACCCTCGCTCAATGTGGTCGGTGAAATGACTACTTCTCCTTTCTTGGGTGCAGGCCGGGTCTCATTACCCGGAACCCGCCAGTGAAGAACCTCTTTGGGAGGGAGAGTGCCCGCTTCAACAAGACCTGCTAAATATTCTTCCGTGACGCAGGAGCCAACCCAGTTGCATGAGTTGGACGCACGAGACATGGCGGCGGCTTAACTACTGTACAAAGGAGATAAAGACGGCAAGTCAAGAACAAGCAGGAATCTATGGCGGCTTACAATTTTAAGGATTCTACGATATCATGCTTCCGTCCGGGTGACCAGAGTCGGACGTGGCTTAGCGACTCATCCAGGGAAAGGAAGATTGAAAATTGGCTAAGTCCTAAAAAAAAAGATTCCGCAAACTATTGCTATAGCTACGGATCTAGAAAAATAGAGGAAAAGATTTTATCCCGACCTAGCGACAAACAGTCGAAGGAAGGAAATGGACCGCAGCCATCGTGGTCCACGCATTGCGTGCGGCCGGCCCGCGCGGGGCGGCGGAGTGAGCGCACGTTCTAAAAACGCCTACGGTGTCGGGGTATACCCGCAGGCGGGGGCGCCGGAGCCCGAGCGGCGGCGGCAGAGCTCCCGATGAAAACCCTAGTACGACGATGGTGATCTAGAAAATAGGAGAACTCACCTAAGAAGGCGCGGTGGAGGCGGAAGAATCTCTGGTACGTTCAGGGTGATGCAACGGCCAAGTTGGGGACGACGTACGGACGGCGCGGAGCAAAGCTCGAAGACGCTGGGGCGGCGACAGGAAGAAGAAGAAGAGGCACGAGCAGGAGGATGAAAAGCTTCGACCCGCACGAGTCATATTTAAAGAAGGAACGAGGAAGGCGCGAAAATCCAGGCGACGACAACGTTTGACCGAGGCGGACGCCTCGATTCTCAGGATGACAGTTAATGAAAGATTCGGTGATACGTTAGTAGATCTCATGATGTCACGCTGGGTCATTTCCGGGCGGCTCGCCAAAATCAGAAGAGAAGGATGAAGTGAGCAAGCTCAATTCAACCTAGGGCCTAATGTTGGGGATATAACCCCGCAATATGACCCGCCTTAGAGGCTCCGGTTCATATTGATGACTTGTAAGCTGGCCCATGGGTGAGCCGTAAGACTAGTGGCCTAGGAAGATAGACGGCTCAAGATGTGGGCCGCATGATGGCCCGAATGTAGAAGACCCGGGTGTGTAAGCCGCCTCAAGGACAACTTGGACAGAAAGATAGAAAGAGACTCGGAGTCACAAGAAGACCCGGATAGATAATTGTAAAGACCCGGTGGTCCTGACCTCCTATATAAAGGCAGACCCGGGGCGACTTAGAGGATAGGTTATCGAGAACTAGGTCAAGCTTCTAGCTCCTTGTAATCGATACACAAGCAATACAAACACAAGCAGGACGTAGGCTATTACCTCGACTTGAGGGACCGAACCTGGGTAAATCCGTGTCTTTCGTCCCGATCAACCCCTTTGAGTCCACCCCGTTAGCGATGGCCTCGAATCCAAGTCCGTTCACCCGGACATCTGCCGTGATAAATCCATGACGGTAATAGCAATCATGCACAAAGCAATCGATGAAAGGTCTATGGTAGGCATAGGAATCATTCACAACACCAAATAAGATGAAGTGTCTAGACACATGGTGCAAGTGCAAGACAATGCAAGCATAATGTGCATGCGGTGTAGTGAAGATAGCAAGGCACTCAACACAATAGAAAGAGAAATTTTTCATCATGTGTGAAGCAAGAAATTAAAGCATGTAGCAAGCAATGTGGCATGGCAAATGTGAAGAATGGACATTGTTGCAACCAAACATATGATAGGAGCAATCAATCCACAAGATGGATGCAACACACAAGGTATATATGTCATGAGGCATGGAACAATGGCAATCATGAGTGAAAGCAATATCTCTAACATGCGTGCAAGTAAGTGGTCCAAGATGACCAATATGTGTCATAATGGAAGCAACACAACTAGGATGAGACACAATATCCATGCTCAAGAAGGATGTCACCTCAAAATTGTGACCTTGTGAGTCCATCACAATGTTGATGTGCAAGCAAGTGCGGTGTACAAATGCGTCGGTGTAGCATGGCTCGCTCTCAAGATCTCGAATCGTCAACTCACGTGAAGTGGAGGTTGACATGTGGTCGAAGTATTCTACACGTACGCACAACAATGGAAAAAATTTATGTGCATGGTAAAGAAGCACATCATCCATCATGATGGTTCTCTTATCTTGCACATAACTGTTAGGATCACAAGTGCATGAATAATATGATGCAACAATGGCAATATTCATGGCACTAGCATATGATGCAACGAAGGAAGACAACCATGCTTCACATAAAAGATGTCAAAAGCTCGAATGATATGTGAGAAAGCTATGGGGGCAATCACATTAGCAATATTAAAGGCATTGGTGCACTCAATACATGGCAAATCTAGCATGATAAAGGCAACACATGGAGACATATGACAATATGCAATATAAATCACGTGCAAAGCATGGCAATGGTTGTCATCCACCGCATGAAAGGAGCAAGTAATAATTATCGGTGATGCAACGTAAGCAAGCGTAGTGATCATGTCGTGCAAACTAGTAGTGCGAAGATGGAACATACTAGAGTAAATCATGGCAATCATTTCACGTGAACAAATAGTAAACATATGCAATGCACATGACACATCACAAGCACAGAAATAAAATATGATCAATGTATCATCATAGGCATGTGTCACAAAGCAAACATGGCAACAGAAAGAAATATCTCCACCAAGCTTGCAAATACACATACAAGTCATACAATCAAGTGTCACGTGAGATGCAAAGCACGGGTCACAAATGCAGGTCAAGGTCATGCAAATGATCATATCATGCGAAGTGAACATGGAAATATGGGCATAAGATGTGTAATGGATAGTAACTCATAACCATGTGAGGGTCATGTAGAAGAGATGCGCAGAGTCTTTGCGCAGAGTGGGTCAGTGGAGGGTAAGCACTCCATGGTGGCATAAGTTTTCGTTGCTCTCTAGAGCTATTTTTGTCAACTCGTGCGCTTGTGAGGTTGACAATGAATCATGTGTACCTACACAACAAGGAGAGACACGAAACAAAGTGTGTGCATGGTAAATATACACATCATCCATCATCATGTGTATGTGCACGTGAGAGTTAGCACAAGATAAGGAATTCTCAAAGAAAGTTGAGGCATGGTATAGGAATACGTCATCCATCATGCAATGATAGTTATTATGCTCAATATGAGTGGGACGCAAATTATAGCAAGTATGCGGCACATGCATAGTATTCATGGGGACCATTTGGTGCACACATGTATGGGGATCATGTAATGGATGGGATGGAACAAAATCTCCAAAATGTATGAGGAAACTATAGGAGTCTTGTCATGTGCGATACCGGTAGCATAACATGGAGAATATGGACAACATCCAAAACAATGCATATCCAAAGCATGGTGGTCATGGCATGGCAATAGTGAATAATTGCGCAAGTGATGCAAGGGAAGCATGGCGATATCATCACAAGAAAAGCAAATGTCAATAAGCATGGGCTTATCATCTATGCCATATTTACAAATTGGGTTTACTTTAATGGCATATGCATAGTTACTACGATGAGATTGCAAAGATGCAATATTGGTGATCTCATGCATAGCATATGACCAGTCAAGTGGATTGTCAAACATGATGTGACATGTAGAGTTCGCACAAGAAATTCTATGAAACATGGAATCACAAGTAATAGACTCCACATGAGAATCGTCAAACACATCTAAATTGGAAATCCATCACATGAGGAAGTCGCATAATCATGAAGCATGGAAATAGGTTGATCGACATCATGCAAGCAGTCAATGTCCACTAGTGGGACAAGAGCATCACCTTCACCTATGTTACCTTTTTCATTCCACACATGTGGTGTAGGTGAGGTTACAAATACCAACTCATGTTCATCTTCATCATGATGGAACCATGTGGGGGTGCATCATATTCCACCATGGACATCGCCTTGTCCAAAGGGAGGACGAAGTCGTCGAGGATCGGTGTGTCATCGTGTATGGGACCTAGCACCAAATGAGAAGACACAATAAAGGTAGAGGTTAAGTTGTTCGAAATAAAAATGGCTTCACATGCCCTATCAACTACCTCACTCTCTCTATGTGGTGGTGGCTCACTCACTCCCTCGAAGTAGGTGCACTCAATATCACATATGGTGGAGTCACTCATCTCACTCAAGTTCTAGGGGTTGTGGCTCTCCTCACATGGGAATTGGGGCAACTCATCATATATGGGGCTAGTGGTGAAGGAACTCTGACTCTCAATATGGTGTCATAAGTCGCTCATCTCATCTCCAAACGCCGTCTTGGTCGAAGGGAAACTCCCACGCTCAACTATCCCGTCATCGTCAAAGTGGATGAAGGCCAAAGATGGCACATCATCACTCTCACCTCTAAAGATGGAACCGTCATCCTTGCTTGCCACCTTATAGCTCGCCTCCTAAGCATGTTCCTTGAGTGGATCCGTAGTTGTAGTCGTTGTCGCATCATCTTGAAAAAGAGCCATGGTATACTCGGCATCGTCAATGCCACAAAGAGGGATGGCGGTGAAGTCGGACTTGGGATTGTCGTCTTGGAGTGCTTGTCGGTGAAGATGCTGCATATCCAAAGGGGGAGATGCCTTGAAGTCGCTTGATGAAGATGCCAAGGTAGGTGGTGAAGTCATCGAGCGGTTGTTTGTGTCGAGCTCGTGACCTTCACACTTGGTCGTCGTTGGACGCCTTGATGTTGGCGTCGTTATTTCTTCATGTCTTTGATGGTGTCGATGCCAATAAGATCTTGACGGAGATGGTAGCTCGGGAGCATGTGCACTTGAGCGTCTTCTTGAAGATGAGGAAGACCTCTTGCGGTTCTTGATGAGGACCTTGAGCTCCCCCATTTGAGCGTGCATCTTAGCGTCAATGAAGTTCTTCATGGCATCGAACTTGTCATCGTGGTGGTAGACCGAAGTAGATGTGTCGTCCCTATCCATGGAAGCACTTGAGAAGGTGTGAGAATGAGATGGAATGAACATACCAAAGTTACCTCTTTCTGAAGTTGTAGATGGATCTCAAAAGACCACAATGTATGCAAGGAAAGAGTACACTCGGTGAAAAACCTTGTCCAATTCTCACAACCTACACAAATGGATTATAGTGGAGCTCGGTGGGGTTAGTGGCACATAAATCAAGCAAAATGAAGTCCAAGGATAAATGTTGAAATAAATTCAATGGACTCAAAATGAAGAGCAAGTGATCACACATATAGAGGAGGGCAATAGAGAAACACATGCAGTGGGATAATGGATCTTGTGCAACTATAGGGATTAGCAATACAAAATTGCCTAACGAATACTAAGCTCGCGTTGCACAAACACAAGGAGAGACGCTAGCTTGATTGCACATTTGGGAACGATTCAGCACTTGGCAGCAATCCTATTCATGCAAGAAAATCGTTTCATATTCCATGTATCCTCATGCACAAGTATCTCTTTTCATGCACAATTCCTTTTGCTTATAAGCTTATGATCTTTCTTGCTTGCTTAGAAGCTTTTTTTGTCTCTTCTCTTCCTTTCCACTATTATTTTTTAGCATCAACCAACTATATGAGACAAGTATCACAAGATATGCAGAAGAGCAAGCAATTGCACTATATGATATTTCCAATGATGCAACAATATGATATCGTATCACTATGGTGCACAAGTTTTCGCGAAGCCCGGCAATGCTCGGATAGTTAGTCTCAATAGGTATGAAGGTAATCACAAAGATGGTGGGGCTATCAAGATGTAATATCAAGGAAGGAAAAGTGTATGACAGAAAGTATACCTTTGTCACACTTAACCTTTCACGAAGTCAGGGTAAACCGGCCTTGCTTCTTGTTGAAGATGGTGTCAAAGGATGGATGGTCCTCGTCGATGTCGAACGTCGGTGGTTGATGTAGATGATGATACGATACAAGTCACCGGTGGTTGATGAAGAAGTAACCATCCCTAAGTAGATGAAACACCTTAGGAGACTCAAATCACAACTCAAGAAACCACAAGTGCAATGGGAACCAAAATGAGTTAGGTTGTGGAATGCTATGGTGGTGTTGCGGATGATATGGTGGAGGGCCTAGGCAAACTTGCCAAAATTTGAAAAATATGATTGTGTCAAATGATTGCGGAACTAATTTTGTGTGATGGTGGATGTAAATAGCTACAAAACAAGCTAAATAACGTCGAAATTGAAGTTTGGATGAATTAGTTATGAGCAAAACAAGAAATCAGCCGTGTCAGTTTTGGGGTTACCCGGACATCCGGGAGAAGGTCTGGATGATCCGAGTTCAGCTTCCGGATATCTAATGTCTCAGTTACCCGGGCATCCACGAGAGGATCTAGCTGATCTGGGTGATGCCCGGATGTTCCGAGTCCATGTCTGGATGAACCGGGCAGGTCAAATTGTTTGGGATTTCCTCTCGGGAACGCGATTTGGGCAGAAATTTTGATTTGGGGGGTGAATTTTATGGGGAAAAGGAAAAGTGGACCTAGGGAACGCCAAGGGAAGTAGATCCACTTGCCAAACACTAGATCCACGGATCAAAATCAACAAAAACTCACAAAAACAACAAAATGCAAGAAATCTTTTGGGGCTCTTTTTGTGGAGGTATTTGAAATTGTGAAGAAAAAATTGAACTAAAGCAACAAAAGTGAGGGGGTAGGGCTCCAAATTCGTGGCAACGTGGCTCTTGATACCAATATGATACGGGGCAAACCCGAGGGTGGCCCGATCTTCACAAATTGGAGGTGGATTCGGGGAAGAACACGTGGGGAAACATGGAAAAATCAAAGGGGAAAACACTCTATTGGACAAGATTCACACCAAGTACTCCTCCAATCACAAGCAATACATGAGGTGCATCAAGATCCAAGAACAACGATGGAAATAAGGATACATGGGTCGTTCATCCAAATCTCTAGGAGAGATGGGCCTTAAAATCCATAAACGGATCTTCCCTCGAAAGGGGTCTGACATCCTCTAGGGATCTTCTCCGATGGAGGCCTCGGTCTCCATGGGAGAAGTAGAGGAAGGTGCAAAGCTCATGTATGAATGATCTATCACTTTAGAAATGAGGAGGGGTGGATTATATATAGTGCTATCCACAAAGGGGTAAGTGAGAGGAGGATACATGGGCCTTGGGCCCATCACACACGCATGCATGGCCCGATGATCCGGGCCGGGGTCCGGATGATCCGGGCATCTTCCGGATGATCCAGGCAGGGGTCCGGATGATCCGGCCTAGTGCAGCCTTGGACTTCCATCAGATTATGGACTCGGTCTTCTTCCATCTTCGCTTCCAAGCTTCCCTCGCGGATGGTGTACTTGTACGTAGGTGCTGGCACTCCTCCTCATCATCAGTGAAGGTCCAAGAATACCTATGCATGCACACGAGATGAGTGTCAAATAGTATACCATCCATGAAGGGGTCAAGTGAACACGTGTGAAGGAGATGATTCACCTTTATGTATGCGAAGTAGATGTTGCACGTGTCACTTGCCAAAGGGACTCTTTCCATGGTGATATCTGTAGGATGCTCCGCATCATCCATAGTTACCAGTTCATGGGCTTCTTTGATCGTGGGAGACGTGCCACCACATCAACCATTACGAGAAGTGTAAAGACATCCAAATGCACATGATCAGGTTAATATTTCTATACCACCATTTAATGGCCGTTTTAGACCTGGTTTATAATTTGAATGGGAGTTTGAAATGAATGATATATTTTCTTCCGAGATTTTTGCTGAACATAAGAAAGTTAAGGTTGCAGTTGGTTCTTTCACTGGTTATGCTTCAGTTTGAGCAAATATTGTCGGTTATACCCTCATTATATACCTACTACTTGGGAGGATTTGAAACTTGCCATGAGACACGCATTCGTTCCTGCTTATTATACTCGTGACCTAATTAAAAAGCTAGAATATTTAAAACAAGGTAGGGACACCGTGAGGAAATATTATGATGATTTACAAACGACCTTTATGCATTCCTCATTAGAAGAAATTGAATAAGATTTTATGGATATATTTTGGGTAGGATTGAACCGTGATATTCAGGAATACTAATTCATGAAAAGTATTATCCTATGGATCGTTTGTTTCGTCTTGCTTGCAAAGCTGAACAAGAAATAAAACAACATGTTGCCCACAAGGAGAATGAGCACAAGGTTCACATTCCAAGATTTGATACGGTTGTTCCTTCAACCACCAGGCGTACCACGACAACCACATCAATTGTTGTTAGGTATACATCACCTTCACCATGTGACACGTCATTACCGAGAGTGCCCACATGTAACAGCCCGGGACCGCCGCTCCAGAAGAGTCCCCTCTTATTTCGAGTTTCGTCGTGTGTTCCATTTGGTTTGGCATTGCATCATTGCATCATGTCATCATGTCATTATTATTATTTTGCAACTCATATTAATAAATTGTATGGATCTTGATCCATTTAAATCGAGGAACATTCACATGGTGATTTATCTTTATAGCATATCCTCCCAATATTTTAGGGAGCCATAATAAATATTCCTTTTGGAATCACCCACAAACGCACTTGCAAAATATATGTCCATGCATTCTACTCCATCTTGGCATCAAAAACCCTTGTCAATAATTATTTTCCATTTATCGAGGCTCCTCCAAAATACTCCTCATTTTTGGATGTTGCAACCACCCACTTCCTATTTGGATACATTTGAGTAATTCAAATAAGTTTGTATTAAAAACTCCTCAACTTGTCGTTCTGCAATTTTTTCTAGGACATGCGCATTCGTGTGAGTTCAAGAAAGATAACATCTGTGCTCGAATTCTTTTCCTACCCCCCCCCCCCCCCTCTTTCTTTTCTTCATTCAACATTCTGTTTTTTTTCTTCTTTAATTGAGAAAGAGAGAGATGGACAAGGCCCGCCACAGCCAGCCCAAAGGCCGGGCTAGCTGGCCCAAGGCCCAGCCGCCCCTCCATAACCCTAGCCTGATCGCCAGCCTCCCCACTCAATCCCATCTCTCGATCGCATCGCTCTTCTCCCGACAGCGCCGCCAACCCCGCCTCGTTTTCTGGTGCCTCAATCCTAGCGCAGCCTCCTGATCCCCTCTTCCCTCTCCCACCTGCTCGATCCAGAGGGAGTGCTACTGTCTTCCCTTGCGCTGGTGAGCGCCGCCACACCGCTGCCGCGACAGCACCTCGCTGGGCTGTGCTCCGGCACCCCAGCGCTCTGTCCGCCCCTGTCCTTCAGCGCCTCGTTGCGCCTCCCTAGCGCCAAGGTCAGCAGAGCCACGACCATGGTGGTGCGGTCCCATAGCTGCTCCCGCCGATGAGCATCGTCTCCTGCGTCCTCGTGCTCCTCCAGCGTCCTCCCTCCTGCTGGCCTCGACCTCCCCAACACCGCTCCTCCCTGCTCTCCGCCGCTGTGTAGCCGTCCGCCGGCAACCACTGCTGCTTCACCGCCACGCCTTACTTCTCCCACCTCGCCTCATTTGCTCCTCTGACCCGAGCCCCGCTGTCGTGCTTCGCCCAGGAGCCTCTGTCGCAACCTTCGGTGCTCCTCTGCTTCCTCCTACCACTGCCCATCAAGCCACCTCCTTGCCACGGGCATGTCCCCAACTCTGTTCAACACATGCTCCCTGTCTGCTGCACTCGGGCACGTTGCCATCACGCCCATCCGCCGCCACCAAAGTCTTGTAGCCATCCACCATCGCAACCAGGTCCTTGCTTTGCTTTGTTTTGGTTCATGCAAGTCTCGCAAGACCCAGGGCCTCACTTCACAACATTGTCGTCCCGCTTCATCTCTGTCAAGACTTGAACCCGTCAAGTACCCATTCGGGTTATTCAAGGATGACTAGTACTGACATGTACGGCTACCGATGACCTGACGAGAACGACTACGATACGTGCACCACTACAAACGCCAAGACCACGAGTATCACTATCGTCAAATCAGGGGAGACCTAAAGAAATTTTTTCCCTCGAAACTCCCGGAGCGCCGCCCTTGGCGATTAGGGTTTTGAGGGTGGATCACGGCGGCGCGCGCTGATCCTTGGCGAGGCGTGAAGGATCGGAGCCCGGGGATGGCAACATCTTCTGCGCAGGGCAGAGGGAAGGATCCCTTGTCGCCGGGGGCGGCTAGGGCTAAACTGGCGGAGGCTCTGGGGAAACTCGACATCATCGACGAAGAGGCCACGCCACTCGTGCTTGACGATGCGGACGATGGGGTGCCGACGAAGTGGACGCTGGTTGGAAAAGTACTTCAGAGAAATTTGCTCCACATCCAAACCATCACCAATGCGCTCCGCCCGGCGTGAGGAAACCCTAAGGGTCTAATCTTTAGATCGGTGGGGGAGAACACGTTCTTGGTTGAGTTTGCAAACCAAAGGGATCGAGACCGAGTCTGGCAAGGTGCGCCATGGCATGTCAGCAAGAACGTTGTCGTCCTCTCAGAGTTTGACGACTGCATGCGTCCTTCAGAACTTCGGTTTGACAAGATTTAGATGTGGGCTAGGGTGGTCAACCTACGCTTCAATCTTTGTAACGACAAGTGGTGTGCTGCGATTGCTAAACAGATTGACGAGCACGCGACTGACGTGTTTTTTGACCATGCCAATGGATATCTAAGAGCCAGAGTTACAGTGGAAGTGAGCAAGCCATTGAGACGCTGGATTCTGATGGAATCGACTAGGAGGAAGAGTGGATGCCTATGACATTCAGTACGAGAACATTCCGCACTTTTGCTTCTCTTGTGGCCGGTTGGGCCATCCTGATTTGCACTGCCCGACCCCGGGGACCAGAGATGCTAATGGGGATTTACCTTTTGGGAGAGGCTCCGAGCGACGGACGAGCGCAATAAGGCCGGCTCTGGTGAGAACTTGTCTAAGGAGCGCACAACCAGTCAGAACAATAAGGGTGAGACAAGGGGCTCGAGCACTGTTGCGGATAAAGGTGTTGAAGTGACCTCACCTGTAAAGAACAAGTTTCAGAATAAACGGAAGGGAGGGCCGCAAGCTCATAAGCAGGTGTACGTCAGGGTTCAGGTGCCCTTGCTGTCCAATGAAGCTTTCAACCTAGCTAGCCAGAACCAAGGCGCAGAGGGAGATATTTCTGACTCGTCTACTGGCCCGGATGGAGAGAGAGTTCCCAAGAAGAAGAAACCCACCCCGGTTAACTCGGGACACTCGGCAGAGGCTGCGGCGCAGCCCTGCCCATCGCAATGAGATGCCTCGGCTGGAACTGTCGCGGGCTTGGGAACCCAGCGACAGTTCGAGAGCTTCGCAGTGTTGTGAAGCAGGAAGGACCCAGTCTCCTCTTCTTGATGGAGACAAAGATCTCCGCGAGCAGAGTGGAAAGTTTGCAAGCTGGTTTGGGCTTTGCAGGATGTTTTGCTGTGGGAAGTAACGACTTGAGTGGAGGAATTGGATTATTCTGGTCAGCTGATGTTACGGTTGATCTCAAGACCTAAAGTTCTGGCCATATTGACGTTATGGTGCAGAAAACTGATCTGAGCTCTAATCCATGGAGACTTACGGGTTTCTACGGAGCCCCAAGAGCGACAGATCGTCATCACAGTTGGAGATTTCTTCGCACACTTAACGCATTACCATACTCGGCCTGGCTGAGTGTCGGGGACTTCAACGAGACGCTGTATGCCTCGGAAAATTTCTCGCGAATTGCTAGACCCGAATGGCAGATGCGAGCATTCCGGGAAGTCATCGATGAGTGTTTGTTCCAGGACCTGGGATGGACGGGGACAGAGTACACATGAGATAACTGCCAATCAGGTGGGGACAATGTTAAAGCTAGGTTGGACAGAGCTTTTGGCAGTCCAGACCTCATGCATCTGTTCGGACATACACAAGTCAGACATATCATCACGACCGAATCAAATCACTGTTTTGTACTGGTGGAACTGAGGGCACACGACACCGAGTACCGAGCAAGGGGGGCCAAGCAGTTCCAGTATGAGGATGTCTGGCAAACTCATGTGGACTATGACCAAGTGGTAATGAGCAGTTGGCAGCGCGGGTCAGGTCAGCAGGGCTTAGCCGGAGTTTTGAGTGCACTCAGCGAGATGCAATGCTCGCTCTCCGCATGGGGTGCAAAAGAGTTCGGTAGTCTAACAGCCACTATTAAGAAGCTCCGGGCTAAGTTGGATAAACTGAGGAGCAGGGCTACCGGTCGAGGGCCAACTGATGAAGAGAAAACCACTGTAAAGAAATTGAGAGAGGCACTTCGACAGGAGGAGATTTGGATGCGCCAACGGTTGAGAGTACCTTGGTTGCGCCATGGTGATCGCAACACCAAATTTTTCCACGCACAAGCGGCAATGCGAAGACGCATAAACAAGATCGAGAGGCTTGAGCGTGCGGATGGCTCTATATGCCAAACACCGGATGAAGATAGCAGCGAAGTTCAGCAGTTCTTTCAAGCCTTATATACATCTTAGGGATTTAACTCTCTGTATGAGCTACTTGACTTGGTGCCACCTCGGGTGACCGAGCAAATGAACACGCACATCGACATGTCGTATTCAGCACAGGAGGTGAAAACGGCGCTGTTTCAGATGGCGCCATCGAAAGCCCCGGGAGTGGATGGTTTCACGGCAGGGTTTTTCCAGAGACATTGGTCTCTACTCAAGGATGACATTATCCCGGCGGTCCTAGGGTTTCTGAATGGAGGCGAGTTGCCAGAGGGCATGAATGACACCTCGATCACACTCATCCCCAAGGTACGACACCCATAATGCATTAGCCAATATAGACCTATTTCCCTTTGTTCTGTGCTTTACAAAATCGCAGCAAAGTGCATCGTCAATAGAACAAGGGTTTTTTAGATGATATCGTGAGCGAGGAGCAAAGTGCATTTGTGTCGGGGCGCCTCATCACTGATAATGTGCTCATTGCACACGAAAGTGTACATGCAATGAAGAAAAGGAAGAAGGGGAAGAACTCAGTTTGTGCAGTCAAACTAGACATGATGAAGGCATATGATCGTGTAGAATGGCACTATCTTGAGGGCATCATGTCAAAACTGGACTTCAGTGTACCATTTATCCGGCTCATTATGAAATGTGTCACTTCAGTCCGATTTTCGGTTCGTGTGAATGGCGAGCTTCTGCCTTTCTTCACCCCATCCAGGGGCCTTCGGCAAGGCTGCCCTGCATCACCATACCTGTTCCTCTTCTGTGCGGAGGGATTCACAACATTACTTAATAGGTTTGGTGGCGCCAATGTGGATAGAGGGATTCACGTCAGCATTCACTCTCCATGGATCAAGCATCTGCTCTTTGCAGATGACAGTCTCATCTTCATGCAAGCGAAGGTGGAGAGTGCATTTCGACTCAACAACATTTTGAGGGTTTATGGCGAGTGCTCGGGACAATGCGTGAATAGAGACAAAAGCTCCATCCTTTTCAGCCCGAATACATCTGAGCCCGTCAGAGAAAGCTTGAAAGGAGCCCTGGGCATTTCGGTTGAGGCCTTTAATGAAAGATATCTGGGCTTGCCGACTGCAGCAGGGAGAATCACGTCGGGCACCTTTGACTACATTGGTGAACGAGTGCGATCCAAAATGAATGGAGGAACTGAACGTCTGGTTTCATGTGCAGTGAGGGAGGTGCTGATTAAATCGGTGGCCCAATCCATACCGACATTCACGATGAGCTGCTTCAAACTAACCAAGAAAATTTACAAAGGTATCTCCTCACCTATGGCGAAATATTGGTGGAGCAGTTCTATCGACCGACGTTCCATGCATTGGATAGACTGGAAGTCCCTCTCAGCCCCAAAACTCAGAGGAGGGATGGGATTCCGAGATTTGGAAACTTTCAACATCGCGTTGTTGGGCAAGCATGGGTGGCGGCTGATCACAGACCCGGAATCATTATGCTCACGGGTTTTAAAAGGCCGCTATTTCCCAAACAGTGATTTCATGCAAGCTGTTGTGCCGCACAATGCCTCCTCGACATGGAAAGGCATCATGGCCGGGAGGAAGGCGCTGGATGCTGGGCTACTGAAGCAAATCAGTGATGGCACTTCTGTTAACATTTGGACTGACCGATGGTTGCTGGGGATGCTATCTCTGCGGCCTTCAGTTCAGATCGGAAGCGCTAATCTCCATTCAGTCTCTGACCTCATTGACACTGACAATTGGAGTTGGAGAGTTGAGCTTATAAGAGCAAATTTCATTCCGCCAGATGCAGATGCGATCTTAAACATACCACTTAGACATGGCGGTGGTGATGACTTTTGGGCATGGGCTCATGAGAGGTCGGGGACATATACTGTCAAATCCGCGTATCGTGCTCTAATGACTCGCAATGAGCAGCAAGCTCTAGAGGAAGGGGCGACTACCGAATCTTTAGAGACAGATAAGCAGTTATGGACACGGCTATGGAAACTCAAAGTTTTGCCCAAGGTTCGGGTCTTTTCGTGGCGAGTACTCCGGGGAATCCTGCCGGTGGAAACCACTCTAAAGCATCGGCATATAGCGACTGTGGCTTGATGCAAAGTCTGCAACGGTGCAGACGAAGACATGGTTCACGCACTCATCAAGTGCTCTCATGCCCGGAGTTTCTGGACTGAAGCTCGATCGTGGCTGAACATCAAGCTGCCAGATTTTCATCCTCACACTTGGTGCAAAGATATTCTGTGTGACTCTCGTTTCGCTGAGAAAGATCGGGCCAAGATCATAACTGTCATGTGGGCTATATGGACCTCTCGCAACAATATAACGCATGACAAGGCTAGTCTGAAACCTAATCTGTTCTCAAAGCGCATTAGAGATACTCTAATGCTATTGGAGCTGCCGTTGGAGAATACCAGGGTCTTACCTGGCTATGGGTGGAGGTCGCCTGACTCCGATTGCATCAAGATCAACACGGATGCCAGCGTGTCTATGACGGAAACTAGAAGTGGAGCCGGTGGAGTGGCACAGTCCCCTTCTGATTTCATCGCTGCCTCGAGCAAGCCGCATGAGAATGTCACGGACCCGCTCATCGCAGAAGCACTGGCTCTGCGAGATGGAGTCATCTTTGGCAAGCTTCGGGGTTTTTCGCGAGTGGTACTTGAAGTTGACTGCTTAGAGTTGGTCCAGCTCTGGAACTCGCGACAGTTTTCGCGCTCTATTGTAGCGCCCATTCTTCTCGAAATTGGAGGGCTAGCCTCATCGTTTGTTTACTTTGATATTCATCATGTAATGAGACAATCCAACACCTCAGCTCACCTGTGTGCGAAACATGCAAGCACTCTGGGTGTGTTTGACTGCTGGATGGACTCCCCACCAGCCTTCCTCGTGACCAGCCTATTGGCTGACTATGCTGGAGCTGACTCTGAATGAATAAAGCTCGATGATTCCCGCAAAAAAAGTATCACTATCATCGTCGTGGATCCGACAAGATCGCATGTACCACTACTTCCCCGACGTCCTCGATGACCCTGAACATCTACTGAGTGTGTACGACTACCGTCGTTGAAGACTCGTCTATAACTACTTCGTCCGCCGCGAAACACATGCTTGGAAGGTATAACGGATGAGTCGAACGCCGATGAGATGAATGCATGTGCGAATGAGATGGTTGCACATATATGGTGTAAGCACTGTATAGGATGCTAGGTGTGGGTACCTTTTTCTGTGCCACCGACGCATGGGAAACCGGTAACCCCCACTTGTCACTTGCGTGACACGCACACGGCCACACTTTCTTTTGCATCGGCATCTCGACGAGTTGTTAGAACTGGAATGTTTCCATGGCATAATTTTCATTTCCGCCGCCATGACACCCCTTTATTTCCGTCGTGGCGACAAATGCATCGATTTGATCATGTCGTCCTAATGCATGTTAACAACATTTTAAATGATGTTGCATTAAAATGTTGCCTAATGACTTGCTACGCGATTTGTATCATAACTAAATAACCGTAGCTTGGAATTAAATGTTCTATATAGGTAACTTGACTAGAAAAATGTGTAGAATAACATGGTGCACTTTATTTTCCTGTTAAATAAATATAAAATATGTGTATTTCAGATCTGTACCAAACTTAAAATATGCATATGGGGTCATTTTGGAAGTGCTATACGTTGCTTTTGGCCTCATTTAAAGTGCCTAGGTGATGTAGTTGTTCATGTTTCACCTCTTGCCATGATAAACAATATTAACCACTTTTCTCATAATATGGAGAGTTATTATTTTGTTATATGTATGTTGTCCCTCTCCATTTAAAATTGCGTAATTCCATCTTCGCCTTATGCCATGACCACCCATGTTAAAAAGCATTTAATATTGATGAGTACGTAACGAGAGTGAACTAAATAATTCAAGTGTGGAGTTTCGTCAATATGCAACTCGTTGCATATTGAGCTTCACTTAATGTGTAGGAGTTGTTTGATGTGCTTTGCCATGCCTTGCATGTTAAACCGGACATGCATCATATTTGTTTACGCATCATGTCATGCATACGTTATGGGGTATCTTGTGTTGATTGTTTGTTTCAGATTGCTTCTTCTCGATAGAGTTCCGAAAGCATTCGGAGTGTGAGGATTCGTTCAACTATGTTGACGTCTTCTTCATGGATTCGTTCTTCCTCCAAGCGGGATCTCGGGCAAGATGGCACATTTCCCTGGATACCACTACTATCATTGCTATGCTAGTTGTCCCACTCTTATCGTTATGTCACGCTACCTACCACTTGTTTGACAAGCCTCCCAACATTGCCATGAAAGCATCTAACCCCTCCACATCCCAGCAAACCTTTGTTTGGCTATGTTACCGCTTGCTCAGCCCTTCTTATAGGGTTTCTAGCTGCAGGTGCAGTTGCTTCCATGTGACAACATGGACATTCTTTTGTTATCACTATATTATTGCTATTTAATTAAATGCACATATATACTTGGTAAAAGGTGGAAGGCTTGTCCTTTTGCTCGGTGTTTTGTTCCACTCTTGCCGCCCTAGTTACATGTGAATCGGTGTTATGTTCCATAACTGAGTGCTCCTAACATGCTTGGGGTTGTTATGGGGACCCCTTGATTTTTGTTTTAGGATAAAACTTGTCTGGCAAGGCCCAACTTTGGTACTACATTTGCCTAATAACTAATGAACTTGCCTAGGGACTTTCCGGACCCCGTGTATAATTAATCAATCCCTGGGCCAGTGCTCCTCATGAGTGTTGGTCCAAACTAGAGCCGTGTGCCGGGCTAACACGGGGCAACTCGGGAGATTTCTATCAGGCCACTCTACGATGTGCTTATCTGGTCATGTCCTGAGAACGAGAAACGCGGCTCCTATCGGGTTCGTTGACACGTCGGGCGGTCTTGCTGGACTTGTTTTACCTTTCTCGAACGGCTTGCGTGAGGAACTCCGATCTTCTTCGGGATATCTCGAGGTGTCGGATTTCCTTTGGAATTGCCTAGGATGATCACAAGATCCGTGGTAGAGGTTATTCCCGTGGCGTGTGGTTAATTTGTGATGGATGAGTTGGAGCACCCCTGCAGGGTTAAATCTTTCGGAAAGCCATGCCCATGATTATGTGGCAAACTTGGATACTTTGTTTAACACCCGGTCATAGTAAACTTGAAGTAAACTCAAATAAAACATACCAACCGGGTGCGTAACCGTGACTGTCTCTTCTCGTGAGTCCTTATCCGAGAGAGGACATGGTGGGCTTATATTTGATGTAAGTAGGTGTTCAGGATCACTTAGTGATCATTATTAGTTCACGTCCTTTATGCGTAGACCACCATACTTTACTTTCTGCATTCGTAAGTTAGTCACTCAAATAAATGTTTAGTTGCTTTCTACAGCCTCACCACTTAACCATACCTCATCCATTGAGCTTTAATAGTCTTGATACCCTTGGAAATGAGATTTTTGAGTCCCTGTGGCTCACATATTACTACAACAACAGCTGTAGGTACTGGTAATGTGATGCTTTGACGTGAGAGCGACGCTTGATTGTTTGGAGTTCTTCTTTCTCTTCTTCTTCTTCTTCATCGATCTAGGATGGGTTCCAGACGGCAGCCTGGGATAGCAAGGATGGATGTCATTTTTTATTTGTTTTCGTCCATAGTCGGACCTTGCTCTTCTGTATGATGTTTGAATATGTTGTTGTATTGATGTGATCTTGTTGTAGCTTGTGGTGAGTGTAATACAATTCCATATACTCATCTCTTCTGTAAATGTACTTGTAATAACATCCATTCTTGCAACATGACGAGATGCGCTTCTATCCCTATCGAGGCCCTCGGGCCAAAATAAGGATAGGACCGCATCTTGGGCCTATACCAACCTAGGAGCCCCCTTGATTGATCGAACTTGGCCGAGTCGAGTCTAGTGAAAAAACTATTTTGAGTCTAGTTATATTGAAGAGTAGGTTCTTTTTACTCCTCTTCTATGCTCTCGTGAGGAACTACGACTTAGGAATTTTGATTCTACTCCTCTTCTCGCTCAAAAAAAATTATGATCACATAGGTATTTTGGAGACTATATGATGCCGATGTGATGGAGTTTTGTACTTGGTGCCTCCTGTTATCGAGGAGTAGAGCTCCAAGAAATTCTTGGCACATTGTTATCGTTCAGTTTCCGTAGTATATCAGGACGGAGGATGTTCGAAATTGCTTCAATACTAGTAGTGGCAAGAGGAGTCCGGCATCCCCGGTACTGGTGGAGAGAGTTCAGATGTACTACCGTTCTTAGTATTGTTGTGTTTTTGAGGGTCCGAGATAGATGAGTTTTCGAGACCTCTGATTATGTGCTGACGGATGTGTTACATTGGAGCGTAGTAGTAGTATTAGGAGTTGTGTGATGGATTTTGCTCCTTGTATCCGTGGACCAGATTGCATAACCGGAAGATTTCGGGAGTTCTTAGATGGGAATTCAAGTAGTTTCCTAGGCTATCTTTCAACAAATGTGTGATGTGAGGTTGGGGTTTGACATCTAGCGGATTCGTTTGTTCACGGTCTTTCTTATAGAGGACAGTCTCGATATATGTCATCAGATATGCTTCGTCAAGCCTTGTAGTTCGCTACGCCTAGGGAGCATATCCGAGCGTCATTTCAATATGACAATCCAATGTACGATCGAGCCCGTGCGAACCTTACCATGAAAATATCGAGCGGAATCTCTGTCATGTATTTGTTCTGGCTTGTTTCGTAAGCCTCATCATTTGTTTTGTTGGAGTATGGTAATTCGTGTTGCTTCGATGTCAAGTGGTGATCTCATATCTTTCCGAAGTAGTGTTCTCATATTTTTGTGGGATTGCTAATTATTTTGCTTAACCAAGTTGTCATACTAATTATTTTCATCTAGTGTGGTTCTCTTCAAGGCAATTCTATCATCCCCAATTTTGCAAGACCAATCCTCATATTTCGTTCCGGAGTTTGTCTCATCTGTTCCAAGTTTTGTTTGTTTTCCCCACCCTCTCGCCCTTTTTGTTCAATGATTAGATTCTCATCCAAGTGCCTTTTCTATTCATGTGATGCTTCCACTATCTTTTCTCTCGTATTGTTGCGATGATCCCTTGTGAAGATTCTCAGGAGTTTCAATTTCGAGATCTATCCTCAATTCCTAGTTCTTGTTGTTATTAATCTCCGGTGGATTCAATTCAAGCTATCAGTGTTCATCATATCCTTTCTCATTCATTCAAGGATTGCCCATGTTGGAAATTCGTATCCAAGCCTTTCTTGTTTATTCCTCTTTCTATTCTATCTGGAGTGCCGAAGATATCTCAGAAGATTCGTGTTTGCATTCAATCCTTTCAATTATTTCAACGTTCTCACTTCATCAAGTTCTCAATTTGTATCGGTGCAATCTCTCTTTCTAAGCATTCATTTCAACGGTGGTTTCTTTTCAGTGGGCCCATAACCCATAGGTTTTTCCCCAGGATCTTACCTGGCTTTCCTAATCTTTTCGGAGATGTTCTCAAGTTCTCTTCTAATATGACGTAAGAATGAATTTCATCAGTCATGTGCCTTCTCGAAAATCGTTTCTAAATCATTTTTATTGTTGGCTCAACCTTTCCTTATTCATTCTTCTGGAGTGTCTCAGTAATTCTTGGTGGTGTTCTCGTCTTCATTCTCATCATTGAAGTCCAAAGGAGATTTTCTCCTAAATCTTTGTCCGTTCTATTCAAGAGTGTGGTTTCAGCTTTTGATATTCTCTCAAATTGTTTTGATCATGAGTAATTCTTTCCATATCTATCCAAAGCATTTCAGAGTTGTATTCATTTCTCGATCCTCCGAAGGCCATCATTTCAGAAGATTTCTTCGCTCTCGGCTTTCAACTTTCGTTCTCAAATTCTTCTCAATTGTGTTCCTTCGTTCGTATCTCAATTATTCTGATGCCTTCTGAAGTTTTCCATTAGGTGGATTGTGATCTCTTCATTCCCATGTATCTTCGTTCAATCGTAGTATCCTCATTCGTTGTGAATTCTTACCGGTGTTCTTGTGCAAGACTTCTTCAAGTTTGTGATCTATCTCTCGCTCTCTCTTTAATCTTTTTCAAGAAGAATAATTTGTGTGCTAAATCCGTTGCTTGTCATCAGTTTAACTTGATGAAGGATAGGCATATCATAATTCTTATTCTTGTTTCATCCAGGTGATTTCAATCCTTCTTCCGGAGTTGTTCATGGTATAAAATTCCTTATCCCAAGTGGTCATCTTTCTTTTTCGGAGTTCCTAGTTTTGCTCAAGTATCTTGTCCCGAAGCATCATCTAAATCATAGCAAGGCCTCAATCTTGTCTTTAATCTTTTTCAAGAAGAATAATTTGTGTGCTAAATCCGTTGCTTGTCATCAGTTTAACTTGATGAAGGATAGGCATATCATAATTCTTATTCTTGTTTCATCCAGGTGATTTCAATCCTTCTTCCGGAGTTGTTCATGGTATAAAATTCCTTATCCCAAGTGGTCATCTTTCTTTTTCGGAGTTCCTAGTTTTGCTCAAGTATCTT
This sequence comes from Hordeum marinum, assembly GCA_022496015.1. Lineage (NCBI taxonomy): Eukaryota > Viridiplantae > Streptophyta > Magnoliopsida > Poales > Poaceae > Hordeum > Hordeum marinum. The sequence goes on along the minus strand of JAAAWK010001168.1, from coordinate 540,364 downwards.
GTCCCGAAGCATCATCTAAATCATAGCAAGGCCTCAATCTTGTCTTTTTTTTGCAACCTTCAATTCTTTTCTATCACTTTCATTCCGGAGTTCTTCCTGATGGTTCTTCATGGTGGGTCGTTAAGGATGTAATTTGTCTTGAATTGTTCTTCAAGATTCTTGTTGAAGGTGCTCAATGTGTTCTTTATCTCGAACTTCTACGTTCAATTCCTTATCCATTGTCTTTTGAGATGGCGTTATTAAATTCTTGGGGCATGAGGAGTCTCGAAGGAAAATTGTCAAGAATGAGATAAATAAACCCATCTTGTCTTCTTGGAGTTTTCTTGGGTTGGATTTCACCTAAAGCATTTCCTGAGGATTGTTGCTATCATGGTGTCATAAATGATTCAAGTTTTCTCCTCCTCCTCTTGGTGAAAGAAGTTTTGCATATCTTGTTTCTCTCAAGCAATCAATTCTTTCTGTTGTGGCAGGTTGTCACCTCATAATTTTGAGATGTTTTCCATAAGCCCATGACAAGCTATTCTTTTCGTTTTTGATTCTCCATCAACTCCGTCCAACCATGCTTTTCAAGTTCAATGGTGGTAGAAGTTGTTATTTTCTTCTCCATTCTTTTCCTTCCAATGATCTAGTTCCTATTCTTTTCTTCCGGAGGCGTTGTCATATTGCTCTCTTTCAACCATCATCTTGTTTTATCAAGATCATGTTGTTTCTTGCTTATTCATTTAACCGGAGTGGTGTGAAATCTTTCATGATCCCTCCATCTGTTCCAAGTTTTGATTCCAATCCAACCGAAGTTTGGTGTCTCTCTTTCAATTTCTTTCCATCATACCAATTTTGCCCCTTCATCGTACCGAAGTGCTGCCGAAATTTCTTTTGAATTCTTGCTTGTTCCTCCTGTCGTTCTTCATCTCTTGCCAACCTTCATGTTACATGGGTTTCACTCGTTTGTCAAAGAAGCAACTAAGTTTTACCTCTTGCTCTTCCGCTTCCCCTTCTCATTCTAGATCTCGGGACGAGATCCTCTTGTAGTGGAGGAGAGTTGTAAAATCCCGGGTCCGACGCTCCAAAAGAGTCCCCTCTTATTTCGAGTTTCATCGTGTGTTCCATTTGGTTTGGCATTGCATCATTGCATCATGTCATCATGTCATTATTATCTTTTGCAACTCATATTAATAAATTGTATGGATCTTGATCCATTTAAATCGAGGGACATTCACATGGTGATTTCTCTTTATAGCATATCCTCCCAATATTTTAGGGAGCCATAATAAATATTCCTTTTGGAATCACCCACAAACACACTTGCAAAATATATGTCCATGCATTCTACTCCATCTTGGCGTCAAAAACCCTTGTCAGTAATTCTTTTCCATTTATCGAGGCTCCTCCAAAATACTCCTCATTTTTGGACGTTTCAAGCACCCACTTCCTATCCGGACACATTTGAGTAATTCAAATGAGTTTGTATTCAAAACTCCTCAACTTGTCGTTCTGCAAATTTTTTCTAGGACATGCGCATTTGTGTGAGTTCAAGAAAGATAACCTCCGTGCTCGAATTCTTTTCCTAACCCCCCTCTCTTTCTTTTCTTCATTCAACATTCTGTTTTTTTCTTCTTCTTTAATTGAGAAAGAGAGAGATGGACAAGGCCCACCACACCCACCCCAAAGGCCGGGCTAGCTGGCCCAAGGCCCAGCCGCTCCTACATAACTCTAGCCTAATCGCTAGCCTCCCCCAGTCAATCCCATCTCTCGATCGCATCACTCTTCTCCCGACAGCGCCGCCAACCCCGCCTCGTTTTATGGTGCCCCAATCCTAGCACAGCCCCCTGATCCCCTCTTCCCTCTCCCACCTGCTCGATCCAGAGGGAGTGTTGTTGTCTTCCCTTACGCCGGTAAGCGCCGCCACACCGCTGTCGCGATAGCACCTCGCTGTGTTGTACTCCGGCACCCCGGCACTCTGTCCGCCCTTGTCCTTTAGCGCCTCGTTGCGCCTCCCTAGCGCCAAGGTCGGCAGAGCCACGACCATGGTGGTGCGGTCCCATAGTTTCTCCCGCCGATGAGCATCGTCTCCTGAGTGCTCATGCTCCTCCCGCGTCCTCCCTCCTGCTGGCCTCGATCTCCCCAACACCGCTCCTCTTTGCTCTTCGCTGCCGTGCAGTCATCCTCCGGCGACCACTGCTGCTTTGCCGACATGCCTTACTTCTCCCACCTTGCCTCATTTGTTCCTCTGAACGAGCCCCATTGTTGTGCTTCACCCAGGAGCCTCCGTCGCAACCTCTAGTTCTCCTCTGCTTCCTCCTACCACTGCCCGTCGAGCCACCTCCTTGCCATGGGCGTGCCCCCAACTCTGTTCGATGCATGCTCCCTGCCTGCTACCCTCGGGCACGTTGCCATCACGCCCATCCGCCGCCACCAAAGTCCTATAGCCATCCACCATCGCAACCAGGTCCTTGCTTTGCTTTGTTTTGGTTCATGCAAGTCTCGCAAGACCCAGGGCCTCACTTCACAACATTGTCATCCCGCTTCATCTCTGTCAAGACTGGAACCCGTCAAGTACCCATTCGGGTTATTCAAGGATGACTAGCACTGACGTGTACGGCTACCGATGACCTGACGAGAACGACTACGATACGTGCACCACTACAAACGCCAAGACCACGAGTATCACTATCGTCAAATCAGGGGAGACCTAAAGAATCCCCCCCCCCCGAAACTCCCGGAGCGCCGCCCTTGGCGATTAGGGTTTTGAGGGTGGATCACGGCGGCACGCGCTGATCCTTGGTGAGGCGCGAAGGATCGGAGCCCAGGGATGGCAACATCTTCTGCGCAGGGCAGTGGGGCTCGGAGCCCGAGCCCCACTGTTGTGCTTCACCCAGGAGCCTCCGTCGCAACCTCTAGTTCTCCTCTGCTTCCTCCTACCACTGCCCGTCGAGCCACCTCCTTTCCATGGGCGTGCCCCCAACTCTGTTCGATGCATGCTCCCTGCCTGCTGCCCTCGGGCACGTTGCCATCACGCCCATCCGCTGCCATCAAAGTCCTATAGCCATCCACCATCGCAACCAGGTCTTGGCTTTGCTTTGTTTTGGTTCATGCAAGTCTCACAAGACCCAGGGCCTCACTTCACAACATTGTCATCCCGCTTCATCTCTGTCAAGACTGGGACCCGTCAAGTACCCATTCGGGTTATTCAAGGATGACTAGCACTGACGTGTATGGCTACCGATGACCTAACGAGAACGACTACGATACGTGCACCACTACAAACGCCAAGATCACGAGTACCACTACCGTCGTCATGGATCCGACAAGACCGCATGTACCACTACTTCCATGATGTCGTCGATGACCCTGAACATTTACTGAGTGTGTATGACTACCGTCGTCGAAGACTCATGTACAACTACTTCGTCCGCCCCAAAATGCATGTTTCTAAGGTATAAGCGATGAGTCGAACGCCGATGAGATGAATGCTTGTGCGAATGAGATGGTTGCACGTATATTGTGTAAGCACTGTATAGGATGCTACGTGCGAGTACCTCTTTTCTGTGCCAACGACGCGTGGGAACCCGGTAACCCCAACTCGTCACTTTTGCACGACACGCACATGGCCACACTTTCTTTTGCATCGGCATCTCGACGGGTTGCCAAAACCGAAATGTTGTCGTGGCATCATTTTTATTTCCGCCACCATGACACCCCTTTCTTTCCGTCGTGGCGACAAATGCCCATATCATATTTTATATGCTTAATTTCTTAATATTGCATCGATTTGATCATGTCGTCCTAATGCATGTTAACAACATTTTAAATGATGTTTTATTAAAATGTTGCCTAATGACTTGCTACGGGATTTGTATCATAATTAAACAACCATAGCTCGGAATTAAATGTTCTATATAGGTAACTTGACTACAAAAATGTGTAGAATAACATGGTGCACTTTATTTTCCTGTTTAATAAATATAAAATATGTGTATTTCAGATCTGTACCAAACTTAAAATATGCATATGGGGTCATTTTCGGAAGTGTTATACATTGCTTTCGACCGCATTTAAAGTGCCTAGGTGATGTAGTTGTTCATGCTTCACCTCTTGCCACGATAAACAACATTAACCACTTTTGTCATAATATGAAGAGTTATTATTTTGTTATATGTATGTTTTCCCTCTCCATTTAAAATTGCTTAATTCCATTTTCGCCTTATGCCATGACCACCCATGTTAAAAAACATTTAATATTGATCCGGACATACATCATATTTGTTTGCGCATCATGTCATGCATATGTTGTGGTGTATCTTGTGTTAATTGTTTGTTTCAGATTGCTTCTTCTCGATAGAGTTCTGAAAGTGTTTGGAGTGTGAGGATTCGTTTGACTACGTTGGCTCGTCTTCTTCATGGATTCGTTATTCTTCCAAGCGAGATCTCAGGCAAGATGACACATTTCACGGGATACCACTACTATCATTGCTATGCTAGTTGTCCTGCTTTTATCGTTATGTCACGCTACCTACCACTTGTTTCACAAGCCCTCCAACATTGCCATGAAAGCCTCTAAACCCTCCACATCCCAGCAAACTTTGTTTGGCTATGTTACCGCTTCCCTTCTTATAGCGTTTCTATCTGCAGGTGCAATTGCTTCCATGTGATAACATGGACATTCTTTTGTTCTCACTATATTATTGCTATTTAATTTAATGCACATATATACTTGGTAAAAGGTGGAAGGCTTGGCCTTTTGCTTGGTGTTTTGTTCCACTCTTGCTGCCCTAGTTACTTGTGAACCGGTGTTATGTTCCATAATTGATCGCTCCTAACATGCTTGGGGTTGTTATGGAGACCCCTTGATTTTTGTTTTAGGATAAAACTTGTCTGGCAAGGCCCAACTTTGGTACTACATTTGCATAATAACTAATGAACTTGCATAGGGACTTTCCGGACCCCGTGGATAATTAATCAACCCCCGGGCCAGTGCTCCTCGTGAGTGTTGGTACAAACTAGAGCTGTGTGCGGGGCTAACACGGGGCAACTCAGGAGATTTCTATCAGGCCACTATACGCTGTGCTTATCCGGTCGTGTCCTGAGAACAAGATATGTCGCTCCTATCATGTTCGTTGACATGTCGGGCGATCTTGCTGGACTTGTTTTACCTTTCTCGAACGTCTTGTGTGAGGAACTCTGATCTTCTTTGGGTTATCTCGAGGTGTCAGATTTCCTTTGGAATTGCCTAGGATGATCACGAGATCTATGGTCGAGGTTATTCCTGCGGCGTGTGGTTAATTTGTGATGGATGAGTGGAGCACCCCTATAGGGTTAAATCTTTCGGAAAGCCGTGCCCGCGGTTATGTGGCAAACTTGGATACTTTGTTTAACACCCGGTCATAGTAAACTTGAAGTAAACTCAAATAAAACACACCAACCGGATGCGTAACCGTGAATGTCTCTTCTAGCGAGTCCTTATCCGAGAGAGAACACGGTGGGGTTATGTTTGACGTAAGTAGGTGTTCAGGATCACTTAGTGATCATTATTAGTTCACGTCTGTTATGCGTAGACCACCATACTTTACTTTTTGCATTCGTAAGTTAGCCACTCAAATAAATGCTTAGTTGCTTGCTGCAGCCTCACACTTAACCATACCTCACCCATTGAGCTTTAATAGTCCTGATACCCTTGGAAATGAGATTGCTGAGTCCATGTGGCTCACAGATTACTACAACAATAGTTGCAGGTATAGGTAATGTGATTCTTTGACCTGAGAGCGATGCTTGATTGTTTGGAGTTCTTCTTCTTCTTCTTCATCATCGATCTAGGATGGGTTCCAGGCGGTAGCCTGGGATAGCAAGGATGGATGTCATTTTGTCGTTTATTTTCGTCCGTAGTCGGACCCTGCTCTTCAGTATGATGTTTGAATATGTTGTTGTATTGATGTGACCTTGTTGTAGCTTGTGGCAAGTGTAAGCCAATTCCATATACTCATCTCTTCCGTAAATGTACTTGTAATGATATCCATTCTTGCAACACGACGAGATGCGCTTCTATCCCTGTGAGGCCCTCATGCCAAAATAAGGATAGGATCGCATCTTGGGCGTGACATTACATCATCTGAATTGATCATAAGAGGTAATGACAAAGGAACTGATCTTCCATCTCCACATGAGTATGATGAATGCCTTATCAAATCCAATGTACCGTGTGATGAGCTACCCAGTACTTTGATCACACCACCTATTTTAGAGCACTCTGTTCATTATTTGACTTTGCCATGTGATCAAATAACTATAATATCAACAATTGTTAGTGCACCCATTGAATTAACTGTTGATGAGAAAGAACCATGTGAATCAGGAAATAAATTAAATTTGGATCAAATACGTTTGAAAGTAAGTGTGCCACTGTTTAAACATTTTGATATGACCTCCAATCTTTGTGATGATACTGTGTCAAATGATTTGTTGCATGCTGGTTTATTTAAGCATGTTGTAGCATATAAATTTTAAACAACTCAAGTTTATTTACCAATGTTGGGATGGTTTAATGATGAACATTGTCAATCGTTTGTTATGAATAAGGGATTCACTTATATATGTAAACTGAGTTACAATATTTTCATGCCTTCTACTTCTTGTGATAATATTTTGGCTTTATATTTCATAATATATAATAGTTACTCGTGTATACATGTGCCATATGTGCAAAAACCAAGGGAAGTAAAAATGGATGACACATACATATACAACATGTACACCTTGTTTCTTTTGTTAGCCACATTTAAGATTAAGCAACACCGAGTACGGCTTTGTTTTCAAGAAGGGGAGAATGATGAGGACATGTCTACCTTGGATATGATCACAAATATTGCATACACGTAATTAATTGAGGTGAGTTCTTATAAAAGTTATGCAATAATTTAATTATGCTATACAGAACCAAAGTACTTCACCTATTTTTGTTTCATGCCTAATTGCAGAACTATCAGACACTTATACAATCGACATATGAAGATAAGGGAAAAAGAGAGATTTAGGTGTTGTTCAAGAAGTTCTCCAACGTCACTTTTAGCCGAAGAGAAGAAAGAGTCCAAGTCTCTCATGTTCTGGACTTAGATTCGGACTGCGCAGACATACGTGTACGAAAACGCCAACAACTTTTGCATCTGGACTCCGAATTGGGTGATTATTTTTTGTTGGTAAGTAGATTTTATGAGACTTCCACCCTAATGGTATTCATCTTAAAATTCGTCCCGAGCATGGAGATATTGCCAAAAATATTTGATATTGCACCGGAATCCAAGTCAAACTACAAGTCCAAAGGTGTTGCATCACCTCCACTTGGGCCCATGGGATTTGTACGACCTAGGATTGATTTTAGAGTGTCTTGGAACGTACTCTCACCTCCTTGGATTCCACCCCTTGATCCTATATAAGTAGATCAATCTAGTAGCTTTTTGCTTGGGTTTTGTTTAGTTAAAAGTTAGCCATTGCAACTTCGTGTACTTCGTTTGTGTCCAATAACCATACCAAGACCACTTTCGGAGCCCCACCTTAATCAATTCTTCATACATATCCACAATATTCAGATTGCTTTTATCATATTCTTGCTTGTTCTTCGATTGCTTGCAGGAAAAGACTGATACGGGGCAAGCACGAGGGTGTTGATCTTTTCACACTTGGAGGGGCAACGGGAGAAAACCAAAGAGAAATCACAAACTCACGGAAGATATCCGATAACACATCCACTAGAAACGCGTGAACACACGAGATACATAGATCCACGGTCAACAAAAGGATACACGTACCGATAGTTTCTCTCACTCCAAAGGAGGACCAGTAGTTTCTCTCACTCCAAAGGAGGAGGCCTTGAATCCCTTAGGATCTTCCCTCTAAAGGGGCCTTGGCATCACTTGGATCTTCTCTCAATGGAGCGCAATCTCCATGGGGAGGAGGAACTAATGGAGCTATGCTCAACAAATGTATTTGCTAAACATAAGATAACCCTAACTCGAGGTGGAAGAGGAGTATATATAATTTAGGTCGAAATGGGGCGAAAGTGTACATGGGCCTTTGAGCCCGAGTTGGCACTGCACTCAGGTAGGCCGGAAGTTCCGAGCACCGGAAGTTCCGGGTAGGGTATTGGTGCGGTCTTCGAAGGCCGAGCTGATGGTGGCTCGTAAGTTCCGGGGGGGGGGAGGTTCCGGGCCAGGTTCCGGGATAGACACGAAGTCTGCATGCCCGGGGTTGATCCTGGATCACTAGGGGGCAGAGGTTCCGAGCTGGCCGGAAGTTCCAGGCTAGCCAGAGTGTTTCCCTTGGTGCTTGATCCTTCTTCTTCGAGTACTTCCTCTTCGTTCGCCTCCGAGTTTTTGTTGGGGTCGAGATACGTAAGTATGCATAGAGTCTCTGCTTGAGGTAGCATCGAAGTTCCAAGAGTGTCAAAGAGAGAGTCGTAAAGGAGAGATGTCACCTTGTTTCTAGTAGTACGTGCACGTGCTCTTGTCATGGGCCCTTGCATAGCTTGAGGTTTTGGTGATGGGTCTGTGGGGATGACCATGGGAGGCTCCGCATCATCTCCCCCCCTTGGGGAAGATCCGTCCTTACATCAAGATCTTCATCACCATGAAAAGGGGAGAGGTCCTTGACATTGAAGGTGTCGTTCATGTTGTACTTGTCGCGTGGAATGTAGATCTTGTAGGCATTCTTATTATAGCGTTCTAGCACCTTGAAGGGTCCATCGGCTCGAGGCAGTAGCTTGGACTTGCGCTCGGCGGGGAAACGGTCCTTGTGTAGGTGTAGCCACACAAGATCACCTGTCTTGAACACCATGCGGTGTTTGTTGGTTTTGTGCTTGGCGGTAACTCGTTCCACTTGACGTTCGATCATGCGCCTTGTATCTTCATGCATTTTCTTGATATAGATTGCCCTTGTACTTGCGTACATCTTCATGCGCTCTTGGAGTCGTAGAGGTAGTATGTCCAATGGGGACAAAGGGTTGAAGCCGTAGACCACTTCGAAAGGAGACTTGTCGGTGGTGGAGTGACTCACGCGATTGTAGGCGTACTCGGCGATGGGGAGGCATTCTTCACATTCCTTGATGTTCTTCTTAATCAACACACGTAGGAGAGTAGATACCATTTGGTTCATCACCTCCATTTGGCCATCAGTTTGTGGATGGTAGGCCGAAGAGAAAAGGAGCTTGATTCCAAGCTTGCCGCATAGGGTATTCCAAAAGTAGCTTAGGAACTTGAAATCGCGATCCGAGAGAATGGTCTTGCGGATGCCATGTCTGTGCTTAAGCTTTAGGCTTAGCTTTGCGGCATGTAGAGCATCATTTGGTGACGCGTGCAACATCATGAAACATCTTTGGCCAAAAGTACTTGTTAGAGAGGGTGGCATATGTCTTGTCGCGTCCAAAGTGACCCATTAGTCCTCCACCATGAGCTTCTTGCAAAAGTAACAAACAAAGAGAAGACTCGGGTATATAAAGTTTGTTAGCATGCATAAGATAGCCATCTTTCAGGTAATAGGTTCCCAACAAGGTTTCACTTGGCACTTGGCATATGGAGTAGCAAAGGAAACATCATGCTCATACAAGTCTTGGATATGCTCAAAACCAATGACATTCAATTCAAGTTGAGTAACGAGCATGCATTTACGGGAAAGAGCATCCGCCACAACATTTTCTTTACTCTTAATGTACTTGATGACATATGGGAAAGACTCAATAAATTCACTCCATTTAGCATGTCCTTTGTTCAACTTAGTTTGACCCCTAAGATACTTGAGAGTTTCATGGTCGATATGAATAACAAATTCGTGTGCACGGAGATAATGCTCCCAAACATGTAACACTCTCACCAAAGCATACAATTCCATATCATATCATAGATGGAATAGTTAAGTTGAACGCCGGAAATTTTCTCACTAAAATACGCAATTGGGCGCTTTTCTTCCATTAGCACACCACCTATGTCATTACCACTAGCGTCACAATGCACTTCAAACGTTTTATCAAAGTTGCGTAATGCAAGCAAAGGTGCATGAGTAAGAAAATTTTTAAGCTCAAGGAATGTGGTGTCTTGCATTCTTCCCCAAATGAAAGATGCATTCTTCTTGCTCAAAGCATGTAGAGGAGATGCAATAGTGCGATAATCCTTAACAAAGTGACGGTAGAGGCCAGCTAGTCCAAGGAAACTACGCATGTGTTGTAAATTGGTGGGTGCGGGCCAAGTTTTAATAGCATCAATTTAGTTTCATCCACATGAAAACCCTTAGAAGAAACCACAAATCCTAGGAAAACAACCTTGCCAACACCAAGAGTGCATTTTTCCATGTTAGCATACAATTGTTCCTTCCTAAGAACTTGTAATACTTCCCTAACATGTTTAGCATGCTCCTCAAGAGATTCGCTAAAAGCAAGAATGACGTCAAAGTATACTACAACGCAATATCCAATAAAAGGTCATAAGACATGATGCATGACACGCATAAATGTACCTGGTGCTTCGGATAAGCCCATGGGCATCACTAGCCATTCATATAGACAAACTTAGTTTTGAACGTTGTTTTCCACTCATCGCCCACTTGTATGTGTATTTGATAGTAACCACTTTTCAAGACAATCTTGGAAAATATAGTGGCACCACTAAGTTCATCTATCATATCGTCTAGGCGAGGAATAGGGTGGCGATATATAATGGTTATAAGATTGATAGGGAGGAAATCCGAACACATGCACATACTTCCATCTTGCTTACGTTCTAGAATCATGGGAACTGCACAAGGACTTATACTCTCGCATACATGCCCTTTATCTAGGAGTTTTTGGACTTGCCTTTGCATCTCCTTAGTTTCTTCGGTGTTGACGTGGTAGGGTGCCTTGTTTTGGAGATGTGTGCCGAGTATGAGGTCGATGCGGTATTTGATCCCACGTTTTGGTGGTAGTCGTGGAGGTAGCTCATCGAGAAAAACATCTTGAAATTCCTGCAATAATTGAGATAACACAAGACAAAGATGTTGTGAAGGGTTAGGCCGTACGACATCATCCTTTCACACAAGCACATAGTGAAGAACGGTCGATGGGCTCTCACTCACATTCCTCAAATCTATTTTGGTGGCTAAAAGAACTAGATATCTCATGTCCCTCATAGTGGAGTCACTCATTTTTGGCTTGTGGCGCTCATTCTCTTGGAGGTGGATCACTCTTTCACTTTTATCTTCATGATGGGATGAAGCTTGCTTGTCGGCGGTCACATGACTTGGATACATTGGTCGAAGTACATACTCCTTTTCCTTCATTTAGAAGTTATAGTGATTGGCCCAACCATTGTGGATGACAACACGGTCGAATTGCCAAGGTCTCCCAATGAGAAGGTGGCAAACAGACGTGGGAACCACATCACACTCCAAGGTGTCTTCATAAGCGCCTATCTTGAAGGAAACTTGCACGGTGTGATCAACTTGGATAGTGCCAGAGTCACTAAGCCATTGGACCTTGTAGGGACGAGGGTGCTTCTTCTTGACCAATTGGAGCTTGGAGCAAAGGTCTTCAATTGCCAAATTGTGACGACTTCCTCCATCGATGATGACATTGACCGATTTGCCTTGGATACCCACCTTGTTGTGGAGGATGTGGGCATGTGGCAACGTTGGTCCTCGTCTTCTTGTTGTTGAAGAGTCAAAACCTTGGAAACAACGAGAGCGGGGCTCAGGTCCTTGTCACAAAAGATTTGAGAATCTTCGTCTTCATTGACTTATCGATGCCTGGCGACATGCTCCATGGCTTGCATCTTGTCGTCGCTCATAGAGTCATAGGTGTCATCATCTTGAAGAATCGTGGACCATTTTGTTGGACACTCGTAGGTCTTGTGGCCACAGCCTTGGCACATGAAACACTTGATGGAGCTTGATTTAGCATTCTCATCCGGTGTTGGTGTAGAGGATGAAGCCATTGGCTTGTAGTTGCTTGAAGTATTATCATGGCTTGACGAAGTCATCTTGTCCTTGGAACTTGACATGTCGCCAATAGGTGGTTGCAGATTTCGTAGTCGAAGGCGTTGTTGTCGTAGAAGTTTGAGCACTTGAGCAGTATGTCTTGGAAGATAACTTGGAATGCTTTTAGTCATCTAGCACTTTATGTTCCGCCTTGGTTGCTTGATGGAATAGTTCAAGTAAGTTGGAGTATGGTTGGAAGTCCGCGATTTTCTTGGCTTGGTAGTTGAGACCATTCATGTAACAGCCCGGAACCGACGCTCCAAAAGATTCCCCTTTTATTCCTTTGTCGTTGTGTGATTCGTTTGGTTGTCGCATTCATCATTGCATCATTCACATCATCTGCATAGCATCGTCACTCATTTTTTCGAAAACTTGCATCCGTTCGTGTTTGTCGGTTCTCTCCATACTCGCCGCTGACCATTTTGAGACCTACCACACATGCACGCGCCCGCGGCATCGTGAAATACTGTTTTTAAAAGTACGCGTAAATCTTTCTCAAATTGGGTAAAAAGTTGGCATGTGGTCTAGTTATATTGTATGTGGACCGCCTGCCAAATTTCATCGCAATCAGAGTCTGTTTGATACCCGAACGGTTGACCGTAGTGGCACCGTCATCGGTTTATTGTCGGATGTTTTACGGTGTTTAAAATCTCGTGTCACGGGCCACCATATTCCCTCTCTTCCCTACCTAGCCTCTTCTACACATCCCACCATAGCCCCTCCGCTTCCAGACCGTCGGATTGAGATCCGAAGGTCCGAAAATGCTGCAAAAATCCCTAATCCTAGTCCCCCATCCATATTTAAGCACCCCTGACCCGTGCCTATTGAGAAACCCTGGCCCTCCTCAAATTCCATTCCCATCCACTCCCCAACCGCCAACCCACAGTTGTTGTCTCTCTCCTCTCAGCCATAGGGCCTGCCCGAGCCCATCTGAGGCCCGCCCGGGCCCGAGCCGTCGCTGCCATCGCCACTCATGAGCAAGCTTAGCCTGCTGCCCCGAGCCACCGAGCTATGCCTCGCACGCCCCTCACGTCCGACCCCACCACCGTGCACGTCCATCACCGGCCAGACCTCGCCGCCTCATCGGACCACCCAGGTCGCCCCTCCGCCCGACCTTCTTCCCCTTCCTTGTCTCCTAACTCTCCCTCTATCTCCCTAGTTGCCAGCCTTCATGGGTGCAGGAGGAGCTTGCCGCCGGTCGTCCAAGCCCCGCCGGACCTCATCGCTGTCGGGAACGGGATCCCCGCGCACGGATCCGTCCAGTCCGGCCATCCCCGGAGCCCCGCCGCCCCCCAGCCGCGCCGGCCTCCGCACCATTGATCTCGGTCGGTCCTACCCTCCTCAATCCAGGCGGGATCGGGAGGTGGACGACGCCGCATTGACCGGCCTCGCCCCACGCGTGGCCTCCTCCCAAGCCCAACTCTACTTTGGCCCAAGGCCCATGGGTGAGCACCCCCGTCGCTCCGCTATCCTCCACTCATGCACTTTGTAGTTATAATGCGCCCATGTGCCATTATTAGGCTGTCCCAGATTCGGCCCGCATGCTATTTTTCTGTAATTTTGTATAAATTTCATATTTTGCGTTACGCATATATGTTTAACCGTGCATCGGGATTAATCAAACCCTATGTGTAAAATGTGTGGTTTATTATATATTGCATTTCATGCATGCAAAAAAAAATTTCGATGTGATGGTTGCATTTAATTTGCATAAATAACTTGCTAATAGGTTTATGCCATTGACTTGCGTAATTAAATGTGACATTTTTCCTACATGAACATATGCATATTATATATGATTTTGGCTAGAAAAATCCATAGGATTTATCTGTGCAATTAGTTTTGTCATTTGAGCATTTTTGTATGCATGTCGTTATTTTGCTAAGATGCTCTTTTGTTATTTTCGGGTGAATTAATCTATACATGATATGAAATAATTTGAACATGACATATGGCCTTTGACATGTTCAATCGAGCCTGGTCATTTTGTTTTCCATGATAATGCATGTTTAGGTGTTATATTCTTGTTGCCAACATGTCATAAAAATAGTGTTGTTTTGAGGGTCCAAAATATTTCTGTCTGGAATCTGTAATATTTTGTTGCTGTCTTGCCATGTCTTTTGCTAGTGATCTACATACCCTTTGGGGTTGGGGCAGTGGAGTTATTTTTAGTTTATAATGTCCTCTATCATGCGGTTAAGTTTCATGCCATAATATTCCCTGTAGCTTATAGTTTTACTGCTATCAATATGCCTTCGTGATAAAAAAAACTACACTGTCAAAAACTATTATTTTCACTAAGTCTGAAACTGTTTTCAATTAGCTATCTTGTGAGCTTATTTCCTAGTGATCCATGATCCTAAACAACTTGCTCCTGTGATATAACTTTGTTCATCATGTAAGCTACTACCCCATGTCTTTGTTGTGCATTTTAGACCATTGTAGCTTGTTGTTTTCATGCGTGCAAAATGTCATGTTGATGTTTTCGACAGATTTGCACTAAACCTTGTATGGGTGTTTGTGGTTGAACCGTAGCTCCGTTTTGGCCATACCATATATAGAACTTGCTTAGAATTTCATGTAGTATCAAATTATCATGTTGCGTACATGTTTTGAAGTGCTTGTGGTTGTCATTTTCATACATTTTGCATTTTGTTGCATCATATTATTCATTCACTCGTGATCCTAACAGTTATGTGCAAGAGATGAGAGACATCATGATGGATGATGTGTTTATCTACCATGCACATACATTATTTGCTTTGTTGTGTGTATGTGTAGGTTACTTAGAATACATGGCAACCTCCAGTTCACGTGAGTTGACAATTCGAGCCATGCTACACCGACGCATTTCTACATCGCACTTGTTTGTGCATCGACATTGTGAAGGACGCACAAGGTCGCGATTGTGAGGTGACATCCTTCTTGAGCATGGATAACGTGGCTCATTCTACTTGTGTTGCTTGTACCATGACATATATTGGTCATCTTGGACCACTTACTTGCACACATGTTAGAGATATTGCTTTCACTCATGATTGTCATCGTTCCATGCCTCATGACATATGTGCCTTGTGTGTTGCATCCAACGTGTAGATTGTTTACTCTTATATGCTTGGTTGCAACAATATCCATTATTCACACTTGCCATGCCACATTGCTTTCTACATGCTTGACTTGATTGCCTCACACATGACGACCAATTGCTTTATATATTGTGTTGAGTGCCACACTATCTTCGCTACACCATATGCATATTATGCTTGGATTGCCTTTCACTTTGGATTGCCCCATGTGTATAGACACTCCATTCTATTTGGTGTTGTGAATGATTCCTATGCCTACCATAGACCTTTTATTGATTGCTTTGTGCATGATTGCTATGACCATAAGGTAGATGCTTGTTATATTTTCGCACATATATGCCTCCCTACCTCACCTTTGAATACTTGTTTCCATGATTGCATTGCTTGCGCTAAATTTGTATGCTTACATGCCATGACACACTCCCTTGTCACACCATATGGTATGCATGATGACAACACTTGTGCGGTGATTCACCACTTGAATATTTGGTTTTGCACTAACGCTAACCACATTTTTTTCAAGTGTTTGTCGTATTTGCTCCTTTTGAAGGAATTAATAGACGGTGAGACATTGGAGAGTTCCATTTTCGAGCTTCTACATGATGTGCACATGGTGATCGTCCACTTCTACACGGCGATGCCATCTCCTTTACAAGGTGATTTGGTTTGTGTTCCGAGGACGGATCTTTCCCAAGGGGGAGGAGATGATGCGAAGCATCCTACGGACATCACCATGACAATAGTCTGTTTCCCAAGTGACACATGCCACAACTACTTCACATACGTAAAGGTGAATCATATCCTTTACACGTGTTCACTTGATGATGAGGACATCCCTGCTAATGCTACACCCACAACTCTGACTGCTATACATACAGGACCAATTACTAGAGCTCGCGCACGTCAATTGAATTATGAGGTACTTTCATTTCTTGCAAATCCTTCTAATGTTCATGAACATATGATGCTGCCTAAATTAGATACTTTTGTTTTACTTATGAATAAAGGACCTGGCATGGACAAGAAGGATGACCATGGGAGCGGGATCAAGCATGGAGAAGAAGGTGTGCGCGGGGGAAAGAACAATGGAGCTTCCAGTGATGATTTTCGCACTTTGAAGCCACCATACTGGGAGCAAGAAGCCTTAGACGAAATATGCATGACGCTACTTTATAAAATTCATCCCTAGGCTAATATAGGTGTTGCGCCACCTTATTGTTGGGCCAGGCCCATGTAATTTTGAAATACCATATTATAGGCTGTTTTTAGAGTCCATATGTATGGGGAAGCTGAGTTAAGGTCGGTTTCGGACCCCTCCTCCAAGGGGCCACGAAATTCCCCTCTATTCCCCCATATATACAGCCCTTAGGGCGTAGTTTTAGGGTTGGGTTTTGTTTAGATTACAAGTTCGCCATAGCTGCAACTTCGCGTTCTTCGTTTGTGTTCCACGACCAGACAAAGGCGTCACAGAACCCCACTTCATCAATAAAGCTTTCCTCTTATATTCACAATATCCAGATTGCAATCTTAGTTTCTTGCTTGTTCTTCGTTTGCATGCAGGAAACAGACCCTCGTGGTTAGGTTGATCGTGCTCCGGCGTGGTCAATAACCTCTCGGAGTTGGTTTAACGATTGCTAAGGCGTGGCGTCATCACACGTTCGTAGTCGGATCGTCAAAGTGTACTCCACCAAAAACGATAGCCACCATCTCATCGAAAGACAAGGACAACTTCGCCTCTATAAAGTGGTATCAGATTTCCAAGTTGCTCGATGAGATTTTACCAGTTTTCGTAGTTTAGATCGCATCTGTTCTTCATACCTTTAGTCCACGAAAAAGCCACAAAAAAATTAGGGTTAGATCATCATATCCGAACCAATCTGAGCCTTTGCATAGTCTTTTCAGTATTTTGCTTTGTTGAATTTTCGGTTACATCATCGTGTCGAGTTGCTGGTCTTAGTGTCTAGTCCTTTAGAGTTTCGAGTTCTATTCACAGGTTGTCACGTCGGCACCGCATCGTCTTCATAGTTGCCATATACCACCACCATCATCACCGCTGCATATATCACCACCCATCATCACTATCCATTAGTGTCCATATATACCACCACAAACCCTCCACCAATCCGAGTCCAGCTCGTTTTAGGTTTAGTTTCGAGATCCTTTTGATTTCGGATTCGTGTTTTGCTACCTGCGTAGGTGTTGGGGAAAAAAGTCTGGCAGCTTTGTACAGCATGTTTTGGCCCAAAAAAACTTGGCTGAAAATATTTTTTCCTATCTGGGTTTTAAGTTCTTCGCAGTGTTTGAGACACTTGCCATCATAGTGATTTTTGTCGAAATTTTTGGTCGTCGCAGCCCCCGAATTGCTCCAGAAAAAAAATAGTCCAACAAATTTTGTGCCCATCTTGCTTATACGACGTGGGAAGAGTTTTGAGACACTCGCCATTGTAGTGATTTTTTAAGCAAAAAAAAGAGCGTAAAAAAAGAGGCGCCAAAAAAAAATTCAGAGTGTGCTTTTCCCTTGATTACGTGTAGCATCGTGATTTTGTTGGTGTTTTAGGCTCGCGTCTCTAGTACGGTCTAGCCTAGGACCAGCACAGTACCATCGTTGAGCGTTTATTCAACCTTGCATCTCTGAATTGATTATTGCTAATCCTTTTTGCTACCATATTATAAGCCATTCCAGCTCCACATACATCTACGTCGTGTGTTTGACACCACCTGGCAATCGCTCTATCCAAGCTTTGAGAGTTTTGACTACAATGGTTGCCGATCACCACCTGCTTCTGGGTAAGAACTGGTAAGAATTTGAGATTCGCTTAAAGGATTTGTGACACACCACCACCACCACCACCACGTCCCAGTAGTCTGTAGGTTTCATATTCTTGTGTGTTTCCTATTTCTTCTAACCATGTCAGGATCACACGACAACGGGAGCGACTGGGAGAGCATGACCAACAAAGTGCTCTATGATAAATTTCAGCAAATGATGGCTGACCAGGTACAAGACTTCGTGACCAACTTTGGAGAGGCCATGGAGAAGCTCGATGATTTGGAGAAGACATTCGACACGAAGATGGATGCCAAGTTCAATGATGTGCTTGCCCGTCTACCACTACCAGCTGTAGCTCCTATCCCTTTCGAACGACGAGCGCGACGTGTGCCTCTCGGCCAAGGCCAACATACTGGTATTGTTGATACTGCTTCTACTTCTGTGGCTCCTGCTGCTACTGTCGTTGAGCAGATTGAAGATTATGAGGGTGATTACGATGATGAGGGAGATGTTGCTCCAGATCAGCCTCAGGGGCAACCACCACAATACGCACTAGGTCGACCACATGGCTACAACCGTAATGGTAGGGCTGCACACCCCCCTCGGGAACGGGATCATGACCATCTCCCTAAACTTAAATTGAATATTCTGTTGTTTGAGGGTAGATATGTTCCTGATATATATCTTACATGGGAGTTAGAAACAGAACAACGTTTTACATGCTTACAATTTCCTGAGGATAGACGTGTTGCTGCTGCTGTTTGTTC
Source organism: Hordeum marinum (assembly GCA_022496015.1). Lineage (NCBI taxonomy): Eukaryota > Viridiplantae > Streptophyta > Magnoliopsida > Poales > Poaceae > Hordeum > Hordeum marinum. Next base: position 521,753 of record JAAAWK010001168.1, on the reverse strand, counting down.
TTTCACTAGTTTTGCTTGCGTTTGGTGGTCAGAACATTGTAGAATACACCATGCTAATATTCCAACTACTTGGGCTGCTTTGAAACTGCTATGCATAATCGTTGGGTGCCACCTTACTATCAACGTGAATTGCTTCAAAATTTGCAGCGTTTAAGACAAGGAAAAAATTCTGTAGAAGAATATTATTAGGAATTACAAACTAGCATGATTAGATGTGGTATTATTGAGGAGAATGAAGCTATGCCTGCACGTTTTATGGGTGGATTAAATAGAGAGATTCAGACTATTCTAGAGTATAAGGAGTATAACACTATCACTCGTTTATTTCGTCTTGCTTGCAAAGCTGAACGTGAAGTGCAGGATCGATAGGCAATGGTGAGAACTACTTTTTTTGTAGGTCGCACTTCATCATGGACGCCACGTACCTCCTCTACTTCCGCACGTCCTGCTGCAACACCACCTACTTCCACTTCCAACTCCAACCGTGATACCAGGAAACAGGCTCCTACTCCACCCTCTATGAAGAGCACACCTTCTGGGCCTGCACGGAGCTCTTCTTCATCTATTGCATCCACAGGGCAAACACATGAGGTTATATGCCGTCGTTGCAAGGGTGGAGGTCACTTTGCGAGAGAATGCCCTTCCAAGCGTGTAATGATTGTTACTGAGGATGGTGGATATGCGTCCGCTAGTGATTATGATGAGGAGACTTTGGCTCTCATTGCAAGTGAAGAACAGGGTGGCGAGGATGCAGAACCAGAGACACTACATGGCTGCTGATTACGCTAACAGGTATGAAAGTTTAGTTGCTCAACGTGTTCTCAGTGTGCAGGTTACACAGGCTGAGCAAAATCAGAGGCACAACTTGTTCCATACAAAGGGAGTTGTGAAGGAGCGTTCTGTTCGCGTCATCATTGATGGAGGGAGTTGCAATAACTTGGCTAGCATGGAGATGGTGGAGAAGTTGTCTCTAACCAGCAGACCACATCCTCATCCTTATTACATCCAATGGTTCAACAATAGTGGCAAGGTTAAGGTAACATGTACTGTTCGTGTGCATTTTAGCATTGCTACATATTCTGATTATGTGGATTGTGATGTGGTACCCATGCAAGCATGTTCTGTTCTACTTGGTAGGCCATGGCAGTTTGGTAAAAATTCCGTACACCATGGTAGGACAAATTAGTATACTCTTGTTCATAAGGATCAAAATATCACTTTGCTTCCTATGTCTCTGGAACATATTGTGAAAGATGACATTGCTAGAGCTAGTAAAGCAAAACAGGAGAAAAATAAGAGTGAAAATCAGATTGTAGCACAGGAATTTGAGCAACACCATATGCATAATAAACCATCATCTAATGTTGCATCCAAAATAAAATTGAAGAGTGGATGTTTACTTGCTACTAAATCTGATATTAATGATTTGGATGTTGCTACATCTATTTGCTATGCTTTTGTATGCAAAGAGTTATTATTTTCATTCGAGGACATATCTCCCTCTTTGCCTCCTGCTGTCATTAACATTTTGCAGGAGTTCACTGACATCTTCCCACAAAACGTGCCACCTGGATTACCACCTATTCGCGGGATTGAGCATCAGATTGACTTAATTCCCGGTGCATCCCTACCCAACCATGCGCCATACCGTACAAATCCAGAGGAGACAAAGGAGATTATGTGTCAAGTACAGGAGCTGCTTGACAAAGGTTATATACGTGAATCCCTTAGTCCTTGTGTTGTTCCTATTATTCTAGTGCCTAAAAAGGATGGTACATCACGCATGTGTGTGGATTGTAGAGTCATTAATAATATTACTATGTGTTATCGTCATCCTATTCCTAGACTAGATGATATGCTTGATGAATTAAGTGGTTCTACAATTTTCTCCAAAGTTGATTTGCGTAGTGGATACCATCAAATTCGTATGAAATTGGGAGATGAATGGAAAACAACATTTAAAACTAAGTATGGATTATATGAGTGGTTAGTCATGCCTTTTGGGTTAACTAATGCACCTAGCACTTTCATGAGATTAATGAACGAGGTTTTACGTGCTTTGATTGGATGATTTGTGGTAGTCTATTTTGACGATATATTGATTTTTAGTAGATCTTTGGAGGAACATTTGGAACATCTACGTGCTGTTTTTATTGCTCTACGTGATGCACGTTTGTTTGGTAACCTTGGGAAGTGCACCTTTTGCACCGACCGATTAACTTTTCTTGGCTATGTTGTTACTCCACAGGGAATTGAAGTTGATAAAGCCAAGATTGAAGCTATTGAGAGTTGGCCGCAGCCCAAAACGGTCACACAAGTGAGGAGTTTTCTTGACCTCGCTGGTTTCTATAGGAGTTTTGTGAGAGATTTCAGCACCATTGTTGTGCCTCTCAATGATCTTACAAAGAAGAAAGTGCCTTTTTCTTGGGGTACCGCACAGGAAGAAGCCTTCACAGTCTTGAAAGCTAAGTTAACACATGCTCCTTTACTCCAACTTCCTGATTTTAATAAGACTTTCGAGCCTGAATGCGATGCTAGTGGAATTGGTTTAGGAGGTGTGTTATTACAAGATGGTAAACCTGTTGCGTACTTTTCTGAAAAATTGAGTGGGCCTAGTCTGAATTATTCTACTTATGATAAGGAATTATATGCTCTTGTTCGGACTTTGGAAACATGGCAACATTATTTATGGCCCAAAGAATTTGTTATACATTCTGATCATGAATCTTTGAAACATATTAAAAGTCAAGCAAAACTGAACCATAGACATGCTAAATGGGTTGAATTCATTGAGACTTTCCCTTATGTCATTAAACACAAGAAGGGTAAAGAAAATGTTATTGTTGATGCTTTGTCTCATCGTTATACTATGCTTTCACAACTTGACTTTAAAATATTTGGTTTGGAGACCATCAAAGATCAATATGTGCATGATGCTAAATTTAGAGATGTGTTGCGGCATTGTAAAGAAGGGAGAACATGGAACAAGCTCGTTATTAATGGTGGATTTGTGTTCCGTGCTAACAAGCTATGCATTCCAGCTAGCTCTGTTCGTCTTTTGTTGTTACAGGAGGCACACGGAGGAGGATTAATGGGACACTTTGGCGTGAAGAAGACGGAGGACGTACTTTCTACACATTTCTTTTGGCCAAAGATGAGACAGGATGTTGAGCGTTTTGTTGCTCGCTGCACTACATGTCAAAAAGCTAAGTCACGACTCAATCCTCATGGTTTATATATGCCTTTGCATGTACCTAGTGTTCCTTGGGAGGATATATCTATGGACTTTGTTTTAGGTTTAACTCGAACTAAGAAGGGGACGGATAGCATATTTGTTGTCGTGGATAGATTTTCCAAAATGACACACTTTACACCATGTCATAAAAGTGATCATGATGCTCATGTTGCTGATTTGTTCTTTCGTGAATTATTCGGATGCATGGTGTGCCAAATACAATTGTTTCAGATCGTGATGCTAAATTTCTTAGCTACTTTTGGAGATGTTTATGGACTAAGTTGGGGACTAAACTACTTTTTAGTACTACATGTCATCCCCAAACTGATGGCCAAACTGAAGTAGTCAATACATCATTGTCTACTATGCTTAGGGCTGTTTTGAAGAATAACCTGAAATGTGGGAAGAATGCTTGCCTCATATTGAATTTGCTTATAATCGTTCACTACATTTTACCACTAAGATGTGCCCTTTTGAAGTTGTGTATGGTTTCTTACCTCGTGCACCTATTGATTTGTTGCCTCTTCCATCTTCGGAGAAGGTTAATTTTGATGCTAAAGAACGTGCTGAATTGATATTAAACATGCATGAGTTAACGAAGGAAAACATTGAGCGTATGAATGCTAAATACAAAATTGCTGGAGATAAGGGTAGAAAACATGTTGTCATTGCACCTAGAGATCTTGTTTGGTTACATTTGCGTAAGGATAGATTTCCTGATTTGCGCAAGTCGAAGCTAATGCAAGTGTTGATGGTCCTTTTAAGGTGTTAGAGAAAATAAATGATAATGCATATAAACTTGAGCTGCCTGTAGAGTTTGGTGTTAGCTCCACTTTTAACATTGAAGATTTGAAGCCTTATTTGGGTGAGGAAGATGAGCTTCCGTCGAGGACGACTTTAGTTCAAGAAGGGGAGGATGATGAGGACATCCCTGCTAATGTTACACCCACAAATCCGATTTTGTATTAAGTTTACCTCGAACAAAGAAGAAGAGGGATAGCATATTTGTTGTCATGGATAGATTTTCAAAAATGGCACACTTTATACCATGTCATAAAAGTGATGATGCTACTAATGTTGTTGATTTGTTCTTTCGTGAAATTATTCGCTTGCATGGTGTGCCAAATACAATTGTTTTGGATCGTGATGCTAAATTTCTTAGCCACTTTTGGAGATGTTTATGGGCTAAGTTGGGGACTAAACTGCTTTTTAGTACTACATGTCACCCCCAAACTGATGGACAAACTGTAGTAGTCAATAGATCATTGTCTACTATGCTAGGGCTATTTTGAAGAATAACTTCAAAATGTGGGAAGAATGCTTTCCTTATATTGAATTTTCTTATAAGCGTTCATTGCATTCTACTACCAAGATGTGCCCCTTTCAAATTGTGTATCGTTTCATACCTCGTGCGCCTATTGATTTGTTTGCCTCTTCCATCTTCGGAGAAGGTTAATTTTGATGCTAAACAACACGCTGAATTGATCTTAAAAATGCATGAGATAACTAAGGAAAACATTGAGCGTATGAATGCTACAAACCTGCTGGAGATAAGGGTAGAAAACATGTTGTCTTTGCACCTCGAGATCTTGTTTGGTTACATTTGCGTAAGGATAGATTTCCTGATTTGCGCAAGTCAAGGCTAATGCCACGTGTTGATGGTCCTTTTAAGGTGTTAGAGAAAATAAATGATAATGCATATAAACTTGAGTTGCCTGTAGAGTTTAGGGTTAGTCCCATTTTAACATTGCAGATTTGAAGCCTTATTTGTGTGAGGAAGATGAGCTTCCGTAAAGTACGACTTTTGTTCAAGAAGGGGAGGATGATGAGCACATCAATACCATTGTTACACACACGGCCCCTGCTGCTATACATACTGCACCAGTTACTAGAGCTCATGCACGCCAATTGAATTACCAGGTACTTTCATTTCTTTGAAATCCTTATAATGTTCATGAACATATGATGTTGCCTAAATTAGATACTTTTGTTTTACTTATGAATGAAGGACCTGGCATGGACCAGAAGGATGGCTATTGGAGCGGGAACATGCATGGAGAAGAAGGTGCGCGCGGGGGAAAGAACAATGGAGGAACCAATGGTGATTTTTGCACTTTGAAGCCACCATCATGAGAGCTTGAAGGCTTGGACAAAATATACAAGATGCCACTTCATAAATTTCGTCCATAGGCTATTATAGGTGTTGTGTCACCTTATTTTTGGGCCAATCCCATGCCATTTCGAAATACCACTTTATAGGCTATTTTAGAGTCCGTATGTGTGGGGTAACTCAGTTGGGGTTGGTTTCGGACCCCTCCTCCAAGGGGCCACGAAATCCCCCTCTCTTCCCCCATATATACAGCCCTTAGGGCATCGTTTTAGACTTGGGTTTTGTTTAGATTAGAAGTTTTCCATAGATGCAATTTCTCATCCTTCATTTCTGTTCCACGACCAGACCAAGACGTCACAGAACCCCACTTCCAATAATAAAGCTTTCCTCTTATATTCACAATATCCTGATTGCAATTTCAGTTTCTTGCTTGTTCTTCGTTTGCGTGTCGGGTATAGACCTTCGTGGTCAGGTTGATCATGCTCCGGCATGGTCAATAACCTCTCGGGGATGGTTTAGCGATTACTAAGGCGTGACGTCCTCACACGTTCGTAGTTAGATCATCAAAGTCGACTCTACCAAACGATAGCCACCATCTCATTCAAAGATGGGACACCTTCGCCTTTATTAGCAACCCAAGGCGCAATAATGTGCCGGTTATCTCATCGCCGTCTATGCATATCATACATCCAAGTGTTCCCCGCCGTCATGTGGTCGCTGGAGCGGATGGAAAATTAGGTACTTCACAACCTAAACTTTTGCAACCATGTATCCCATATATGTTGGATCTGGTTTTGAAACTTTGATTAAATTACATCGACTTCTTCTTTGCTAATTTACATGAGTATACAAAATTGGTTTCTTCTTAATTCAAGTTTCACTTGAAAGACATGGGAAACAGTGTGACTCACTGTCATTTTTACTTTCTTAATTTTGTCACCATCCAAAATTTAGGTTTCCAAATTCCATGCATACTCAGCAATATGCAGACATTTTGAATTTGCAGATTTGAGGTGGGAAAACCAAAATGAATATTGTAGAGTAGGATGTATGTTTTAGGATCTTTGTTTGCTACTCTGCATCAACATGTGATTGAGAAGTGGGGACGACCTAACGAACGATGGAGCATAGATAAGTTCTGCTTAGCAGTCCATACAATTGTCTTTCTGTCCATTTGTATAATGCAGTGTATATATCAAAATTCTAGAATTGAGTTTCCTATATTAGTGGTACAATTCATCCAGCAACGGTCAAGCAACAATCTAAAAATCTAAGTCTGCCACCTAGAGCTCCAGTGTTCTTTCTAACAACTGAGTCATGACTCATCCTTGCATTTTTCATCTTTTGCAGATTGAAAGGTTTCAGTTATTTTGATCAAAAGACATGGAGGTGTCATGTTGTGTGCTCGGCAACAGAAGATGAACTGAGAATTTTTTTTGTCAAGTCACAAGGTTCGACCTCCCCACAGTTATGATCGGTTCTTTGTAAAGATTTCATAGCTTAATTTCACCCGATAGGTAGCTTGTACTATTAGGTTCACACTATACCTGAGGACCCTTTGGTGACAAGTATTCAGTATGAACCCATCCAAATTCGATTGAGCAAGATGATTCAGTGGCTATGCGTTTTCTCAAAACATAGTTTAATTCGGTTCTAATCCGTGTCATGTTGAAAAGCCAATGTTTCTATGTTGATATTTTAACAAATCAGTGGAATAAATGGATATGAAACTACCTTATAATTGTTGCTTGCTTGGATATTCAACCATGCTTGCTTTGTTGCCTTTACTTTTGATGTTACTCTAAGCATCTAGATTAGGTCACCATGTAAGATTTTTAGTTCAATGAACCTTTGTATTGTATATTTGTGCATAAGTCTACTAATTTTGTTTAGAAATCTACTTATTTCGTTCCATAATGTTGATTTAGATTACTTGTTGGCATTTGGTTTGGTTACAATTAATATCCTGATGTGAACCTGGATTGTTAACTACGAATGGGTTGATATTTTTTCCAATAGCACACTTATATCTTGTACACACCTAAGAGCTCTATTATTATACATCTCATGTAGGAGATTATAGTGAGCCATGTGCAGCTAAGTGGTCGTTGAGGACCAAGTCATGTACTCTAGCAAAAAAATCCCTCTTTGTTTGATTGACCCGAAACCACGGTAGCAAAAGAACATCTCTATTTGATTGACCCCGAACCATGGGGAGCCCATATTATACAATATGATAATTTTCATAACTAATAATTGACGTGTACCTACTATTATACTCCTCTGATCAAACACATTTGTTAACACCCTGATGCGGAGCATCCTACGGACATCACCATGACAAGAGCCCGTTTGCCAAGTGACACATGCGACATCTACTTCATACATACAAAGGTGAATCTTCTCCTTTATATGTGTAAACTTGTGCCCTTCGAGTATGGTATACTACTTCACCCCTCTCTCGTGTGCATGCATAGATGGGAACAGAGCTGCACATTCATCAAGGAGGAGTCCAAGCTCAAGAGTACGACTATGTCGTTCGTGAGGGAAGCACGGAATAGAAGGAGGAAGAAGCGAGGACAAGACACTGGAAGTCCCAGACCTTCCGGCCTTTCCAGTACCCTCAGACCGCGGACCTTCCAGCCTACCTGAAACTTCCGGCCTCCTCGACCACAGGTGACACCAGGTGTGCAGACTTTCGGCCTAGCCCGGAACCAGCCCGGCCCTTGCCCGGAACCTCCGAACCCCGGACCTTCCGTCCTCCGCCGACCAGAGCAGCTCCCATACGTGTCAGCTCTCTGGATAGCCCGGACCCTGTCCGGACCTCGCCTCGAACCTCCGGAGCCCAAAACTTCTGGCCATCCCCGGAAATTCCATCACTGCCTGTGCGTAAAGACTTGGTCCGCAACCCATGTACCTATTTTGCCCCTCACTTACCCCTTTGTGGCTTGCACTATATATACTCCTCTCCCACCTCCATTCTAGGGTTAGCAATGGTTTAGCTCATAGTTAGTTGAGCCTAGCTTCTTCCACTACCACTCCCATGGAGTAGAAGCCTCAATGAGAGAAGATCACCTAGTGGATGTCAAGGCCCCTACAAGGGAAGATCCCTAGTGGATTCAAGGCCCATCTCTCCTAGAGATTTGGATGAACTACCCACGTATTCTTAGTTCCATTGTTGTTCTTGGATATTGATGCACCTCATGTATTGCTTGTGATTGGAGGAGAAATTTGTGTGTATATTGTCCAATAGAGTGTTTTCCCCTTTGATTTCTCCACATTTTCCCCTTGTGTTCTTCCCCGAATCCACCTCCAATTCATGAAGATCGGGACACCCTCGGGTTTGCCCCGTATCATATTGGTACCAAGATCCACGTTGCCATGAATTTGGAGACCCACCCCCCATCTTCTAGCCATTAGTTCAAGTTTTTCTCCCCAATTTCAAAAAAAATCCAAAAAATAGCCCTAGAAAATTTCTTGCATTTTGATGTTTCTTGTGAGTTTTTGTTGATTTCTTTCCGTGGATCTAGTGTTTGGCAAGTGGATCTACCTCCCTTGGCGTTCCCTAGCCCCAATTTCTCCTTTTACCCCATCAATTTCGCCTTGGAAATCAAGTTTTTTTACCCCCATTCTTAGATCTAGAAATTAGGGTTCGTCCCGGAGTTATTTTCGCGACCCACGAAACTTCCGGCATCGCTCGGAACTTTCGGCCTAAACAGAAAGTTTCCCCATAGTTTCCCATGTCCCCCGCAACTTCCGGAGCCTGGAACTTCTGGCCCTAGGCCTGGAACTTCCAGCCTAACCAAAGTCTTTCCCAGAAATTTCAGCATCAGCCTATTCATCGTTTTGGCCATAACTAATTCATCTAGGGTCCAATTTCGACATTCTTTAGCTCATTTTTTAGCTATTGAAATCCCCCATCCCACAAAGATACTTCCACAATCATTTGAATCCATCATAGTTTTTAAATTTTGGCAAGTTTTCCTAGGCCCTCGACCATATCATCTGCTTTACCACCATAGACTTCCGCAACCTCACACGTTTTGATTATCATTGCATTTGTGATTGCTTGAGTTGTGATTTGAGTCTCCTAAGGTGTTTTGGCTACTTAGGGGCGGTTACTTATTCATCAACCACCGGTGACTTGTATCGGTCGATCATCTACATCAACCATTGACGGTCGACATAGACGACGACCATCCATCCTTTGAGACGATCTTCAACCGGAAGCAAGGCCGGTTTCCCTCGACTTAGTGAAAGGTTAAGTGTGATGAAGGTATACATTCTGTCATACACTTTTCCTAACTTACCATTACATATAGATAGCCACACCATCTTTACAATTACCTTCATACCTATTGAGACTAGCTATCTGAGTATTGTTGAGCTTCATGAAAACTTGTGCACCATAGTGATACGATATCATGTTGTTGCATCGTTGGAAATATCATATAGTGCAATTGCTTTCTCCCGTGCATATCTTGTGATAGTTGTCTCATATATTGGTTGAGGCTCAATAAGTGTAGTGGCAAGGAAGAGAAGAGACAAAAAAGAGAGAGAAAAAGCTCTAAGCAAGAAAGAAAGATCAAAATCTTATAAGCATAGAGTTGAGCATGAAAAGAGATACTTGTGCATAAGGATACATGGAATAGGAAACGTTTGCTTGCATGAATAGGTCTGGTGCCAAGTGGTGAATCGTGCTCAGACGTGCAATAAGCTAGATCTCCTTGTGTTTGTGCAACACGAGCTTTGCTCATCCCTATAGTTTCACAAGCCTCATTATCCCACCGTGTGTGTTTCCCTATTGTCCTCCTCTATATTTTGTGATCACTTGCTTTGCATTTTGAGTCCATTGGATTTATTCAACATTATGATATCTTGGACTTCATTCTTTGATTTTTGTGCCACTAACCCCATCGAGCTCCCCTATAAGCCATTTGTGTAGGTTGTGAGAATTGGAGAAAGTTTTTCACCAAGTGCACTCTTTTCCTTGCATACATTGTGGTCTTTTGAGATCCATCTACAACTTCGGCAAGAGGTAACTTTGGTATGTTCATTCCACCTTGTTCTCACACCTTCTCGAGTGCTTCCATGGATAGGGACGGCACATCTACTTCGGTCTACCACCACCACAACAAGTTCGATGCCATGAAGAACTTCCTCGACGCCAAGATAGATGCTCAAATGGTGGATCTGAAGGTCCTCATCAAGAACCGCAAGAGGTCTTCCTCATCTTCGAGAAGACGCTCAAGTGCACATACTCTTGAGCTACCGTCTTCGGCAATATCTCGTTGGCATTGACACCATCAAAGACATGAAGAAATAATGACGTCAACATCAAGGCGTCCAACAAAGAACAAGTGTGAAGGTCATGAGCTCAACACCAACAACCGCTCGATGACTTCACCACCTACCTTGGCATCTTCGCCAAGAGACTTCAAGGCATGTTCGCCTTTAAATATGCGGCATCCTCGCCGACAAGCACCTCAAGAGAAGATCCCCAAGCTCAAGCCCGATGAGCTCCAAGATGACGCTCCCAAGTTCGACTTCACCACCATCCATCTTTCTGGCATTGACAATGCCGAGACTACCATGACTCTTTTTGAAGACAGTGCGGCGACGACTACAACTATGGAGCTAACCAAGGAACGAGCTTTGGAGGCAAGTGACAAGGTGGCGAGCATGGATGGCGTTTCCATCTTTGGAGGTGAGAGTGAGTCGGTTGAGCATGGGATTTTCCCTTCGACCACGGTGGCGTTTGGAGATGAGTTGAGAGACTTATGCCTCCATATTGAGAGTGAGAGTGAGTTCACCACTAGCCCCATATATGATGAGTTGCCCCAATTCCCATGTGAGGAGAGCCACAACCCCCACCACTTGAGTGAGATGAGTGACTCCACCATATGTGACTTTGAGTGCACCTACTTTGAGGGAGTGTGTGAGACACCACCACATAGAGTGAGTGAGGTAGTTGATAGGGCATGTGAGGCCATTTCAATTGCTAACAACTTAACCCTACCTTTATTGTGTCTTCTTCTTTGGTGCTAGGTTCCATATATGATGACGCCCCTATCCTCAACAACTTCGTCCCTTCTTTGGACAAGACGATGGCCATGGTGGACTATGATGCACCCCCCACATGGTTCCATCATGATGAAGATGTGTCATGCCCAAGATGCGGTCCTATCCTTATTTTGGCATGAGGGCCTCGACAGGGATAGAAGTGCATCTCGTTGTGTTGCAAGAATGGATATCATAACAAGTACATGTACAGAAGAGATGAGTATATGGAATTGGCTTACACTCGCCACAAGCTACATCGTAGTCACATCAATACAACAACATATGCAAACATCATACAGAAGAGCAGGGTCCGACTACGGACGAAAACAAACGACAAAATGACATCCAGCCTTGCTATCCCAGGCTGCCGCCTGGAACCCACCCTAGATCGATGAAGAAGAAGAACTCCAAATCAAACAAGCAACACGCTCACGTCAAATCATCGCATTACCTGTACCTGCAACTGTTGTTGTAATAATCTGTGAGTCACAGGGACTCAGCAATCTCATTTCCAAGGGTATCAAGACTATTAAAGCTTAATGGGTGAGGTATGGTTAAGTGGTGAGGCTGCAGCAAGCGACTAAGAATTTATTTGAGTGGCTAACTTACGAGTACAAAAAGTAAAGTATGGTGGTCTACACATAATGGATGTGAACTAGTAATGATCACTAACTGATCCTGAACACCTACTTACGTCAAACATAACCCCACCATGATCTCTCTCGGATAAGGACTCACGAGAAGAGACAGTCACGTTTATGCACACAGTTGGTGTATTTTATTTGAGTTTACTTCAAGTTTACTATGGCCGGGTGTTAAACAAAGTATCGAAGTTTGCCACATAACCACGGGCACGGCTTCTCGAAAAGATTTGACCCTGCAGGGGTGCTCCAACTCATCCATCATAAATTAACCACACGCCGCGGGAATAACCTCAACCACGGATCTCGTGATCATCCTAGGCAATTCCAAAGGAATTCCGACACCTCGAGTTAGCCCGAAGGAGATCAGAGCTCCTCACACAAGACGTTCGAGAAAGGTAAAACAAATCTAGCAAGGCCGCCCGACGTGCCGACAATCTCGATAGGAGCCGCGTATCTCGTTCTCAAGGCACAACTGGATGAGCGCAGCGTACAGTGGCCTAATAGAAATCTCCTGAGTTGCCCTGGGTTGGCCCCGCACACGACTCTAGTTTGGACCAACACTCATTAGGAGCACTGGCCCGTGTTGTTGATTAATCCACGGGGTGATCATGCCATATGCAAATTTTAGTTGTTATTAAGCAAATGTAGTACAAATGTTGGTCCTTGCCAGACAAGTTTTATCCCAAAACAAAAATCAAGGGGGTCCCCATAACAACCCCGAGCATGTTAGGAGCACTCGATTATGGAACATAACACCGGTTCACAAGTAACTAGGGCAGCAAGAGTGGAACAAAACACCGAGCAAAAGGCCAAGCCTTCCACCCTTTACCAAGTGTATAAGTGTATTAAATTAAATAGCAGCAATATTGCGATATAACAAGTATGTCCATGTTGTCACATGGAAGCAATTGCACCTGCAACTAGAAACGCTATAAGAAGGGGTGAGCAAGCGGTATCATAGCCAAACAATGGTAATGTTGGGAAGCTTGACAAACAAGTGGTAGGTAGCGTGACATAGCGATAGAAAACGAGACATCTAGCATGGCAATGATAGTAATGGTATCCAAGGAAATGTGTCATCTTTCCTGAGATCCCGCTCGGAAGAAGATCGAGTCCATGAAGAAGACGAACCAACGTAGTCGAACGAATCCTCGCACTCCGAACGCTTTCGGAACTCTATCAAGAAGAAGCAATCAGGAAACAACAATCAACACAAGATACACCATAACATATGCAAGACACGATGCGCAAACAAATATGATGCATGTCCGGTTTAATAATGCAAGGCATGACAATTCACATCAAACAACTACTACACATTAAAGTGAAGCTTAATATGCAACGAGTTGCATATTGACGAAACTCCATGTTCGAATTATTTAGTTCACTCCCGTTTAGGTACTCGTCAATATTAAATGTTGTTATACATGGCAAGAGGTGAAGCATGAACAATAATATCATCTAGGCATTTTAAATAGGGCCGGTAGCAATATATATCATTTCCGAGACAACCCCATATGCAATTTTAAGATTTCTGTCCAGATCTGTACTAAACATATGTTAGAGTTGTTAAACAGCAAAAGAAATGTCATCATGAGATTATACACATTTTTCTAGCCAAGTTACATGTGTGGAACATTTTTATCGGAGCTACGGTTTAGTAGTTATGAAATAAATCATTTTAGCATGGCATATATGCAAAACAATACAAACAGCAAGTTTAAACATTTTAAACACATGTGAGAGTTGGTTATTGTGAATCTACACGAAATTCTAGTCAAGTTTCATACATAATTTGTTTTAAACCGATGCACGGAAGTGGAGTTATTAAATGCATGATCATTAGGGACTTTTCTGCAAATCTGTAATTCTCTGGATAATTAACAAAATTCGCAGGAAAGGAAAAAATGACTATGGGCCGAATCTGCTCTTGGGCCGAACTTGCACATGGGCGATAGATAACTAATCGATGCTCAGGCGGTGGATAGGGGTTGCTCACCCAGGGGCTCATGGGCCGGCGAGTGGGCTGCGGAGCTGGGCCGGAGGGGAGGCAGACTGGGTCGGCCCACCCGCGGGTCAACGGGTGAGCGGGAGGCTCCTCCTCCCGATCCCGATCGGGGCGAGGCACAGCGATGGTGGCTTCGGCACCGACGGACCTTGCGACGGCCACCAGAGGCGGGGAAGGGGCAGGGAGGACCGGGGACGACCAGATCCGGGGATGGGGCGACGTTCTCCGGCGAAGGGAGACCGGATCCGGCAGCGGCGGTCAATGGCGGTGAGCAGCGTATCCACGGCGGCGGGGCATCCAATGGGGAAGAAAAAGAGGCCGAATGTGAGAGAGGGAGAGGGAGAGGAAGAAGAAGAAGAGAGAAGGGAGGAGGAGAGGGCCGGCGAGGCCCCAGCGGCTCCTGGTCGCCGGCGGCGGCTGGCTTCGGTGGCCCTCGGAACAGCGCGGAGGAGGAGGCAGGCGAGGGAGATCGGGGGCCGGGGCAGGGCACGCTCGGGCGCCTACGAGCTCGGGCGGCAAAGACTCTTCGGGCCCGGGGCAGGCCCAGATGGGCTTCACGGGCCTAGCGGCTGAGGGGAGAGGCTGGCGGCGCGGATTTCGAGAAGGAGAGAGGAGAAGCCAGATTAGGAAGGGGAGGGGGTCTATTTATACTAATTATGGCTAGGGGAGATGAGAGGGAAAGTTGGTGGCCCGTGACACGAGGTTTTAAAACACCGAAAACGTCCCACGAATAACCGATGACCGCCCTGCTACGGTTGACCGACGGGGTATCAAACGAACTCAGAATGCGATGAAATTTGGCAGGCGGCCTACCTACACTATAATAAGACCACAGCCAGGTTTCTACCCAATCTGAGAATATTTTTCGCGTGCTTTAAAAATGGTTTTTTTAATCGATGTTGTGGGCGCGTGCGTGTGTGGTTGGTCTCGAAACGGGTAACGGCAAGAACGGAGAGAACCGGCCACTGTGAACGGATGCAAGTTTGAAAACTCATGTTGACAAAATGCCAATGCTATGCAGATGATGCAAATGATGCAATGATGAATGCAACAACCAAATGAAACACAGACGAGAATGGAAATAAAAGGGGAATCTTCTGGAGCGTCGGTCCCGGGCTGTTACAAGATAACCACAATTTTGTCTTTGTCACCTCACCTACACCACATGAGTGGGATGACAAAGGTAACATAGGTGAAGGTGATACTCTTGTCCCACTAGTGGACATTGATTGCTTGCATGATGATGATCCACCAATTGCCATGCTTCATGATTACGCAACTTTCACATGTGATGAATTAACCATTTATGATGAGTTTGCCAATTCTCATGTGGAGTCTATTAGTTGTGATGCCATATTACATAGGATATCTTGTGAGAACTCTATAGGTCACATCATGTTTGACAATCCGCTTGAATTGTCATATGCTATGCATGAGATCACCCATATGGCGTCTTCGCAATCTCATCGTAGTAAATATGCATATGCCATTAAAATAAACCCAATTTGCACATGTGGCATAGGTGACAAACCCATGGTTATTGGCATTTGTTTTTCTTGTGATGATATTGCCGAGCTCCCTTTGCATCATTTGCGCAATTGCTCACATATGACATGCCATGACCACCTAGCTTTGAATATGCATTATTTTGGATGTTGTCCACATTTTCCATATTATGCTTCCGCTATTGCACATGAGTAGATCCCCATAGTTTCCTCATACATTTTAGGAGATTTTGTTCCATCCCATCCATTGCATGATCCCCATACTTGTGTGCACAACATGCTCCCCATGAATACTATTCATGTGCCACATACTTGCTATAATTTGTGTCCCACTTATATTGAGCATAATAACTATCATTGCATGATGGATGTCGTATTCATATACCATGTCTCAAATTTCAATGAGCATTCCTTATCTTGTGCTAACTCTCACGTGCACATACACATGATGATGGATGATGTGTATATTTACCACACACACACACTTTGTTTCGTGTGTCTCCTTGTTGTGTAGGTACACATGATTCATCTTCAACCTCGCAAGCGCACAAGTTAACGAAAATAGCTCTAGAGAGCAACGAAAACTTGTGACACCATGGATTGCTTATCCTCCACCCACCCTCTTTGTGCAAATAGTTTGCGCATTTCTTCTACATGGCTCTCACATGGCTATGGCTTCTTGCTCATTACACTTATTATGCCCATATTGCCATGTTCACGTTGCATGATATGCTCATTTCTATGCCCTTGCCATGCAGTTGTGATCCATGCTTTGCATCTCACATGACACTTGATTATATGACTTGTATGTGTAATTGCAAGCTTGGTGGAGATATTCCTTGCTATTGTCATGTTTGCTTTGTGACCGATGCCTATGATGATACATTGATCATGTTTTATTTCCGTTCTTGCGATATGTCATGTGCATTGTGTATGCTTACTATTTGCTCACGTGACATGATTGCCATGATTTCCTCTAGTATGTTGCATCTTCGCACTACTAGTTTGCACGACATGATCGATTTTCTTGTTTCATGTGTTACATCACCAATGATTACTACTTGCTCATTTCATGTGGTTGATGACAACCATTACCATGCTTCGCACATGATTGATATTGCTTATTGTCATATGTCTCCATGTGTTGCCTCTCTCATGCTAGATAATTTGCCATGTATTGAGTGCATCAATGTTTCTAGACTTGCTAATGAGATTGCCCTCGTAGCTTTCACTCATATTATTGGAGCTTTTGACATCTCTCATGCACTTGTGATCTTTACGGTTATGTGCAAGAGAAGACATGATGGATGATGTGTTTGTCTACCATGCACATACACTGTTTCCTTTGTTTTGTGTATGTGTAGGATACTTCCACTGCATGTCAACCTCCACTTCACGTGAGTTGACAATTCAAGCACTAGAGAGTGAGCCATGCTACACCGACGTGATTCTACATTGCACTTGCTTGCATATCGACATTGTGAAGGATGCACAAGGACAAGTTTCCAAGGTGACATCCTTATTGAGCATGGATATTGTGGCTCATCTTACTTGTGTTGATTGTACTTTGACAAATATTGGTCATCTTGAACCACTTACTTGCACACATGTTAGATATATTGCTTCCATACTTGACTATCATATTTCCATGCCTCATGGCATATATACTGATATGGGGCAAGCCCGTGTGTGTCGATCTTTCACAATTTGGAGGGGTATTCACGAAGAACACGGGGAAGAACGAGAAGCAAACACTAAGGGCAAACACGATTACACATCCACTAGATTCACGAAAACACACGAGGAACGAGATCCACAAGTCAAGCAACGATACAAGTAGCGGTACGAGATCTCCCACTCCGGAAGAAGGGGCCTTGAATCCACGAGGGATCTTCCCTCTAGAGGGGCCTTGGCATCACTTGGATCTTCTCCACAAGGAGGTCAACTCCTCAAGAGAGGGCAAGTAATGGAGCTAAGCTCTTCTCAAAACATTAGCTAACCCTAAAATGGAGGTGGGAGACGAATATATATAGTCCAGGGAGAAGTGGGGGTGAGAAATGGGTACATGGGCCTTGGGCCCGAGTGGTTGCCACACGCAGGCCGAAAGTTTTGGGTGGGCTGGAGGTTCCGGGCGCCAAATGTTCCAGGCAGGTTCCGGCTGGGTTCTAGGCTAACCCGAGAGTTGGCACGCCTGGGGGCGCTGAGGCCGGATGTTCTGGGTAGGCGGGAAGGTTCGGGGAGGCGTAGGTTCTGGGCTGCTTCCAGGCTAACCAGAGAGTTGGCACCCCTGGACTTGACCTTGGGTCAATGGTGGCCGGAAGCTCTGGGCTGGCCGAAAGTTCCGGGCTACCCAAAAGCTTGTCCTTGGTGCTAGCTCCTTCTCCTCCTCGGCCTTGGTCTTGGGGATGATTCCTTCGTCCTTTAAGGATACATGGGGTCTCATTGTGAGGTAGCATCCAAGTTCATTTGCCATAAAAGTCCTGCTCAAAGAGGAGTGAGTTCACCTTAGCTTCAATGTCGCATGCGCGCGCTCTTGTCATAGGGCCACTTGGTGGTTGGCTTGATGGTGCCATCTTCATGGGGATGATGGTGGGATGCTCCGCATCATCTCCCCCCTTGGGGAAGATCCCACCTCGGATCAAGATCTTCATCACCATGAAATGGGGAGAGGTCCACGGCGTTGAATGTGTCGCTCACATTGTACTTGTCGTGTGGAATGTCGATCTTGTAGGCGTTGTTGTTGTAGCGCTCCAACACCTTGAATGGGCCATCGGCACGAGGGAGTAGCTTGGATGTAACGCCCAAGATGTGGTCATATCCTTATTTTTGGCACGAGAGGCTCGACAGGGATAGAAGCGCATCTCATCGTTTCGCAAGTGCGGTAAACATTGCATACATGTAGGAAGAGATGAGTATATGAGTTGGCTTACACTCGCCACAAGCTATCTTACAAGTTCACACAAATTATTCATACATCATCCAGAAGACAAGGTCCGACTACGGACGAAATCAAACGAAGAAAAGAAGCAATGTAAAACTGCCTTGCTATCCCAGGATCACCACCAAGAAGCTCCCTACTCGTCGGCATAGGTAACATACATACGCCCACTTTCTTCATCGTACTCCCACTGGAGTTGAGTCACATCTTCTGGCACGTACTCATCAAGACCTGCACCTGTATTGTTGTAATCTGTGAGCCACAGGGACTCAGCAATCTCATAACCTGGGTACCAAAACTATGTAAGCAAATAGGTGGGGAAAAGGTTAAGTGGTGAGGCTGCAGCAAGCACTAAGCATGTATTTGGTGGCTAACTTACGGGAACATGAATGTAAATATGGTGGCCTACGCAAGACGGACGTGATCTAGCATGATCACTAAGTGATCCTGAACACCTACTTACGTCAATCATAACGCCGCCGTGTTCTCTCTCGTTTCATGTTCACAAGCAGAGACTGTCATGGTTACGCACACAGTTGGTGTATTTTATTTGAGTTTACTTCAAGTTAACTACAACCGGGTGTTAAACAAATCTGCAAGTTGCCACATAACCGTGGGCATGGCTTTCCGAAAAGATTAAACCCTGCAGGGGTGCTCCAACTCATCCATCACAAACTAACCACACGTCGCGGGAATAACCTCGACCATGAATCTCATGATCTTCCTAGGCAATTCCATAGGAAAACTGCACCTCGAGATAGCCCAAAGAAAAATCGGAATTCCTCGCACAAGACTTTCGAGAAAGGTAAAACAAGTCCAGCAAGACCGCCCGACGTGTCGACAAACCCGATAAGAGCCACGTATCTCGTTCTCAGGACATGACGGATTGGCTAAATTTCTGGCTGGCACACCCGTTGGTGGCCCCAGCTACTACCATTTTGGACCAACACTCATGAGGAGCATTGGCCCGGGTTGTTGATTAATCCATAGGGTGGCTAAGCCCTGTGCAATTTTATTAAGTTGTTAAGCAAATATAGTACCAAAGTTGGGTCTTGCCATATAAGCTTTATTCTAAAACGAATAGTCAAGGGGTCCTCATAACAACCCTGAGCATGTTAGGAGCGCAAAATACGGAACATAACACCGGTAACAAGTAACTATGGCGGCAAAGATGGAACAAAACACCGAGCAAAAGGCCAAGCCTTCCACCTTACCAAGATATATGGGTGCATTAAATTAAATAGAAGAGTATTGTGATAACTCCAGATATCCATGTTATCACATGGAAACAACCTGCAACTAAGAACGCTATAAGAGGGGTTGAGCAGCGCTATCTTAGCCAAACAAGGTTTGCTAGGTAGTGGAGGGGTGTGACACCCTGGAATTCTACTACAGTGATCATTGTAATTAAGCCACGGTAATGGCATGGTCTGCCACTGATTATTTTTCTAAGTGGAATATGATCAAGGTGGAATTTCAAATTTCCAATTCAAATTCTCTTCTAATGCTCTATAGATTCAAGTGACAAAATTATATCTTCAAACAGCAAAACAAAAATGTCCCAAAGTTGAGGAATGTTCCAAATTAAATAACGCTAAGAAGAACAACATCATCTGATGTGTGATGTGGCCCCCACCATTGAAAACAGGAGCTGAAAATGCCTTCAAAATCATTTAAAATCAATTATAAAAATTAAACAATTCCTAAAATGTTCAAACTTGACATGGCTTTTCAAAATAGTGCATATTGTTTTATAAACCATGTCCCACATTTTTACTAGTGCAAGTGATGACAAAAATAAATGAAAAAGAAAACAGAAAAAAAGAAAAAAAAGGAAAAGAAAATAAAACAGAACCCCCCCCTCCCCCTTTGGGTCGCAGCCCACCGAACCGGCTGGCCCAGCCTACCTCTTCCCCCTCCCCCCCCCCCCCCCGGTCATCTTCTTCCCACTGCTCACCCGACAGGGGCGACCGCGCGCGCGCGTACCCGCCCGACCAGGTCACCGGCGACGGCCGTGGGGACAAGAACGGCCCCGCGGCCTCACCTGCTCCCTCCCCGCAAACCCTAGTGCCCCCCTGCAGATCTCACCTTCCCCCCCCCCCCACGCTCTCTCCCCCTCTGCGCCCGAGCGCGCCGTCGCCATGGCCGCCGGCTAACCGCGGCCACAGTCCCTCCCGCGCCCAGCTAAGCCACCCAGAAGCTACGCCTCACTCCCCTCGACCTCCTCGACCACGAGCTCGAGCTCGGGAGGCCCTGCATCGCCGTCACGGCACTTCTTCCCCCTCGGGTCACCGCCGCTCGCCGTCTTCGATTTCCGGCGCCGTCGAGCCGTCCCCGGGCCTATTTCGATGGCAACAACACCCGGTGAGCCTCCACTTCCTTCCTCCCCTCGCTCTCGCTGCCGTTAGCTGCCACTAGGGCCCTCCCCGACGAGCAACCGAACCCGCCGCCGCTTGAGCTCGTCGCCAGCGTGGTTCCGGTGACCTTTTGGTCCGGCCGCCGGTGCCATTCGGCTCTGCGCGGCCCGTAGATCCCATCCCGCGTTATCCCCGTGGTGTTTAGCCCCTAGTACGCACGCGCGCAAAACGGCCGAACGCCACCGCCCGCCGGCGAGCTCGTGGCCGTCGTTACGGGCCACCCCCGGCCGCGCCGCCGCCGCAGATCAACGCGGTTCTCTTCCCCGGTTCGAACGCGCCCTTCGGCGGCCGATTTGGCCCCCTGTGCGCGAAACCCGACCCCCGTCGTGGTTTCGGGTGCTCGCCGGAGCTTCTCTGGCGACGAACGCCTGCCACCTGGACGTGGCATACCTGGGGTCCACCCCTGGGTCACTGCCAGTGGGGCCCCTGGCCCCAGTTGACTGGGTTGACCCAGTCAACGTGCTGACTGGGCGGCCAGGGCCACTGACTGGTGGGACCCCACACCCCTGTGTCAATGACAGGTGGGTCCCCCTGTCAGCTGGCTAATAAACTGAGTTGTTTATTTGAAAATTAATTAATTAGACTAATGTCTCACTGACATGTGGGTCCCTCACTAATTAACTTTGTTTAGATTTAAAATTAACCCTGGAATCTCCTTGTGCCTATGACATGTGGACCCCACTGTCAGGTTCAAATAGTAACAGCCACTATCGACTGCTGATGTCATCCTGATGTCATGATGACATCAGCATTGCACTGTTCTGGATAATGTTGAATTTAATTAATTGAAATAATTTCAGAAAACTATTAAAACTTTAGAAAATCATATCTTTTAAACCGTAACTCAGATGACCCCCTTAGCCCCAGTTGTCCCTGCTTCTTCCTCGACGACCCGACGACTCGAAGATTCGGTCAACTGACTGACAAGCCAGGCCACTCACCTCACCGCACTCCCCTAAATTGTATGACTCTGCAGTACTACTATCGAGTACCGAGGGTGACACCTCGTGAAGTACTCCTGATGCTAGTCCTGTAGCGTAGCTTGTCGGTCGTGGTTATCGAGGGTGATTCCTCCTTCCCCATTCCCGACAATGCTTCTGTCATGCAATCCCTCAAGTGTGGGACTTTCGAGGGTGATTCCTTTACAGTCCACCTTGGCGGTTATATCGAGCGGGGACCCCTTGAGGGTGATTCCTCAGTTCCGGTCTTGACATCATATCCACACAGTTACTATTGACTTGGCCCTGGGATAACATGGCGGGACTGAAGGGACGGGCGGTACCACCCTGTTGAGGTGGACCTGAGTTCCTGACAGCCCTGAGATGGGTCGGCCCCAAGGGTACCCGTGTGAATAAGATTTGGTGGATGCGCCGGTAAGGAACCCGAGTGTTATTGGCGGGGCGACGGCCTGCAATATGGTTCGAGCTTGCCCCGCACTGATTAAAATGATAATGGGTTGGGTATTTGATCTGAGTTGGTCGTTGACCTTTTTACGCACTAAACCTTCACATGGAAGAAGTTATGGGTGCTCAGCGTCGTTGTATCAGCCGAAGCTCTTCGGACGTCAGCAATGGAGCGGCGCACGCCGGATTGGGCTGGAACGTACAGCTCCCGGACTGAGTGTACTAGGTCTGCTTCCGGCCGCGTTCGCATCGTGCAGGAGTGCAAGGGCAAGTGGGCCCACGAACCTGCGTGCTTAGGAGTAGACCGACGGGCTGGCCTCTTCGTTGAGTCTAGGTGGGGCGACGACGTTTTGGATCCCGAGGCAGGGCATTACCCCGGAAAGTGTGCCCGGCCGGAGGTGTTCAAGCGTGTTGGAAATGCGGTGCACCCCTGCAGGGAAGAACCATCTATTCGAATAGCCGTGTCCACGGTAATAGGACAACTTGGAGTTGTACCTTGACCTTATACAACTAAAATTGTGCTTTATTTTAAATGTTTCGTGGCCCCGGGATTGCTTCCTCGCAGGGAGTCGAGGAAGAATCTCTGGACGTGGTTACTTGATAAAATTGCTACAATAATATGGCTATATATGAGATACCAGTCTACTCTCTTCTCATGCTGCAAGATGTTGAAGATGCTAGTCTTCGATAGGACTAGGCCTTCCCCCCTATTCTTGCTTTCTGCAGTCAGTCCAGATATAACCCCACCCCTTGATAATGATGCATAGCTAGCATAGTTCTGATGTCAGTCTTGCGAGTACTTTGGATGAGTACTCACCGCTACTTTGCTTTCTCTTTCTCCCTCGTTGCAATTCTGCGTTCACACGATGGAGCCCCGGAGATGGAGTATGCCGGAGACGACTACTACAACACCGTAGGAGCCTACTACTACGTGGAGGCGGCCCCCGACCAGCAGTAGGATAGGAGGTTCCCAGGCAGGAGGCATCGCCTCGTTCGATCCGTTGTTATGTTTGTACTAGCCTTCTTAAGGCAAGACTTGTCTAACTTATGTCTGTACTCAGATATTATTTTTGCTTCCGCTGACTCGTGCTTGTCGAGCTTTGTATTCGAGCCCTCGAGGCCCCTGGCTTGTAATATGAAGTCGTATGACTTTAAATTGTGACTAGAGTTGTGTTGTGATATTGATTAGTGAGTCCCTAATCTTGGTCGTACGCATTGCGTGTATGTTTAGCGTACGGTCGAAGTAGGGGGCGTCACAAGGGGTTAGAGGTTTTCATCGCAATGTAGGAGGCTTGACAAGTAAGTGGTAGGTAACGAAAGCATAATGATAAGAGTGAGACATCTAGCAAGGCAAAAATAGTGTCGGGATCCAGGTATGGTCATCTTGCCTGTTGGTTCTTCAAAGGGACAAAGAGTTGGGTGCTCATAGTTGTACTCTCCGGGATCCTCGTACTCGGGCTCAACACTCGCATCTACCCAAAGAGAAACAGTGCCAAATAAACAAACAACCACGGTGCAATGCACAAACAAGATGATGCATGATCCATTTGAAGTTTTAACATGGCAACCGTAAGCTAGTCATGTTTCTCATGCAATTGTTAAGTTATTAGAATTCTGGACAGCACCTCATGTTTAGTTGTGGGAACATGCATGAACATGGCAAATATGAATGCTTCGTGCAAAACCGATGCAAAAGCATATGAAGAATGTCGCAAACGGAGTAACATAGCTCACGGGGAGCTCGCGGCAAGGTACGATCTCTAACGAAGACAAAACACAAGACAAGGAAGGCCATGGGATCTTCCTTGGTATTCCAAGGATGCCACTGGATAGGAAATGAAAAACTAGCAACAATAGAGATAAAGATCAAGCAAAACTATGGAGCATAGCTCACACAAGTCACAAACAAAACCACACACAACCTGTCCAAAAACAGCAACATAGCAACTTGCACAACAAATATCCAAAGCTACATGAGGTTTGCAGCCACCCCCAAAGTAGATACAGAATCTAAACAGCATGCTTAACAAATCATCCAACTACACACATTTGAAAGGAAGCAATGATCACTCGGCAATGAAGCTCACAAGATGGAATGATGAAACAGATTTCAGGGACTTAGTGAAAATCCTAGTTTTCTGGAATCTGAGTTAAGCTGATAGCAACTTGACAGCAGCAAACTATGATGCTAGAGACCATCTCATGGCATGAAATTTAACAAGATGAAAGAGGACAACATCTACTACAAAACACTAGCACTGACTTGAGCAAAAACATCACAGATCACTTGGTAGCATGCTCTAAACATGACATAAAAATAACTACAGATTCTCAGAATTAGACAAATTTCACCAAGAGAACAACATCAGTTTATTTCAACATAGCATCTTAGGAAGGGTATAACTACAAGATGAAGCAACCATATGGAAAAGTAAATACACCAAATGACAGAGGGTGACAAGCACAACAATTCATGGCATTGGACCAACCCCAAAGGAAAACTATGTTCATGGGAATCACCAAGACAATATGCTATCATGCTAACAGATTCCAACACTTAGCAATATTATGGGCATGTGAAGGCAGTATTTTTAGTGGCATGTTTGCATCAAGTTTTCCACTCATCACATGAACTAACATGGCAAGCAAAAATACCACGCATTAGAGCACACCCAAATGAACATATAACATGTTGGCAAGTTCCCCCAAATCATGCAAGGATTAAAACATACAAAAATAACAAAATGTCTTCTCATCACAAATTTATATTTTCACAAAGTTGCCCCAATGACAAAATTAATGGCACCACTGACTTCCTAGGATTTCTCTACCCCAGGATCATATGTCACACTCATATGTTTGCATAGGAAAAACACACACAACCCTAGCCCGAAAATTGCACTAGAAATCACAATTTCTTATAAGTCAAATTTAACCCTATTTAGCTACTGCCAAAAATGGCTATGTCCAGATCTGGACATATCCCAGAAATGGAATATTTTACAAACACAAAGGAAAAACAAAAAAAGACAAAATAAAATGAAAAAAGGAGGAGACCCGCCTGGCATTGAGCCAGGGCCCCCTATGAGTATGACAAGGTGGCCCCACTGGCCCACCTGTCACACACACACAGGAGCACGCACAAGCACATACACACAAACATGTACACGGGCACACGGGATCCCATCTACAGCATCACGGGATCCCAACTCACACACACAACGAAAATAAAAACGGCCAAGGGGGATTTGAACCCACGACCTCACGGTCGATTCCTGGGTGCGCTACCACTGTGCTAGCAAGCGGCGACTGGCATAATAGGGCTTAGGGTTCACTTATCTAAGCGCGGGACGGATCCCTGATGAAACTGAAGAAAGGAGCAGGCACGGCACGATGGCGGCGCAACGCGGCAACGGCGACATCTCCGGCAAGGAGATGCATCGGCAGGGGATTTGGGAAACTCGAGGAACCCGTACCCGAGGCATCTAGCCACTAACGCAAGGCAAACAGGGCTCGGACCCGAGCTTCAGCTCGGCCGGGCATGGCACGATGGCGATGACGGCAATCGGGAGCGCTAGGAACGGGGGAAACGGCGGGAATGAGACGCTGCTCACCTTGGGACTCTGGCACGAAGGCAAAACGGCAGGATTGGATCGATGGCGGCAAGGCGACGAAAGACACGGTGGCTCAGGAGTTCGACGGATACGAAGAAGAAGCCGACGAGGGGGGCGACCTCCTTCTCCTAGCGACGGGAATGGGTCGCGGGCGCTACCCATGACCATCTTGACATCTTGGACGGAGCGGACGCAGCCACCGGAGGCGTCGATGACGAAGAAGAAGGGCGGCACTCCCTTGTATCTATCTCTGAACCTCGCTGCACTCTCTGAACTTACCGCTGGGGAAGAGGATTGAGGGAAGAGAGGGGTCGGCGGCAGCACGAGGAAAGGGGGGAAACCCTAGGGAAGGGGCACGCATGCCAAGGGGAATAAGTAGGCTGGGGTTGACGGCGACCTCGACGTCTGTGAACACACGCCCTTGCTTCTCTCTGATACTCTGACGGAGGAAGGGGAACGGACCAGGTGTCCGTCGGAGACGAGGGGCTGGGCCTCGGACAGCGAGATGGGCCAAGAGGAGCCCATCCGGCTCCCTCTCTCTCTCAAACACAAACACAACCTGCTATTTAAATAAAACGAAGAGAAACAAAATTGCACATGTTTTAGGAAGAGATATTTTAGAAGAAAGAAGTACTTCTCTGGGTTCACAGAAATGCATGCAATTTAATAAAAATGAGATTGTCATTTTTTAGAGCATCAAAATAAATTCATGTTATAATAAAAATGCAATCTATTTTGCAAGGATTTAATAGGCAACAGCCACAAACATGCTCAAGAGAATAACTAATATTCCAAACAGAATATTTAGAAGAGGTGCAACATTTTTCAAGAGGTGAACCAGCAAGTAAAATCATCACATGATGCACTATTTGAATAAAGAGAGATATGGCATAGTTCTAGAGGATTTGTGAGAGGGGGTTTTGAGAAATACAAATAGATGAGAGGCTTCACACAACCAAGCACACATGTGCCACCAACACACCATCATCACAAGACACACACTCATGACACACCACCAATAATCATGGCAAAAAATAATATGATGCACTTGATGTTATTAACATGATGCCATGATGCAT
This sequence comes from Hordeum marinum, assembly GCA_022496015.1. Classification (NCBI taxonomy): domain Eukaryota; kingdom Viridiplantae; phylum Streptophyta; class Magnoliopsida; order Poales; family Poaceae; genus Hordeum; species Hordeum marinum. The sequence goes on along the minus strand of JAAAWK010001168.1, from coordinate 494,737 downwards.
GTAATGACAAATGGCAAATAGAACTCAAACTCATGATGGCATTGATAACATCCATAGAAGGTCACACATGAGAAATATATATTACAAATAAGGCAAGGAGTGCTCTTGGGCTGTTACATTGGACTTGCGCTCATTGGGAAAGCGTTCCTTCCGGAGGTGTAGCCACACAAGGTCGTCGGGTTCGAACACCATGGGGTGTTTGTTGATGTTACGCTTGGCAGTGATGCGTTCCACTTATCGTTCGATAGTGTTCCTTCTATCTTGATGCAATTTCTTGATGTAGCCTATCCGTGCACTAGCATCCATGTTGACACGTTCTTGCAGTGGTAGTGGAAGAATGTCCAATGGGGACAATGGGTTGAAGTCGTAGACCACCTCAAAGGGATACTTGTTGGTGTTGAAGTGTTGTGCACGATTGTAGGCGTACTCGGTGATGGGTAGGCAATCTTCCCATTCCTTGATGTTCTTCTTGATCAACACGCGGAGTAGAGTTCCAAGTGTCCGGTTCGCCACCTCCGTTTGACCATCGGTTTGTGGGTGGTAGGCCGAAGAGAAGAGTAACTTGATGCCGAGCTTGGCGAAAGGGTCTTTCAAAAGTATCTCAAGAACTTGACGTTGCGATCCGAGACAATGGTCTTTGGTACTCCGTGTAGGCGTAAGATGTCCCTACAAAAGAGATTTGCAATATGTGAAGCATCGTCGATCTTGTGACAAGGGATGAAATGAGCCATTTTGGAAAAACGATCTACAACAACAAAGATGGAATCATGGCTATTTCTTGTTCGTGGCAATCCAAGCACAAAATCCATGCTAATATCCTCCCAAGGTTGGAACGGAATAGGAAGAGGCATGTAAAGACCATGGGATTGAGCTTTTGACTTAGCTTTGCAGCATGTAGAGCATCGATTGGTGAAGCATGCAACATCGCAGAGCATCTTTGGCCAATAGAACTTGTCGGAGAGGGTGGCATATGTCTTGTCGCGTCCAAAGTGACCCATTAGTCCTCCACCGTGTGCCTTTGCAAAAGTAACAAACGAAGAGAGGACTTTGGGATGCAAAGTTTGTTAGCACACATAAGATATCCATCTTTCATGTAGTATTTCTCTCAACAAGGTTTCAATTTGCAATTGGCATAAGGAATAGCAAAAGAATCATCATGCTCATACAAGTCTTTTTATGTGCTCAAAGCCAACAACATTCAATTCAAGTTGAGTAACGAGCATGCATTTGCGGGAAAGAGCATCCGCCACAACATTTTCTTTGCCATTAATGTATTTGATGACATAAGGGAAAGACTCAATAAATTCACTCCATTTAGCATGTTGTTTGTTCAACTTAGTTTGACCCTTGAGGTACTTTAGATTTTCATGATCAGTATGAATGACAAATTCATGCGGTAGCAAATAATGTTCCCAAGCTTGTAAGATTCTCACCAAAGCATACAATTCCTTGTAATAAATAGGATAATTGAGTTGAGCGCCAGAAAGTTTCTCACTAAAATATGCAATAGGGCGCTTTTCTTGCATAAGCACACCTCCTATTACCACTAGCGTCACAATGTACTTCAAAAGTTTGTCAAAATTGGGCAAGGCAAGCAAAGGTGAATGAGTAAGCAAATTCTTAAGTTCATGAAATGCGGTGTCTTGGGATGGTCCCCAAACAAACGGTGCATTTTTCTTGCTCAAAGCGTGTATAGGAGTAGCAATAGTGCTAAAGTCTTTCACAAAGCGACAGTAAAAAAGGAAAGACCTAGAAAGCTACGCGCTTGTTGCAAGTTGGTGGGTGTAGGCCAATTTTTAATTACCTCAATCTTAGACTCATCAACATATGCACCCTTAGAGGAAGCCACAAATCCTAGGAAAACAACTGTTTCCACACCAAAAATGCATTTGTCCATGTTAGCATAAAGTTTTTCTTTCCGAAGAGTTTGCAAAACATTTCGAACATGTGTGGAGTATTGTTCTAGAGATTTGCTAAAAACAAGGATGTCATCAAAGTAGACCACAACACAACACCCAATGTAGGGCCGCAACACATGATGCATCATGCGCATGAACGTACCCGGTGCTTCAGATAGGCCCATGGGCATCACTAGCCATTCATAGAGACCAAATTTGGTTTTGAAAGTGGTTTTTCACTCGTCACCCTCTTGTATGTGAATTTGGTAGTAACCACTTTTCAAGACTATCTTGGAGAATATAGTGGCACCACTAAGTTTATCTAGCATGTCATCTAAGCATGGGATAGGGTGACGGTAGCGAATGGTGATAGCAATTATGGGGTGGCAATCGGAACACATACGCATACTACCATCATGTTTAGGCACTAGGATCATGAGAACCGCACAAAGACTCAAACTCTTGCGAACATGCCCTTTATCTAGGAGTTTTTGGACTTGCCTTTGTATCTCCTTTGTTTCGTCGGGGTTGACGCGGTAAGGAGCCTTGTCGGGAAGCAGCGTGCCGGGGATGAGGTCAATGCGGTGTTCGATCCCTCTTTTTGGAGGTAGTCCCGAAGGTAGCTCGTCGGGGAACACATCTTGGAATTCTTGCAATAATTGAGAAAGCACAAGAGGAAGATGTTGTGAAGGGTTAGGCTGGGTAACATCATCCTTGCACACTATCACGTAGTGAAGGACGGCCGATGGGCTCTCACTCACATCCCTCAAATCTCTTTTGGTGGCAAATAGAACTAGGTCACTCATGTCCCTCATCGTGGAGTCACTCAAGTTTGGCTTGTGGCGCTCACTTGCTTTGAGGTGGATCACTCTCTCACTTTTATTTTCACGATGGGACGAAGCTTGCTTGTCGGCGATCACTTGACTAGGAGACATGGTTTGAAGCACATATTCAGTGCCCTTCATCTTGAAGCTATATTGATTTGTGCGCCAGTTGTGTATGGCGCCACGGTCGAATTGCCAAGGTCTCCCAAGGAGGAGGTGGCAAACGGACATGGGCACCACATCATACTCCAAGGTGTCTTCGTAAGCGTCGATCTTTAAGAAAACTTGCACGGTGTGGTCGACTTGTATTGTGCTGGAGTCGCTTAGCTATTGGACCTTCTAGGGGCAAGGATGTTTTTTCTTGGTCAAGTGCAACTTGGAGCAAAGTTCCTCACTTGCCAAATTATGGCAACTTCCTCCGTTGATGATGACCTTGACGGATCTCCCTTGGATACCTGCCTTGGTGTGGAAGATGTGACAGCATTGGTCCTTGTCGTGATGTTGTTGAAGAGTCAAAACCTTGGAGACGACGAGAGCGGGGCTCGGATCGTTGTCACAAAAGATTTGAGAGCCTTCATCTTCATTGACTTGCTGATGCATGGCCACTTGTTCCAAAGCTTCCATCTCATCTTCACTCATGGAGTCATAGGAGCCGTCATCTAGGAGGATCATAGTTCGCCTTGTGGGACACTCATGCATCTTGTGGCCGCGGCCTTGGCACGTGAAACACTTGATGGAGCTTGTTTTCACGGCATCCGGTGTTGGGGTAAAGGATGACGCCCTTGTCTTGCTTGTAGGTGCGTTGCGTGATGTTGAAGACGACTTGTCCTTGAAGCTTGACTTGTCATCTTTTGTCGTGGGGGTTCTTGTGGAAGGAGTCGTAGTTGGAGTAGCTTGTCTAGTTGCACCGTAGGTCTAGTAGGAGGGCTTGGAGTACTTGTAGTCTTCTCGAACTTGATGTTCCGCCTTCGTGGCTTGGTGCACTAGCTCGAGCAAGTTGGAGTAGGGTTGGAAATCCGCAATTTTATTGACTTGGTAATTGAGGCCATTCAAGAAACGTGTCATAGTTTGCTCATCGTCCTCCTTTACATTTGCCCTTATCATAGCCATCTCCATCTCTTGGTAGTACTCTTCCACGGACTTGGTGCCTTGCTTGAGTAGTTGGAGTTTCTTGAAGAGATCGCGATTATAGTGTGTTGGGACAAATCGCGCTCTCATGAGTTCTTTCATTTGTTCCCAAGTTGTGATTGGAGGTTCGCCTCTTTCTCTTCGTCGTTCAATCATTTATTCCCACCAAATGAGCATGTAATCTTGAAACTCGAGGGAGGCCATGGCAATCTTCTTGTCTTCTTCATAGTTGTGCAACCGGAATATTTTGTCGACCTTGAGGGCCCAAGAGGTAGTCTTCAGGATCGTTGCTTTCGGAGAACTTAGGCATGGTGAACTTGAGCTTGCCAAAGCGATTTTCCTCATTGTTGTTGTGATTGTGATAACCTTGGCGTGGAGGAGCATAGTTGTCTTCGTGACGTTGGCCTTGCCTTGGCGCGTGATCATCCACGTGGTCAACGGGATTTGCTTGAGGTTGCGCACTTGTCGAGGGGGGACATTGTTGTCATGTTGGTCTTGCGCTTGCCTTGGGGCGAGCTCATCAATGTGTTGCTCCTCTTGCCTTGGGTGTTGTTGACGTCATGGACGCACCCGTTGTTAGCGTTCTTGGTGCTCCTCTTGACGTGCTTCTTCTTCTTGGCGTTCTCGATGTAGTGCTTCTTGTTCCTAACGAGCTAGAAGGTTGCGTTCTTGCACGGCATAGGTTGCGTCGTGGAGCGCATGTTGTGCCTCACGTGCTTGTTCTTCACGGTGCCGGTCTTCTTCACGACGGTGACGTAGGCGATCTTGCTCGTAGTCGTCTTGCTCTTGTTGGCGATGGTGTTGACGCTCGCGATGTCGACCTTGAGGCTCGTCATGGAAGGGGTTGCTTGAGTCTTGAGAGAGACGACGCACGTCACGTTGTTGTGGTCGAACTCGAGGAGGAGGGCTTTACCCGGAGGAGTCCTCAGAAGACTGTCGACTTGCGGTGCGTCGTTGCATAGAGGTAGAAGTGGATGATGCGCGATTGAGCGCCAAAGTGCGGAGCTCATCCATTTGTGTTGCCATGAAGTCTCGCATTTGCTCCTTTGATTCATGTATGTTGGTGGCAAGGTGATCGATGCGGTCCGTGAGGGCATCATGCTTGGCGCATTCCCTTTTGTGCGGCAAGAATTGTAGTTTGGTGACGTAGGTGTTCGCGTCATCGTCATGCTCCTCGAATGTCGGGTTCGTCATAGTGTTCCTATCCATGGTACTCAAGTAGATATAAGTGGAAGAATGGGGAAACACAATACCAAATACCGTTTCGAAGCTTGAGAAGAGGATCAATCACTCAATGTGAAATTGTGAAAATAATAGAATTGGTACCGAGTTTGCCCTTCTCACACCTACAAATGTAATGCTTATGAAGTCTTGGTTAGGATGGCGGCTCAAACTTTCAAGCAATTCGAGAATATGATTCAATAAAGTTGAGAGAGATTCGCAAATAAGCAAGTAAGACAATGTGAATCAATAGCAATGAGTGACCTCGGAAACACACACACGAAATAGAAAAGTGGGGTTGTGCAACCAAAAGTGAGCTCAAAATGTGGGATCCACGAAAAACGCTCGTATTGCACAACTCTAGAGAGACAGTAGCACGATTGCTCTAATGGGCGTGATACGAACTTGTGCACAACCTATAAGAGACAAAAATGCGTCGTCTTCCTATTCCCGACTTGCTATGAATGCGGCACGAGTCACTCACTCAAGTGATCCAAAGTGATGAAGTATGATATGCAAATGTTGCGATGCTATTGTTCTTTTGACCTTGCTTAAAAGCTTCACTTTTCTTTCCTTTTGCAATGATATTTGGATTGTCACTATGCGAGACGTGCACACCAAGATAGAAATTATGTATGGGGGTACTTTGTAACACAAGAGATGATACTAAGATGTATATGCATGCAATTGTAGCTATGCAGAGTATGTATCACTAATGTGCACAAGTAGCGTGGCCCGGCAATACTCAATGGCTAGTCTCGATAAGCAAGTAACGCAAATAGGCTAGGGGGGATAATGGAATGGCAAGGGTATAAGTCAAGAGTGTCGTCGCGGTTACCGTCCTTGCTTGCGGTGTAGTGTCAATGAAGAGTTGGTTGGCGACGTTCTGGGGCGATGATGAGCGGCGATGTTGATGAAGAACCACTCCTAATTAGCCCAAACACCTTAGGAAGTGGCGGGGCTCGCGACTCAAAATCTCAAATGCAAATGTGTTGCGGAAGAAAAAGGTGGCCAAAATGGTGGAAGAAATGAGGGAAAACTTTCTGCAAAGGCCGGAAGGTTTGGGTTGGCCGGAGGTTGCGGGGGGGCGGAAGTTCCGGAACAGCCGGAGTGTCTGGGGGGCGGAAAGTCCAGGTGGAGCCGGAGGTTCCGGGGGTCGAGAAAACTGGGACGAACCCTAATTTCCAGATCTTGGACTTGGGCAAAAAATCTTGAGGAAAAACCCAAATCTGACGGTGAAAAAGAAAAATTGGTGGGGATTGACTAGATGGAAAGCTAGATCCACACGTCCACAACGAGATCCACAGATCACAATAAACAAAATCTTCTCAAATCCAACGAATCCAAGAAAATTTGGTATGGCTATTTTTGTGGGGATTTTCGAAATTAGGTCAAATCAAAGCAAAATTAGGCTAGAAAACGGTGGGGAAGGCTCCAAATTCGTGATCAACGTAGCTCGTGATACCAATATGATACAGGGCAAGCCCGTGTGTGTCGATCTTCCACGATTTGGAGGGGGGTTCACGAAGAACACGAAGAACACGGGGAAGAACGAGAAGAGAACACTAAGGGCAAACACGATTACACATCCACTAGATTCACGAAAACACACGAGGAACGAGATCCACAATCAAGCAACGCTACAAGTAACGGTACAAGATCTCCCACTCCAGAAGGAGGGGCCTTGAATCCACGAGGGATCTTCCCTCTAGAGGGGCCTTGGCATCACTTGGATCTTCTCCACAAGGAGGTCAACTCAAGAGAGGGCAAGTAATGGAGCTAAGCTCTTCTCAAAACATTAGCTAACCCTAAAATGGAGGTGGGAGACGAATATATATAGTCTAGGGCGAAGTGGGGGCGAGAAAGGGGTACATCGGCCTCGGGCCCGTGTGGTTGCCCACACGCAGGCCGAAACTTCCGCTGGCCCGGAGGTTTCGGGCGCCGAAAGTTCCGGGCAGGTTCCGGCCGTGTTCTGGGCTAACCCGAGAGTTGGCACGCCTGGGGTGCGCTGAGGCTGGAAAGTCCAGGGGCTGGAGGTTCCGGGCTGCTTCCGGGCTAACCAGAGAGTTGGCACCCTTGGACTTGACCTTGGGTCGACGGTGGCCGGAAGCTCCGGGCTGGCCGGAAGCTCCGGGCTGGCCGGAAGTTCCGGGCTACCCAGAAGCTTGTCCTTGGTGCTAGCTCCTTCTCCTCCTCGGCCTTGGTATTGGGGATGATTCCTTGGTCCTTTGAGGTCATCTCCCGCGCACCTAAGGATACACAGGGTCTCATTGTGAGGTAGCATCCAAGTTCCTTTGCCATCAAAGTGATGCTCGAAGAAGAGTGGGTTCACCTTAGCTTCAATGTCGCGTGCGTGTGCTCTTGTATAGGGCCACTTGGTGGTTGGCTTGATGGTGCCATCTTCATGGGGATGATGGTGGGATGCTCTGCATCATATTACTTGTGTGTTGCATCCAACTTGTGGATAACTTGCTCTTATCATATGCTTGGTTGCAACAATGTCCATTGTTCACATTTGCCATGCCACATTGCTTGCTACATGCTTGACTTGATTGCCTCATACATGTTGAAAACTTGCTATCTATATTGTGTTAACTGCCTCACTATCTTCAGTACACCATGTGCACATTATGCTTGGATTGTCTTGCACTTGCCCCATGTGTCTCGACACTTCATTTTGTTGTGAATGATTCTTATGCCTACCATAGACCTTTCATTGAGCACTTTGCGCATGTTGGCTATGACCATGAGGTAGATGCTTGTTATCTTGTCACGCATATTAGCATCTCTACCTCCGTTTTTCATGCTTGTCCCCATGATACCTTAGATTGTGCTCAATTTGTATGCTTACATGCTATACCCAATCCCTTGTCACACCATATGTTATGCATGATGACAACACTCGTGTCGTGATTCACCACTTGAATGTTTGGTTATGCACTAACGCTAACCACATTTGTTTTTCCAAGTGCTTGTCGTATTTGCTCCTTTGGCAGGAATTACTAGACGGTGAGACATTGGAAAGTGCCCCTTTAGAGCTTGATGATGATGAGCACTTGGTGATCGTCCACTTCTACATGGCGACGCCATCTCCTTCCCATGGTGATTTGGAGCTTGATCCGAGGACGGATCTTTCCCAAGGGGGAGGGGATGATGCGGAGCATCCTACGTACATCACCTTGACAAGAGCCCGTTTGCCAAGTGACACGTGTGACATCTACTTCACACATACAAAGGTGAATCTTCACCTTTACACGTGTCAACTTGTGCCCTTCGAGGATGGTATACTACTTGACCCCTCTCTCGTGTGCATGCATAGATGTGAGTGGAGCTACACATTCATCAAGGAGGAGTCCAAGCTCAAAAGTATGACTACGTCGTTCACGAGGGAAGCTTGGAAGAAGAAGCGAGGACGAGACTCTGGAAGTCCCGGACCCTCCGGCCTTTCCGAAACCTCCGGACCTTCCGGCCTCCTCGACCACAGGCCGCACCAAGCGTGCAGACTTGCGGCCTAGCCCGAAACCAGCCCGGCCCTTGCCCGGAACCTTCGGACCCCGGACCTTCCGACCTGCCCGGACCTTCTTGCCTCCAACGACCAGAGCCGCTCCTAGACGTGCCAACTCTCTAGATAGCCCGCACCTTGTCCGGACCTCGCCCGAAACTTCCGACCATCCTCGGAACTTCCGGCCCTGCCTACGCGCGGAGACTTGGGCCGCAACCCGTGTACCTCTTTTGCCCCTCACTTACCCCTTCGTGGCTTGCACTATATATACTCCTCTCCCACCTCCATTCTAGGGTTAGCAATGGTTTAGCTCATAGTTAGTTGAGCCTAGCTCCTTTCACTACCTCTCTCATGGAGTAGATGTCTCTATGAGAGAAGATCACCTAGTGGATGTCAAGACCCCTTGCGCGGAAAGATCCCTAGTGGATTCAAGGCCCATCTATTCTAGAGATTTGGATGAACTACTCATGCATCCTTATTTCCATTGTTGTTCTTGGATCTTGATGCACCTCATGTATTGCTTGTGATTGAAGGAGTACTTGGTGTGTATTTTGTCCAATGTAGTGTTTTCCCTTTGATTTCTCCACGTTTTCCTCTCGTGTTCTTCGTGTTCTTCGAATCCACCTCCAATCCGTGAAGATCGGACCACCCTCGAGTTTGCCCCGTATCACACCCTTTGTCCTAACATCAGGTAGTTCCATGCGTTTGATTTTCTCATGCACCGGTAAATTATATGCAAACCAATGTTTGATCTTATACGTCCCCATTTTCCAAACTAGTGTTAATAATGAGAATATGATGAATCATCATAATAATCCTCAAATCAAGTTATGCTTTCAATTTAAATTGAATTATTTTAGAACTTTTTGTGTTTTTTTAGGGAAACTTTTTATGTTAGTCAAGAGGTGCACGATTACTAGTACAAATATAAGGAACTCTCGCAATTTTAGCATAGAAATGTAAACAAGTTTATTATTGCATATTTCTAACAAAACTTTGCAACTATTTGAATATATACTAGAATTCTGTTTATCTAACTAAATTCGACAAAGAGGCACTGCCATAAGGTTTCACAAACGGTGTTACAAAATCCCAAACATTCTGATATGTAGTGGAGTGTGCTTTATTACCAACCTTTGTCAACGTTACAAGACCAAATTTTCCAGCTTTATGAACGATCTTAAACGACAATAGCTCCATAAAAAATTATGCAGCTATATAAAATGCTAAAATCAGATCCCTTTCTAAACAGATACTGCACCACGAATTGCTCGCAAACAAAGACACAAAACATTCCACATGGCAACACAAGATTCAACTCTCACAAGTCACAAACGTAAAAGGCCGGTCAAGCCCATAATGGATCACAAGGGACCTTGATGCTACTATACTGCTCAAACTCCCGACACTAGCGTCCAAATTCTATTTTCTATTAATACAACAGTCTCAGGGCGTCCAGATTCTATTTTCTCCTAATACAACAATCTCAGGTTGCACGTTATGTACACTGCATGCCTGACATTAGAAGGGGTCATAGACTGCCACAAACAACACCACAGACCTCAGACTCGGAAGGCTATGTGGTTTGTAAATCCGTGTGGAAATTCCATCAAATTAATCCAGCCCATCACCTTCTCCGCCGTTTCGACTCCATCGGCTGCGTGTGTTAGTATAAAAGAATCATGAGCTCATCGATCAGCTATCCAAGAATGACAGCCCCAGCTTCTTTACTTAAGAATTACATGCATAGGCTAGACGAGGTAACACATTCAACTTTGGATGGGGTTGATTTCCTGTTGAATTTTATTATGTTGTGAATCACCACAGGATTACAAATCTATAAATACACTATGCTCCCTAATTTTTCGGGTCTCGCAATCAATTAAGATCTTCAATTTAGAATTGAATCACCCAATTTTAATCGGGTCAATAATTTCTCAAGGACCTTGTACTATTAAATTTTCTTTGAATTTACTGTGCTCCCTAATTTTGAAGTTCTCCCATCTGATTGAGATATTCAATTTTAAATTTGTTTCACGATTTTGATCGGATCAACAATTATTCAGACCAATCAGCAGCAACCAGACTATAAAACATATCAATCCTACACACCCTCCCACCAGCTAGAAAAAAGATGTCAATTTCATACTGCAGCACCAACATAGTACATGCACTCACCAACACAGAAAATTTTCACACATACACATAAGTATGGACCGATTAGCAGATAACACCAAATCACACCGTGAAAGGCCCACCAAAACACCACGCTATAAATAAAAAGAAAAAACAATCCATCGTCTCCCCCACTCGCCAAACCAAATACTCTTTCAATTCCAAAATATAGTGTATTAGTTTTTTGGAAAGTGAAATTTCTTAAACTTCAACCAAGTTCAAAGCCAAAAATATAAACATCTACAATACTAAATAAATACAATATAAAATAAAATTTCATGATGAATCCAATGATGCCGATCTTATATTATGTTTATTGATATGTTTCTCTACAAATTTGGTTCAAATTAAAAATATTTGACTTGTCAAAAAACAAAAATTATGAAAACCCAACACCAACGGCAGCAAAGCACGCCCAATCCTTCTAGTTTAGGATTATATATAGAATTTTGGTAGACTACATTTAACCTTACACTGAGAAATGAACAAACAATATGTAATCCCCAATTTGTTCGGAACTGATCACCCAAGTTTCAGTGTACAGGTCGTGACAGCTGAGAAATGAACACCAATATAAATGGAATGGTATCTTTCCTTATGCGTAAAATGTGCTAGCAGTCTTAAAACATGCATGTTGTGTTCCCTTTTGAAGGGGTCCACCACAGGTCTGGCAGCGTACGTTGAGTACTCTGCAAGCTTGGCATCCCAGACGCATGGGCCCACTTATCAGCCCCACCTTCTCGTAGCCAGGAGCTCAATCTTGGAGCTAGGGAATGGGATCAATAAAGCATGCTGGTGATAGTTGGAGTACCTAGGCATGAAAAAAAAAATGTCCGTGCCCAACTATGACAATGGAAACGCAACCAAGGAGCAAGATTCATATTCATGCACACCCATCAACGGTGTAGGCCATGGCCATCCCAGAAAGAACCCGTTGGTCCTTTACGCATAAAAAAACGACGATTTCCTGCGGGCTGATGAAAGCATAACATGCTCCTTTGATGGTTTTGATAATTCATGATAACATACATTGTCTCTTAGACTGATATTTTTACCTAGTGTATTTCAGATACAGTCTATAGAGAGGTTTGGCAAAAGGAGATTGTGGACATACCCCAAGATGCAAGAAAATAGGTTGGCCAAACTTCAAGCAAGAGGACTCTACATTTTATATTTATGAGAAATCACTTTGAATCCATAGAAAAGTCAATACTATTAAAAAAGGGTAAGGTTTTGTTGGTGAACAATATACTCAAATGTGCACAAGTGATAGTCGCCACAAACATCCACAAACTCTCCCACCAAAGTTTGTTCTATACTTAACACTCAAAATCGGTGCAACCAACTTTTCCATACCGGTGCCACCGATTCCAGAACCTAAACAGACTCAGCCAAACCCTAGCCACTTCGGTGCAACCGATTCCATACCGGTGCCACCGAGTTTAGGTTACCAACTTTCTGTTACGCAAATTCACATTATCGATACCACCGAGAATGTTGGATCGGTGTCACCGAAATTGGAAATCTGACCGTTGGTCACCTTATCGGTGCAACCGAGTTTCCTATATTGGTCTCACCGAGATTCAAAAGTTGCCACCTTTTGGTCACTTCGATACCACCGAGATTAACACATCGGTGTCACCGAGTTGGTCATTTTGTGTATAACGGTTGAATTTTTAGGGATGCCTATATATACCCCTTCACCACCACCTACTCGAAAGAAAAGCACTCAGAACTATTTCACACTTGCCCCATCTAGTTTTCTGAGAGAGAACCACCTACCCTTGTGTTGAGGTCAAGATATTCCACTCCAATCATATGGATCTTGATCTCTAGCCTCCCCAAGTAGCTTTCCATCAATTCCATCTCTTCCACCATGCCAAATCTATGAGAGAGTGATTGGATGCTGAGGAGTCTATCATCTTGAAGCACAAGAACAAGGAGTTCATCATCATTACCGAGCCTATTACCTTTTGGAGGGTGGTGCCTCCTAGATTGGTTAGGTGTCGCTTGGAAGCCTCCTACTTCGTATTGTGGAGTGAACCAAGAAGTTTGTAAGGGCAAGGAGATCGCCTACTTCGTGAAGATTTACCCATAGTGAGGCTAGTTCTTTGTGGACGAAAGCCATTATGAAATAATCAAGGTTGCTACTTCGTGGACCGTTTTGGGTGAAACCCTCCGTGGACTCTCGCGGCCGTTACCCTCCGTGGGTTGAAGACTCCATAAACGTGGATGTATGATAGCACCACCTATCGGAATCACGGAAAAAATCCATGCGTCTCCAACTGCGTTTGATCTACCTATCTCAACACTTTACTTCATATGCAATGTCTTTACTTTCCGCTGCCACATTTGTTGACATGCATGTGTAGGGCTGTTAGACTTGCTAGCTTTGCTAAAAACTGTTAAAATCTGCGAACCAATTAACTTGGGAAAGGTTAGGTTTTAAATTACTGCTAGTAGTCTATTCACCCCTCCTCCCCTCTAGCACTCTACTAGTGATCCCTCAGCTGAGGCGTTTGAAGAATGATGTATGTGGCCAAAACCGTGCACGCCAACAGCGTTTGGTGCAACATTTCATCGAGTGGGGTAACAAAAGCATTGCAAGGAGCAGAGTAGAGCTGCAGGTGGGCTAGGGCAGCGGAGGTAGCAACGATTGTTGGAAGGGTCGCCCCCGCCAGTTAGTTGGATGAATGAGGCTATTAGGATAAATGTGTTGATTGTGTGAGCTCATCAGATCAGAAGAATGATGTATTCAGCCAGAGCCAGCAATGCATGCTGCCTAGACCCCCTGTGAACCTCTATTTTGTTGGCAAGGATCCTATGAACCTCTTTTTTTTAAGTATAAGGAGAATAAATTGCGGTGTTAAAGAAATCGAGTGTGCGAAAATGGATAGGAGCTCTCAGGTGCCATGCACCCTATATGAACAGTAAAATCGAAAAAAATACTAGGAAAAATAACAGAAATCTGAAATTTCAGCGTACCAAAACTGGTCGTTCATTCTACTCATGTACGAAGTTTCATGAAGAAATGGCATCCGTGGTATTCTTAGTGAAGAAAATACAGTACAGCTATGATTCATTCGAACGGGTTTTTTTATATAATCAAAATTTCTGTGTTTTTTGCTGAGAATACCACGGATATCATTTCTTCATGAAACAACTTCACACAGGAGTAGAATGGTCGACCAGGTCTGATATCCCGAAATTTCAGAATATCTTTATTTATCCTAGAATTTTTCGATTTTACTATTCATACAGGGTGCATGGCACCCGAGAGCTCCTAATCCATGTTCATGTCTGTGTGAACATAACCCGAGTGCTGCTACTGTGGATGATTGATCACCGTGGCAGGGTCTTTTTTTCCTTTCTATTTATTCCTCTTTTATTTTCTTTTCTAGGATGTGTGCATCCTGGATGTTTTTAAGCATCTTGTTGATGCAGAGGCTGGGTGTAATTGGTATCTACTTCATATTAATATATTCCCCTTTCAAAAAGAAACACTGCTAGTGGATTTCACTATTGTACCAGTTTGACTGCAGAACTGATCTCTCATTTCATAATTAAGCTAACCATGCTTTAACATCATCACAGATTATGTGCATTCTCAGGTTTTCCTAATATGAAATACATTTGCATAATTCATATTATTTTATCATCATTTCAAATAACCAACAAGACAACACACCAGCGATAATAAAGCAATCGTGTCATAGTTACCTTTTCTTCTGACTGTGCTGTGGCTTCGTGAGAATTCTCAGTTGTCTTCCCATTTTCAGCAGTACAGCTCTGGCAGAAAAAGTGTTCTCGTTTCTTTGCTTCTTTAATGGTCATTCCAATACAAGAAGGGTGAAACCTGAAAAACAAAAGCAGCAGTTATAACCTCAAGTTCAAAGGAGCCTGAAAAACGCACAGATGCACCAAGAGAGACCGGAATAGATGGGGAAAAAAACATATTTGTTTGAACAAACTAAAAATGATGGTGCATCCTATTTATGTACACACACTGTTCAAGAACTAACCAGGCATTTACTCTGCATATTAAAATTACAAAAAAAATCATTCTTTATGTCCTGACTTGACTACTTGCTTGTTGCCATAATTTATAATAGACAAAAGCTAACAATTAGCTTAACATGCACTCGCAAGCAGTGTAAGGACTTGTTGACGGAAGGTTAAAGAGTCAAGGCATTAATTTATGCAATGTCGCCAATTAAATAAAATGAAATTCAGGATCTAAATACAAAAACTATAGTCCCTCGCAGGAAAATGAATGCACATGCTGCTGACCCATGCATTGATCCCTGAGTTATGGAATCATGGACATAGAAAATAAAATCACACAAGCTCGTTTAACAATTCAGTTAGGCGCAATGGGGTCATATATTTCAGCTAATAGTTCGTAATCACTCTCCAAAATTCCCTATGAACCAGAAACTATACGCTCATTAAATCAAATGCAGTTCTAGAATTTGAGCCAAAGCTCAGTTCAGGGTCCTACTATAAAGAAAATCAGCAAGTCGTTTTTGGTATTTGGGGCTATTGGCCATCAAGGGGAGAGAAAGTGTGGCAAAAAAAGACTTACACCTAGGGGTGGGCATATAACCCAAAAACCAATTTCACCTGGACCAAAACCGAAGTGACCGAAACCTTTGGTACTGAGCTCAAATAGCAATTTTTAAAAACTAAATTAAGTTCGGTGATTTCGGTCTGTACCCTCGGTCCACCAACTGACCGGAGCACCGATGCCCTACCCCTAATTCCTCTGTTCCCAGCTGCCAGACCCTGCAGTCCTGCACCAGCAGAACTGGCGCCGCCTCCCAAAATGCTGCTCCTTCAAATCGCCTCCTCCCAAAATCACAGGACAAATCGTTCCTTGCCCTCCCAAAGACCGCAAGTCTCGCGTGCGTGATTTGTACCTTCCATGGCCGCTTGATTTCTTGTCTCCCAAACACTGTATATGAGTTGTGAATCACTGCAGCCCGATGCATCACTGTGCCGCCCGCCCGCCCAAATCCCTGGCCTCGGGCCACGACACCGTCAGGTCGATTTCCGCACAGGAATAAGAAAGTTGGCTCCTGCAAGCCACGGCAATGTCAGGCTCAACACAGTATATGTTCATCCCCTCTGCTATTTTATTACGACAACGGCCTCAACCTTTGGATCTGCATCGGGCGACCTGGATGAAGCCTCGAAATGGTAGGGGAATCACTTAAAATTCCCATTTGATGGACATCCAATCTTCATCCAACAACCGACATTCAATCACCGGCTCGCGCCCTTTTCACTGTAGCTCGTGCATGCCACTGTCACCACATTCTTTTACTTTCAATAACTTTTTCTCTATTTATAGATTCTAGATCCCTCCTACATAGGCCATCGATGTAATCCGGGTTGTAAACCCTAGCCGCCACTTGAGTGGTTGGCCTCTACTTTCCTCTGCAATAGAAACCCGAGCTAGATCCCTTCCAATCAGGGCTAGTTCTTGTCTGAATTCACCTAAATGATGTTTGAGTGTGAGTTAGAGCCGATCAATTGGTATCAGTAGCCATCTGTCCTCGGCGGCGTGGTGGATCGTGGCGGGAGAAGTTCGGTTCACCGGTGAAACCCTTCCTCCTTGACCTCGGTTCCGGCAGTGGTGCGACATCCGGTGGCGTGGGTGGCGATAGACTGCTCGAGTGCAAGTTTGGCACGGGCGTTGTTACTAAAGAACCCCTCTTCTGCAGTAAAATCCCACCAACCCTCTCATTCCGGTGCACTACGGAGGCGGGCGTTGGCATCGGTGTGGCAGCGGCGCGATCTGGTTGAATAGGTACGGTTACCACTAGCTGGCTGTAAAATTTCCCCCCTTGCCCTCCCAGATCTTGTTCACTTTGCTTTCACTAAATCCTACCGCAAAATAGCTTGTCCTATGGATTCAGCCGACACAGCTGCACTTGAACTCCAATCCTTGCAGTTAGATGTTTGTTAATTGCAGCAACACCGTATTGTGGACAAGCAAGAGTTCATTGAGTTCACTCACTCGGTTAACCAAAACTATGCTGATCTACAGAGCAGCTTTTCCAAGATTCAGTCTAGCTTCGACAGTTTCTTTGCAAAACAGACAAACTGGGCAAACTTGCTGCAGATGGCCCCCCTGGAACACCTGAAGTACTGTAGACAGCCAGAGAAATTGGTATCTCACCTGGGCAAAGGTAGCATCAACCAATCTCTGCACAAAAACCCTGAGATAGTCACCACTGTTGTCCGTGACCAAGCTTGCAAGGAGCAGTCAGCAAAGCAACAACCTAAACACCTCTACAGACACCCACATTATGGGCAGATGGACACCACCAGTAAGCAAGTACACAAACCTGAAGCACCTCCGTATTTATCTGAAGAGGAAACAGCTGAGCCCAGCAACAAGATCAGGCAGAGAAGCAGTAGCCCTCATGAAACTAAAAGAGGCATTGTCAGTGTCAAGCCTGCTAAGCTTAACATACCTGAATTTGCTGGTGAAGATACTGAACACTGGATACAGACCATTGAGCAGTATTTCGACACTGCTAGGACACCCCTGGAACAAAGAACTGAATTTGCTGTGTCTAATTGAAAGGAACTACAGTACAATGGTAGAGAGGTACTAGCTTTAACGCCCAAACTCTTCCCTGGCACAGGTTCTACAGATACCTAGGAGAAAGATTTGCACAAAGCTCCATTTGCGACAATGTTAAACATTTCCATGCCTTGGTGAAAACTGGAACAGTGGGCTAAACATTTCCATGACTTAGTGCAAACTGGAACAGTGGGCTAATATATTGAGCAGTTTGAGAGAGCACTCAATTTAATGAGAAGAGACAATCCAAGTTTACCTGATGATTACTATACAAACAGTTTCATTGCTGACTTATCTGACTACACTCAAGCTCACCTACAGTGCAACAAGATGCTATGTGGATGGCCAGAAGATTGGAACAAGCTGCTAATGTCAAGAGACCGCCTTTCACTCCCTTCTCGGTCAGGAGACAAGTTAATTTTGACATGCCAAAAAAAACTGATGTTCCAACAGGTGCAATCTAGGCAAAAAGGCATGTGTTTCAGATGTAAAGAGCCTTGGGTATCTAGACACAGACAGGTGCAATCTCAGTCAAAAGAAACAGGTGCAATCACTACAAGCTCAAGAAGAGCAACAACTTGAAATTGTCTACATAATTGGAAGTGAAGAGGACCTAGCTGAATTCCAAGCCCAGCAAGGAGAAGAGGAACAGAAATATCTATGCATGCTCTCATGGGCATTTGCAGCCACTCCAAATACTTTCACTGTCAACTTAAAATTGGCTTTGTTACTGCTACTGCTCTCATAGATAGTGGTAGCACATCCACATTCATGTCTCCAGACTTGGCTGACAAGATTTCTTCCCCAACTATAGCAACAAAGAAGTTGAAGGTGCAAGTGGCAAATGGGGCACTTTATGGACATAATTTACATGTAAAGCATGCCCTTACTCTATCCAGGGACATAGAGTGTTACAGCTTAAGGGATATGACGTAATTCTGGGTACTGACTGGCTCAAGAAATACAGTCCTGTAGAGATGAATTTCATCACTATGACAATGAGGATTGCTGATCTCACTGGAAACCATGTCATATTTCAAGATGAAATTATGCAATATCCCTCTCTCTGAACACTGAATTTCACTAGGTTAGTTGAACAGCCAGACTGTGAGTACTTCTTCTAGTCTCCCCTGTTTCTGAGAAAAGCAAGAACATGAGGGCTTATTCAAAGAGCCTACTTCCACTCCCCCTGTTAGGTTTTGTGACCATGCGATTCCTCTAGTACCTGATGCCAAAATCATCAACCAGAGAGCTTACAGACTCCCTCACCACCAGAAAGATGATACGAAAGAAATTGGCAGACATATGTTACTGAGACATATCATTCAGCACAGCTCCAGCCCCTACTCATCACATGTTGTGCTAGTTAAAAAGAAAGATGGCACATGGAGACTCTGTAATGATTTCAGGAAACTTAATGCCATGAAATCAAAAATAAATACCCTATTCCTGTTATGGAGGATTTGCTAGATGAGTTGTATGGAGCTAAATACTTCTCCAAGATTGACTTGAGGAGTGGATGTCATCAAATAAGGATGAGGCACGAAGATATTCCAAAAACTGCATTTTCCACTCATATGGGCCACTATGAATATCTTGTTATGCTCTTTGGGCTAACAAATGCACCTGCCACCTTTCTGTCCTTAATGAATGCTATACTGGCCAAGTATCTCGAAAAATGTGTGGTTGTCTTCTTTGATAATATCTTAGTTTTCAGTGAGACTCTGGAAGATCATCAACAACATTTAAGGGAAGTCTTCTCCACCTTGAAGGAAAACCAACTGTCTGTCAATCTCCCTAAGTGCTCTTTTGGACAGACTAGTATGGAATACTTGGGACATGTAATTCAGCCAGATGGAGTTGCTACTGACCCAGTCAAATTTGTTGCAGTAACTAATTGGCCAGCCCCTACTAATGTCACTGAACTTAGGGGATTTCTTGGTTTGGTGGCCAGCCCCTACTAATGTAACTGAACTTAGGGGATTTCTTGGTTTGGCAAGCTACTACATGAGGTTTATCCAAGGATTTAGTGTTATTGGCAGGCCCCTATTTGATGCCCTTAAAAAGGACTCCTTCCAATAGTCTTCTGCTCAAGAAATGGCCTTCCAAGAGCTCAAACAGAAACTTACTACTGCTCCTGTTCTGGCCCTCCCCAATTTCTCCAAGCCCTTCATCCTGGAAGCTGATGCAAGTGGATATGGACTTGGTGCTGTCCTTATGCAAGAAGGCAGGCCTATTGCCGTTATGAGCAAATCTGTGAGACCTAGGGCACAAACTCGAGAACTTGATAAGAAAACAATGGCCATCATTGAAGCACTCAAGAAGTGGAAACATTATTTTAATGGCTCCTCCCTGATTATCGATCAAGAGATCATCAAATATATTCAGGAGCAGAATTAACACAGGGAATAAAACACAAGCTGATTGTCAAACTCTTGGGCTACAATTTCACTATTGAGTACAAGAAAGGGAGAGAAAACAAAGCTGCTGATGCTCTCTCCAGAGTGAAACACTTCATTTCCTCTTTAACTGCTAGCACTGTTGTTCCTTTGTGGATTACAGAAGTTGCAAAGTCTTACTCCCTGGACACTAAATACAAGGGTATTATTGCTGCACTTGCTGTGGACCCCCAAGCTCATCCTCACTATACATTCAAACATGGAATTCTAAGGTTCAAAAACAAAATTTTCATTGGCAACAACACACCTCTCAGACGGGACTTAATTCAGACTTTCCACAAATCTGAGTTAGGAGGCCACTTTGGAGAGAGAGCTACCTATCAGAGAATTCACTTGCTCTTTTATTGGGCTGGTCTACAATAGGATGTAATTGCTTTTGTTAAAGCTTGCCGTTGATGCTTATCAACTTTTGCTTCCTGATGGTTGTAAGCTCCACCACACCTTTCATGTCAGCCAGCTGAAGCAGCACATGGGCACTCATGCCATACCAACTACACATCTCCGTTTGTTGGATGAACAAGGTCAAATTCAACTACAACCTGAAGCTATTCATGAAAGAGAACTCATACCCAGACCACATGGAGACATCTCCATTCCTGTGGACAGATGATTGGTTAAGTGGGCAAACCTACCTCCTGAAGATGCCACTTGGGAGAACTCGACGTTCATACAAAAGAGTTTTCCTGATTTCCAGCCTTGAGGACAAGTATGATCTTCACCTGGGGGTATTATCGGGCTCAACACTGTATCTGTTCATCCCCTCTGCTATTTCTATTCCGACAACGGCCTCAACCTTTGGATCTGCATCGGGCGGCCTGGATGAAGCCTCAAACCGGTACGGGAGTCACTTAAAGTTCCTATCTGATGGACGTACGATCTTGATCCAACGGCCGACATTCAATCACTGGCTCGTGCCCTTTTCACTATAGCCCGTGACTGTCACTGTCACCACCTTCTTTTGCTTTCAGTAACTTTTTCTCTGAGGCCATCGATGTAATCCGGGTTGTAACCCCTAGCCGCCACTGGAGTGGTTGGCCTTCCTCTGCAATAGAAACCCTAACTAGATCCCCTTCCAATGGGGGCTAGTTCTTGTGTGAATTCACCTAAATGATGTTTGAGTGTGAGTTAGAGCCTGTCAGGCAAGCGGCTGGCAAATTCTGCAGCGGACGCTGCTGCTTGCCTGCAACATAAGTAGTTGATTTCTATTCGGTCATATTCTTGATTCCATCCAGATCCAAGTTCATAATTTAATCCTAGTTGTGATGTGTACTGTTCTTGTCTGAATCAAGGTTCGCTTTATGTTGTAGATGTCTTCCGAGATAGAGGAGTCTCATACTCTCATGCTATTGTTCCCATGGACAAGGAGGGTGAAAATAAGGAGGCTCGAAAGCATATGGCTGCAAGATCAGAGATGTAGAACCATTTCAAGAAGATCAAGGTTGATGGTGTTTGCAGAAGGCAAAATGCAACTACTGTGAGACCGACGTCGCTGCTCATCTGATCATTAATGGTACATCTGCTTTGCGCAAGCACTTTCATGTTTGCAAGTGTAATCCTCATAGGAATATAGGTGATGATAAGCAAGCTGTGCTGAAAGTAAATCATCGATGAAGGTTGAAGAATAAGCAGTAAAGCTTGAAGTTTAGAAGATGGGAGATTGGCAGATGGCAGCGGCGCAACGCTACTGATCATGTGCGCTTCCTGCTGCTTGTCTGCTTCTATTTCGTTTTATCAAACTTGGGTGTTAAGTCAGACTTGTCAATGTGTCGTGTGTGCTAAACTACAGCTGGTTTGCTCGTGCTATTTGTTGAGTCGAATTTGCTATGTTTATGCTCAGTTTTGTTAATTACTACCTCGAAGTTAGTCTCTGCCAATTGTTTACTGTCATTCTTGTTTGTCAAGGAACAGTGAGGTACAGGGTATATGCTGGCAAAAATTTCTGTACATAATTTGCAGCTGATCGCCTGTACCAACCCAGCCATTTTTCTGCACAATTTGCAGTTGATCGCCTGTACCAACCCGACCTGATCGCCTGCTGTGAAAATTTGCAGCTGATCGCCTGTAAGCCTACATGTTGTCTGTTGGTGCAGCTTGCGACTGTCGTAAGTTTTTTTTGGTGAGAGGAAGTTGTGTGTCTATGCCAGACAATAGATAGCTGCCAGCCCAGCTAGTATTAGCCGCTATTCTAGCCAACCAGCCCAGCCCAGCGCCCCATCTTGCTAGCAGGACAGCTATGCCAGTCAGTCAGCCCCATGCATTACGATCTGTTCGGTCTAGAACAGACGACCTAACCGAACGATCCAGGGAGAGGTCTCGGTTACGTTAAATAGTAGAAACCAATCGGACCATATTTTCTGAGAACCAAAATTGTAATGCACTGAAGCACTGAACCATTCTGGTTGGGGGAACCGAACGCCCACCACCCTAGTTACATCACATCATAGCCGAAAATAGGTACCAAAATACTAAGTTCTTTTTGAACGATTAGCTGCGGTCATCATCAAAGTATCAAGGTGATGATGACCTTTACAAAATGAACCACAACAGAATGATACAAAATGAACCAGAGGAACCGACACCCATGACTTTGAAAAGTTAATTTGTATTTTTCAAATATATGATTTACTCACCAGTCGGAGCATTCCTCGCATTGGATCATAAGGTCATCAGGATTGTACGGCATCTCACACTTGCAAAACCTGTCACGTTGTACAGAAAGACACGATAATAACAGTAAACAAGAGAACGATACTGATTCAAGAACTGTACAAAAGTCAAACATGTAAATAAGGGAGGCAAGCAAGGCCTAGCAAGAAAGAGCGATTTGATTGAGATTACATACAAGAGTGAAAAAAAAATAGACTTTGATCCATCTATGACTATCCACAACAATTAATTAAACATCAAACATTATATAACAAGAAGCACGATTTAATGGGACAACAAGCTGCAACAACTTTTTCCCAGATATAGCTGCTATAGCAAACAAGGAATTACTATTGGTTATGGACAATATAAGCCTGATACACATGCTAAAGCATGCATTGTGTACAACGAGCCCAACACACGAAATACCAACAATTGTTCACATAAACCTTGCATCATTTTTATGTTCCCTCCTATTGCTTTACATGCAAGAAAATACTCCCTCCGTTCCTAAATATAAGTCTTTTCAGAGATTCTACTATAGACTACATACGACGTAAAATGAATGAATCTACATTCTAAAGTATGTCTCTATACATCCATATTTAGTTTATAGTGAAATCTCTAAAAAGACTTATATTTAGGAACGGAGGGAGTAGTTGTGTTGCCTCTTTAGGAAAATAACTAGAACAATTATGCCAATAGATAGTGGGTAGTGAATATGCAAAAAAAAAATCATCAAGGGTACAAACTTGATAAGATTTGGGATAAATATAGACATCATTTATAAAGAGAAGGCTTGTGTGGACAAAACTAGGAAAACTATTTATAGTCAATATCATTGTAAAGTTAGAAATGCATCAGTTATATAATGAACTGCCATGCCAAAGAACTAAATTACAAAGTGCATTGAGAATCCATCTACCAACAATAAAACATCAGAGGTTGCATTGGATTCTTACACAGCTATACGGTCGGGCACGAAACTGCCAGATGCTGATTTGTAGTCAAAGCGACAGAAGAAGTCCTCGGCATTGACAGAATCAAGCTTTGTGTAGCTACGGAAGCTGTGGACATTGCATTTTCCCTCTATTGTGTCAGCACTCTGGACATCATAGTGATCAGAGAGGAATACCTCTTTGGAACCATGAAACGGTCGCCTCCCACCAATGGATTCTTCTGGACGATAGTACCATCGAACCCGTACTCTCACATTTGTGCCTCGAGACCCTGCTGCCTCAATGGACTCAACTTTTGCCACATACGGTGGCTTTGATGTATCAGCTGATCTCATTAGCACACAGTCCCCAGCTGCAAGAACACGTGGGGAAATCAGACAAAAGCCAGATTAGTCTTAATTGGTTCATTTTGAAAAGGTCGTCATCAAAATATCAAGGTAATGCCGGATCACAATGACAGTGATATTTTGGAGCATGGAAAAGTGAGGTCAATACAACAAGACATACATTCAGCAATAAAATGGACATCAAAGCATCTGTATTCTTTCACATCATTATACATCTGGATTGGTGCAAAAGGTAACGCTTCACTGTCCTTGTATCTTACTCTCTGTGCAACATTTTTAAGACTCTAAAAATAGAATGTCAAAATTATACATCCTACCACCCAGTGGTAGTTACCCTCACGTCTTATAAACTACCGTGTGATAGCATATATACTTCTTTATCATTCTAAGAATGTTTATATACTATAACTAAGATTTTTCAAAGCGGGCTCTATGAAAAACTTGCATGTGAGTATAGTTTTTAGTTTATTTTGAAAATAGTTTCATATTTGTATGTATAAAACAATATATAAAAAAATGGTATATACTACCTAAAAAGTGATATATATACTGCCAAAATATTGTTATATACTATATACTATGTGAAGCAGCACAAGGTTGTGGAGGAGCAACTCCACTTGCTGCTACAATGTGTACAGCACAAGTGTTGAAGGAACTACTTCAACGTGCTGAGCTAGATATCGCTCTAGAGGCAAGTGGAGGCCAATATGGCAGCAGGAGTTCAATCCAAAACTCCTAGAGCACAAGATCTTGTCCAAGACCTTAGATAGGAACAACAAGTTCTATTATAGATAGTGGGTACATAGTCTGCTTACAAACTAGAGGTGAGGACCTCTATTTATAGGGCTTTGGGAAGCCTTTACATACTTCTACTTATGGCTAGAACACTCTAGAAAACATTACCTAAGATTCACCATTCTACTCATAGCTACTCACAACTAGAGGACTCTAGAAAACAGTAGGTAAGATAGCAAAGAACAGAAATACTACACTAGTGTGGAAGCATCTAGAAGTAGCCAAACAAATCTAACATATGACTATCATTATTTTTCATCTAGTGTTCCTCATCACATATGACTATCATTATTTTTCATCTAGTGTTCCTCAGCATTCTCCCCTTGTTGTTTGGAACTCGCCCTCAAGTTATCTTCATAGAGCGCTTCTTTTGGATGGTAGAGAGTCAAGTCCGCAACATTGAAAGTGTTGGATATACCCATGTCGCTTGGAAGATCTATCACATAAGCATTATCATTTATCTTCCTCACGATAGAGACGGGCCCATACTTTCGCTGCCGAAGCTTCCCCTTAACACCTAAAGGCAGCCTCTCTTTTCGGAGGTAGACCATCAACTTATCACCAACTTGGAATGATTTCGGCCTCCTTTTGCAGTCAACAAGTTGTTTATATTTCTGATTTTGTGCTTCCAAAACACCACGAATTTCTTCAAATAACTCGGTGTAATTATCAGCAAAGGACAGTGCTGATTTTGAGCTTCCCCTTGATGGTAGCTTCACCAGGTCCACCACATGTGTTGGAACTTTAGTGTAGACAATGAAAAAAGGACTCCTTCCTGTGGACCTATGCTTGGAGTTATTGTAGGAGAACTCTGCAAGAGATAAAGCCAAATCCCATTGTCCTTTTCTTTCTCCACAAATGCACCGGATCAGATTACCCAAAAATTTGTTCACCACTTCAGTTTGTCCATCTGTTTGTGGATGGGCAATGCTAGAAAATTTCAATTCAGTGTTGAACTGCTTCCACAAATGAGCCAAAATGCAGCAAGAAACTTGCTATCACGGTCTGATACGATGGACCTTGGAACTCCATGAAGTCTTACCACTTCTCGAAAGAATAGGTTTGCTACATGATGAGCATCCGTTGTCTTGCGGCATGGGATGAAATGAACCATCTTAGAGAATCTGTCCACGACCATAAAGACAGCATCACTCCCTCGTCTTGTTCTTGGCAAACCCAAGACGAAGTCCATAGAGATGTCCTCCCATGGAGCAACAGGAACGGGCAAAGGCATGTATAACCCTGTGTTCTGCATTTGGCCTTTGCAGGTTTGACATATAGGGCATCGCTGAACAAACTTTCCAACATCTCTCTTTAGTTGTGGCCAAAAGTAGCGAGCTTCCAGGTTAGCGATAGTCTTGTCTCGTCCAACATGGCCACTAAGATCACTTGAATGGAGTTCTCTAATTAGTTTGTCACGCAGAGAACTCCTTGGGATGCACAAACGATCATTTTTGAAGAGGTAGCCATCCTGCACCAAATAGTCATCACCTAATGGCTGGCCCCTGATGTGCTTTACCCAAACATGGCCAAAGTCTTCATCATCCTCATACAACTCCTTTATTTGATCCATGCCTGGAAGTTCAGCCTCAAAAGAAGTCAGGAGGCATGCACGACGACTCAAAGCATCGGCCACTCGGTTAGTTGTTCCAAATTTATGCATGATGAGATAGTTCAATCTCTCCAGATATGCTGCCCATCTTGCTAACATGCGATCAATATGCTTCTGATTTCTAAAATGTTTCAAGGATTAAACAATGAACTCTTTAGGCAGCAAATAGACTTCCCAAGTCTTCGAGGCTCTGAAAACGGCATACAATTCTTGCTGATAGGTACTCCATTTCTGTCTAGCTTCACTCAACTTCTCACTAAAGAAAGCGATGGGCTTCCTTTCTTGAGATAGAACAGCTCCAATGCCTACTCCACTTGCATCACATTCCAACTCAAAAGTCTTACTGAAATCAGGTAGAACCAAGAGAGGAGCTTGTGAGAGCTTTTGCTTGATCTCATTGAAACTAGCTTCAGCCGCTTCTGTCCATTGGAACTTTCCTTTCTTCAGGCACTCCATAATTGGTGCCATGATAGTGCTGAAATTTTTCACAAATCGCCTATAGAAAGTTGCAAGGCCATGAAAACTTCTTACCTCAGAAATGGTCTTCGGAGTTGGCCATTCTCGGATTGCTTCAACCTTAGAATCATCAACACGAATACCGTCACATGTTATGATGAACCCTAGGAAAAGAAGTTGTGTTTGTAAGAAAACACATTTCTTCATGTTGACGTAGAGCTCATTTTCCCTTAGTACTTCTAGCACCTTCCGAATGTGGCCAAAGTGCTCATCCTCATCCTTGCTATAGATCAAGATGTCATCGAAATAGACCACAACAAAGTGGGATAAGAAGGGTCGAAGGACTTCATTCATTGAGTGCATGAAGGTACTTGGTGCATTTGAGAGTCCAAATGGCATGACTAGCCATTCAAACAACCCTTCCTTTGTCTTGAAGGCCGTTTTCCATTCATCCCCAGGTTTGATACGGATTTGATGATATCCGCTTCTTAAATCTAGCTTTGTGAACACTCTTGCTCCACTAAGCTGATCCAACATATCTAGACGGGGAATAGGGAATCTATACCTTACAGTGATCTTGTTAACGGCTCTACTGTCCGTACACATGCGCCAAGATCCATCTTTCTTTGGCGCGAGCAGGGCTGGTACAGCACATGGGCTAATACTTTCTCGAATGTGCCCCTTTTGCAGCAATTCCTCCACTTTCTCCTTCAATATATCATGTTCTTTTGGGCTCATTCGATAGTGTGGGAGGTTAGGAAGACTTGCTCCCAGAATTAGGTCAATTCTATGTTGAATTCCTCTCATCGATGGCAGGCCTTGTGGCTCTCCAAGTATGTTATGAAACTCTGCTAATAAGCCACGTACCTTTGCTGGAATTTCAACAGCCGGGTGCTCTTCTCCTTTTACAATAAGTGCAGCACATAAATCTGCCTCCTTCAAGTCTTCCATAAACTCATTAGAGGTGTGGGAAATAGTTAACATACTTTTCCCCTCCTCCTTAGAGATATTACCATCCGTTTTATTTGGTAGAATAATGATCTTCCTCTTGTTCCAAATGAAAGAGTAAGAATTTTCCTTGCCCTTGTGTAGAGTATCCACATCAAATTGCCAAGGTCTCCCAAGAAGAACATGGCTGGCGTCCATATCAACTACGTCACACAACACATTTGAGCGGTAATGCTTGCCCAAAGAAAGTGGCAGGTTGCATTGTTTGGTGATCCTCATATTCACTCCTTTCTTGATCCATCCAATAGTGTAGGGATTTGGGTGATCATGGGTTTCAAGTTTTAAATGTTTCACCAACTTCTGGGAGATAAGATTCTCACAGCTGCAACTATCAATCACTAATTTGCATACCTTGCCATTCACCGTGCATTTGCTCTCAAATATTTTCTTCCGTTGTGTGTCGTCAGGTTGTGGTGTGGAACATAGGAGACGCTGAATCACGCATACCACCTCTTCACCTTCTTCTTAACAAACCTCTTGTCCCTCTACATCTTCAGATTCGTATTCCTCCTCATTGTCTTCACCATCATGGATAGTTGTGTTAACAAATTTCCTTAGTGGGCAACCGCTGGATATGTGCCCCTCTTCACCACATTTATAGCATTTTGGGCCTTCATTGGACTTAGCCTTGCTTTTAGTTAGCTTCTGGATGGATCGTTTTGCCTTTGGTGGAGCAGTCTTTTCTTCCACTCTATTAGGCTGACTCCTAGACGAGCCTTCGATATGGGGATATGGAAGATATGGAGCCTTACTTGTCTTCCTCGCCCTCACAAACCTCTCGGCTTTCAAGGCTAGAGGTTGTGCATCAATGGACCAAATTTGTTGCATCATCAATCGATCTTGGATAGCATCATTGAGACCATTGATGTACCTTGCAACTTGTTGATCCTCAGTTTCGGCAAGGTTGCACCTCACTTGTAGCCTTAGAAACTCCTCCGTGTAATCTGAAACAGTCCTATTCCCTTGAGCACAATTTTGAAATTGGATAAACAGGATCTGGTCATAATCAGCGGGTAAAAACCTCCCTTTCAAAAGACTTCGCATTTGCCGCCAAGTTCTCACACGAGGTTCTCCTCTCAGCCTGCGCTCTTCTTGAACGCGGTGCCACCATGCACCGGCTCCTCCTTTCAGCTTGTATGCGACCAAAGAAACTCTACGATCTTCCGGAACCTCCATCACCTCAAAGAAAGTCTCCACTTCATATAACCAATCAAGACACCCTTCAATATCGACATTTCCATTAAAAGTTGGGATCTCAACTTTCACCTTGTATGTATCCCTTGCATATGTAGGGTTGGGTAATCTCCGATATGCATAGGGATCGGTTTCTTCAAGGGTATTATCATATTCTTCACCTTCAGGAGCTTCAACATAAATTGGCCTTCTTGAAGTACGTTGACCAACACGTTGTTGGGGTGGTCTTCCTCCAAGATTACCTCTCCTTCCTTGTTGAACATCTTCTTCTTTAGATGAATCTCCTTCATTGGCAGCAGCGGGAACACCCTTTCTTATCATCTCAACCAGCTGGTCAAATGTCCGA
This sequence comes from Hordeum marinum, assembly GCA_022496015.1. Classification (NCBI taxonomy): domain Eukaryota; kingdom Viridiplantae; phylum Streptophyta; class Magnoliopsida; order Poales; family Poaceae; genus Hordeum; species Hordeum marinum. Next base: position 465,572 of record JAAAWK010001168.1, on the reverse strand, counting down.
TTGAGATCTTCACGCAGCTCTTTGATTTGTTGTTCTGCAGCATCCATCCTCTTCTCCAATTGCTCCATTGCTTGCTGCAGCTTGCTCTCAAAGAATACAACAAGAAGTTGTATGGATCAACGGGGCTCTGATACCACCTGAAGCAGCACAAGGTTGTGGAGGAGCAACTCCACTTGCTACTACAATGTGTACAGCACAAGTGTTGAAGGAACTACTTCAACATGCTGAGCTAGATATCGCTCTAGAGGCGAGTGGAGGCCAATATGGCAGCAGGAGTTCAATCCAAAACTCCTAGAGCACAAGATCTTGTCCAAGACCTTAGATAGGAACAACAAGTTCTATTATAGATAGTGGGTACATAGTCTGCTTACAAACTAGAGGTGAGGACCTCTATTTATAGAGCTTTGGGAAGCCTTTACATACTTCTACTTATGGCTAGAACACTCTAGAAAACATTACCTAAGATTCACCATTCTACTCATAGCTACTCACAACTAGAGGACTCTAGAAAACAGTAGGAAAGATAGCAAAGAACAGAAATACTACACTAGTGTGGAAGCATCTAGAAGTAGCCAAACAAATCTGACATATGACTATCATTATTTTTCATCTAGTGTTCCTCATCACATATGACTATCATTATTTTTCATCTAGTGTTCCTCATCACTATGCGTACATACTCTCGGTTTTGACACATACTACATACAACATAAAAAACTAATGTGAGGGTAACTACCACCGGGAGGTAGGAAATATTTGTCCAAATATGTCACCAATATGTCCTAATTTTTCCTAAAATATTGTTATATATATATATATATATGTCAGCAATACCGGGGTGGGCACCCCACTCGAGATGGATAAGGCGGGTCACGGTCGCATCACGAAAGCAGGCGCCAATCGGCACGGCTCGAGGCATTGGTGGATGGATAAGCCCTGAGCACCAAGCCCCCAGGGACCCCCTTCTGTCATTGTTCCTCGCAAAAGCGGTGGGCCTCCCAGCGGGTCCCCGGGGTAGGTTGCAAAAATATGAGTTTATGGGCCCTTGGCGAAAATAATAATCATTTCAACTCACTACCATATATATGTATCTTGGTCCAAAAATCGCTGGTAAATACTGGGTCACGGTCATTGACAATGGACATCAAAAATCCATGAAGACGGACTATGTTATCAAAGAAGGCCTTGGCAGCAAAGCTAGCAGAGTATGAATGTCCAAAAGCAATTAAGTTGTTATATTTCAAGAAACGGTTGACAACATCAAGATGGCTGACTTACCACCAATCTTCCAAGGGCCTTCCACAAAGTCGATGGAAATGTCTATCCAAACATGCCGAGGGACCAGAAGGGGTTAGAGAAGGCCACCGAGATGCAAATGCTCAGTTTTGTTACGCTAGCACATGGCAAAACACCGCACAGACTCCTCCACCACCTCCCGCATGAGGGATGTAAAAATTGTCACGAAATGCATGAAGTGTCTTTTGAATACCCTCAAGATCAAAGTCGTGGGCATCTTCCAAGATTGCAGGGAGGCAAAGTGAGATCAGTGTGATGTAGACTCAACCCTTGAGGAGAATGAGGTTGTCGGTGACGCTCCGAGCCCTGCAACCATCCCTGCTTCAATGGAGTCACTTAGTGTTGTAAGGTTTGCACTAGTGTCAATTTCCTGGCACGGGTCATCAAAAAGTTGAAACTGAGGACACGAGCGCAAAGACAGTCCCTAGCTCATGCCTAGAGAGAGCATCTGCCATTGAAGTCATACCCATTGATGTTGTGAAATGGTGGAAAGGTGTTGGTCAATCAAGTACTTCGGGTTATTGTGGTTCGTTCTTATTTTGATGCTCCGGGCCCACAAGTATGGACTCCAGTGTCAAACAACTTTCACAATTCCAATCAGCTCACTCTCACAAGCTACTAGCTTGGCATGGCATGGTGCCATCCCCCTGCTGAAGAAAGCAAGAGGTCTGGCCCCTTGGTGTAGCATGGCTCCAAAGTCTATGCCAGATGCATCACAATCCACCAAGAACGGAGAGTTGAAAGTTGGTAGCTGCAAGGCAGGTGCTTTTGTGAGGCCTTGCTTGAGCGTGCAGAAGGCCGCATAGGCTGCATTGGTCTTTGAGGACCACATAAAGCCTTTCTTGACGAGCTTGGTGAGTGGAGCTAAGAGCACGCCGTAGTCTTAGATGAACTTGTGATAATGCCCAATAAGCCCAAGGAACCCGCAAAGGACACGGACACTTCATGGTTTTGGCCATTCCTCCACCGCTTCCACCTTGGTCAGGTCCATGGTGACGTTGTTTACTGAGATGATATGGTCCAAATAGGTCACCTTGCGCTCACCAAAGAAGCACTTGGAGCGCTTCAGGAATAGCTAACGTTGCTGGAGGAAAAACAAGACGACATGCACATGACAAAGGTATTCTGTCCAAGACTTGTTGCAGATCAAAATATCATCAAAGGAAACGAGTACAGATTTATAAAGAAAAGGACGAAGAACAACATTCATCAAAGCTTGGAACGTGACCGGTGCGTTGGTGAGGTCAAAAGGAATGACCAAGAACTTCTAATGGTTGTGATGCGTGCGAAAGGCAAACATCTTGGCGTCTGGCTCGTGCGTGCACCTGATGATACGTGCTACGGAGACCAAGCTTGGTAAACAAAGGAACGTTGAGCTCATCCAGGAGCTCGTCGTCAACCAGAATCTGGTATTTATCCTTGACAATACCATCTTTAAGTTGGTGGGAGTCCACATAAAACCGCCATGCGCCATCCAGTTTCTTTACAACAATCACCGGGGAAGAAAATTCAGGGTTACTTTCCCGGATGATACCTTGTTAGAGCATAACCTCGCATTGGTGTTTGATCTCATCCTTCTAGAGCTCAAGTAACAGTATGGGTGAACTGCAATAGGGGGTGTTATTGGCAGGAGCCGAATGCGGTGGTCGGACATGCACACCAATGGTGTGCTGCGTGGCTTATCAAATAGTGCCTTGGGCCCTTGCAGAAGTACGGCCATGTGGTCATCAATGGCACAGCGCTAATAATGGAGAAGAAAATTATGAAGTTGGAGAATGAACTGAACCCACTAGCACCAACACCATTGCTTGTCCCAGCAGCTGTAGTAGAGGAAGAAGAGCCCATGAAAAAGGTGCTCTACCACACTGATGGGAGAGAAGGCCGGTATGAGTTGAGGACCCTCTCATACAATTTGATGGACGATAAATGTTTACCATGATCATTTAATAGTCAAAATATATTTTCCTGGCTGCAAATCAGATCTATTGATGCCATAGTCGACTGTTGGCAGTTTCATGCCATGTATAGGTAAAACGTCGTATTATTTGTTTAATTACTCAGCGTATGTATATATATATAATTAAATGGCAGTTAAGGGCTTCAGTTATGTACAAGGCCATGTAAAATGCATTTATAACATACTAAGAGGTAGGGTGTCTGGTAACTGTTATTCAGAATATTGCATAGTTGTAAGTTGCATGCCATAACACAAACTCACAATAAAAGGGAACTTAATCGACACATAATCTAAAGCGGTAATTCAGTATCATAAAGGTCATAACAGAACAACAAAGCTTCCTATGTGTAACCTATTGGGAACCTCTAGGAATCAGACTATGGATTACTTGCTTCCTATCAGATTACTCTAGCACCGTACGATGGATTTCATCTGGATCGTGTGATGGGCTCGTAAAAAATGGGTTGGGTAGTTAGTACTTCCCTCAATGAGGGTCACAGTTACAAGACATACAGAGAGAAACATTGAAGCATCCAGGTTTTTAGGAAACTGAACCCTGATTTCTAGGGTATAAATCCCATAAATCACGTTTTGTTTCTGGTAACAAATCACTCACCGGTTCTTTTGATGGAAGCATTTTTCTGCAACAGAAACAAGGCAGGTGGATTAAGGAAACACTTCTCACTTACCATGGAAGCGTCATATAGGTTCTCAAATACGTATTGGAAACAATATTCATGTGTCACTAATATTACCATACGTGTAACAAATTCCATGTGGCCTTTAGTTGTTTCATACATAGCATATAAAGCTTCATTGCTCTGTCATTTGATGCTTTGGTACGAAAAACACAAATAAACCATTCGTCCTTACATGTTTAATAAAGCTTCATGGCTTATCATTCGATGCTTCGGCGCCAAAAAGGTAACCAAACTTTGTTCAATAGTGTACAAGAATATTGATTTTGTGAAAGTTGCATCATACATTGCAGAAGCATTGCTCTTATGCGTAAGAAGCAAAATAGAACAATGTTAGATACAGCATTGATAGACAATTGAATTACATGTGAAAAGCATACCACCTACATACAGGTTTTGACCAAAGGAAATTATGCTTCGAAAAGAGTGCAAGTTTGTTTCCAACGGCAATCACTTGTATTTCCAATGTAAATAAAAAATGATTCGCATGTGGTGAGATAGCATGGCAGCCTTCAACAGGGCCACATGCAAGAACGCTGGAGCACGGCCGCCGTTGCACGCACGAGAGTCACCACCACAGGGCCACGTTGAAAAGGGACCTCATGAGTCTAGCCTGCAGACACGACTACAGGTTCAAAGAGTAGAGCATTCAGCTACCGTTGGTTAATTAGGGTTTGATGGTGCATGTGAGGATGGTTCGGGGGGATTATATAGTCCATCCAGCTACCGTTGGATGCATCGCTCCAAACTATGGGCGAGATGCTGGTCTGATGAAAACCAATTATCAGACGTCTGAAGTGAAGAGTTTCCCTAACCTATTCTACCCAACATAATTTGAGGAGACTGCATGTGCACAAGCACATAGACACAATATCCAACTTAAAATTTTGAAGAGACAAAATTTGGTCACAGACATAGAAAACTTGAGTTTTACTGCGGAGGACTGTCATCCCTAATAACCAGTTGATCTATCATTTTGTAAAATTCAAACAACACAGCAAAGATGATGTGTTAAAATGTCCTTTCAAGTTTCAATGTGTTAATTTCTTACTGAGCTGGCTATCCAGCTTATCCCCTAAGTGAACAGCAAAAATCATTTGCTTTCTTCACCATGGTTCAAACAACGCGGCAACTAAAATGTCCCAGCAGTTCTCCGTTTCGCGACATTAATCTCCCCCCGAGGAACAACAACAGATATAAAGCACCAAGACCAGCCAACCAATACCACAAATAATAGCCGCAAAAATAATCCAGAAAACTCAGGATCAGAGGGAGGAGATGAGCTAGGGGGAGATCCTCACGCTTGATGACTCTGTCGGACCCCTTGATGGTGTAGGACTCGAGGATCTTCTTGGGCGGACGCGCCTTAGCCATGGGCGCGGCGGGACGGGGACGGCGACGGCGAGAGGCGTGAGGAGCGGGCAGCGGGGAGCGAATAGCTAGGGTTTGAAGAAGAATGGGGAAATTTTCTGTTGTCTACTACCCCTACAAACAGAGCCTCGGCCTTTTCTGTTCGAAAACGCCGAGGCGCCCTTTTTTACCGCCTCTGTGGCTCTGTCGCGTTTTCCACTCGTGCACTACCTTTTGGTTCGTGCAGTGAAAAAACGCTTGGTAAAACATTCGCGGTAAAATATTCCCGCCCAGTGAGCGGATGGAGACTTACGACCAGTTTTTTTAGGTTATTCTGAACAATCGCTGTTGGAGAATCAACAATCGCAAAAGAACTCAATTTGTTTTTTTAAAACACTTTCAAAATCATCACTGCGTCGAAAATCGCCTCTGAGACACTATTCTCATGATTCTAGCAGCTTCCACAAAACAAAATGTTTCGAATTATGAGACTGCACCTATTCCAGCCGCATATTACGCGTAAAATGCTGCTTCCTCTTGCTGCTCGTTCGATTCCCTCTGTTCATCGACGCGCTAGGGTTCCAGGCCGAAGCTCCTACCTGCCGCTCTCTGCGGCAAAGACTCGGGAGCACGCACAGGGGTTCGTCCCGATGGGCCGGCCCAGGCTTTTTTGTCTCAACAAAAACAGAAAATTCCTTTTTTTGTTTCTTTTTTTCCTTTTCTGTGTATTTCCTTTTTTTTCTTTTTTTCAAATCAAAATGAACAAACGTTGAATTTCTCAATCATTTTTGGAAAACATGAATGTTTTTAAAATCCTGAGGACAAATTTTAAAAAAAAAGATAATTTTGAAAAATCCTCAACAAATTTGGGACCGCGAACATATTTTTAAAGCACGAACATTTTTTGAATCTTATGAGCAAATTTTTTAAACGGAGAATAATTTTCAAAACCCATAACAAATTTGGAAGCGTGAATATTTTTTTAAAAGCACGAACATTTTTTTAATCTTGAGAAAATTTTCAAAATGAGAACAATTTTGAAAAATCCTGAACAAATTCATAAACATGAACATTTTCTGAAAAACATTTTGAAAAATTCGGAACATGTTTCTGATAATCCAGAAGATTTTTTTAAAAACCAAAAACATTTTTCGAATTCGAAGATTTTTTTTTTTGAAAACATTGAACATTTTTTGAAAAAAGCAGAAACATTTTCCGAATTTGAAGAACATTTTTTGAAAACCCAGATCGTTTTTGAAAATCCAAAACACTTTTCTAAAAAGCAAAAACATTTTTAAAATTTTAAGAACAATTTTTGAAAATCCCAAACATTTTTTGGAAATCCAGAACATTTTTGAAACAGAAACAGAAAAAAAAAAGGAAAAAAAGGAAAACTGGTTCAGGGAACCTAGGTTCCCAAAGCCGGAAAAAAAACGGCTCAAAAAGTCTAGAAGAAGGTTCCCAAAACCGGGTATGTGAAACGCGCTAAACAGGCCGGCCCATTTAAATCGATCGCCTCGGGGGGTGTGTGTGTTTGCCCGACATTTTGACGCAAGGAGCGTCAAATAGGATTCCGTTCCAGGCCATCCCCAGGCATCGCCGCCGGACACGAGAGGCCACCGTCGGACACCAGCCGCTTCGCACACCTCCGCCCGCTCATCGCGTGTAACAGTTCGGGACCTATGCCCCACATGCCTTCCATGTATTTTATCATTGTCGTGTGTTTTATTTGTTTATCGCATTCATCATCGCATCATCCGCATCATTGCATCGGCACTCTGCTGCCATCATTTTTTTCAAAACCTGCATCACTCCATAGTCGTTGGTTCTCTACGTTCTTGTCGTTGACCATGTCGAGACCAAACACATACACCCGTGCCCGCGATATCATTAAAATATTGTTTTTAAAGCGCGTATAAAATATTATCTGAATGGGTTGAAAGTTGGCATGCGGTTTTAATTTATTGTAGGTAGACCGCATGCCATATTTCGTCGCATTCGGAGGTCGTTTGATATCTCAGCCGTTAAACCTATTGCGACACTATGGCGGTCAAATCCTAAACGTTTTCAGTATTGTAAAAACTTGTTGGAGGGTTGCCTGTGCTTTCCCTTTCTTCTCGTGCATTCACTAGTTTTTCTTGCATTTGGTGGTCTGAAAATTGTTGTATACATCATGTTAATATTTTAACTACTTGGGCTGCTTTGAAAGCTGCTATTGTACTCGTTGGGTTCCACCATATTATCTGCATGAATTACTTCAAAAATTGCAGCGTTTAAGACAACAACAAAAATGTAGAAGAGTATTATCAGGAATTACAAACTGGTATGATTATATGTGGTATTGTTGAGGACAAGGAAGTTATGCTTGCACGTTTTACGGGTGGATTAAATAGAGATATTCACACTATTTTAGAGTATAAGGAGTATAACAGCATCACTTGTTTATTCCATCTTGATTGCAAAGTTGAACGTGAAGTGCAAGATCGACAGGCATTTGCCAGAACTAATTTTTCTACAGGTCGCACTTCATTATGGATGCCACGGACCTCATCTACTTCCACACGTCCTGCTGCAGCACTGACTGCTTCAGCCACCAACTCCAACCGAGATACCATGAATCATGCACCACCAGCAGCCTCCAGCAAGGGCACGCCTTCGGGGCCTGCATAGAGCTCTTCTTCGTCCATGGCATCTACAGGGCAAACACATGAGGTTATATGTCGTCGTTGCAAGGATAGAGGTCAATTTGTGAGAGAATGCACATCCAGGCATGTAATGATTGTTACTAAGGATGGTGGATATGCCTCCGCTAATGATTATGATGAGAATACTTTGGCTCTTGTTGCCAGTGAAGAATAGGGTGTCGAGGATACTGAACAAGAGACACACTACATCGCTGCTCACTACGAGGACATGTATGAAAGTTTAGTTGCTCAATGTGTTGTGAGTGTGCAGGTTACAAGGGCTGAGCAAAATTAGAGGCACAACTTGTTCCATACAAAGGGAGTTATGAAGGAGCTTTATGTTCGCGTCATCATCGATGGAGGCAGTTGCAATAAACCTGGCTAGCATGGAGATGGTGAAGAAGTTGTCTCTAACCACCAGACCACATCCTCATCCACATTACATCCAGTGGTTCAACAACAGTGGCAAGGTTAAGGTAACACGTACTGTTCGTGTGCATTTTAGCATTGCTACAAATTCTGATTATGTTGATTGTGATGTGGTACCCATGCAAGCATGTTCTGTTTTACTTGGTAGACCATGGTAATTTGATAAAAAATATGTAAACCATGGTAGGACAAATCAATATACTCTTGTTCATAAGGATCAAAATATAACTTTGCTTCCTATGTCTCGTGAACATATTATGCAAGATGACATTTCTAGAGCTAGTAATGAAAAACATGAGCTAAATAAGAGTGAAAATCAGATTGTAGCAAAGGAATTTGAGCAACACCATAAGCCTAATAAACCATCACCTAGTGTTGCGTCTGAAATAAAATTGAAGAGTGGATGTCTACTTGCTACTAAATCTGATATTACTGATTTGAATGTTACTACATCTGTTTGTTATGCTTTTGTATGCAAAGAGTATTATTTTCATTCGAGGACATGCCTCCTTCTTCGCCTCCTGCTGTCATTAACATTTTGCAGGAGTTCGCTGACGTCTTTCCACAAGACGCGCCACCGGGATTACTACCTATTCGAGGGATTGAGCATCAGATTGACTTAATTCCTAGTGCATCGCTACCCAACCGTGCATCATATTGTACCAATCCAGAGGAGACGAAGGAGATTATGCGTCAAGTACAGGAGCTGCTCGACAATGGTTATATACGTGAATCCCTTAGTCCTTGTGTTGTTCCTATTATTCTAGTGCCAAAAAGGATGGTACATCGCATATGTGTGTGGATTGTAGAGGCAATAATAATATTACTATTTGATATTGTCATCCTATTCCTAAGCTAGATGATATGCTTGATGAATTAAGTGGCTCTACAATTTTCTCCAAAGTTGATTTGCGTAGTGGATACCATCAAATTTGTATGAAATTGGGAGATGAATGGAAAACAACATTTAAAACTAAGTTTTGTTTATATGAGTGGTTAGTTATGCGTTTTGGGTTAACTAATGCACCTAGTACTTTCATGAGATTAATGAACGAGGTTTTACGTGCTTTCATTGGACGATTTGTAGTAGTCTATTTTATGATATACCGATTTATAGTAGATCTTTGGAGGAACACTTGGAACATTTACGTGTTGTTTTTATTACTCTACGTGATGATGCACGTTTGTTTGGTATCCTTGGAAAGTGAACCTTTTGCACCAACCGAGTATCTTTTCTTGTCTATGTTGTTACTCCACAGGGAATTTGATATGGGGCAAACCTGTAGGTGTCGATCTTTCACAAATTGGAGGGAATTCCATGAAGAACACGGAGAACACGGTGAAGAACGAGGACAAATCCAAGAGGAACACTGAAGAACAAGCCCAATCACACATCCACTAGACTCAAAACCACACAAGATCCACAAGGTACAAGAACAACAAAGGGAAAGAGGATACATGGTAAAGTTCATCCCAAATCCCACGAGGAGATGAGGCCTTGATATCCCAGAGGATCTTCCCTTGATAGGGGCCTTGACATCCATAGGATCTTCTCATGTAGAGGTAGCAACTCCAAGGGAGAAGGCTATGGAAGGAGCAATGCTCAACTAGTCTATGAGCTAAACCATTGCTAACCCTAGAAAGGAGGTGGCGAAAGAGTGTATATAGTCTTAGCTATGAAGGGGTAAGTGAGAGAGAGAGATACAAGGCACAAGGCCTGCGGCTGCACATAGGCAGGTGCCGGACGTCAGGAGGACGTCGATCGTCCGGTGGCTTGGGAGGGTCTGGACGTCCGGAGCATGTAGGACGTTCGATGGTTCAGCTCTAGTCGGGTGGCGCCGGATTTCCGATAGTCGTCGATCGTCCGACGGCTGGAGTCTGTCGGATGTCTGGAAGACTACGGTCGTTCGGCCGTTTTAGGGTGTCACACGTCTGGTGGCTGTCGGTCGTACGGCCGCTGTAGACATCGCAACTCCGTCTTCTCTTCCAAGCTTCCCTCGTGGATGGTGTAGTTGTTCCTTGGCACTTGCACTCCTCCTCGTCATCCGTGAAACTCCGGCAGTACCTATTCATGCACATGAGAGGAGTGTCAAGTAGTATACCATCCTCGAAGGGGTCAAGTGAGCACGTGTAAAGGAGACAATTCACCTTTATCTATGTGGAGTCGATGTGGCACGTGGCACTTGCCAAACGGACTCTTGTCATGGTGATGTATGTCGTATGCTCCACATCATCCCCTTCCCCTTAGGAAAGATTTGTCCTCGGATCAAAATCCAAATAACCGTGGGAAGAAGATGGCGTCACCGTGCAGAAGTGGACGATCACCAAGCACTCACCATCATCAGGCTGTAAAGGGGCACTCTCCATCGTCTAGGAATTCCTTCGGAAGGAGCAAATACGGCAAACACTTGGAAAAACAAATGTGGTTAGCATTAGTGCAAAACCAAGCATTCAACTGGTGAATCACCGCACAAGTGTTGTCATCATGCATAACATATGGTGTGACAAGGGATTGTTTCATGGCATGTAAGCGTACTAATTGAGCACAAAATACCCAATGGTCAAATAGATGAGATGCATGATATAGGAACATGTCATCCATCATGAAAGGTTTGTTGCCATATATGGCATAATGGAGACTAAAAATATGTGGTGCGGCACTTGAAATATCGAAATCATTGTTATTCGTGATATGTGGATGGTGCACACAAGTATTGGGATCATGCAATGGATTGGATGGAACAAAATCTCCTAACATGTATGAGGAAACCATAAGCGGGCCTCCTCATGTGCAATAGTGGGAGCATAATGCAGAGAGTATGGATAACATCCAAAACAGCGCATTTCCAAATCATGGAGATCATGGAATGGCATAAGAGAATTACTGAGCAAATGATGCAAAGGAACCATGGCAATATCGTCACAAGAAAAACAAATGCTAATAACCATGGGCTTGTCGTCTATGCCATATGTGCAAATGGGAGTAATTTTTATGGGATGTGCATAGTCACTATGGTGAGATTGCAAGGATGCAATATGGGAAATTTCACGCATAGGATATGGCAAGTTTAGAGGATTATCAAACATGATGTTACCAATGGAATTTTCACATGATATCCTATGGAGTATAGTATCACAACTAGGTAACTCAACATGCTCATCATCATACTCATCAAAAATCGATGGCACATCTAAGCATGAAGAAAACATAGCATGTCAAGTATCCATAAGGTGATCAACATCATGCAAGCAATCAATGTCAAGATAGTCCACTAGTGGGACAAGAGCATTGTTGGGGAATGTTGCATGGGAAACAAAAAAATTCCTACGCACACGCAAGATCTATCCATGGTGATGAGCATCTACGAGAGGGAGAGTGGATCTACATACCCTTGTAGACCGCTAAGAGGGGTGCGTTAAGAAACGCGGTTGATGTAGTCGAATGTCTTCACGATCCAAATCACCGAGCATCCCGCGATCCAATCATAATCCGTCCCGATCTAGCGCCGAACGGACGACACCTCCGCGTTCGGCACACGTACAACTTGATGACGATCTCCGCCTTCTTGATCCAGCAAGAGAGAGCGGAGAGGTAGACGAGTTCTCCGGCAGTGCAACAGTGTGGCGACGATGGTGGTGGAACAATTCCAGCAGGGCTTCGCCTAAGCACCACTCAAACGATCTAGAGGAGAGGATAGCACGTGGTTGATTTCTAATGTGAAAAACCCTCAATACCTCCAGTATATATAGGAGGAGGGAGGGAGGAGACTTGGCCCCCAAGGGACCACCCTTTGGTTCGGCCGAAGTGGGAGGAGGAGTCCTCCTCCTCCAATCCTAGTAGGATTAGGACTCCTTCTCTCCCACTTGGAAACTCTTTTTCCACTTTTTCCTTTTGGGTCTCTCCTCCCATACGCATGGGCCTCTTGTGGGACTTTGGCCAGCCCACTAAGGTCTGGTAACCCATAGCCCATGTAGCCTCTTGGATCGAAATACCCCTCCCGATGGTCCCCCGACACCCTCCCGGCACTCCCGGTACACTACCGATGAGCCCAAAACTTTTCCGGTGACCAAAACAGGACTTGCTATATATCAATCTTTACCTACGGACCATTGCGGAGCTCCTCGTGACATCTGGGATCTCATCCGGGACTCCGAACAACCTACGGTCACCACCATACATAACTCTATACTACTGAAACGTCACTGAACCTTAAGTGTGCAGACCCTGCGGGTTCGAGAACTATGTAGACATGACCGAGACACCTCTACGGTCAATAACCAATAGCGGGACCTCGATGCCCATATTGGCTCCTACATATTCTATGAAGATCTTTATCGGTTGAACCTCTATGTCAAGGATTCAGTTAATCCCGCATGTTGTTCCCTTTGTTCTTCGGTATGTTACTTGCTCGAGATTCGATTGTCGGTATCTCTATACCTAGTTCAATCTTGTTACCGGCAAGTCTCTTTACTCGTTCCGTAATACAAGATCCCGTGGATAACACTTTAGTCACATTGCTTGCAAGGCTTGTTGTGATGTTGTATTGCCGAGTGGGCCCTAAGATACCTCTCTGTTACACTGAGTAACAAATCCCAGTCTTGATCCATGCCTACTCAAGAGACACTCTCGAAGAAACCTATAGAGTATCTTTATAGTCACCCAGTTACAGTGCAACATTTGACACACACACAAGACACTCCTCAAGTGTTAGTGAGTTGCATGATCTCATGGTCATAGGAACAAATGCTTGACATGTAAAAAAACTATAGCAATAAACTGAGACGATCATATGCTATATTTATAGTTTGGGTCTTGTCCATCACATCATTCTCCCAATGATGTGATCCCGTTATCAAATGACATCTCATGCCAATGGCCAGGAAACCCTAACCATCTTTGATCAACGAGCTAGTCTTATAGAGGCACACTAGGGACAAAGTGTTGTCTATGTATCCACACATGCAATGTGTTTCCAATCAATACAATTATAGCATGGATAATAAACATTTATCATGAACAAGGAAATATAATAATAACCATTTTATTATTGCCTCTAGGGCATATTTCCAACAAGCATCACGTTCACCTATTTTACCTTTCTCATGCCACTCATGTGGTGTAGGTGAGGTGGGAGAAACCAACTTGTGGTTATCTTCATGATGGAACCATGTGGGGGGGGTGCATCATCGTCTACCATGGCCATCGTAATTCCCATTGGAGGGATGGAGTCATCGAGGGTAGGCACGTCGTAATGTAGGAGACCTTACACCAAAGAAGAAGACACAATAGGAGTAGTTAGAAATCTTAGTGGCCTCATATGCCCTATCAACTACCTCACTCACTAAGTGTAGTGGCTCACTCACTCCCTCTAGGATGCTCTCACTCATATGGTTGGTTGAATCACTCAAATGGTGGTGATGGCTCTCAACCTCACATGGGAAGTTTGACATATTTTCGTGTATGGGGCCAGTGGTGGTCACACTCATCCTCTCATAGGAAATGCACTCAATGGCACATATGGTGGAGTCACTGATCTTACTCATGTGGTAGTGGCTCTCCTCACATGTAAATTGGGGCATCTTTTCATATGTCGGTGTGAGAGAGATGTAGGCGCAAACGTCTCCATGCTCAACTCCTTTCGCCGCCTCGGTTGAAGGGATAGTCCCATGCTCAACCTCCTTGTTGCCGTCGTCGTGGATGAAGGCCGAAGATGGCACTTCATCACTCTCCTCCATGATCTAAGGGAAATTCCCATGGTCGGCCATCTTCCTTGGGATGCTTCTGAAGATGAAAGGGTCATCCATGCATGTAGTCGATCGCCTTGATCATGGTGTCGAAGCTTGCCCTTGGTGGTCTTCTTGGTCTTCGTGCACTTGTTTCTTGGAGGTGGCTTGCCCTTTGTGATGATGTAGATTACAAGCGGGATGGTTATCGTGGTGGTCATCTTGAAGATGAGGACGTGGCCGGCTAGTTCTTGCATCCGATGGGCGCTCCGAAGATGTGCGGCTTTAGCGTCTCTGCCTTGAAGATGACGAAGGGGAAGAAGACTTGTAGTTGCCCACCATGTGTCGAAGTTGCTCCATGTGTGTGTCCAACTTGTTGTCGATGTAGTCTCTTTTTTGAGTTTCGGAGTGTCATATGTCGGCGGTGAGATGCTCGAGTTTTTGGTTGATGTAGTTGTTCATGTTGATGTAGTCACCGAAGACCGAAGATGATGTGCTTTGCCTAGCCATCACAAGAATCACGCAATGGTGAGTGGTAAATGAGATAAACAATACCAAAATATTGTTTCCCAAAGTTGAGGATGTATCCCGTTTCACTCAATGTGAATTGAGAGAATAGTGGAATTGGTACCAGACTTGTTCACTCACACCTAAAAAGTAAAGCTTATGGAGTAGCTTGGTTAGGACGAGTGGCACAAAATTCAAGCAATTGTCAATCCAAGATATCGAAAATGTTGAGGAAGATTCACAAAATTGCAATGCAAAGCAAATATATCAATAGATATGGTGGCACTAGGAACACACACACGAATAGATAAATGGGATCCGCGCAACCAAGGAATGAGCACAAAATGTGTGAGACCCGATAAAAGCTCGTGTTGCACGGATACTAGAGAGACAATAGCTCGATTGCTCCAATGGGCTAGATACGCGCCTGTGCACCAACCTAAAAGAGTAAATGTACCGTCTTCAATCCCAAGTTTGCTATGTATGTATGATCCAAGTGTATGTACTATGCAAAATGGCTCAATGCTATTTCTATTGCTTACAAGCTCTTTTGTATCTCCTCTTTTGCTTAAAAACTTTTTTTCTCTTTATTTTGTCTTTCTCTTTTTTTTATGCTTGATGCTTGAACCAAGATATGAGACAAGTATGATGGATATGCATGGGGGAGACTTATAGCACAATGTAGATAGCAAGATGTTTGCACGCTAAAAGTAGCCATGCGACATAAGAGTAACACTACAGTGCACAAGTAAGGTGGCCCGACAATTCTCAACTCTCTAGTATCAATGCGTAAGGTACGCAATAGGCTCGAGGCAATCAATGCAATGGCAAGGAAATAGACAATGATGTCGTCGAGATTACCGTCCTTTCTTACGGTTGGGGTGCGAAAAGGCGAAGTGGCCATTGTCGATGTTGAGGCCAAGACGATGATGAGTGGTGGCGTTGCCGATGTAGAACCGTCCCTAATTCCACGAAACACCTTAGGAAACAGAAACTGCAACTCAAAATCTCAAACAAAATTTGGTTTAAATGGCGTAAGTTTACGGTGGAAAGGTTGTTGGGGAACGTTGCATGGGAAACAAAAAATTTCCTACGTTCACGCAAGACCTATCCATGGTGATGAGCATCTACAAGAGGGGGAGTGGATCTATGTACCCTTGTAGATCGCTAAGCGGTAAGCGTTAAGAAACGCGGTTGGTGTAGTCGGACGTCTTCGCGATCCAAATCGCCGAGCGTCCCGCGATCCAATCATGATCCGTCCCGATCAAGCACCGAACGGACGGTACCTCCGCGTTCAGCACACGTACAACTTGATGACGATCTCTGCCTTCTTGATCCAGCAAGAGGGAGCAGAGAGGAAGAAGAGTTCTCCGGCAGCGTGACAACGCTCCGGCGATGGTGGTGGAGCTATTCCGGCAGGGCTTTGTCTAAGCACTGCAGAAATCCGATCTAGAGGAGAAACTATGCACTGGAGGAACGGGTAGCACGTGGCTGAAATTCTAGTGCAAAAACCCTAAAACCTCCAGTATATATAAGAGGGAGGGAGGATAGGCCTTGGCTCAAGGGCCAAGCCTCTTTGGTTCGGTCGAAGTGGGGAGGAGAGGAGGACTCCTCCTCCAATCCTAGTAGGACTAGGATTCCTCCTTTTTTGCCTTTTCCCACCTTTTCCCTTTGGGCTTTTCTTCCCTAGCCAAATGGGCCTTGTGTGGGACTTAAAACAGCCCACTAAGGGCTGGTATTCACTCTCCCACAGCCCATGAAGCCTCTTGGGTCGAAATACCCCTCCCGGTGGTCTCCCGGTACACTACCGGCACTCTCGGTACACTACCGATTAGCCCGAAACTTTTCCGGCGACCAAAACAGGACTTCCCATATATGAATCTTTACCTCCGAACCATTATGGAGCTCCTTGTGACGTCCGGGATCTCATCCGGGACTCCGAACAACCTTCGTTCACCACCATACATAACTCTATACTACCGAAACGTCACCAAACCTTATGAGTGCAGACCCTGCGGGTTCGAGAACTATGTAGACATGACCGAGACACCTCTATGGTCAATAACCAATAGCGGGACCTGGATGCCCATATTGGTTCCTACATATTTTATGAAGATGTTTATCGGTCGAACCTCTATGTCAAGGATTCAATTAATCCCGTATGATGTTCCCTTTGTTCTTCGGTATGTTACTTGCCCGAGATTCGATCGTCGGTATCTCCATACCTAGTTCAACCTCATTACCGGCAAGTCTCTTTACTCGTTCCGTAATATAAGATCCTGTGACTAACACTTAGTCACATTGCTTGCAAGGCTTATTATGATGTTGTATTACCGAGTGGGCCGTGAGATACCTCTCCGTCACACGGAGTAACAAATCCCAGTATTGATCCATGCCAACTCAACAAACACCCTCGGAGATACCTGTAGAGCACCTTTATAGTCACCCAGTTACGTTGCGACGTTTGATACACACAAGGCACTCCTCCGGTGTCCGTGAGTTACATGATCTCATGGTCATAGGAACATATACTTGACATGCAGAAAACAGTAGCAATAAACTGACACGATCATATGCTACATTTGTAGTTTGGGTCTTGTCCATCACATCATTCTCCTAATGATGTGATCCCGTTATCAAATAACATCACACACCAATGGCTAGGAAACCTTGACCATCTTTGATCAACGAGCTAGTTCACTATAGGCATACTAGGGACAAAGTGTTTGTCTATTTACCCACACATGTAATGTGTTTCCAATAAATACAATTATAGCATGGATAATAAACGATTATCATGAACAAGGAAATATAATAATAAACACTTTATTTATTGCCTCTAGGGCATATTTCCAATAGTCTCCCACTTGCACTAGAGTCAATAATCTAGTTCACATCGCTATGTGATTTACATTGTAATGAATCGAACACCCATGCAGTTCTGATGTTGATCATGTTTAGCCATTGGAAGAGGTTTAGTCAACGGGTCTGCAACATTCAGATCCGTGTGCACTTTGCAAACATTTATGTCCTTCTCCTCGATGTAATCGTGGATGGAGTTGAAGCGTCGCTTTATGTGTCTGGTCCTCTTGTGAAACCTTGGTTCCTTGGCCAGAGCAATGGCACTAGTGTTGTCACAGAACAGGTTCATTGGATTTAGTGCACCGGGCACTACTCCAAGATCTGTCATGAACTGTTTCATCCAGACACCTTGCTTCGCCGCCTTCAAGGCTGCGATGTACTCCGCTTTGCATGTAGAATCGGCTACCACGCTTTGCTTGGAACTGCACCAGCTTACCGCTCCGCCGTTGAGAATAAATACGTATTCGCTTTGTGACTTAGAGTCATCCGGATCAGTGTCAAAGCTTAACCCTTTACAAGAGCTCTTCATCACCTCCATAAATGAGAAACATTTCCTTAGTCCTTTTCAGGTACTTAAGGATATTCTTGATCGCTGCCCAGTGTTCCATTCCAGGATCACTTTGAAACCTTCCGGCCATACTTATGGCAAGGCTGACATCCTGTCTTGTGCACAACATTGCATACATGATAGAGCCTATGGCTGAAGCATAGGGGATGACACTCATCTTTTCTCTATCTTCTGCAGTCATTGGGCATTGAGTCTTACTCAACTTCACACCTTGTAACACAGGCAAGAACCCCTTCTTGGACTGATCCATTTTGAAGTTCTTAAAAACTTTATCAAGGTATGTGCTCTGTGAAAGTGCTATTAAGCGTCTCGATCTATCTCTATAGATCTTAATGCCCAATATGAAAGCAGCTTCTCCTAGGTCCTTCATTGAAAAACTCTTGTTCCAATATTCCTTCACGCTTTCCAGCATTTCTATGTTCTTTCCAATCAGCAATATGTCATCCACATATAATATTAGAAACGCTATAGAGCTCCCACTCACTTTCTTGTAAATACAAGCTTATCCATAAACTTGTATAAACTCAAACGCTTTGATCACCTCATCAAAGCGCTTATTCCAACTCCGAGATGCTTGCACCATCCCATAAATGGATCGTTGGAGTTTGCAAACTTTGTCAGCATTCTCTGGATCGACAAAACCTTTTGGTTGCATCATATACAACTCTTCCTCAAGGAAACCGTTGAGGAACGCCGTTTTGACATCCATCTGCCAATTTCATAATTGAAATAAGCAGCTATTGCCAGCATGATTCTGACAGACTTAAGCATCGCTACGGGTGAGAATGTCTCATCGTAGTCAACTCCTTGAACTTGTGAAAAAACCTTTGCCATAAGTCGATCTTTATAGATGGTGACATTACCGTTCACGTCTGTCTTCTTCTTAAAGATCCATTTGTTCTGAATGGCCTTTCGCCCGTCAGGTAATACTTCCAAAGTCCATACTTTGTTTTCATACATGCATCCCATCTCGGATTTCATGGCCACTAACCATTTCTCGGAATCCAGGCCCATCACTACTCCTCCTTAGCTCGTAGGTTCATTATTGTCCAACAACATGACCTCCAAGACAGGGTTGCCGTACCACTCAGGAGTAGTACGTGCCCTTGTTGACCTACGAGGTTCAATAGTAGCTTGATCCGAAGCTTCATGATCATCATCATTAACCTCCTCTTCTACCATCGTAGGTTCCATACAAACATCTTTCTGTGTTGCGCTACTTTCTGGTTGAAGTAAAGGTTCAATAACCTCATCAAGCTCTATTTTCCTCCCACTCAATTCTATTGAGAGAAACTCTTTCTCAAGAAATGTTCTGTTCTTAGCGACAAACACTTTGCCTTCGAATATGAGATAGAAGGTATACCCGACTGACTCCTTCGGGTATCCTATGAAGACGCATTTCTCCGCTTTGGGTTCCAGCTTTCCAGGCTAAAGCTTTTTGACATAAGCATCACATCCCCAAACTTTAAGAAACGACAATTTTGGCCTCTTGCCAAACCATAGTTCATATGGCGTCGTCTCAACGGATTTCGATGGTGCCCTATTTAAAGTGAATGCAGTTGTCTCTAATGCATACCCCAAAACAATAGTGGCAAATCAGCAAGAGACATCATAGAACGCACCATGTCTAATAAGGTTCGATTACAATGTTCGGACACACCATTACGCTGTGGTGTTCCAGGCAGTGTCAACCGTGAAAAAATTCCACACTGTCTTAAGTGACTGCCAAACTCATAACTCAGATATTCACCTCCTCGATCAGATTGCAGGAATTTAATCTTCTTGTTACGATGATTCTCAACTTCACTCTAAAATTGCTTGAACTTTTCAAATATTTCAGACTTGTGTTTCATTAAGTAAATATACCCATATCTACTTAAGTCGTCAGTGAAGGTGAGAAAATAACGATATCCACCAGGCGCTGTAACATTCATTGGACCGCATACATCAGTATGTATGATTTCCAATAAGTCACTCGCTCGTTCCATTGTTCCAAAGAACGGTGTTTTAGTCATCTTGCCCGTGAGGCATGGTTCACATGTGTCAAGCGATTCAAAATCAAGTGACTCCAAAAGTCGATCAACATGGAGCTTCCTCATGCGTTTTACACCAATATGACCTAAACGGCAGTGCCACAAGAAAGTGGTACTATCATTATCAACTCTACATCTTTTGGCATCAATGTTATGAACATATGTGTCATCACTATCAAGATTCAATATGAATAAACCCCTCACATTGGGTGCATGACCATAAAAGATATTACTCATATAAATAGAACAACCTTTATTCTCTGATTTAAATGAGTAACCGTCTTGCAATAAACAAAATCCAGATATAATGTTCATGCTTAACGCATGCACTAAATAATAATTATTCAGGTTCATCACTAATCCCGATGGTAAGAGAGCGTGCCGACGGCGATCACATCAACCTTGGAACCATTTCCCATGCGCATCGTCACTTCGTCCTTTGCCAGCCTTCATCTATTCCGTAGTTCCTATTTTGAGTTGCAAATGTGTGCAACCGAACCGGTATCAAATACCCAGGCACTACAACGAGAGCTAGTAAGGTACACATGAATAACGTGTATATCATATATACCTTGTTTGTCGTTGGCCACTTTCTTGTCAGCCCGGTACTTGGGGCAGTTCCGCTTCCAGTGACCAGTTCCCTTGCAATGAAACACTCAGTTTCTGGCTTAGGTCCATGCTTGGGCTTCTTTATAGGAGTAGCAACTGCTTTGCCATCCTTCTTGGTTTTACCCTTCTTGCCCTTGCCCTTGCCATTCTTCTTGAAACTAGTGGTTTTATTGACCATCAACACTTGATGTTCTTTCTAGATTTCAGACTCAGCGACTTTTAGCATCGCAAACAGCTCAACGACTGACTTGTTCATCCCGTGCATGTTATAGTTCATCACAAAGCTCTTGTAACTAGGTGGCAGTGATTGAAGAACTCTGTCAGTGATCGCCTCTGGCGGAAGGGCAATTCCCAACTCTGCTAGACGAGTCGAATACCCAGACATTCTGAGTATATGTTCACTGATAGACCCGTTCTCCTCCATCTTGCAAGCATAGAACTTATCGGAGGTCTCATACCTCTCGATTTGGGCATTCTTCTGAAAGATAAACTATTGAGTAATCTCCAGAACGTGCCTCCCAAGCGTTCTTAACGTCTTCGGAGGTCATGTATTATTGTTGGTCACCAAGCGGTGCATCAAGGACATATGATTTCTGGGAAGCCGTGAGGATAATCCTCAGATTACGGGCCCAGTCACCAAAGTTATTTCCATCATCTTTCAACTTAGCTTTCTCTAGGAACGCATTAAAATTCAGGGGTGCTACTGCGCGAGCCATTGATCTACAACATAAATATGCAAAGATTACGCAGACTATTGTTCAAGATAATGAGTTTAGTTAATCAAATTACTAAAGCTCCCACTCAAATTGACATCCCTTAGGTCATCTGAGTGTCACATGATCCAAATTCACTAACTCAAGTCCGATCATCACGTGAGTTGAGGTGGTTTCAATGGTGAACATCATTATGTTGATCATATCTACTATATGACTCATGTTCGACCTTTCGGTCTCTTGTGTTCCGAGGCCATGTCTGTACATGCTAGGCTCGTCAAGTTTAACACAAGTGTTCTACACGTGCAACACTGGCTTGCACCTGTTGTATGTGAACGTAGAGTCTATCACACTCGATCATCACGTGGTGTCTCGACACGACGAACTTTCGCAACGGTGCTCACTCGGGGAGAACACAAATCATCTTGAAATTTAAGTGAGGGATCACCTTATAATGCTACCGTCATCCTAAGCAAAACAAGGTGCATAAAAGGATTAACATCACATGCAAATCATAAGTGACATGATATGGCCATGAACTTGTGCTTTTGATCTCCATCTAGAAAGCACTGGCATGATCTCCATCGTCACCGGCACGACACCATGATCTCCATCAACGTGACGCCATCGGGGTTGTCGCGCCCAACATGCTTCTACTACTATTGCTACCGTTTAGCGATAAAGTAAAGCATTACATAGCGCTTAATGATTGACACGCGGGTCATACAATAATTAAAAACAACCCTATGGCTCCTGCTAGTTGCCGTACTCATCGACATGCAAGTCGAGATAATCTATACATCACATGATCATCTCATACATCACATATATCACATCATGTAATTGACCATATCACATCACAACATACCTACAAAAACAAGTTAGACGTCCTCTAATTGTTGTTGCATGTTTTACGTGGCTGCTATGGGTATCTAGCAAGAATAATTCTCATCTACGCAAAAACCACAACGGTGATACACTAGTTGCTTTTCAACCTTCTCAAGGACCGCCTTTGTTAAATCCGATCCAACTAAAGTGAGAGAAACTGGCACCCGCAAGCCATCTATGCAACAAGTTGCGGTTGAGGGAACCGGTCTCTCGTAAGCGTACGAGTAATGTTGGTCCGGGCCGCTTCATCTCACAATACCGCTGAACCAAAACACGACCAAGGGAGGAAGCAATCTAAGCATCAATGCCCACAAACTCTTTGTTTTATACTAGAGATCTCATCTACACATAGACCTAGCTCATGATGCCACTGTTGGGGAACGTTGCATGGGAAACAAAAAATTTCCTATGTTCACGCAAGACCTATCCATGGTGATGAGCATCTACGAGAGGGAGAGTGGATCTACGTACCCTTGTAGATCGCTAAGCGGGAAGCGTTAAGAAACGCGGTTGGTGTAGTCGAACGTCTTCGCGATCCAAATCGCCGAGCGCCCCGCGATCCAATCACGGTCCGTCCCGATCAAGCACCGAATGGATGACGCCTCCATGTTCAGCACACGTATAGCTTGATGACGATCTCCGCCTTCTTGATCTAGCAAGAGGGAGTGGAGAGGAAGAAGAGTTCTCTGGCAGCGTGACGGCGCTCTGGTGATGGTGGTGGAGCCATTCCGACAGGGCTTCGCCTAAGCACTTCAAAATCCGATCTAGAGGAGAAACTATGCACTGGAGGAACAGGTAGCACGTGACTGAAATTCTAGTGCAAAACCCCTAAAATCTCCAGTATATTTAAGAGGGAGGGAGGAGAGGCCTTGGCGCAAGGGCCAAGCCTCCTTGGTTCGGCCGAAGTGGGGAGGAGAGGAGGACTCCTCCTCCAATCCTAGTAGGACTTGGATTCCTCCTTTTTTGCCTTTTCCCACCTTTTCCCTTTGGTCTTTTCTTCCCTAGCTGCATGGGCCTTGTGTGGGACTTCCTCGAAATACCCCTCCCGGTGGTCTCCCGGTACACTACCGGCACTTCCGGTACACTACCGATTAGCCCGAAACTTTTCCAACGACCAAAATAGGACTTCCTATATATGAATCTTTACCTCCGGACCATTCCAGAGCTCCTCGTGATGTCCGGGATCTCATCCGGGACTCCGAACAACCTTCGGTCACCACCATACATAACTCTATACTACCGAAACGTCACCAAACCTTAAGTGTGTAGACCCTGCGGGTTCGAGAACTATGTAGACATGACCGAGACACCTCTACGGTAAATAACCAATAGCAGGACTTGGATGCCCATATTGGTTCCTGCATATTCTATGAAGATCTTTATCGGTCAAACCTCTATGTCAAGGATTCAGTTAATCTCGTATGATGTTCCCTTTGTTCTTTGGTATGTTACTTGCCCGAGATTCGATCGTCGGTATCTCCATACATAGTTCAACCTCGTTACGGGAAAGTATCTTTACTCGTTCCGTAATACAAGATCCCGTGACTAACACTTAGTCACATTGCTTGCAAGGCTTATTGTGATGTTGTATTACCGAGTGGGCCCTAAGATACCTCTCCATCACACGGAGTAACAAATCCTAGTCTTGATCCATGCCAACTCAACAGACACCCTCGGAGATACCTGTAGAGCACCTTTATAGCCACCCAGTTACGTTGCGACATTTAATACACACAAGGCACTCCTCCGGTGTCCGTGAGTTACATGATCTCATGGTCGTAGGAACATATACTTGACATGCAGAAAACAGTAGCAATAAACGGACATGATCATATGCTATGTTTAGTTTGGGTCTTGTCCATCACATCATTCTCCTAATGATGTGATCCCGTTATCAAATGACATCACATGCCAATGGCTAGGAAACCTTGACCATCTTTGATCAACGAGCTAGTTCACTAGAGGCATACTAGGGACAAAGTGTTTGTCTATTTACCCACACATGTAATGTGTTTCCAATCAATACAATTATAGCATGGATAATAAAATTATCATGAACAAGGAAATATAATAATAAACACTTTATTTATTGCCTCTAGGGCATATTTCCATCAAAGGTTATGCGGAAGTTATGGTGGTGGCCTAGGCAAAGATGCCAAATATGCAAAATTTTGATGGAGTCAAATGGTTCTGGAAGTATATTTGTAGGATGGGGGGGTGTGAGCTATCTAACGAGCTAAAGAACGTCAAACTCGGAGTTCAGATGAATTAGTTATGGCTGAAACAAAATTCCAGCAAAGTCGGTTTCTACATGTTACACACGTTCGAGAAGTGTCGGATGTCTGGAGGACGGACGTCCAAAGGGGCCGGAAATCCCAGAAACCGGCTCTGTTTTGGGGTTCCAGACGTCTGGAAAGGGTCGGACGTCCGGCGCTTCGAACGGGGCTGGACTTCCGAAGCAGGTTGGACATCCCATGGGTCTGGGTCAGCTCGAGATTTCAGATCTGGGACGCGATTTGGGGCGGAAATTTCAATTTTTGGGGTCAAAATTGATGGGGAAAAGAAAAATTAGGGTGGATTAGGTGGTCGGGAAGCTAGATGTACTTGCCAAGCACGAAATCCATGGATCAAAATCAACAAAATCTCACAAGAACAAACAAATCGAAGAAATTTTGTTATGGCTATTTTTGTGGGGATTTTTGAAATTGGGTAAGAACAAACAAAAAATGGCTAGAAAACGAAAGGGGGGACTCCAAATTCGTGAGAAACGCGTCTCTTGATACCGATATGATACGGGGCAAACCCGTAGGTGTCGATGTTTCACAAATTGGAGGGGATTCCACGAAGAACACGATGAACACGGGGAAGAACGATGAGAAATCCAAGAAGGAACGGTCAAGAACAAGCCCAGTTACACATCCACTAGAATAAAAACCACACAAGATCCACAAGGTACAAGAACAACAAAGGAAAGAAGGATACGTGGTAGAGTTCATCCAAAATCCCATAGGGAGATGGGGCCTTGATATCCCGGAATATCTTCCCTAGATAGGGGCCTTGACATCCATAGGATCTTCTCACGTAGATGTAGCAACTCCAAGGGAGAAGGTTATGGAAGGAGCAATGCTCAACTAGTCTATGAGCTAAACCATTGGTAACCCTAGAAAGGAGGTGGGGGAGAGTATATGATAGAGGAGAGGGACCCAATCTTTCGATGAGGTGATAACTATCGATTTGGTGGAGTCGAATTTCAAGATCCGACTACAAACATGCATGACGTTGCGCCTTACCAATCGCTAAACCAATATCCAAGAGGTTATTGACCACACCGAAGCACGATCAACCTGACCACGAAGGTCTATTCCTGCAAGCAATCAAAGAACAAGCAAGAACATGATAATGCAATTTGAATATTGTGAATATATATGAAGTATTGATAAGGGTGGGGTTCTGAAAGCGGTGTTGGTCTGGTCGTTGGACACAAATGAAGTACACAAAGTTGCAATGACTAACTTTTAAATAAATGAAACCCAAGGAAAAAGCTACTAAATTGATCTACTTATATAGGAGCAAGGGGTGGCATCCAAGGAGGTGGCAGGACTTCCCAAGGCATCCTAAAAGCTAACTCTAGGCCTTACAAGGCCCATGGGCCTAAGTGGAGGTGATGCAACACCTTTGGACTTATAGTTTGACTTGGATTCTGCTGCAACATCAGATTGTTTCATCAATATCTCCATGCTCTGGATGCATTTTAAGGTGATTCCTATTGGGATGGAAGGCATATGAACTCTACTTTCCAACAAAAAAATAGTCACTCAATTCGGAGTCTGGATGAAAATGTTCTTGGTGTTTTGATACACGTGTGTCTATGCAGTCCGAATGTGAGTCTAGAACGTGAGAGACTTGGACTCTATCTTCTCTTGGGCTAAAAGTGATGTGAGAGAACTTTTTGAACATCACCTAATTACTTCCTTTGACGTGAGAGGACCTCTTGAATAGCACCCAACCATTTCCTCTTCCTTTGTCATCACACGTGGTTCATACAAGTGTTTGGCCATTCTGCATTTAGGCATAAAATAAAAATATGTGAAGTATTTTTTGTTCCGGATAACATAAATAAATTATTGCATAATTCTTATAAGAAATCACCTCAGAAATATGCACGTATGCAATATTTTTGGTCTTATCCAAGGTAGTCATGTCCTCATCATCCTCCCTTCTTGAAAACAAAGTCGTCCTCGGCGTTGCTTAGCCTAAAATGTAGCTAACAAAAGAGACAAGGTGTAGATGTTGTATATATATGTCATCTATTTTTATTTATCTCAGTTGTGGCACGTGTGACACATTTATACAAGAGCACACTTCAAATATCATGAAATACTAAGCCAAAATATTATCACAAGAAGTCGAAGGCATGAAAATACTTCAACTCAGTTTGCACATATAAGTGAAGTCCTTATTCATATCAAAAGATTGACAATGTTCATCATTAAACCATCCCAACATTGGTAAATAAACTTGAATCATTCCAAATTTAGATGCTACAATATGCCTAAATAAGCAAACATGCAACATGTCATTTGACACAGAATCATCACCAAAATTGGAGGTCATATCAAAATGATTAAATAGTGACAGAATTATTTTCAAACATATTTGATCCAAATTTGATTTATTTCATGATTCACATGGTTCTTTCTAATCAATAGTTAATTCAATGGGTGCACTCAAAATTGTTGATATATGATCACATGGCAAAGTCAAATCATGAACATAGTCCTCTAAAATAGGTGGTGTAATCAAAGTAATGGGCACCTCATCACATGGTACATTGGAATTGACAAGGCATTCGTCATGCTCCTCTGGAGGTGGAAGATCAGTACCATTTTCATTACCTGTAGGCACTCTTGGTGATGACATGTCACATGGTGAAGCTGATGTAACTCTCACAATAATTGATGTGGTTGTCATAGTATGCCTAGTAGTTATAAGAACAACAGTATAAACTCTTGGAATGTGCACCTTGTGCTCGTTCACCTTGTGGGCAACACATTGTTTTATTTCCTGTTCAGCTTTGCAAGCAAGACAAAACAAACGATCCATAGGATAACACTTTTTCATGAATTAGTATCTCCTGAATATCATAGTTTAATCCTCCCGAAAATCTATCCATAAAATCTTCTTCACTTTCTTCTAATGAGGAATGCAACAAGATCGTTTGTAAATCATCATAATATTTCATTACGGTGTCACTATCTTGTTTTAAATGTTGTAACTTTTTAGTCATGTCACGAGTATACTAAGCAGGAATGAATGTGTGTCTCATGGCAAGTTTTACATCATCCCAAGTAGTAGGTATAATATGATGGTGCAACCGACAATATTCGCTCCACCAAACTGAAGCATAACTAGTGAAAGAACCAACTGCGACCTTAACTTTCTTATTTTCAAAAAAATTATGGGAAGCAAATATATTAGTTATTTCAAACCCCCATTCAATATATATAACATGTATAAAACATCCATTAAATGGTGGTATAGAAACATTAACCTAATTGTGTGTACTAGGATGTCTTTGTAGTTCTCATGACGGTTGTGGCATTTGCTTAGGTGGTGGCACGTCTCCCACGATCGACGAAGCCCACAAACCAACAACTCTGGATCCTGTCATGATTACTAGAAACAAGAAACAAAATCCAAGAATATTGTTCCTATGAACTACCAGGATGTGGTGGTAAAACGTTCATAGTAAAGCAAATAGCAACGTCTTACAAATTCTTACCATGCAGCTAGTGGTAACCGGCAACCAACGGTGTCAATATCTCTGAAGATTGAGTAAAGCGATTACCAGGTGAACATATGTATACACGATGTAGAAATATGTGGATCTTGGAAGGCTTAATATATGGTAGCAAAAGATTAGCAATAATCAATTCAGAGATGCAATGTTGAATAAACGCTCAACGACAGTACTGTGTGCTGGTCCTAGGCTAGACCGTACTAGAGACGCGAGCCAGGAACACTAATGGAGTCATGGCATAGGACAAATAGCAGAAACAAATGATGTGAATTAGCTCTGTACAGCAAGATATAAGTGATGATCACAATGGCAGTAAAGATAATGATGATAAATAACCGCCAAGCAGGATATACCAAAACTCTCTCTACAACTTTCCTATGGAAAATAATATGTCAAATTTCTGATATTTTTTCTCAAGAATGCTACTGACTCAAGATTTCATATGCGAAAAGAATCATCCAATTCCGAGTTCATATGAGGAATCAAATAATTCGTAAACGAACCTGAAAAATAATGACAAACTGTGTTCGCGACCTTTAGAGGGCAAAAAGTCCTATTTAGAAGTCGATTTGGTGGTGCAAATAATGAATTGGCTTTAATGAACTATTCAGATGCGTCTTGTCAATAGCTTGAATTTGAGTACTCGTGGAGCCTGTCGGTGTCAAAACCGGCGGATCTCGGGTAGGGGGTCTCGAGCTATGAGACTAGGATCAATGGTAACAGGGGACGAAGGAGACAATGTTTACCCAGGTTCGGGCCCTCCTATGGACGTAAAACCCTATGTCCTGCTTGATTATATTGATGATATGTAGGTTGCAGAGTTGATCTACCTCGAGATCGAATAGATAAATCCTAGATGAGTTGTCCTCCTCTACAACCTAAAATCCTCCAACTTATATAGACGCCGAGGGTACCTAGGGCTTACACATGGTCGGTTACACATTGAAGGAAAAACACGCCTATCTATTTTTGAAAACCTGGAGAGCACGCCGGGACTCCTTGAAGCTTCCATCCTGGCGATGGGGCCTTCGATCATCCATGCTCATCGATCGGCCCACATAGTCCGGCCCGTGAGAAACAGGTCAGCTATCTGAGGACCCCTTAAACCAGGACTCCCTCAGTAGCCCCCGAACTAGCCTCCAACGTCGAGGTATATCCGGACAATCTTGCGAGTCAACGTCTTCGGCTTGCGAGGCAAGTCCCTCTATCCCTTCTTGATCGGCAACCATCCTATCATCGACGAAATCCCAAGCGTCACAAACATGCAGGATCCATTCAAATAACTGTTAGCGCTTCTCGATCCTCGCGCACCGAGGGGAGACGAGCGGTTTAGCAGCTTTTTACAAGACGGCCCCTCCCACAAAGGAGGCACCACCCATTTAAACTAACTGAATCACGGTCTAGCCCACGTCCTCTTCTTCCTCCCCATTGAGAAAAACCTCCAGCGAAAGATCGCCACAAGAATGTGGCGAGTGCACCTAGATCTTCCTCGCGCCCTTACAGCTCCCGTCCCGGGGATTGGACAAGCTGCTCTGTGTCCCTCCTTCGACTACGCAACCTCGAAACCCAAGGGTATCTTCCTTCCTCAGATCTGGCGGTTACCCACGCCGGTTTGACTTCATTCAACTAAAAGCACATTTGCTCCCTTGGTGGTTTTGGTAATTAATAACAACATATAAGTCATTGAACTAATGTTTCCACCAGGTATATTTCAGGAAATGTTCAACGATAGGATTGGCAAAAGGAGACTGTGGACATACCCGAAGATGCAAGGAAATAGGTTGGCCAAGTTCAAGCAAAAGGACTCTACATTTTATATTTGTGAGAAATCACTTTGAGTCCATCGGAAAGCCGATACTATTAAAAGGGGGTAAGGTTTTGTTGGTGAACAATATGCTCAAACATGCACAAGTGATAGTTGCCAAAAACATCCACAAACTCTCCCACCAAAGTCTGTTCTATACCTAACACTCAAAATCGGTGCAACAAACTTTCCCATATCGGTGCCACCGATTCCAGAACCTAGATAGACTCAGCCAAACCCTAGCCACTTCGGTGCAACTGATTCCATACCGGTGCCACCGAGTTTAGGTTGCCAACTTTCGGTTACGCAAATTCACATTATCGGGACCACTGAGAATGTTGGATCGGCATCACCGAGATTGGAAATCCGACCATTAGTCACCTTATCGGTGCAACCGAGTTTCCTATATCGGTCTCATCGAGATTCAAAAGTTGCCACCTTTTGGTCACTTCGGTGCCACCGAGATTAACACATTGGTGTCACCGAGTTGGTCATCTTGTGTGTAACGGTTGGATTTTTGGGGATGCCTATATATACCCCTTCACCACCACCTACTCGAAAGAGAAGCACTCAGAACTATTCCACACTTGCCCATCTAGTTTTCTGAGAGAGAACCACCTACCCTTGTGTTGAGGTCAAGATATTCCACTCCAATCATATGGATCTTGATCTCTAGCCTCCCCAAGTAGCTTTCCACCAATCCCATCTCTTCCACCATGCCAAATCTGTGAGATAGTGATTGGGTGTTGAGGAGTCTATCATCTTGAAGCACAAGAGCAAGGAGTTCATCGTCATTACCGAGCCTATTACCTTTTGGAGGGTGGTGCCTCCAAGATTGGTTAGGTGTCGCTTGGGATCCTCCTACTTCGTGTTGTGGAGTGAACCAAGAAGTTTGTAAGGGCAAGGAGATCGCCTACTTCGTGAAGATCTACCCATAGTGAGGCTAGTCCTTCGTGGATGGAAGCTGTTATGGAATATTCAAGGTTGCTACTTTGTGGACCCTTTTGGCTGGAGCCCTCCGTGGACTCTCACGACCGTTACCCTTCGTGGGTTGAAGACTCCATAAACATGGATGTACAATAGCGCCACCTATCGGAACCACGGGAAAAATCATCGTGTCTACAACTGCGTTTGATCTTCCTACCCTATCCCTTCTATACATGCTTGTTGTTACTTTACGCTGCTATATACTCTTAGACTTGCATGTGTAGGTTGTACTTGACTTGCCATGAAATGCTAAAAACTGTCAACCCTAAAACTTGGTATAGGCAAAACTTTTATTTGGTCAAGTATTCTAATCACCCCCCTCTAGACATACTTTCGGTCCTACAAGTGGTATCAGAGCTTTGGTCTCCATTGCTTAGGTCTCACAACCTAGGAGAGTATGGCGTCTAGTGAGGGAAGTTATCGTCGTAGAGGTTCGTACTTTGATGGCACTAATTTTGATAGTTGGAATCACAAAATGAAAATGCATATTCTTGGTCATAACCCCGCTGTTTGGGCTGTTGTTCGTGTTGGCTTGCAAGGTGAGTTCTTTGCGGATGAACAGGAACCAGATCGTGAATCGACCGCGGATGAGTTGAAGATGTTGCAACTCAATGCTCAAGCATGCGACATTCTCTTCAACTGCTTATGCCCCGAAGAATTCAACAAAATCAGCCGTCTTGAGAATGCAAAAGAGATTTGGGATACTTTGGTTGATATGCACGAAGGAACCGAGTCCGTTAGAGAATCCAAGTTAGATGTTCTTCAAGGTCAGATTGACAAGTTCAAGATGAAGGATGGTGAAGGAGTCGCAGAGATGTACTCTAGGCTAGCTCTCATCACAAATGAGATTGCCGACTTAGGAAGCGAAGAAATGATCGACAAATTCATCATCAAGAAGATACTTAGAGCTTTGGATGAGAAACACGACACCGTGTGCACATTGATCCAAATGATGCCAAACTACAAAGATCTCAAGCCTACGGAAGTCATTGGAAGGATTGTTGCTCATGAGATGACACTCAAAGATAAGGAAGAACTTCATCACAAGTCTAGCGGTGCTTACAAAGCCACGAGTGATGCTCCCGCAACTTCAAGCAACAACCTAGTCACCAATGAAGAGATAAGCCTCGTGGTCAAGAAATTCAACAAGTTCTACAAGAACAGAGGCAAAGAAAGAAACTCCAACTCAAGATATGATGAGAAGCGTTCGTCAAGTCGTGACCGCAATTGCTACAATTGTGGGAAGCCCGAACACTACTCAAATGAGTGCACGACTCCCTACAAAAGAAGAGAAGAGTCACCTCGAAGACGAAGCTCAAGAAATGAATCACCACAAAGAGAGAGAAGGAGTAGAGATGATCGTTAGGAACGAAGACACTCAAGGAGAAGTAGAGATTCAGAGAAGAAGGACAAGTACACCAAGAGCTACACAAGAATAAAACATCAAGCTCATGTTGGTGAATGGGTTTTCGGCTCTGACTCCGACAACAACTCTAAGAGAAGCTATCACTCCGACTCCGACTATAGTCAAGATGATGGTGTTGCCGGAATTGCTCTAGTGACTACCAACTCCTATGATCTATTTGTTTCACCAAATGAAGGGAGTGGAAGTTGCTTCATGGCTAAAGGCCCCAAGGTATCACACCCCGAGTATCTTGATTTTGATAGTGATGAAGATGATTTTCTTTGTGATGATGACTTGCTTTGTGATAAAACTAGTGATGTTGATCAAAATGAACTTGATAATTCTCATGCTAGTCAAGATGAGTCATTTGATGATGATAAGATGAAAATAGAACAACTAACTAAAGAACTAAACACTCTTAAGTTAGCTCATGAATCTACTCTCGAAGATCATAGAGAGCTTGTGAGAACTCATGAGAAGCTCAACTTGGAGCAAGAGCATGAGTTTCTCAAATCTATCAATGACGATCTCCGAAAGAAGATTTCATCTTATCTAGCCAAACGACTACTCTTGTATACTTTCATGCCTCAAGTTAAAACTAAGCAATCTAGTAACAAAGGCAATAAAGGTTCTTCATCTAGTAGCAACAATAAAAATGCTAAACCCAATGATGTTGCGTCTAGTAGTTCTATTGATTCCACTAATGATGATTCTCTTAGCCAAGTTACACTTGAGCAAGAAAATGCTTTATTGAAAGGAATTATAGAAAAAGGTATCTACAAGAGTCTTGCCGGATGTAAGCAATTTGAGGAAATTGTACGCAAGCACGGAGGATACCGGAAGAATCGTGGTGTTGGCTACTTCAACACCAATGGAGTTGAGTGGGAAGAAGGTCAATATCCCAAGCCCAAGTTTGTTCCTCAAAAGGAGAAGTATGAAAATACTCTTCCCAAGGGGACAAACACTCAAGATGACCTTCCACCACAAGACCACAAGCTCAAGAGCAAGAACAAGCTTCAAGAGGACATTGACTCGTATGAAGATGAAACCCTAGCTTTGGTGGAGTGGGTTTCCAAGGCTACTTCAAGCTCAACTACTACAAAGGCTACTTCAACACCAAGGATCCCCATCAACTTGATGTGGGTCCCCAAGAAGAAGAACTAGTAAGTTCTTGAGGGGTGACTCCGCCAATGAAATTCACTCGCATTCATTATTGGCAAGGAATTTTTGCACCCAACATCAACTCAATGAAATAGTTCAAGGAGTCACACATTCCCTCAAAGGTAAGCAAGGGACAAGGTAATCATAACATATGCTTTGCACTCCATGTCCATAGATATCCTTGTATTTGTCTCTTGTGTGTTGGGACTAACCCATGTAGGTGAGAGGAGTAAGGAAACAACAAGGATGCTCCCAACTCTTGGTGATCTTCATCAACATTGAGCATCCACAACTACCTCACCAACATGAAGTCTTCATCGACAAAACCCAAGGTTAGTTTATCCCTCTTACGGGGGATGTCACATTAAGGGGGAGCTTTACTCTAAGACTTAAGTCAAAGCATCTCTTAGTATGTGACAACATTAAATGCTTTATGTAAACGTGGTAACCCCACTTGTGCTTAAACGATGAGTATGACCTATGATCAAGTACTCTTACTTGGCTCCTAAGTCATATACTCATATATAGATGACTTCGTCATCGCCCAAGTGCTTGTTAGATGCTAGCGTGTTTGTGCATGTTTGTCATGATTTCTTTTGACATCTTATTGTGTGAGCATGTTGGTCTGCATTTATTTTCTCATTCGAGGACATCCAATTGTTGCTATTTGATTATTGATTTTCTCTTTTGCCAATTGGATGGACAAGAATGCCTAGGAACACTCTTTAGATATCTATGGTTTCTCACCTCATATTCCATTCATGTTGCATCACAAAATTTGAACAAGTGCTTTTCGATCCCTCTGTGTGTGGAGCACTCAGAGTTCCGTATCGACAAGGATTGACCATTAAAACCTCCCAAGTGCATCTCGGTGGAACCAACCCCACAATCTCGGTCTCACCGAATGCCTAGGGTTGATCTGTTTTTCAATCTTGGTTACACCGAGTTTACTTGTCAGCTGACAGTTGTGGAACTCGGTGACACCGAAAACATAAAATCGGTATCACCAACAGTGGAGGGTATATATACTGTGGTCCCCGACATTTTTGAAATTCATCCTCAGAACTGTCGTGCCTTAGAACCCTAAGCTGCCGCTTTGAGACCCCTGGTCATCGCCCTTGTCTTCCTGTGCTCCTCCGTCGCTGGAAATCGCCGCCGTCGACGAAATCTGCTCCATCGTCACCGCCGTAGCGGATCCGCACCAAGTTAGGGTACGGATTTGACCTCCTTTGCGCTCCCTTCTAATTCTTAGGCATTGAATTTGATTTTATCTATAAGCCACTCATTGCACGTATACCTATCCACACAAAATCCCATAGGCTAGCAAACCATTGATTTTCTAGGGTTTTGCCTTCCGCCCGACCCAACTTGGTAGAACCAAATCAAGAAAATCGGTACCACCGATTTTCGTTTCTGTGTTGCTGAGAACTGTCTCGGTGAAACCAAGCACTCCTTTTTGGTCTCATCGAAAAGGGTGCCAAGTTTCTGTTATAAGGGACAGTCAGTCTCGGTGTCACCAATTTTTTTGCTTTGGTCTTACCGATTTGTCTCCGACAGAATGCAAAACTTTGAAAATGTTTTGTTCAAATTTTCAAAAAACCAGCTGATAATTTTGTGATGACTCATCTACTTCTGCTCATCTATATTCCATTAATAGGGTCAGTATGTCAGATGCTGAGGACAGTCAGAACTTGCCAAACCAGGGTGCTGACATGAGTTCAGGCACAAGCCAAGAGCCCAGTTCATTTTCAGATCCAGGCACCCCCATCTCCCATGGGTTGCCCAAAGCTGCTACAAGGACCAAAAAGAAGCT
Organism: Hordeum marinum; assembly: GCA_022496015.1. Taxonomy (NCBI): domain Eukaryota; kingdom Viridiplantae; phylum Streptophyta; class Magnoliopsida; order Poales; family Poaceae; genus Hordeum; species Hordeum marinum. Next base: position 430,284 of record JAAAWK010001168.1, on the reverse strand, counting down.
GAATTCTGATGAAGAAGATTCAGACTTCGTTCCAGAAGAGATTCTTGATAAGAAGCAAGAGAAAGCTGCTAAGAAGTCTGCTACTGAAGCCACTTCTTCCAGGAGAGTTGTCAGCAAGATCTATGCACCTTCTTCAACCTTCAAGGCTCATGAGACTGCCAGAGCAACTATTTTAGTTGAGGTCCCCAAGAAACCTATGCCTAAGAAGGCAGGAGAGAAGAAAGCAAGAAAGAGGGTTATTCATGCTATTGACGGAAGAACCTCCATGTATGAGGATCCAGAAGAAGCTGCTGGTGCTGATGCTGAAGAGGAGGAAGAGCATGTTGAGAAGGCCCCTCCCAAGAAAAAGCAAAATAAGCTTATGGCTGATGCTATGCCAAAGACTAGCAGATCCAAGAAGGTTGCTCCTAAGAAGCCTAAGAGGACATCCAGGCAAATTCCAGCTTCAGAGAAACAAAGGGACTGCTTCCAGAGTTGAAGATGATGACGACTTGACCACTTTGATGAAGCTAAGACCACACCTTCCAGTACACAATGCCAACTACCCACTAGCTGAGAATATGAAGAAGTGGAAGGATTCATGATTGAGAGCTTGGAGAGCTATAGATCCATATGCCCAGAGGAAGAAGACAGTTGTGGACTACAAATTTTATACCAAAGAGCAACATGATTTCTATGAGACTGTGCTTTTTGACAAGAGCCCAACTATTAGTGATATGAGATATGTTGATTGGAAATTCATTAAGGAGAATGAGGACTACTTTCCAAGTGTCCAAGACAATTTCCACTGCATAGGTTTGGATGAGTTTGTTGGTAGAGAATTCACTGCTTGGAATGATGATATGATCATGCAATTCTACCCCACTGTACATTTCTATGGAGATGGTAGAATTGTATGGATGACTGAAGGTGCAAGGTATGAATCGACTGTTGAAGAATGGGCTGCTATCTTAGGAGTTCCTGAAGCACAGGATGGTGACTTGGATGTATACTCAGAATCCAAGGAGAGCCACAATGCTATGGCAAATATGTACAAGGAGATCCCTGCTGCCAATGTGAAGTCTCACAGGCTAGGATCTATCTACTTTCTTCAGGCTGGCCTCCACACAATGAACACCATTCTGAGGCATACTTTGATGCCCAAGTCAGGAGATGACAAGATGATCTGAGGCCACTCCATCAATATGTTGATCCACCTTGACAGACTCACCAGGATCAAAGTCATGGATTTGATTGTTGAGACAATCAAGAGGGTTGCTGCTGACCAGAAGCGCTCTTGCTGTTATGCACCTACATCCAGATGCTTATCAATTCAAGGTTGGATAAGCACATTTTTGCTCTAGATCGTCCACATTTACCCCTACAGCCAGATCTCGAGGACAATGTTGTGGTGATGGATCACCTCTCAGGACAGGCACATCTGCTACAGCTCAGGCAGAGGCAGAGGCAGTTAGAGCCACTAGTGCTCAAGTCCCTAGATCTAGAAATGAGCAAATGGATCTGTTGGTATCATCAGTTCAGGGTATGCAGAAGGACATTAAGGGGATTCTAGATAACCAGAACAGTCTTGTGAGGATCTTTGAAAACAGGATCAAGACCCTTAATGATAAGGTGGATGGGCTGACTAAGACAGTCAATGAGCTCAAGAAGGAAGTTGACTCAGTGCCTCTTCCTCAGACTACTTCTTCAGATGATGATGATGAGGAGGAGGAGGATGAATCACCTCTCAGGACAGGCACATAGTTTCATACCCAGGCCAGATCAGCCACTTGTGTCAGCTCCAGACTTGAGGCCCTCTTCATCAGCTCCTACTCCATCTGTTCCAGTTCCTCCAGCTGCCACTCCAACTCCATCCACGACATCTAGAGAGATCTTTTCCGACACTGTTCTCTCGACTCCTTCATCAACAATCAGCCCAAGAACGATTAGATGTATGCCTTTGAACTTTTTGGTAACTTGTTACCAAAGGGGGAGAAGTGTATATATAGTTCTTTAGGCTTCGAGCGAGAGAGCGTTTTGGTGTTTGTTGCTTTTCAAAACATTTGATCTTTTGGTTAATTGTGTTGAGCGTATGATCATGTGTGTTATGCTACTATTTTACGCTTTATGTGTTATGCTACTATTTTCTATCATCTTAATGCTTATGAGATGATCATTCACCTTTGCTTGATTATGTTGTGCTTTGTTATTCATTCTAATTATTCTCACACACCACCAAGTTGTACGTGACATGGAAGAAGTGCCCCATATACCTAATCGATTGTGCATTTGCATTCAAACGCAAATTAAAAATAATGCACAAATTTAGGGGGAGCTCTTGCTTATCACATACCTCTCAAAGCGACGATTATATTCATTGATTTTATCATATGTCGAAGCTTTGATCTATATGTTGTCATCAATTACCAAAAAGGGGGAGATTGAAAGCACATTTGCTCCCTTGGTGGTTTTGGTAATTAATAACAACACATAAGTCATTGCACTAATGTTTCCACCAAGTATATTTCAGGAATTTTTCAATGATAGGATTGGCAAAAGGAGACCGTGGACATACCCCAAGATGCAAGGAAATAGGTTGGCCAAAAGCTTCGAGCAAAAGGACTCTACATTTTATATTTGTGAGAAATCACTATGAGTCCATAGGAAAGCCAATACTATTAAAAGGGGGTAAGGTTTTGTTGGTGAACAATATGCTCAAACGTGCACAAGTGATAGTCGCCAAAAACATCCACAAACTCTCCCACCAAAGTCTGTTCTATAGCTAACACTCAAAATCGGTGCAACCAACTTTCCCATATCGGTGCCACCGATTCCAGAACCTAGACAGACTCAGCCAAACCCTATCCACTTCGGTGAAACCGATTCCATACCGGTGCCACCGAGTTTAGGTTGCCAACTTTCGGTTAAGCAAATTCACATTATCGGTACCATCGAGAATGTTGGATCAGCGTCACCGAGATTGGAAATCTGACCATTGGTCATCTTATCGGTGCAACCGAGTTTCCTATATCGGTCTCACCGAGATTCAAAAGTTGCCACCTTTTGGTCACTTCGGTGCCACCAAGATTAACACATCGATGTCACCGAGTTGGTCATCTTGTGTGTAACGGTTGGATTTTTGGGGATGCCTATATATACCCCTTCACCACCACCTACTCAAAAGAGAAGCACTCAGAACTATTCCACACATGCCCCATCTAGTTTTCTGAGAGAGAACCACTTACCCTTGTGTTGAGGTCAAGATATTCCACTCCAATCATATGGATCTTGATCTCTAGCCTCCCCAAGTAGCTTTCCACCAATCCCATCTCTTCCACCATGCCAAATCTGTGAGAGAGTGATTGGGTGCTGAGGAGTCTATCATCTTGAAGCACAAGAGCAAGGAGTTCATCGTCATTACCGAGCCTATTACCTTTTGGAGGGTGGTGCCTCCTAGATTGGTTAGATGTCGCTTGGGAGACTCCTACTTCGTGTTGTGGAGTGAACCAAGAAGTTTGTAAGGGCAAGGAGATCGCCTACTTTGTGAAGATTTACCCATAGTGAGGCTAGTCCTTCATGGATGGAAGCCGTTATGGAATAGTCAAGGTTGCTACTTCGTGGATCCTTTTGGGTGGAGCCCTCCGTGGACTCTCGCCACCATTACCCTCTGTGGGTTGAAGACTCCATAAATGTGGATGTACGATAGCGCCACCTATCGGAACCACGGGAAAAATCATCGTGTCTACAACTGCGTTTGATCTTCCTACCCTATCCCTTCTATACATGCTTGTTATTACTTTCCGCCGCTATATACTCTTAGACTTGCATGTGTAGGGTGTACTTGACTTACCATGAAATGCTAAAAACTGTCAACCCTAAAACTTGGTATAGGCAAAACCTTTATTTGGTCAAGTAGTCTAACCACCCCCCTCTAGACATACTTTCGGTCCTACATCAACGGTGAAGCTTTCACGGAAAATTTCCCCAATCCACAAAAGGGGGAGTGTGTATGTTTTGTGTCCTTCCTTTTGCGGGGTCTCGGGTTCCCCATTCATCCATTCCTGAGGGGGTTATTGGAGTTCTATGGGATCCAACTCCATCATTTCACCCCAAGGTCTATTCTGCACATCTCGGGCTTCGTCGCCCTTTGCGAGATGTTCCTGGGCTGCGAGGCACACTTCAAATTATGGAGGAAGTACTTCTGCCTCGTCCCTCGTATTCGGGACAACACAATTTTAGAGGTCGGAGGAGCTAAAATATGCCGCATAGCAGGGACGGGGTATCCAGTGGGAACACCGAAGGTGTGCGAAGAATGGTCTTCGGAATGGTTCTACATCGAGGATGTCCCCCTATTTGATCCAGCTTGGAGGGGTCTTCTCGAATACTCTGACGCCCCTTTGAAGAAAAGGTACATCTAGCGACCGAAAATCTCATCCCAAGAGGATAGCATTGAAGTGCAACGCTTGGCAACGCATATAAGGATACTAGCCCATCACAAGCCGACCAGGATAGACGTCATGGCCGCCGCCATTACTCGGTGCGTTCAACCTCTCTAGCAGAGAATACACCCTTTGTGGCATTACAATGGGACAAGCGACACTACTCGCTCCCGGAGACTGGGCCCTATCGATCAAACAACATTAGCTGCCGCACTTGCCGACCTATACAAAGGGGAGCAAGAAGATTTTATTCGGCTATCGTCCAAAGAGGGCTACTCAAGTCATCCCATCAAATGGGTGAGCATTTTGACTCCGTGACCAGAATTCGGGTTTTTAATTTGTCCCTTTTTGACCGAAGCCTTTAACTTATGTGAACGGGAATGGAGGAGCTTAATCGAGACAGTTAGCTATTCGCCCCCAACCCGAGGACTATTCTTGTGATGACGACCCAGATTTGTCAATTGAACTTGAAGATGGGGTTTTCTACCAGGAGAGCATCGACCGCTCCAAGGTGGCTATCATAGCCGATTACCCCAGATCATTCCCTTCTCCTGCGATACGCAAGAAGAAGAAAAACTCGTCTCGCAAAAGGCAAGCATCCTTCAACGACCCCAACGCGCCGGCTCCTACTCCCAAGCATCGTCGGTCCACGCGACATACATCGGCTACAGCGGCAACGCCTGGACCAGAAAGCAACAGGGATCCGCCAAATGAGCTGGCCGTGGGGACAAGCATGCCCACTCGTTTAACTCAAAGGTACTTTGTTTGGCTATTTTAATTTGTCATCACAACCAATAGGGCCTCATAAGAGTCCTTATGTCAAAATACTCAGGCAAAGAGTTCAACCAACTTCCGCCGAGGTTGTTGCCACGGTATCCGGCGGTGCTCAAAATTCCAGATATTCTACTCATGCCGAAACCGTTGCGGAGGTCCCTATGGTCAATCAGGCCCACGTAGACTCCCGGGATGCGATGTCAGTTACCAAATCCGAGGTAGAGAACGCCATGAATCATTGGCAGCGATGAGAAGCCTTGCTCCACCTAGTGCTTTCTGAACAAGAGTTCAATGCTCTACGCTCGGCGGATGCACACATCAGAGCTGCCCGAGCTAGGTTCGGGGAGGCCATGATACTGATATCATCTAGCCTGCAGGTGAGTAATTGGCTATAAGAGTCCGAACACCTATTCAAACCCAGTAGCCCCCGAGCCTTAAATTGGTCGGAACGACCGAATTAAGGGTCCTCGTATTGTCTTACTACCAATGAAGGCTGGAGGCAGCGAAACGAGCAACTGGCCAAGGAACTGGAGGCAAGCCGAGCACAGGTGGAAACCATGAAGGCTGAATTGGATCACGTGAAGAGTTTTACCCGGGAGGCACATGGTGAGTATACCTGTTCTGCTGATCTTAGTGTATATATTCCCATGCTGACACAAGGGTACTTTGTAGCAGCTGAATCAATAGGGCATTTGCAAAGAGATTTAGATGCAGCCCAAGAATCTTAGCAGTACGCCGAATCCCAACATGAGGCCGACTGCCGTATTTTGCAATGAAACAATGAGGAGAAGAACCGCCTTCAGACGAAAAACAAACAGCAAGCCAAAGAAGTTGAGAGCTTAGAGACTCAATTGTCCCAGGCCCAAGAAGAGAACCATAAATTACAGAGGGGCATGTTCGATAAGTGTGATTCTGACATCGGACAATACTTCTTATATACGAAGTATAATGGGCATGCCTTGATTCATGTATAGGTCTCCTATCCGGGCGACCCAAAGAAGAGATCAAATCGTACCAGGGAAGCCTTCCGAAGGAGCTATCCATCCTCCATGAGCGGGCTCGAAAGGCCATGAAGAGCATGGTAAAAGCGCTATGGTCTACCGAGAAACCTCCAAAGGAGATGACCGAACTGGTTGATCGCTTCAAGGGAGCCCGAAGTAGGTTCGAGCTACGGAAGACATCGGCTTGCCAAGAGGGAGCACCAGAGGCGTGGGCAATGATCAAGACCCGTTATACCGGCCTTAACCCCAAGCGTATGGCTCGGGTTGGGCCGGTAGGGTCAGATGGGCAAGAAGTGCCGCTTCACTTGGTGTATGACCAAGTGATGCCCGCCGCCCGTCTCTCGGAAGGAGATTGCTCCCTAGATACCTTAATAGACAATCTCGATCAGCAGTTAGATGTATGATTATATGTAACTATGTACTAATAATCGAGAAATTGCTCCGTCTGTGTTGTAAACTTTGTCTTAACCGACCATCGACTTCGACCTCCCTTGCTAAGATCTTGGGAGTGTTCCTTATAAAATATCACTTGAGAAGAGTGAATTATGTTCGGGGAACCAGGCAATCCGGCCATTTGGTGCAAACGGACAGAAAGCACACATAGAGATATGTTATATTACTGCTTAGCGTAAGAAACATCTTCCGAAGAAAATAGTACCTGTATCGATAACTTTCTTCACGGTGCTACGTAAATCGTAGGTAGTAAGGCCGTATACTGCTAGTATGCGACTAATGGCTTTTGTGAGAAAAGAAGCCCGAATAATGGTGCTAACGACCATAGTCCGATTTGTTGCTTTCGTTGTAGCCGACCAATTGTCTGCTGAAGATAGCTAGCTTTTGGCTTCACCTGTGTGAGGTACGTATCCAGATGACCCAGTCGTAACAATCGCAGAGGTGCTCCCTTTACCCTCGAGCCAAACAATCGGGAACATAGAGGATAAGCACAGGAACGAGGCAACCCAGCTTGGCAAAAATCTTAGTTCGAATTGATGCATATAATGGCTTAAAATCGACAAGGGAAACATGCATACACAATAAATGTGAATATATGCTTAGAGTATAAAAGCATTGGCTTCGGGAAGCCCCCAGGTGTTGTGTTTGGATTTAACAATTAAGGTTGTAAGCCGAAAATCTTAATACAAGATCGGTTGAGCCGAACATAGAGTTGGGAAGAAAAGGAAAAAATCCAAACCTGCCAAAAAATCAAGGTGGGAGGGAAAGGAAAAATAAATGAAGAAAAAGAAAAGAACAAGGAGGTAAAATGTAGAGAGTATGATGGCACCGGTTTATCCATAGAAGCGCCAAAGACGAGTTGCATTCTATGGGTTTGGTTTAAGGCGGTTATCCGACGGGTTTCGAAGACGGTAAGCCCCTCCCACGAGTACTTCATCGATTATGAAGGGGCCCTCTCATTTGGGGTTGACTTTATGCTTCTGCTTCTTCGAGATCCATACAACGAGTTCACTCACATTATACGCTTTTGCCCTGACCTCCCTACTACGGTAACGTTGGGCCTGCTGATGATAAAAAGTAGAGCGAGCCCGAGCTATGTCGCGCTCTCCTTCTAAGGTGTCCAGGTTGTCCTGCCGATCTAACTTGGCTTCCTTTTCCTCGTACATGCGCGCCCTTGGTGCATCGTGAATAATGTCACAAGGGAGGACTGCTTCTGCCCCATAGACCATAAAGAATGGTGTGTATCCTGTTGACCTGTTCAGGGTGGTGCGCAGGCCCCATAGAATAGAGTCGAGCTCCTCCACCAAATGACAGTCGGACTCATGAAGAGATCGGACCAAACATTGCTTAATGCCGGTGATGATGAGACTGTTTGCTCGTTTGACTTGTCCATTGGTCTGCGGATGATACATCGATGCGTAATCGAGCTTGATGCCCATTTTTGCGCACCGGTCTTTGGCCTCTTAGGTTGTGAAGTTGGATCCATTGTGCGTTACTATACTGTGCGAGAAGCCGTAGCGGTGTACCATGCCGGATATAAAGTCGATTACTGGTTCAGACTTGGCTGATTTGACAGGTTTCACCTCTATCCATTTGGTGAACTTGTCAACCATGACCAGTAGGTATTTATTCTTCTTGGTCCCCCTTTAAGTGGCCCGACCATATCCAGCTCCCAGACTGCGAAAGACCAGGTGATCAGAATAGTCCGAAGAGCTATTGGGGGCATGTGACTTTGATTTGCAAAAAGTTGACACCCCACGGAGTGTTTGACAAGTGACCGAGTGTCTGCTCGAGCAGTGGGCTAGAAGAAACCATCCCGAAAGGCCTTGCTAACTAAGGCTCTTGCTACAGCGTGATGGCCGCCCATCCTTGCGTGGACTTCGGCTAAGAGCTACTGTCCTTCTTCCTCAGATATGCACCGCTGTAGTATTCTGGTGGTGTTTTTCTTGTATAACTCACCCTCATGGACTTTATAGGCTTTGGATCACCAAATTATGCGTTGTGCCTCCGTCTGATCGCCGGGGAGTTCTTTGCAAAGAAGGTAGGCAAGGAAGGGCTCGGTCCATGGCGCGATTACCGCCATGACCTCATGAGCCGAAGGCATCTCGTCCATTACGGAGCCGCTGATGATTTGGTCGTCTGGTTCATATATAGGGGGAACAACCTCTTCCGCGCTGGTTAGACCGACACCCTTAAGATCATCCTGCCAAACCACTGATGGCTTAAAGAGCCGTTCTAGGTAAGTGTTTTTTGGGACGGGGTCGTATTTGGCCCCCATGCGGGCCAGTACGTCGGTGGCTTGGTTGTTGTCTCTAGCAACGTGGTGAAATTCTAACCCCTCGAACCGTGCGGATATCTTGAGGACGGCGTTTCTGTATGCCGCCATCTTTGTTTTTTTGGCATCGAATCCGCTGTTGATTTGGTAGATGGCCAAGTTGGCCTCGTACCTCCAACCGTTGTATGTCCATTGATGCTGCCATCCGAAGACCATGCAAAACTGCTTCGTATTCGGGTGCATTGTTGGAATCGGTATACATGATCTGCAACACATATCAAACGTTGTCGCCTATGGGGGATGTGATAATAACTCCATCCCCCAGTCCGGCCAAAGTTCAAGATCCATCGAAGTACATCGTCCAATGGGAGTATGTATTATATTCCCTAGGGAGCTGGGCCTCTGTCCATTCGGCGAGGAAATCTGCCAGTACCTGAGATTTGATAGCTCATCGTGGCTTGTAGGCAATTTCAAAGGGAAGGAGCTCAATAGCCCACATGGCTATGTGGCCGATGGCGTCCCTGTTGTTGATTGTATCGTTCGGGGGCACTTCGGAGGCCACGCCACGATGTGAGTCCAGAATTACGGGTTCCGAATTGTGTGCTAGACCAGGGACCGATACCGGTCTGTCTTTGGAGCGAACTTCAGGGTCTGGGCTACCAACAGGTCTTGATGATCAGAGATTGGGGTATATACCATTTTTAATTCCGGTCACTGGGAGGACGAGCCCCCAGTTGGACACTCGACGGTGGCGACTAAGTGGGTGACCATGGGAGTAAGGACCTCCCTATCATCGGGTTTAATCCCGAACCGGTCATAGATCGGGGTCTGATCGTCAGTCATACGCATGCTCTGAATCCGATCAAATAGATCATTTAGAAATGAGGCGAAGGTAGGATGCGTGTCACTGAAGCGAGTGGGGTCGATGTGCGGCGTCACGGTTCCGGAGTCGCACGAAAGCAGATCCGGGTCCTGTTCGGCCATAGTAGATCCGGTCACAACGACTGGATTGGGCGTTCTAGGCAGCCCGAGGGGATAGTCTCCTTAGATGTGGGGCCCGTTATCTCTAGCGTTGAGGCGTCGGGATTTTCGGGCTCCTACATAAGAGTTGAGGGTCCTATCAAGACAAATTCTCACCATGAATCAGCGAAAAATTCTAAGGTTTCGAATCTGATCCCTTGATCATGGGAGAAGCTTCCAATCTGGCCTAGGTGGCCAGTCAAGTTGGCATGCGACAAGACATCACCGCCTGTGAAGATCTTATCAGGGATGAAAACACCATGGCTGCAGATCTCATTGCTTGAGACAAGGCGAGCCATCGATTCCTTTGGCGATCACATCAGAACTCTCAATGAAAGCACCAATGTCGGTGTCAAAACCGGCGGATCTCGGGTAGGGTGTCCCGAGCTGTGAGACTAGGATAAATGGTAACAGGGGACGAAGGAGACAATGTTTACCCAGGTTCAGGCCCTCCTATGGAGGTAAAACCCTACGTCTTACTTGATTATATTGATGGCATGTAGGTTACAGAGTTGATCTACCTTGAGATCGAATAGCTAAACCCTAGATGAGTTGTCCTCCTCTACAACCTAAAACCCTCCGGCTTATATAGACGCTGAGGGTACTTAGGGATTACACATGGTCGGTTACACATTGAAGGAAAAAACACACCTATCTATTGCCGAAAACCTAGAGAGCACGCCAGGACTCCTTGAAGCTTCCATCCTGGCGATGGGGCCTTCTATTATCCAATGCTCATCCATCAGCCCACATAGTCCGGCCCATGAGAAATAGGTCGGCTATCCGAGGACCCCTTAAACCAAGACTCCCCGAGAGCCAAAACGGACTTCGTATGAGGAAGATATTTTTTTTACCGAACACTATGCAAAACAGATTTCAATCCGAATTCGGATATGAGTTGAGTCTAGGTAGATCTGAAATTTGTTTAATTATCTTCTCTCCTTTTTCTCTTTCACTTTTTCTACTTTTTTTCTTCTGTTTTCTCTCTCTCAGTTTTTTCTTCTCTCCAACAAATTAGATAAGATGCAACTTGGATTAAGCGTAGATGTGAACGACCTCAAGTGTGACAATGACCGATGGGAACAGGTGGTGGAAATAGATGGATGGTGGTGGGTGACAATGGAAGGGATGATGACAACATGGTGGTGGTATATGGTAGTAGTGATGAAGATGGAGCGGCGGTGCCATGACAACTTGTGAACATAACTCAAAACTCTAAAAGACTGGACGATAAGACCAGCAACTGGACACGACGATGCAACCGCAAATTCAACAAATCAAGACACTGAACAAAAAATTGCAAAAAGGCTAAGATTGGCTTGGATATGAGAATCTAAACCTAATAATTTTTTGGTGGATTTTTCGTGGACTTTAGGTATGAAGAACAAATGCGATCTAAACTGCGAAAAACTGGTAAAATCTCACTGAGCAACCTGAAAACCGATACCACTTAATACTACTTGATAGAGGTGAGGGTCCCGTTCTTTCGATGAGGTGATAACTATCTATTTGGTGGAGACGACTTTGATGATACGATTACAAACGTGCACAACATTATTCCTTAGAAATCGCTAAACCAATCTCTAAGAGGTTATTGACCACACCGAAGCATGATCAACATGACCACAAAGGTCTATTCCTGCAAGCAATCGAAGAATAAGCAAGAATATGATAATGTAATCTGAATATTGTGAATATAGATGAAGTATTGATAAGGGTGGGGTTCCTAAAGCGGTCTTCGTCGGGTCGTTGGACACAAACGAAGTACTCGAAGTTGCAATGACTAACTTTTAACTAAAGAAAATCCAAAGAAAAAGCTACTATTTGATCTACTTATATAGGATAAAGGGGTGGCGTCCAAGGAGGTGGGAGGACATCCCAAGGCAGTCTAAAACTAACCCTAGGTCGTACAAGGCCCATGGGCCCAAGTGAAGGTGATGCAACACCTTTGGACTTGTAGTTTGACTCGGAATCTGCTGCAACGTCAAATTGTTTCGTCAGTATCTCCACGCTCAGGATGAATGTTAAGGTGATTCCAATTGGGCTGGAATGCATATGAAATCTACTTTTCAAGAAAAAAATAATCACCCAATTCGGAGTTTGGATGAAAATGTTCTTGGAGTTTTGATAGACGTGTGTTTGTGAAGTCCGAATATGAGTCCAGAATGTGAGAGACTTGGACTCTATCTTCTCTTGGGCTAAAAGTGACATGAGCGAACTTCTTGAACACCACCTAATTACATCCTTTGACGTGAAAGGACCTTGTGAATAGAACCCAACCATTTCCTCTTCCTTTGTCACCACACGTGGTTCATACAAGTTTTCGGCCATTATGCATTTAGGCATACAATAAATATAGGTGAAGTATTGTTGTTCCGGATAACACAAATAAACTATTGCATAATTCTTATAAGAAATCACCTCACAAATATGCACGTATGCAATATTTTTGGTCGTATCCAAGGTAGACATGTCCTCATCAGTGTATATAGTCTTAGCCACAAAGCGGTAAGTGAGAGAGAGATACAAGGCCCAAGTCCAACGGTTGCAGACAGGCAGGTGCCGGATGTCCGGAGGACGTCGGTCGTCTGGTGGCTCGGGAGGGTCCAGACGTCCGGAGCACACCGGACATCTGACGGTTTGTCTCTAGTCGGGTGGCGCCGGATTTCCAGTAGCTGTTGGTCGTCCGGTGGCTGGAGTCTGTGGGACGTCCGACCGCTGTGGGGTGTCAGACGTTCGATGGGTGTCGGTCGTCCGGCCATTGTAGACATCACAACTCCATCTTCGTCCGTCTCCTCTTCCAAGCTTCCCTCATGGATGATGTAGTTGTTCCTTGGCGCTTGCACTCCTCCTCGTCATGCGTGAAACTCCCACAATACCTATTCATGCACACGAGAGGAGTGTCAAGTAGTTTACCATCCTCGAAGGGGTCAAGTGAGCACGTGTAAAGGAGATGATTCACCTTATTTAAGTTGAGACAACATAGCACGTGTCACTTGCAAAACGGACTCTTGTCATGATGATGTCCATAGGATGCTCCGCATCACAATTGAAGTTTATAAAGCCAAGATCGAAGCTATTGAGAGTTGGCGGTAGCCCAAAACGGTCACACAAGTGTGGAGGTTTCTTGGTCTTGTTGATTCCTATAGGTGTTTTGTGAGAGATTCCAGCACCATTGCTGCACCTCTCAGCGAGCTTACAAAGAAGGACGTGCCTTTTGCTTGGGGTACCGCACAGGAAGAAGCCTTTACGATATTGAAAGATAAGTTTACACATGCTCCTTTCTCCAACTTCCCGATTTTAATAAGACTTTCGAGCTAGAATGTGATGCTAGTTGAATTGGATTAGGAGGTGTGTTATTACAAGATGGTAAACATGTTGCGTACTTTTCTAAAAAATTGAGTGGGCCCAGTCTGAATTATTCTACTTATGATAAGGAATTAAATGCCCTTGTTCGGACTTTGGAAACATGGCAACATTATTTATGTCCCAAATAATTTGTTATGCATTCTGATCATGAATCTTTGAAACATATTAAAAGTTAAGAAAAATTGAACCATAGACATGCTAAATGGGTTGAATTCATTGAGACTTTCCCTTATGTCATCAAACACAAGAAGGGTAAAGAAAATGTGATACGGGGCAAACACGTAGGTATCGATCTTTCACAAAAGTTGAGGGATTCCATGAAGAACACGGGGAAGAACAAGGAGAAATCACAAGAGGAAACAAAGAACAAGCCCAATCACACATCCACTAGACTCAAAACCACACAATATCCACAAGGTACAAGAACAACAAATGGAAAGAAGGATACATGGTAGAGTTCATCCCAAATCCCATGGGGAGATGGGGCCTTGATATCCCGAAGGATCTTCCCTAGATAGGGGCCTTAACATCCATAGGATCTTCTCATGTAGAGGTAGCAACTCCAAGGGAGAAGGCATATGGAAGGAGCAATGCTCAACTAGTCTATGAGCTAAACCATTGCTATCCCTAGAATGGAGGTGGGGGAAGAGTATATATAGTCTTAGCTACAAAGGGGTAAGAGGGAGAGAGATACAAGACCATGGGTCGCGGTTGTGCACAGATGGGTCTAGACGTCCTGAGGCTCCTACAAATATGATACTAGTGGGACAAGAGCATCACCTTAACCTATTTTACCTTTGTCATTCCACCCATGTGGTGTATGTGAGGTGGGTGAAACCAACTCATGGTCATCTTCAATGTGTGTGTGGGGGGGGTGCATCACATTCCACCATGGCCATCATCTTGTCCAAAGAAGGACAAAGTCATGGAGGATCAGTGCATCATCAAATATGGGACCTTGCACCAAATGAGAAGACATAATAGAGGTAGAGGTTAAGTTGCTATAAATCGAAATGGCCTCAAATGCCCTATCAACTACCTCACTCGCTCTATGTGGTGGTGGCTCACTCAATCCCTCTAGGTAGGTGCACTTAAAGTCACATATGGTGGAGTCACTCATCTCACCCAATTGGTGGGGGTTGTGGCTCTCCTCACATGGAAAATGTGGCAACTCATCATATATAGGGCTTGTGGTGGTCACACTCATCTTCCCATAGGAAATGCACCCAGTGTCACATATGGTGGAGTCACTCATGACACTCATGTGGTGGTGGCTCTCCTCACATGGAAATTGGGGCATATTGTCATATGTGGGTGTCGTAGAGATGTGGGTGAAAACATATCCATGCTCAACTCCTTTCGCCACCTTGGTTGAAGGGATAATCACATGCTCAACTTCCTCGTCGCCGTCGTCGTGGATGAAGTCCGAAGATGGCACTTCATCACTCACCTCCATGACCGAAGGGAATTCACATGCTCGACCATCTTCCTTGGGATGCTTCCAAAGATGGAAGGGTCATCCATGAGTGTAGCCGATCGCCTTGATCTTGGCGTGGAAGCTTGTCCTTGGTGGTGTTCTTGGTTGTCGTACACTTGTTTCTTGGAGGTGGCTTGCCCTTCGCGATGATGTAGATCACGAGCGGGATGGTTGTCATGACGGTCGCCTCGAAGATGAGGACGTGGCCGCCTAGTTCTTGCATCTGATGGGCGATCCAAGGATGTGTGGCTTGAGCGTCTCCACCTTGAAGATGACGAAGGGGGAGAAGACTTGTAGTTGGCCACCATGTGTCGAAGTTGCTCCATGTGTGTGTAACAGCCCGAGACCGACGCTCCAAAAGATTCCCCTTTTATTCCATTGTCATCGTGTGAGTCGTTTGGTTGTCCCATTCATCATAGCATCATTCACATCTCTACATAGCATCGTCACTCGTTTTCGAAAACTTGCATCTTTTCGTAGTTACCGGTTCTCTCCATTCGCGTCGTTGACCCTTTTGAGACTAACTACACACACACGCACCCACGGCATCATTAAAAAATGTTTTAAAACCGTGTGAAAAATATTCTGGGATTGGGTCAAAACTTGGCGTGCGGTGTGGTTTTATTGTAGGTATACCGCCTGCCAAATGTCATCGCAATCGGAGGTCGTTTGATACCCGGACAAATTCCCTAACCCTAAGCCCCCTATCTATAAATAGACAACCCCAATGCCTAAAATGGGGAAAACCCTAGCCCCTCCTCATTTTCCGTGTCGCCAGCCGCTCCCACCTTGCAGCCGTCGCCACCACACATCGTTTGCCATGCCGATGCAATGTGTTGCTGTCCCTTGGCGAGCCCAGCGACGCCGCTTCAGCCTTTCTCTGCGCGCCACGTGGCCTCCCCATTGCCCCAACTCCACCCCAATGCCGTGGCCCATCGGGGCCCAGGCGAGGCCTGCCTCGGGCTGAACCGGGCCCGAGGTCATCCCTGAGCGCCCGCACCTCTCGCTCATAGCCGCGTCGCCCAGGAGCCGCTAGCCGCCGCCGCACTTCACTTAGCTCACGACCGACCACCGCACTTTGCTTCGCTGGTGACCGGCCGCCGGCGCCCCCACCTCGTCGGAGTGACCTGTGCCGAAGACCTCGCCCACATCGCCCTGCCTCGGGTCGCCTGTAGCCCCGCCTTGTCCTTGCCGCTGCTCGCCGCCTCGAGCTCGCCGGCCAGCCGCCGCATCACGCCGTCCCATGCCATGGTGGCCGGAGCTCGAGTGTCGCCAGACCTCGCCTCATCGCCAGCCTCTCCTCCGGCCAGATTCGGGCAGGAGGCCCCGGATCTGTCCGCCCCCACTGGCCTCCTCCCCGTCCGGCTGCCGCATGGCACGCCGGAGACGCGCCGACCGACCACCTCCTGCGCCCTTAGATCTGGACCGCCCCGTCTCGGGACTGACCCGAGCCCCTATCCAAATGGCCCGAGCCGTATGGCTGGATCCCGCCGTCCACATTGGTCCCCAGGTGAAAACAACTAAGTCTGGAAATGCCAGTTTTTACTGCATCATTGCATTTTTGTGTGCCTCGTATCTCGTGAATCGTGCATCGGATTTTGAAGTGTAATATATGAAATTTGATCTACTCAACATGCTCTACATGATGGATGAATTGTAATGAGCATTAGGATGCATTTGATTGATGTAATATCTGTTGCAAAAGTGCATCTCATCGTAATAGACGAATCTTTTATTTTATTCAATGTTGTTTGGATGATTGCATCTCAATAGTAGGTCTTTTGCATGTGGTGTCTTCATGCGTATTGCCCTATGTTATGTATACTATAATATCATGCCTCTGGTTGCTAGGTAGGAGTTCATTATCATGTATATTTATTGCTCTCAAGTGGCTACCGCGTTAAAACTGAAATCTGTTAACGTTAAGTTCCATTTTGCGGAGGTCGTATTAAGCATTCCATGCCTCCTTTGAGTTGTGTCTTTGGAGGTTTTGTAGTATGCCATGTCTACTTGTTGTTGATAGGTTTTACATGCCTTGAATCTTATGCTTGGCCGTAGATTTCACCATGCGAACATGTCTAGAATCTGTAATATTTTGTTGCTGTCTTGCCATGTGTTTTCCTATTGATCTACAACTCCTTTGGGGTTGGTGCAATGTAGTTATTTGTAGTGCATAATGTCCTATATCATGCTGTCAAATTTCATGTCAATATATGCCCTGTAGCATATAGTTTCACTTCAGCCAATATGCCTTTGTGATAAAAACTGCTCTGTTAAAAAACCGTGATTTTCACTGTCCAAATCTGCTACATTTTATTGCCATGTTGTGAGCTTCCTACCATGTGTTCCATGCCTCTTTTGAGTGTGATATATTAAGATGAATTGAAGTGTGTGTTATATGCTACAGCCCCATGTCTTGTTTGTGCATTGTAGAATCTTGCAGCGTATTGTTTTCATGCATGCAAAATGCTATCATGTTGTTTTGGGCAGATTTCTACTAAAACTTGTATTGGTGATTGTGGTTGAACCGTAGCTCTATTTTGGGCATGTCATATATGAATATTGCTTAGAATTTCATGTAGTATCATATTATAGTGCTGCATCCATGTTTTTAAATGCTTGTGGTTGTCATTTTCATGCATTTTGGTAAAAAATTTCCATGTTTAGAAAATATTAAATATGGTTAGTTTAGATCTGGATCAATTTCTAAATTAACATATGGGGTCCTACCGGAAATACTATATGTTGTTGCCGACCTCATTTAAGATGCCTAGTTAGTGGAGTTTCATTATGCTTCACCTTCTTGCCATGTTTAAACAACATTTAATATTGTTGTGTACCTAAACGGGAGTGAACTAAGTAATTCAAATATGGAGTTTCGTCAATATGCAACTCGTTACGTATTGAGCTTCACTTATTGTGTAGTATTTGATTGTTGTGCTTTGCGATGCCTTGTATAATTAAATGGACATGTATCATATTGGTTTGCGCATCATGTCATGCATATGTTGTGGTGTATTTTGTGTCGATTGTTGTTTCAGATTGTTCCTTCTCGATAGAGTTCCGAAAGCGCTGGGAGTGTGAGGATTAGTTCAACTACGTTGGCTCATCTTCTTGATGGACTCGTTCTTCTTCCAAGTGGGATCTCAGGCAAGATGAACATTCCCCTGGATAACACTACTATCATTGCCATGCTAGTTGTTTTGCTTCTATCGTTATGCCATGTTACCTACCACTTGTATGTCAAGCCTCCCAACATTGCCATGATAAGCCTCTAACCCCTCCACATCCCAGCAAACCTTAATTTGGCTATGTTACCGCTTGATCAGCCCTTCGTATATCATTTCTAGTTGCATGTGCAATTGCTTCCATGTGATAACATGGATATTTTGAGATATCACAATATTATTGCTATTTAATTTAATGCACATATATACTTGGTAAAAGGTGGAAGGCAGACCGGTTGTACCGGAGGTAGGACCGGTTGTACCGGTAATGAGACATCAACCGGGACAACTGGGGTTGCACCAGTCCTAAACCGCACCATAACAGAATCCTGGCTGGGGGTCACGCTGTTGTTGGCGATGGTTGCCCGGTTGTACCGCCTGGCCGGTTGTTGACCGGTTGTACCGCTAACTTCGGTGCTGGCACAACTCCTCTTCTTCCTTCTCCGCTTCCACACTTCCCTTACAGATGGTGTAGTCGTACGCAGGTACTGGCACTCCTCCTCATCATCCATGGAACTCCGGCAATACCTATGCATGCACACGGGAGGAGTGTCAAGTAATATACCATCCTCGAAGGGGTTAAGTGAACACGTGTAAAGGAGATGATTCACCTTTATGTATGTGACATAGTCGTGGCACGTGTCACTTGCCAAATGGACTCTTGTCATGGTGATGTCCGTAGGATGCTCCGCATCACCATCGGAATCATGTCCATCCAATCTGACAAGAAGGACACAATCATACATGTGGACAAGATGTATCAAGACGCGATAGCTGTTGAGGTTGTAGAAACCCCAGCTCCTACCAAGGAATCAAAGAAAGCAAAGAAGTCTAGCAGGGACGCCGACAAGGACTCCAAGAAGCAAGCCTCTTGGGAGTGCGCTGCACCCCACGATGACCTGCCATAAAGTTAAGCTAGCAAGAGGTCTGAGGTCACCTATCCCGAGACAAACAAAATCCCGACAGGGCAGGATGGTAATGATGGCATGTTCACCATCAGTGCCACTCGTAATGACAAATAAGAAAGCGCACTCGTTACTTTCCTATGGGTGAATGTCGATGTGTTTGCTTGGCAACCATCTGACACCCGCGGTGTTCCCAGGGAGGTAATTGAGCACCACCTGGATTTCTGCCCTCATGCCTGGCTCGTCAAGCAAAAAGTTAGGAAGCAAGCCTTGGAGCGGCATCATTTCATCATCGAGGAAATCAAGAAGCTCGAAGCAGCTGGTTTGGTAAGAGGAGTATTGCATCCAACTTGGTTAGCCAACCCGGTAGTGGTGTGCAAGGCGAATGGGAAATGGAGGCTTTGCATAGATTTCACTGATTTGAACAAAGCATGCCCAAAGGACCCTTTTCCCTTGTCGCGCATCGATCATATTGTTGATTCCACTTCCGGTGTGACTTGCTTTCCTTCTTGGAAGCATACTCCGGATACCACCACATATTCATAGCCAATGAGGATGAGGAAAAGACCGCGTTTATCACTCTGTGTGGCACATACTGCTTTGTACGTATGCCCTTCAGGTTAAAGAGCGCCGGTTCCACCTTTGCAAGGGTCATGCAGATTGGACTTGAATCTCAGTTGCAAAGAAATGTGGAGGCTTACATGGATGACATCGTAGTCAAAACCAAATATGAAGCAACTCTCATACTAGACTTGGAAGAGACTTTTATGAACTTTTGCAAGATCAATCTGAAGCTCAACCCTGAGAAGTGTGTGTTTGGTGTCCCATCCGACAAGCTGCTTGGGTTCTTTCTATCTCAGTGAGGAACCCTGAAGCCACTGGCAGGATAGTTGAGTGGGTGCTAGAGCTGTTGAGTTTTGGATTGAAGTATGAGAGCACTTCCACAATTCAGAGCAGGGTGTTGGCGGAGTTAATTACAAAATGGACATCCACGCCAGAGGAAGAGGTTCCAGAGACAATTGTCCCCAACAAAGAAGTGCCTAAGGATTAGATCATGTATTTTGACGGTGCTTTCTCACTCCAGGGCGCCGGAGCAGGCATGCTCCTTGTCGCCCCCACCGGGGAGCACCTCAAATATGTGGTTCAAATGCATTTTCCACGGGAGGAAGCCACCAACAACACCGCTGAGTATGAGGGGCTCCTTGCTGGACTCAAAATCACGATGGAGTTGGGAATCAAGAAACTTATCATCCGACAAGATCCTCAACTCGTGGTGAAGCAAGTCAACAAAGATTATCAATGTCCGTTGATCAAAGCAAATGTGGAAGAGGTGAGGAAGCCGGAGGAGCACTTTGATGGGTTGCAAGCAGAGCATGTGCCACGTGTCAAAAATAGCATCACTGGTCTTCTATCAAAGTGCGCCACGTAGAAGCTTCCTATGGAACTAGGAACTTTTGTCCTCCGCCTCACTCAGCCATTAGTATACCCATCAGCAATGACTAGGAACAAGAGAAAGCTGAACTCCAGCAAGCATTTCTCGACAGAGCTTCCTGAAGCCGCTGGTAGAGAGGCTGCCTAGGGAAGTCCCGTTTCGGTTGGTGAGCAGCTCCCTCATGTAGACCCCTAGGTTCTTGCGATTGAGGTAAGCGCTCCCACGAATGAGGGAATGCCTTTAGTCCTCGTTGTCGAGCCACATGCTCCAACTTGGGCACAACATATAGTCCACTTCCTTCAAACAGGAGAAATTCCCGAAGAACAAGAAGAAGCCAAAAAAGTAGCCCATCAGCCAAGTATTTACCAGTTTGTCGATGACACCCTATACAGAAAAAGACCAAACGGTGGTGCATTTGCCGAGAAGATGGACTAAAGTTGTTGGTAGAGATTCCCGGAGGCATATGTAGGTCTCACATTGGATAAAGGGCCCTTGTCGGAAAAGCCTTCCGACACGGTTTCTATTGGCCCACTGCCCTCAAAGATGCAAATGATCTGGCTACCAAGTGTGAAGCCTGCTAGTTCCATTCCAAGAATATCCATCAACTAGTGCAAGCTCTCCAGACGATCCTCTATCCTGGCCATTCTCGGTCTAGGGGCTCGATATTTTGGGCCCCTTTACCCACGCTATTGGGGCTTTGAATTCTTGTTCGTAGCAATCGACAAGTTCACGAAGTGGCCTAAGGTGGAACTAGTGAGAAAGATGACTGTGCAGTCATCTATCAAGTTCATGACAGGACTGGTGTGCCATTTTGGAGTACCCGACAGAGTGATTACCGACAATGGCACCTAGTTCACGAGTCGCGCCTTCATGCAATACATGGATAGATGAGCTACTGGTGGTTCTTTGGTCCCTCGGAACGACACCGAATCGAGCTACCGGCCTAACGCCCTTCTCCCTAGTGTATGGGGCGGAAGCAGTTCTCCGCACAGAACTCATATACAAGTCACCTCGAATACTTGCCTACGATGAAGTAGAGTAAGAGCAGCTTCGACATGACGATGCCATGCTCCTCGAGGAAGATCGTCTCTGGGTCGCTGTGCGTGCCGCATGCTACCAGCAAGTCCCGCGTCGCTATCATAGTCGCAGGGTCCATGCCTGTAGCCTTGAGGAAGGCGACCTTGTCCTTAGGTGCATTCAGTCCGCCAAGGGTACCAACAAGTTGACGCCGAAGTGGGAAGGCCCTTACCGGGTAGCACGAGGCACCAGACCTGGCACAGTCTATTTGGAGACCGAGGATGGCATCAAAATGCTTAACTCATGGAATATTGAGCATCTTCGTAAGTTCTACCCATGAGGGGCGGCTATTGGGCTTAGTCCTCGATAGTCACCTTTTGTACAAGCCTTGTCATAGTTGCATGTAATGCTTTGTACAAAGCCAGGCACAGACCATGCACAAGCAATAATAAAGCTAGGTATTGCATCATACCATCGCATTGCATCTTCACTATGCATTTTATGATTGTAATGTTATCGCTTTTAAGTTCTAGAAATTTGCTAGAGTACTTGATGAGCCTATAATCCTCGTTGTCGCATTCTCTCTCTCTTCGGAGGATAGAGGCCTCTTGCCATATGTGTTTGACCATCAGGACAACAAGGAAGGAGGGCAGAAAAACAAGGATGACAGCTCATGTACTCCAGGAAGGAATACTGCTTGAAAATATAAGTCTAATTGCATATTCCAAGTTCTATGTCGTTCGCTCCCTTAAGGAAACCATTGCTATTCTTTTGACTGTGCACAATGGATTCCTTCACTCAATGGCAACCCTTGTCGGGACGAGCCGTCCCCCAGCTCCTGTCGCTTATCAGCTCTGGGGGGCAGCACCGATACTGATAAGGGGCCTTACCAGGGAACAATACTAGACTGCTGCCGGGGTCTCCCTCCCCCTTTGGCGCTCGTGGTTAAAACTGACACGACAAATGGTTCCATGCGACAAGGACAAACATACTTACACAGTTCAAACAAATGAAGAAAGTAATAGTACTTAAGGAAGGGAAATATCATTTCTTTCATTCATTTTCACTACAAAATGGATAGAAATTACATTCTGATTAGCTAAAATTTGGCAAGTGCCTACATCTTTTGATTTATGAAAGGATAAGTGCCCTATAATGCCTTTCTTGTCCCTCTCCAGGGTGAGAGAGTCGCAAGCGGCTGCGGGGAGGGCCACGCAACCTGATGACGAATTCTAGCACCATACCTTTAGTATGTCCAAGCGTTGGGGGAGGATCCGCTAGTGGAGGAGGATCAGATGCAACACTTTGCCTCTCCGGTCGCGAGCCCCGCACCGGCCTCGGGCTCTTCCAGCGCTCCCACCACGCGCGGTGGAGCCGCCCTCCGCTAGCACGGCTGAAGTGGCGGCATGATCCCAAAGGGAGGCTCTTGTCGTCGCGGCAAAAGCTAGGGGTCGTCCTCGTCCCCTTGTCTTGGGGCTGGCTGGTGCGGCCAAAGATGGGAGGAGAAGGGAATGGATAAGCATCGCCTGTGGTGACCTCCCAATTTAAAGGGGAGGACATGGGCGCTAGCTCTCCTCCGCTCGAAGGAGGCCGCCCATCTCCACCAATCCCACTACCCACGTTCACAGGCGAACAGGCAACCGCCCCATCGCTCCAATCCGTGGCACCGTAGTTTCTGCCACTCCCAGGCCTTCAAGCAATGCATATCCACTGCAAACTCCCTGCAATGCATGCGGCACAGGTGGGGAAACGGCCTGAAGTCGCGGGTGAGTGCTGACTTGAAAGCTGGCAGTTACTCCCTCACATTACGCACCTGTGCATAAATTTTGGGCCTGACCCAACGGCACTGGGCGAGCACATGCAGGATAGACCCGGGGGCTCCTGTCCGTGCACTAGGAAAGTGGTACCCAGTGGCCCTGACTTATGCACAGGAAGTAGTAGCAGAACCCATCAACACAAGAAGATAAAACTAGCAGCCATGACCAAGACTCCGGCAGAGGCGACCTACGCAGGCCAAGCAACGCCGACAAGGTCAAAACAATGGCCCAGGATGGGCACATGTCGCGTCAAGCACGTCCCCGGTGCCTGCCAGGGACCGAAGCGCATACATCTCCAGGAAGACAAGGCAAGCCATCCAACGACAGGCGCGGGCCGTTCGGCCACCGATCCACCTCATCACAACGCTAGTCACTCTCTCTAAGCATGTGGCGACACGCTGGAAGACATATTATGCCCCCTTGACACCCGTCCATAGGCGTCTCAAGATGTGGTGCAATAGTTAGCTAAAGCGTGGTAGAAGCTTGCCGGAATGCTTCCCGGCACGCCACCTAGACTAGCATTTATGGCATTTTGTCCTAAGTGCGAAAGTTAGGTATGATAGCACCATTAGCTATCTAATCATGAGACAGTGTATGTTTTGCCACTGTGGTTGCCCATTGAGCTATAAAAGAAGGACCAAGGCAACCTAGCTGAAGATTCGGACCTTTGGACACTTGTACTCAAGCAGCAGCTCCCCCAAAGGCAAGCCTTGTCGGTTTTGAGTGTTGCGTGTGCTTCATGCTCCTCTGATCAATCCACCAAAGCAGGAGTAGGGTTTTACGCTTCACAGCGGACCGAACCCGGGTAAAACACCAGCGTCCTCATCATCTTGCTGCCTCACTATGTCCGCTCTTTGTGCATGCGACCTCACCGCTTTCGAACCACAAAGGGGTCCGTGGCCCCATAGGTGATCAGGTGCATCAAGCCCCAACAAGAGGTTGTTGTCAGGGTTGGTAGTGGGAAATACCTAATCCGATGGATTAGGACAGGCGCATGGAATGTGTTGTGAGGTGGTGCGTTGGCGACGTTCGCTAGCCAGGATTGCCTCTCCTTCCATGTTGTTCTCCCAGCTACCTCTTATTCCTTTGCCACGCCATGGGACGAGTGTCATTAAAGCTGCTGGAATCCCACCTCTCCTGCCACGCGCCCCGACCAGCTCCACCTAACCACCTGCCCGCTTGACACCTAAGTGGATGTAGACAATCAGCTTGGCTGGGTGGAGCGATGGCTTGGCGGGCTGAAGTCTTGCCGGGAGGCGCTTGGGGTTGGGTTACCTTGATTGGCAGGGAGGCTTGCCGTCTTCTTTGGTCTTTGCTTTGGGTTGCTCAGAGGTTGATGTGAGTCCGTCAAGGGCTTGCAGGCCTGGGGGCTGCGGCGTTTCGTGCTCAAGTCTGGGTACCGAGGACCCCAGTTCTTAGTACATCGACACCTTCTTATCAACATATGATCAAGATCAATACTTGCATCTACTCATAGAACCTCTCATGGTGCCATTGTTGGGAAACATAGTAGAAAACAAAAAATAGTCGCCCTACAATCAACCTAAATCAATATGAATATGCATTAACAGTTTGGGTACAAATGTTACCGATTCTGAGTTGTAGCAGAAGAAGAAGATTCGTTGTACGTCACACTTGGAGTCCCTCGATCCTTTAATGAACGACCCTGCAAACCGCCCAAGGGTAAGTAGACCACAAAAGTTGTTAGAAAGGATCAAGACCGAAGAAAAGGCAGACGGACAATGATATGGTAGACTCGCATGGCACAAAAAACACGAAATATCGACAGATTTGGTGGACACAACAGAAAATAAAGAATATTGAAAGCACAAGCAAGATATGATAACAACAGAAGAAAATTATGATGGAGAGGCCAAAATAGCAGTGTAGCAACAGGCCAATTTCCCACATAAACAATAGGATCATCACACGTACACACAATCGGACCCAATTGGAAACAGAAGCACCTTCCCGCTGCAGTTGCCACAACAACATGATGGATAGCACGCGGACAGCAGCAAAACGCATGCAGTCGGAGCAAGATGGTGGGTAGAAGAGCCTGATGAAGAAAGTCGGAGCCTCGGGGTCGCATGCTGGTAGTGGGCAGGAGGCATCCCAGCTGAACACATGAGCACCAGTGGAGACACACACATCGATAGTGGAGTAGCTACAACTACAGCTGAGCGTGCACGAGAGCAACAAGTGGGAGACATCATCCGGACGAAGCTTCTATGGGAGAGCACAACCATGCGTGATTAGAAGGTAGGGGTAGTGGCGGACGATGCGTCCTGGAAGACGGGTAGTTGACTTCTAGCGTGTGAGACTTGCTGGCCGACATGATCCAGCAGACGACTTCTTACGGAGGTCTGACCTGCAGATCGAGGACTATCAGAAAGATGACGACTGGAAGGGATGGATCCGGCTGGACCGCACGTCGGGTGGAGGTAGATGACCTGCTGATGGAGCCAACCTAATGTGAACAATGTGTTGGGGAACGTCGCATGGGAAACAAAAAATTTCCTACGCACACACAAGATCTATCCATGGTGATGAGCATCTACGAGAGGGAGAGTGGATCTACATACCCTTATAGATCGCTAAACGGGAAGCGTTAAGAAACGCGGTTGGTGTAGCCGAACGTCTTCGCGATCCAAATCACCGAGCGTCCCGCGATCTCATCACGATCCGTCCCGTGATCCAATCATGATCCGTCCCGTGAACTCATCACGATCCGTCCCGTGATCAAATAATGATCCGTCCCGCGAACTCATCACGATCCGTCCCGCGAACTCATCACGATCCGTCTCGCGATCTTGATCACGGTCCGTCCAATCTAGCGCCGAACGAATGACACCTCCGCGTTCAGCACACGTCCGGCTCGATGACAATCTCCGCCTTCTTGATCCAGCAAGAAGGAGCGGAGAGGTAGATGATTTCACCGGCAGCGTGAGGGCGCCACGGTGATGGTGGTGGAGCAATTCCGGCAGGGCTTTGCCTAAGCACTGCAAAAATCCGATCTAGAGGAGAAACTATGCACTGGAGGAACGGGCAACACGTGGCTAAAAATTCTGTGTCAAAACCCTAAAACCTCTAGTATATATAAGAGGAAGAGAGGAGGCTTGGCGCAAGGGCAAATCCTACTAGGAGGCTTCGGCCGAAGCTAGGGAGGAGAGTCCTCCTCCTCCTCCAATCCGAGTAGGATTAGGACTCTTCCTTTTTTGCCTTTTTGCCTTTTTCCACCTTTTATCTTTTCTTGTGATGTTGTATTACCGAGTGGGCCCAGAGATACCTCTCCGTCATACGGAGTGACAAATCCCAGTCTCGATCCACGCCAACCAAACAGACACCCTCGGAGATACCTATAGAGCACCTTTATAGTCACCCAATTACGTTGTGATGTTTGATACACACAAGGCATTCTTCCGGTGTCAGGGAGTTGCGTGATCTCATGGTCGTAGGAACATATACTTGACATGGGTAAAGCAGTAGCAATAAGCTGACACGATCAACGACTATGCTTACGGTTGGATCTTGTCCATCACATCATTCTCCTAATGATGTGATCCCACTATAAAATGACAACTCATGTCTATGGTCAGGAAATCTTGACCATCTTTGATCAACGAGCTAGTCTAGTAGAGGCTCACTAGGGACACTGGATTGTCTATGTATCTACACATGTATTTGAGTTTCCGATCAATACACTTCTAGCATGGATAATAGACGTTTATCATAAACAAGGAAATACGATAATAACCAATTTCTTATTGCCTCTAGAGCATATTTCCAACACATACAAATTTTGTTGGAACGGGATGGAAATACCGCATATAGGTAGGTAATGGCAAACTCATATGGCCAAACTGGGTTTAAGGATTTTGGATGCACAAGTAGTATTTCTACTTAGTACAAGTGAAGGCTAGCAAAAATATTGAGAAGGAACCAACCAAGAAACAAAATTTGACATAAGCGAGCATTAAGCATAACTAACACCGAATAATGCACCATAAGTAGGATGTAATTTCACCGCACAACTATTGACTTTCGTGCTTGCATAGGGAATCACAAACATAACTCACATCAATATTCTTACTAAGCATAATTACTCACCAACATAACTCACATATTACTATCATCATGTAACAACTCGGGACCGACGCTCCATAAGATTCCCCTTTTATTTCCCTTCTCGTCGTGTGAATCATTTGGTTGTCGCATTCATCATTGCATCATTCACATTATATGCATAACATTATCACTCATTTTTGAAAACTTGCATCCGTCTGTAGTTGCCGGTTCTCTCTGTTCGTGTCGCCGTCCATTTTGAGACAAACCACACACACGCGCGCGCCCATGGCATCGTTAAAAAACCGTTTTAAATGCGCGTGAAAAAATATTCTTGGATTGGGTAGAAACTTGGCATGCGGTCTTGTTATGTTATAGGTAGACCGCCTGCCAAATTTCATCGCAATCGGAGGTCGTTTGTTACCCGAATGGTCAGTCGTTGTAGTGTGGTCATCGGTTTATTATCGGACATTTTCGGTGTTCTAAAACCTCATGTCACGGGCCGCAAACCTCCCTCTCATCTGTTCATAGCCCATCTACACAGCCGCTGCAACCTAACCTAGCCCGCCTCCGCTTCCGGGCCGTCCGATCGAGATCGAACGGTCCAAAAACGGACAAAAACTGCTAACCCTAGCCTCTATTTGCTATAAACAGGCAACCCCTAGCCATTTTTAGACCAACCCTAGCTGCCTAGGGATCCGCGCCGCCGCCAGCTGCCAGCCGCCTCCCACCTCGCGCCGGCCCTTTGAGCCCATCTGGAGGCCCGCCCGGGCCCAAAGCGCCGCCGTCGCTCCCGGCAGGCGCCCGAGCGAGCGCATGTGCCCCGCTCCTCCCGAGCCTCCCCTCGATCCCCGTGGACGCTCGTTCCACGCCCTCTGGCAAGTCGCCGCTCCCGCCGGCGTCCCTTGCCGCCCGGACCTTGCCGCCCCTCTCCTCCTCCCTTCCCTGCCCTCCTTCCCCTTCTATTCCTCCTGCGCCTCACCCCTCTCTCTCTTCCTCCCGCAGGTCCTCTCCGCCATGGACACCCGACCTCCCCGCCGGACCTTGCTACAGCCGTCGGATCCGAAGGCCACGGACCAGATCTGTCGGTTCCGGGTCTCGCCGGACCTCGCAGCGCCTCCCTGCCGGCTCCTAGTCTCAGACTCGCCTTGCATTAACCAGCCACCATGGGGGCCTCCCTCCTGTTCGTGTAGGAGCACGAGGAGGGCGAAGCCTCCCGCTCCCAATGCCCTGTGGGCCTCGCCCCGGTCGAAGGCCGCCTCTCCAACTGGGCCAAGGCCCATGGTGAGCACCCCTCTCAGCCCGATCGCTCGCCCAGTGCGTTATATAGCTACCTTGCGCCCATGTTCTGTTCGGGCCTATTGTAGATTTGGCCCGCTAGCGTTTTTTTCCAGATCTGCGATTTTGTCTAAATTTCTAGGAATTGCAGATTTGCATGAAACCCCCCGAGATGCATGCATTTAATAACTTTTCAACAGTGCATCGGATGGAAATAATTTATATATGAAAAATGCTTAGAATTTCGTGTAGGTTCACAATATCCAACTCTCACATGTGTTTAAAATGTTTAACCTGCTGTTTTCATTTAATTTTCATAATTGCCATGCTAAAATGATTTATTTCGTAACTACAAAACCGTAGCTCCGATAAAAATGTGCCACATATGTAACTTGGCTAGAAAAATGTGTAGAATCTCAAGGTGACATTTATATCGCTGTTTAACAACTCTAAAATATGGTTAGTACAGATTTGGACTAAATTCATAATTTGCATATGGGGTAATTTTGGAAATGCTATATGTTGCTTCCGTCCTCATTTTAAATGCCTAGACATTGTAGTTGTTTATGCTTCACCTCTTGCCATGTTTAACAACATTTAATATTGATGAGTACCTAAACGAGAGTGAACTAAATAATTCGAACATGGAGTTCGTCAATATGCAACTCGTTGCATATTGGCTTCACTTTAATGTGTAGTAGTTGTTTGTTATGCTTGCCATGCCATGCCATGCGTTGCGTATTAAACCGGACATGCATCATATTTGTTTGCGCATCGTGTCATGCATATGTTGTGGTGTATCGTGTGTTGATTGTTGTTTTTGGATTGTTCTTTCTCGATAGAGTTCCGAAAGCATTCAGAGTGTAAGGATTCGTTCGACTATGTTGGCTCATCTTCTTCATGGACTCGTTCTTCTTCCAAGCGGGATCTCAGACAAGATGACACATTTCCCTGGATACCACTACTATCATTGCCATGCTAGATGTCTTGTTTTCTATCGTTATGTCATGCTACCTACCACTTGTTTGACAAGCCTCCCAACATTACCATGAAAGCCTCTAACCCCTCCACATCCCAGCAAACCTTTATTTGGCTATATTACCGCTTGTTCAACCCTTCTTATCGCATTTCTAGCTGCAGGTGCAATTGCTTCCATGTGAATACATGAACATTCTTTTGTTATCACAATATTATTGCTATTTAATTTAATGCACATATATACTTGGTAAATGGTGGAAGGCTTGGCCTTTTGCTCGGTGTTTTGTTCCACTCTTGCCACCCTAGTTACTTGTGAACCGGTGTTATGTTCCATAATTGAGCGCTCCTAACATGCTCGGGGTTGTTATGGGGACCCCTTTGATTTTCGTTTTAGTATAAAGCTTGTCTGGCAAGGCCCAACATTGGTACTACATTTGCCTAATAACTAATAAAATTGCATAGGGACCCACCGGCACTCGCGGATAATTTAATCACCCCCCGGGCCAGTGCTCCTCATGAGTGTTGGTCCAAACTAGAGTCATGTGCGGGGCCATCCCAGGGCAACTCGGGTGATTTCTATCAGACCATTGTATGACGCGCTCATCTGGTCGTGTCCTGAGAACTAGATACACGGCTTCTATCGAATTCGTCGGCACGTCGGGCGGCCTTGCTGAATTTGTTTTACCTTTCTCGAATGTCTTGCGTGAGGAACTCTGATTTTCTTTGGGCTATCTCGAGGTGTCGGATTTCCTTTGGAATTGCCTAGGATGATCACGAGATCCGTGGTCAAGGTTATTCCCGTGGCGTGTGGTTAATTTGGGATGGATGATTTGGAGCACCCCCGCAGGGTTAAATCTTTCGGAAAGCCGTGCCCGCGGTTATGTGGCAAACTTGCAAACTTTGTTTAACACCTGGTCATAGTAAACTTGAAGTAAACTCTAACAAAATACACCAACCGTGTGCGTAATCGTGACCGTCTCTTCTCATGAGTCCTTATCCGAGAGAGAACATGGTGGGGTTATGATTGACGTAAGTAGGTGTTCAGGATCACTTAGTGATCATTAGTAGTTCACGTCCATTATGCGTAGACCACCATACTTTACTTTATGTATTCATAAGTTAGCCACTCAAATAAATGCTTAGTCGCTTGTTGCAGCCTCACCACTTAACCATACCTCACCCATTAAGCTTTGCTAGTCTTGATACCCTTGGAAATGAGATTGCTGAGTCCATGTGGCTCACAGATTACTACAACAACAGTTGCAAGTACAGGTAATTCGATGATTTGACGTGAGCGCGATGCTTGTTTGATTTGGAGTTCTTCTTCTTCTTCTTCTTCTTCATAAATCTAGGATGGGTTCCAGGAGGCAGCCTGGGATAGCAAGGATGGATGTCATTTTATCGTTTGTTTTGTCCATAGTCGGACCCTGCTCTTCTGTATGATGTTTGAATACGTTGTTGTATTGATGTGACTCTGATGTAGCTTGTGGCGAGTGTAAGCCAATTCCATATACTCATCTATTCTGTACATGTACTTGTAATGATATCCATTATATCCTCTTAAATTATTTGGAGGTTCTCACCTTATCAGCTTCTTAATTTGTATTGGTGCAATATCTCTTCTAAGTAATTGTATCAATGGTTATTCTTTTGAGTGGCCCATAACCCACAGGGTTTTCCCCAGGATCTTACCTGACTCTTCTAATGTTTTCCGAAGATGTTCTCAAGTTCTCTTCTAATATGATGTAAGAATGAATTTCATCAATCATATCCCTATTCCAAGATTGTTTTCAAATTAATTTTCATCGTTAGCTCAACATTTCTTCTTCTCTTTTTTTGGAGTGTCTTAATAATTCATGTTGTTGCTTCTCGTCGTCATTCTCAGCATTGAAGACCGAAGGAGAGTTTCTCTTAATCTTAGTCCATTCTCTTGAAGATTTGTCATCTCATTTTGATGCTTTCCTCTCAAATTGTTGCCATTCATGAGAAATTTCTCCCATATCTATCCGGTGCATTCAAAGTTGTTTTCATTTCTCGATCCTCTGAAGGCCGTCATTTCAGAAGATTTCTTCGTTCTCAGCTTTCAGCTTTCGTTCTCAAATTCTTCTCAACTGTTCTCTCTTCGTTCATTTCTCAATTATTCCGGTGCTTCGTTCAAGATTTCTCTAGGTGGGTCATGATCTCTTCATTCTCATGTCATGTATCTTCATTCATTCGTAGTATCCTCATTCATTTCAATTCTTACTGGTGTTCTCGTTCAAGACTTCTTCAAGTTTGTGATCAATCTCTCTCTCTCTCTTTAATTCTTTGCAAGAAGAATAAGTGGTGTGCGAAATCCGTTGCTTGTCATCAATTTAACTTGATGAAGGATAAGCATAACATAATTCTTATTCTAGTTTCATCAAGGTGATTTCAATCCTTATTCCGGAGTATTCATGGCATCAAATTCTCGATTCTAAGTTGTTCAGCTTTTATTTTCTGGAGTTTCAAGTTTTCTCAAGTATCTCTTTGCGTAGCTTCTTCTAAATCATGGCAAGGCTTCCATCTTATTCTTCCCAGCCTTCATTCTTTGATCATATTTTGTTTCCGGAGTTCTTCAAGATGCTTCTTCATGGTGTGTTTGTTAAGCATGTAATTCTTCTCGAAGTGTTCTTCAAGTCCTTGTTGGAGGTGCTCAAGTGTTCTTTATCTTCGATTTCTAAGTTCACTCCTTCTCCATTGTATTTTGAGATGGTGTTATTAAATTCTTGATTATGAGGAGTCTCAAAGCAAAATTTCCAAGAAGAAGATAAACAAACCCATCTTGTTTTCTCTGAGTTATCTTGGGTTGGATTTCACCTAAAGCATTTCCTAAGGATTGCTGCTATCATGGTGTTATAAATGATTCAAGTGTCTCCTCCACCTCTTGGTGAAAGAAAGTTTTGCATATCTTGTTGCTCTCAAGCAATCAACTGCTTTTGTTGTGGTAGGTTGTCACCTCATAATTTTGAGATGTTTTTCATAAGCCCATAACAAGCTATTCTTTTCATTGTTGATTCTTCATCAACTCCATTCAATCTATGCTTTTCAAATTCATTTGTGCTGGAAGTTGTCATTTTCTTATCCGTTCTTTTCCTTCCATCAATCCAGTTTATATTCTCTTGTTATGGAGGCCTTGTGATGTTGCTCTCTTCAATCTATCATCTTGCCTTGTTAAGATCATGTTCTTCCCTTGCTTGTCCATTAACCGGAGTGTTGTGAAATCTTCTCATGATCCTTCCATATTATGAGGTTTTGATTCTAATCCAACCAAAGTTTGGTGTCTCTCTTCCAATTTCTTTCCATCATATAAATTTTTCCTCTCTATCCTACCGAAGTATTGCCGAAATTCCTGTTCAAACCTTGCTTGTTCCTCATGTCGTTCTTCATCTCTTTCCAACCTTCATGTTTCATTGGTTTCACTCGTTTGTCAAAGAAGCAACTAAGTTTTACCTCTTGCTATTCTCTTTCCCTTCTCATTCTAGATCTCGGGGCGAGATCCTCATGTAGTGGAGGAGAGTTGTAACAGCCCGGGACCGACGCTCCAGAAGATTCCCCTTTTATTTCCATTCTCGTCGTGTGATTCGTTTGGTTGTCGCATTCATCATTGCATCATTCGCCTCATCTGCATAACATCATCACTCATTTTTGAAAACTTGCATCCGTCCATAGTTGCCGGTTCTGTCCGTTCGTGTCATCGTCCATTTTGAGACCAACCACAAACACGCACGCGCCCGCGGCATCGTTAAAAACCCGATTTTAAAGTGCGCGAAAAAATATTCTCGGATTGCATCAAAACTTGGCGTGCTGTCTTGTTATGTTATAGGTAGACCGCCTGCAAAATTTCGTCGCAATCGGAGGTCGTTTGATACCCGAATGGTCAGTCGTTGCAGTGCGTTCATCGGTTTATTATCGGACATTTTTGGTGTTCTAAAACCTCGTGTCACGGGCCGCAAACCTCCCTATCATCTCCTCATAGCCCATCTACACAGCCACCGCAACCTAACCTATCCCCCTCTGCTTCCGGGCCATCCGATCGAGATTGAACGGTCCGAAAACGGACAAAACCTGCTAACCCTAGCCTCTGTTTGCTATAAATAGGCAGCCCCTAGCCATTTTAAGACCAACCCTAGCCACCTAGGGATCGGTGCCACTAAAAGCACATTTGCTCCCTTGGTGGTTTTGGTAATTAATAACAACATATAAGTCATTGAACTAATGTTTCCACTAAGTATATTTCAGGAAATGTTCAATGAGAGGATTGGCAAAAAGGAGATTGTGGAGAAACCCCAAGATGTAAGGAAATAGGTTGGCCAAGCTTCAAGCAAGAGGACTCTACATTTTATATTTGTGAGAAATTACTTTGAGTCATAGGAAAGCCAATACTATTAAAAGGGGGTAAGGTTTTGTTGGTGAACAATATGCTCAAACGTGCACAAGTGATAGTCGCCAAAAACATCCACAAACTCTCCCACCATAGTCTGTTCTATGCCCAACACTCAAAATCGGTGCAACCAACTATCTCACTTCGGTGCCACCGATTCCAGAACCTAGACAAACTCAAGCCAAACCCTAGCCACTTCGGTGCAACCGATTCCATACCGGTGCCACCGAGTTTAGGTTGCCAACTTTCTATTACGCAAATTCACATTTTCGGTCCCAACGAAAATGTTGGATCGGCGTCACCGAGATTGGAAATCTGACCGTTGGTCACCTTATCGGTGCAACCGAGTTTCCTATATCGGTCTCACCGAGATTCGAAAGGTGCCACCTTTTGGTCACTTCGGTACCACCGAGATTAACACATCGGTGTCACCGAGTTGGTCATTTTGTGTGTAACGGTTGGATTTTTGGGGATGCCTATATATACCCCTTCACCACCACTCACTCGAAAGAGAAGCACTCAGAACTATTCCATACCTATCCTATAAGATTTTCTGAGAGAGAACCACCTATCCTTGTGTTGAGGTCAAGATCTTCCACTCCAATCATATGGATCTTGATTTATAGCCTCCTCAAGTTGCTTTCCACCAATCCTATCTCTTCTACCAAGCCAAACCCGTGAGAGAGAGATTGTGTGTTGAGGAGTCTATCATCTTGAAGCACAAGAGCAAGGAGCTCATCATCATTACCGAGCCTATTACCTTTTGGAGGGTGGTGCCTCCTAGATTGGTTAGGTGTCGCTTGGGAGCCTCCTACTTCGTGTCGTGGAGTGAACCAAGAAGTTTGTAAGGGCAAGGGGATTGCCTACTTCGTGAAGATCTACCCCATAGTGAGGCTAGTCCATCGTGGACGGAAGCCGTATGGAATAGTCAAGGTTTCTACTTCGTGGACCCTTTTGGGTGGAGCCCTTCGTGGACTCTCGCGACCGTTACCCTCCGTGGGATGAAGACTCCATAAACGTGGATGTACAATAGCGCCACCTATCGGAACCACAGGAAAAATCATCGTGTCCACAATTGCGTTTGATCTTTCTACCCTATCCCTTCTATACATGCTTGTTGTTACTTTCCGCTGCTATATACTCTTAGACTTGCATGTGTATGGTGTACTTGACTTGCCATGAAATGCTAAAAACTGTCAACCATAAAATTTGGTATAGGCAAAACCTTTAATCGGTCAAGTAGTCTAATGACCCCCCTCTAGACTTACTTTCGATCCTACAAGTGGTATCAGAGCATCGGTCTCTATTGCTTAGGTCTCACAACCTAGGAGAAGTATGGCATCTAGTGAGGGAAGTTATCACCGTAGAGGTCCGTACTTTGGTGGCACTAATTTTGCTAGTTGGAAGCATAAAATGAAGATGCATATTCTTGGTCATGACCCCGCCGTTTGGGCTGTTGTTCATGTTGGCTTGCAAGGTGAGTTCTTTGCGGATGGACGGGAACCGGATTGTGAAGCAACCGCGGATGAATTGAAGATGTTGCAATACAATTCTCAAGCATGTGACATTCACTTCAACTGCTTATGCCCCGAAGAATTCAACAAAATCAGCCGTCTTTGTAATGCGAAGGAGATTGGGGATACTTTGGTTGATATGCACGAAGGAACCGAGTCCGTGAGAGAATCCAAGATAGATGTTCTTCAAGGTCAACTTGACAAGTTCAAGATGAAGGATGGTGAAGGAGTCACAGAGATGTACTCTAGGCTAGCTCTCATCACTAATGAGATTGCCGGCTTAGGAAGCGAAGAAATGACCGACAAATTCATCATCAAGAAGATACTTAGATCTTTGGATGAGAAATATGACACCGTGTGTACATTAATCCAAACTATGCCAAACTACGAAGATCTCAAGCCTACGGAAGTCATTGGAAGGATTTTTGCGCATGAGATGAGACTCAAAGATAAAGAAGAGCTTCATCACAAGTCTAGCGGTGCTTACAAAGCCACAAGTGATGCTCCCACAACTTTAAGCAACAACCTTGTCACCAATGAAGAAATAAGCCTCATGGTCAAGAAATTCAACAAGTTCTACAAGAATAGAAGCAAATAAAGAAACTCCAACTCAAGATATGAAGAGAAGCGTTCGTCAAGTCGTGACCACAATTGCTACAATTGTGAAAAGCCTCGACACTACTCAAATGAGTGCACGACTCCTTACAAAAGAAGAGAAGAGTCACCTCAAAGATGAAGCTCAAGGAATGAATCACCACAAAGAGAGAGAAGGATTAGAGATGATCGTTATGAACGAAGACACTCAAGGATAAGTAGAGATTCGGAGAAGAAGGACAAGTACACCAAGAGCTACACAAGAAGAAAACATCAAGCTCATGTTGGTGAATGGGTTTCCGGCTCTGACTCCGACAACAACTCTGAGAGAAGCTATCACTCTGACTCCGACTATAGTCAAGATGATGGTGTTGCCGGAATTGCTCTGGTGACTACCAACTCCTACGATCTATTTGATTCACCAAATGAAGGGAGTGGAAGTTGCTTCATGGCTAAAGGACCCAAGGTATCACACCCCGAGTATCTTGATTTTGATAGTGATGAAGATGATCTACTTTGCGATGATGACTTACTTTGTGATAAAACTAGTGATAGTGATCAAAATGAACTTGATAATTCTCATGCTAGTCAAGATAAGTCAATTGATGATGATAAGATGAAAATAGAACAACTAACTAAAGAACTAAACACTCTTAGTTTGCTCATGAATATACTCTCGAAGATCATAGAGAGCTTGTGAGAACTCATGAGAAGCTACACTTCGAGAAGCTCAACTTGGAGCAAGAGCATGCGTTTCTCAAAGCTATCAATGACGATCTCCGGAAGAAGACCTCATCTTATCTAGCCAAACGACTACTCTTGTCTAATTTCATACCTCAAGTTAAAACTAAGCAATCTAGTAACAAAGGCAAGAAAGATTCTTCATGTAGTAGCAACAATAAAAGTGATAAAGCCAATGATGTTGCTTCTAGTAGTTCTATTGATTCCACTAATGATGCTTCTCTTAGCCAAGTTACACTTGAGCAAGAAAATTCTTTATTGAAAGGAATTATAGAAAAAGGTGTCTACAAGAGTCTTGCCGGATGTAAGCAATTTGAGGAAATTGTACGCAAGCACGGAGGATACCGGAAGAATCATGGTGTGGGCTACTTCAACGCTAAAGGAGTTGAGTGGGAAGAAGGTCAATATCCCAAGTCCAAGTTTGTTCCTCAAAAGGAGAAGTATGAAAATACTCTTCCCAAGGGGACAAACACTCAAGATGACATTCCCCCACAAGACCACAAGCTCAAGGGCAAGAACAAGCTTCAAGATGACATTGACTCATATGAAGATAAACCCCTAGCTTTGGTGGAGTGGGTTCCCAAGGCTACTTCAAGCTCAACTACTACAAAAGCCACTTCAACACCAAGGATCCCCATCAACTTGATGTGGGTTCCCAAGAAAAATAACTAGTAAGTTCTCGAGGGGTGACTCCGCCAATAAAATTCACTCACATTCATTATTGGCAAGAACTTTTTGCACTCAATATCAACTCAATGAAATATTTCAAGGAGTCACACATTCCCTCAAAGGTGAGCAAGGGACAAGGTAATCAACAAATCAATGGACATCATAACACATGCTTTGCACGCCATGTCCATAGATATCCTTGTATTTGTCTCTTGTATGTTGGGACTAACCCATGTAGGTGAGAGGAGTAAGGAAACAACAAGGATGCTCCCAACTCTTGGTGATCTTCATCAACATTGAGCATCCACAACTACCTCACCAACATGAAGTCTTCATCGACAAAACCCAACGTAAGTTTATCCCTCTTATGGGGGGATGTCACATTAAGGGGGAGCTTTACTCTAATTCTTGAGTCGAAGCATCTCTTAACATGTGACAACATTAAATGCTTTATGAAAAAGTGGTAACCCCACTTGTGCTTAAATGATGAGTATGACCTATGATCAAGTACTCTTACTTGGATCCTAAGTCAAATACTCATATATAGATGACTTTGTCATCACCCAAGTGCTTGTTAGATGCTAGTGTGTTTGTGCATGTTCGTCATGATTTCTTTTGACATCTTATTGTGTGAGCATGTTGGTCTGCATTTATTTTATCATCCGAGGATATCCAATTGTTGCTATTTGGCTTTTGATTTATCTTTTGCCAATTGGATGGACAAGAATGCCTAGGACCACTCTTTAGATATCTATGCTTTCTCATCTCATATTCCATTCATGTTGCATCAAAAAATTTGAACAAGTGCTTTTCGATTCCTCTGTGTGTGGAGACTCGGAGTTCCGTATCGACAAGGACTGACCATTAAAACCTCCCAGGTGCAACTCGGTAGAACCAACACCAAAATCTTGGCCTCACCGATTGCCTAGGGTTGATCTGGTTTTTCAATCTCGGTATCACCAATTCCATTTTCTTGGTTACACCGAGTGTCCCTGTCAGCTGATAGTTGAGGCACTCGGTGACACCGAAAACTTAGAATCGGTGTCACCGACAGTGGTGGGTATATAACTCTGGACCCCGATGTTTTGAAATTTCATCTTCATACGTCGCGCTCCAAAGCCCTAAGCTGCCGTTCCAAAGACCCCTGGTCATCGCCCTTGACTTCCCGGGCTCCTCCGCCGGTAGGAATCGCCGCCGTCGACGTAATCTTCACAAACGTCGCCGTCGTAGAGGATCCGCGCCAAGTTAGGGTACGGATTTGATCTCTAGTGCGTTACCATTCTGATTCTTGTGCATTGGACCTTGTTTTCTCTATAAGCCACCTATTGCTGATTCATCTATCCACTAGAAATTGCAAAATCTCGAGTTAGATGGATTTTCTAGGGTTTTGCTGTCTGCCCGATACATCTTGGTGGAACCGAAACGAAAATATCGGTCTCACCGATATACTTTTCTGTGTTGCTGAGAACTAACTCAATGGAACCATGTGGCTCTTTTTGGTCCTACCGAAAAGGCTGCCAAGTTCCTATTAAGGAGTTGGTCTGTCTCGGCCCCACCGAAAATTTCATTTCGGCTGTACCGATATGTATGTGACAGATTGCAAAACTTTTGAAAAACTCATTGGTCAAATTTCCAAAATAGCCTCATTTTGTGATGACTCATCTACTTCTGCTCATCTACACTCTATTCATAGGGTCAGCATGTGAGGTTCAGAAGACAGTCAGAACAGGTCAGAGCAGAGAGCAGACATGAGTTCAGGCACAAGCCGAGAGCCCAGTCCATTCCTAGATCCAGACACCCCCAGCTCACATGGGTTGCCCAAGGCTGCCACCAGAACCAGAAAGAGGTTGAACTCATAAGAAGAAGATTCATACTTTGTCCCTGAGGAAGTTCTTGCTAAGAAGCAAGAGAAGGCTACCAAGAAAGCTGCAACTGAAGCTACTTCCTCTAGAAGGGTTGTGAGCAAAATATATGCAGCAGCTTCAACCTTCAAGGTTATGAGACTACCAGAGCAACTCTTTCTGTTGAGATCCCCAAGAAAGCTATGCCTAAGAAGGCAGGAGAAAAAAGGCCAGGAAGAGGATCATTCATGTGACTGGCAGGCCTACCTCCATGTCTGAGGATCCAGAAGCTGCTGATGCTGAGGAAGAGGAGGTTGAGCCAGCAAAGGCTCCTCCCAAGAAGAAGGCAAAGAAGTTGATGTCTGATGCTATGCCCAAAACCAGCACATCCAAGAAGGCTGCTGAGAAGCACAAGAGGACCACTACGCAGATTCCAGCCTCTAAGAAGAACAAAGGGAATGCCTCCAGAGCTGAAGTTGATGATGATCTGACAACGTTAATGAAGCTTAGACCACACCTCCCTGTTCATAATGCCAGCTATCCAGTAGCTAAGGACATGAAGAAGAGGAAGGACTCAGGACTGAGGGCATGGAGAGCTATTGATCCTTATGCCCAAAGAAAGAAAACAGCTGTGGACTACATGTTCTATACCAAGGAGCAGCAGGACTTCTATGAGACTGTGCTCTTTGACAAGAGTCCAGCTGTCAGCGATATGCGATACGTTGATTGGAAGTACATCAAGGAGAATGAGGACTACTTTCCAAGTGTCCAGGACAACTTCCATTGCATTGGTCTTGATGAATTCATAGGCAAAGAATTCACAGCATGGAATGACGAGATGATCATGCAGTTGTACTCCACTGCACACTTCTACGGAGATGGTAGAATTGTGTGGATGACTAAAGGTGCCCGATATGAATCAACTGTTGAGGAATGGGCAGAGATCTTAGGAGTTCCCGAAGCACAGGATGGTGACCTAGATGTCTACTCAGAAGCCAAGGCTAGTCACAATGCTATGGCCAACATGTATAAGGAGATCCCTGCTGACAAAGTGAAGTCTCACCAGCTATGGTCCATTTACTTTCTCCAGGCTGGCCTACGCACTATCGACACCATTCTGAGGCATACCCTGATGCCCAAGTACGGAGATGACAAGATGATCCCAGGCCACTCCATCAACCTGTTGATCCATCTTGACACTCACACCAGGATTAGAGTCATGGACTTGATTGTAGAGACAATCAAGAGGGTTGCTGCTGATCAGAAGCGCTCATGCTGTTATGCACCCTACATCCAGATGCTCATAAACTCAAGACTGGAGAAGCACATATTTGCCCTAGATCACCCACATTTGCCCCTACAGCTAGATCTAGAGGACAACGTCATGGTGATGGAAGCTGATCATCCCACTTCTGCTGCAGCTCAGGAAGCAGCACAGACAGTGAGAGCCACTAGTGCTCAAGCCCCTCGATCCAGGAGCGAGCAAATGGATTTGTTGATATCATCTGTTTAGAACATGCAAAAGGACATTAAGGAGATTCTAGATAACCAAAACAGTCTTGTCAGGATCTTTGAGACCAGAATCAAGTCCCTTACTGATAAAGTGGACGGGCTGATGAAGATAGTCACAGAACTTCAGCATGAAGTTGACTCCGTGAAAATCCCTCGAGTCTCTTCTACTTCAGATGAGGATGATGATGATGAGGAGGATGATTCACCTCTAGGGTCAGGCACTCAGTTCACTACTCAAGCAAGATCAGCCATAGTGCTAGCTCCAACAGCTCCATCAGCTCCATCAACATCAGCTCCATCAGTGACCACTCTAGCTCCATCTACGACATCTGCAGAGATCTTCGCTGACGCCGTCATCTCAACTCCTTCATCAACAATCGGAGTAGATGCGCCCAAGAACGCTTAGATGTATGCCTTTGAACTTTTTGGTAACTAGTTGCCAAAGGGGGAGAAGTGTATATAGATCTATAGGCTTCGAGCGAGAGAGAGATTTGTCTTTTTACTTGCTTTTCAAAAACATTTGGTTCTTTTGATTTGATGTGAGATACTTTTGTGTTTGTGTTATGCTACTATGTTATGGGTGATGCTACTATTTCCTATCATCTTAATGCTCATGAGATGATCATTCACCCTTACTTATGTGTGTTGTGCCATGTTATTCACTCTAATTATTCTCGCACACCACCAAGTTGTATGTGATATGGAAGAAGTACCCCATATACCTAATCGATTGTGCATTTGCATTAAAACACAAGTTCAAAATAATGCACAAATTTAGGGGGAGCTCTTGCTTATCACATACCTCTCAAAGCGACGATTAATCTCATTGATTTTCTCATATGTCGAAGCTTTGATCTATATGTTGTCATCAATTACCAAAAAGGGGGAGATTGAAAGCACATTTGCTCCCTTAGTGGTCTTGGTAATTAATAACAACATATAAGTCATTGAACTAATGTTTCCACTAAGTATATTTCAGGAAATGTTCAATGAGAGGATTGGCAAAAAGGAGATTGTGGAGAAACACCAAGATGCAAGGAAATAGGTTGGCCAAGCTTCAAGCAAGAGGACTCTACATTTTATATTTGTGAGAAATCACTTTGAGTCATAGGAAAGCCAATACTATTAAAAGGGGGTAAGATTTTGTTGGTGAACAATATGCTCAAATGTGCACAAGTGATAGTCGCCAAAAACATCCACAAGCTCTCCCACCATGCCCAACACTCAAAATCGGTGCAACCAACTATCCCACTTCGGTGCCACCGATTCCAGAACATAGACAGACCCAAGCCAAACCCTAGCCACTTCGGTGCAACCGATTCCATACCGGTGCCACTGAGTTTAGGTTGCCAACTTTCTGTTACGCAAATTCACATTTTCGGTCCCACCAAAAAAGTTGGATCGGCGTCACCGAGATTGGAAGTTTGACCATTGGTCACCTTATCGGTGCAACCAAGTTTCCTATATCGGTCTCATCGAGATTCGAAAGTTGCCACCTTTTGGTCACTTCGGTACCACTGAGATTAACACATCGGTGTCACCGAGTTGGTCATTTTGTGTGTAATGGTTGGATTTTTGGGGATGCCTATATATACCCTTTCACCACCACTCACTCGAAAGAGAAGCACTCAGAACTATTCCATACCTATCCTATCAGATTTTCTGAGAGAGAACCACCTACCCTTGTGTTGAGGTCAAGATCTTCCACTCCAATCATATGGATCTTGATTTCTAGCCTCCCCAAGTTGCTTTCAACCAATCCTATCTCTTCTACCAAGTCAAACCCGTGAGAGAGAGATTGTGTGTTGAGGAGTCTATCATCTTGAAGCACAAGAGCAAGGAGTTCATCATCATTATCGAGCCTATTACCTTTCGGAGGGTGGTGCCTCCTAGATTGGTTAGGTGTCGCTTGGGAGCCTCCTACTTCGTGTTGTGGAGTGAACCAAGAAGTTTGTAAGGGCAAGGAGATCACCTACTTCGTGAAGATCTACCCCATAGTGAGGCTAGTCCTTCATGGACGGAAGTCGTATGGAATAGTCAAGGTTGCTACTTCGTGGACCCTTTTGGGTGGAGCCCTCCGTGGACTCTCGCGACCGTTACCCTGCGTGGGTTGAAGACTCCATAAATGTGGATGTACGATAGCGCCACCTATCGGAACCACAGGAAAAATCATCGTGTCCACAATTGCGTTTGATCTTCCTACCCTATCCCTTCTATACATGCTTGTTGTTACTTTCCGCTGCTATATACTCTTAGACTTGCATGTGTAGGGTGTACTTGACTTGCCATGAAATGCTAAAAACTGTCAACCATAAAATTTGGTATAGGCAAAACCTTTAATTGGTCAAGTAGTCTAATCACCCCCCCTCTAGACCTACTTTCGATCCTAGAGTCGCCGCCAGCCGCCTCCCACCTCGCGTGGGCCTGCTGAGCCCATCTAGAGGCCCGCCCGGCCCCGAAGCGCTACCGCTGCTCCCCATAGGCGCCCGAGCGAGCGCCCGTGCCGTGCTCCTCCCGAGCCTCCCCTCGATCCCCATCGTCGCTTGTTTCGTGACCTCCGGCAAGCCGCCGTTGCTGCCGGCGACGCTCACCACCTGGACCTCGCCGCCCCTCTCCTCCTTCCTTCCCTCTCCTCCTTCCCCTTCTCCTCCTCCTGCGCCTCACCCCTCTCTCTCTCTCTCCCATAGGTCCTCCCTGCCATGGACGCCCGACCTCGCCGCCGGACCATGCTGCAGCCACCAGATCCGAAGGCCACGGACTAGATCTGCCGGTTCCGAGTCTTGCCGGACCTCGCAGCGCCTCCCTGCGGCTCCTGGCCTTGGCCTATCCTTGCGTTGACTAGCTGCCATGGGGGCCTTCCTCCTATTCGTGTAGGAGCATGAGGAGGGAGAAGCCTCCGGCTCCCAGCGCCCTGTGGGCCTCGCCCCGGTTGAAGGCCGCCTCTCCAACTAGGCCAAGGCCCATGGTGAGCACTCCACTCAGCCCGATCGCTCGCCCCGTGCGTCATATAGCTACTTTGTGCCCATGTTCTGTTCGGGCCTATTGTAGATTTGGCCCGCTAGCATTTTTTTTCAGATCTGCGATTTTGTCTAAATTTCCAGGAATTGCAAACTTGCATGAAACCCCACAAGATGCATGCATTTAATAACTTTTCAACCGTGCAGCGGATGGAAATAATTTATATATGAAAAATTCTTAGAATTTCATGTAGATTCACAATATCCAACTCTCACATGTGTTTAAAATGTTTAACCTGCTGTTTTCATTTAATTTGCATAATTGCCATGCTAAAATGATTTATTTCATAATTACAAAATCGTAGCTCCGATAAAAATGTTCCACATATGTAACTTGGCTAGAAAAATGCGTAGAATCTCATGGTGACATTTATATTGCTGTTTAACAACTCTAAAATATGGTTAGTACAGATCTGTACCAAATTCATAATTTGCATATGGGGTTGTTTCGGAAATGCTATATGTTGCTTCCGTCCTCATTTAA
This sequence comes from Hordeum marinum, assembly GCA_022496015.1. Lineage (NCBI taxonomy): Eukaryota > Viridiplantae > Streptophyta > Magnoliopsida > Poales > Poaceae > Hordeum > Hordeum marinum. Next base: position 386,004 of record JAAAWK010001168.1, on the reverse strand, counting down.
AATGCCTAGATGTTGTAGTTGTTTATGCTTCACCTCTTGTCATGTTTAACAACATTTAATATTGATGAGTACATAAACGAACTAAATAATTCGAACGTGGAGTTTCGTCAATATGCAACTCGTTGCATATTGAGCTTCAGTTTAATGTGTAGTAGTAGTTTCTTGTGCTTGCCATGCCATGCCATGTGTTGCATATTAAACCGAACATGCATCATATTTGTTTGCGCATCGTGTCATGCATATGTTGTGGTGTACCGTGTGTTGATTCTTGTCTTCGGATTGTTCATTCTCGATAGAGTTCCGAAAGCATTCGCAGTGTGAGGATTCGTTCAACTACGTTGACTCATCGTCTTCATGGACTCGTTCTTCTTCCAAGCGGGATCTGAGGCAAGATGACACATTTCCCTGGATACCACTACTATCATTGCCATGCTAGATGTCTTATTTTCTATCGTTATGTCACGCTACCTACCACTTGTTTGACAAGCCTCCCAACATTGCCATGGAAGCCTCTAACCCCTCCACATCCCAGCAAACCTTTATTTGGCTATGTTACCGCTTGCTCAGCCCTTCTTATAGCATTTCTAGCTGCAGCTACAATTGCTTCCATGTGACTACATGAACATTCTTTTGTTATCACAATATTATTGCTATTTAATTTAATGCACATATATACTTGGTAAAAGGTGGAAGGTTTGGCCTTTTGCTCGGTGTTTTGGTCCACTCTTGCCGCCCTAGTTACTTGTGAACCGGTGTTATGTTGCATAATTGAGCGCTCCTAACATGCTCGGGGTTGTATGGGGACCCCCTTGATTTTTGTTTTAGGATAAAGCTTGTCTGGCAAGGCCCAACATTGGTACTACATTTGCCTAATAACTAATAAAATTGCATAGGGACCCGCCGGCACCCGCGGATAATTTAATCAACCCCCGGGCCAGTGCTCCTCATGAGTGTTGGTACAAACTAGAGTCGTGTGCAGGGCCAACCCGGGGCAACTCGGGTGATTTCTATCAGGCCACTATACGTTGCGCTCATCTGGTCGTGTCCTGAGAACTAGATACGCGGCTTCTATCGAATTCGTCGGCACGTCGGGCGGCCTTGCTGGATTTGTTTTACCTTTCTTGAATGTCTTGCGTGAGGAACTCTGATTTTCTTCGGGCTATCTCGAGGTGTCGGATTTCCTTTGGATATGCCTAGGATGATCACGAGATCCGTGGTCGAGGTTATTCCCGCGGCGTGTGGTTAATTTGTGATGGATGAGTTGGAGCACCCCTACAAGGTTAAATCTTTCGGAAAGCCATGCCCGCGGTTATGTAGCAAACTTGGATACTTTGTTTAACACCCGGCCATAGTAAACTTGAAGTAAACTCTAATAAAATACACCAATTGTTTCTGTAACCGTGACTGTCTCTTCTAGTGAGTCCTTATCCGAGAGAGAACATTGTGGGGTTATGATTGACATAAGTAGGTGTTCAGGATCACTTAGTGATCATTAGTAGTTCGCGCCCGTAATGCGGAGACCACCATACTTTACTTTATGTATTCGTAAATTAGCCACTGAAATAAATGCTTAGTCGTTTGCTGCAGCCTCACCACTTAACCATACCTCACCATTAAGCTTTGCTAGTCTTTATACCCTTAGAAATGAGATTGCTGAGTCCCTGTGGCTCATAGATTACTACAACAATAGTTGCAGGTACAGGTAATGCGATGATTTGACATGAGCGTGATGCTTGTTTGATTTGGAGTTCTTCTTCTTCTTCTTCTTCATCAATCTAGGAAGGGTTCCAGGCGGCAGCATGTGATAGCAAGGATGGATGTCATTTTATCGTTTGATTTTGTCCGCAGTCGGACCCTGCTCTTCTGTATGATGTTTGAATATGTTGTTGTATTTATGTGACTCTGATGTAGCTTGTGGCGAGTGTAAGCCAATTCCATATACTCATCTCTTCTGTACATGTACTTGTAATGATATCCATTCTTGCAAGACGATGAGATGCGCTTCTATCCTTGTCGAGGCCCTCGTGCCAAAATAAGGATAGGGTCGCATCTTCGGCGTGACACATCATGTCTCAAATCTATTACAAAGAATCAAGTTTAATTTCTAAATGATCTTCATGAAAGTTTTTATTATATCCCTCTTGAATATGTATCACTTTGGGACTAGTTTCACATATTGCCATTGCTGTTGAAAAGCTCACATAGATTTAAGAGAAGATCATGAGCATAAAAAAATTCATCACTCAAAATAATATAAGTGAAGCTTGAGAGGATTTCTTCAAAATTTACTAACTCTCAAATTAATCTAAGTGAAGCATGAGAGAATTTCTTCCAACATGTAAAAGCATGTCGTGCTCAAAAAGATATAAGTGAAGCACGAGAGCAATTCCATAGCTCATAAGATTTAAGTGAAGCATATAGAGCAATTCTAAAAAATCATAGAATAATTTTGGATCTCTCAAATAGGTGTGTCCAGCAAGGATAAAAATAAAATCAATAAAAGACTCATTCAAGACGCTCCAAGCAAAACTCATGATATGTGACGAATAAAATATAGCTCCAAGTAAAATGCCGATGGTTGTTAGAAGAAAGAGGGGATGCCACTCGGGGCATCCTCAAGCTTAGTTCCTTGTTACTCTTTGGATATTATCTTGGGGTGCCATGGGCATACCCAATCTTAGGATCTTCTCACTCCTTAAGTCCTTGTTCCTTCATCCATCGTGATCTCTCCCAAAACTTGAAAACTTCAATAACACAATATTTAACAAATTCTTTGTGAGATCCATCAGTATAATAAAGCAAATTACCACTCTAAGTAATGTTGACAACCCATTCATATTTCGTTATTGCATTATACCTACCGTATTCTAACTTTACCATGACTTATACCCTTCAATTCAAGCCATAGATTCATCAAAACAAGCGCACAATGCAACTAAAACAGAATCAGTAGTAATATGTACTCTACCCATACCTAGTTAAATCTAAAAATTCTGAAAAATTAGTAAAACATAAATATTTTGTATAGAAATAAGGTGTTCAAATTTCAGCTCATTATCATGCTCTAGTAAAAATGAAATTCATTCATTGGAGGCAAAGTTTTTGTTTCAGATTCAACATTGTTTCTACTCATGTTATGAATCATCCTAAAGGTTCTACTTGGCACAAGCACTAAATAAAACATAAAAACACAATAATAATATAAGCATAATTATGTAAACACTCAAAAACAGAAAGTAAAATATAAAATATATTCTATTCATTGGGTTGCCTCCCAACAAGCACTATCGTTAAACGCCCCTAGCTAGGCATAACGCATAGATTCAAGTATTGTCATCTTCAATTTTTACTCCATAGAGGGCCCTCATGATTGATTCATATGGTGTCTTAATTCTTGTTCTAGGGAAGTGTTCCATACCCTTTCTAAGTGGAACTTGAAATTTAATATTGCCTTCTTTCATATCAATCACGGTGCCTATGGTGCTTAAAAATTGTCTACCAAGTATGATGGGACAAGACAGATTGATATCAATATCAAGAACAATAAAATCAATGGGCACATAGTTCCTATTTGCAAGAATAAGAACATCATTAATTCTTCCCAAAGGATTTTTTATAGTAGAATCCGTCAAGTGCAAATTAAAAACATTCTTCAATATTGGTAAGACCAAGCACATCACATAGAGATTTCGGAATTGTGGAAACACTAGCACCCAAATCACATAAAGCAACGCATTCATAATTTTTAATATTGAATTTAATGGTAGGTTCCCACTCATCATGAAATTTTCTAGGAATTGAAATCTCTAATTCCAACTTTTCTTCTAAGCATTTCATCATGGCAAAAATAATATGTTAGTAAAAGCTTTATTTTGTTCATAACCATGGGGTGAATTTATCATGGATTGCAGCAAAGAAATACAATAAACCAAGGAGCAACTATCATAATTAAAGTCCTTGTAAACCAAAATAGTGGGCACATCACTAGTTAAATTTTTGACCACTCCAAACCCACTTTCATCAAACTGTTTAATCAAGATTTTCACCCTCCAAATCATTGGGACGCCCTCTAGATAAAGTTGACTCTTCTTCAGTTCCTTTATCATCAATTTTCAAATTGCTAACCAAGTAATCAATAGAACAAACACCAATAATTTTAAGATCTTCATCATTTTTATCATCTAGATAAACTGGTTTAGCGGCCATTTTGTTTACTAAAGTGGCTTGTGCGTCAGATATTTTACCTAGCAGATTTTCAGCATGAGCATACTTAGATTGGAGATTGGAAACTTCTCTACTAATACCATCAAGTTGTTTTTTTATGGCTTGTAGCGCGGTAGAGTGTTCTTTAAGCTCCTCGGTAAAATACTTATTATGCTCAAATTGTATAGTCATATAGTCCTTGGTACTCTTCTCAATCTCAAGCAAAATATTGGGGTCAGGAACATCATAATACTTTCGTTGAGACATCATGACTATACAAACAAGATTGCAAGCAAAAAAGAGACCTGACGAGAAAAAGGCAAACAAAAAAGAAGGCGAATAAAATGACAAATTTGTGAAGTGGGGGAGAGGAAAACAAGAGGCAAATGACAAATAATATTAATTGCAAGGATATGAGATTTGTGATTAGGAATATGATAGATGTTGATGGTGTCTCCCCGGCGCCAGAGATTGGCACGCTGAAGAGATCGCTTCTTCCCCGGCAATGGCTAGAAATTGCTTTGACGTGGCTTGAGACTACGTCGGTATTTCCCCAAAGAGGAAGGGATGATGCAACACAACGACTCTAAGTATTTCCCTCAGTTAAGAAACCAAGGTGTCAATCCATGGAGGAAGATCAAGCAACTATGTATCTTGCACACAAAGAACAAATACTCCCAACCCGGCGCGTAAGAGAGGTTGTCAAGCTCTCAACGATAAAAAGATAGATTAGGTTGTGATAGTTTCGGCAAATAGATCTCACAAGAACACAAAATAATAGAAGTAAACAAAAAGTGCAGCAAGGTATTTTGGGTTTCTTGATTAATATATCTGAAAACAAACATGGCAAAAAGATAGATCGGAAAGCAATATGTTGGAAAAGTAGACCCGGGGGCCGTAGGTGTCACTAGTGACTTCTCTCATGAGTATAACATCCAATATAAGTATCACATCCAATATAAGTAGACCGAAACGATTCTGCATCTACTCCTTACTCCACACATCGACCGCTGTCCAGCATGCATCTATTGTATTAAGTTCATGGAAAATGGAGTAATGCAACAAGAACGGTGACATGATGTAGACACGATTTATTCATGTAGGAACAGACCCCATCTTGTTATCCTTAATAGGACCGATACATGCGTGCCTTCTTTTCCCTTCTGTCACTGGGAAAGAACACTACAAGATCGAACCCATCACGCAGCACCTCTTCCCATGGCAAGAAAAATCGATCTAGTTGGCCTAACTAAACCAAAGATTTGAAGAAGAAATACGAAGATATAAGTAATCATGCACATAAGAGATCAAGGAAGACTCAAATAATATTCATGGATTGAAACTGACCATGAACTCAAAATTCCTCGGATCCCAACAAACACACCGCAAAAAGTCATTACATCAAATAGATCTCCAAGAGACCATTGTATTGAGAATCAAAAGAGAGAGAGAGAGAGGAAGCCCTCTAGCTACTGCCTACAGACCAGTAGGTCTACGGTGGATTAGTCATGCATCATCGAAGAGGCACCCATGAAGACGATGCACCCCTCTATGATGGTGTTAGATTGGATCTCGCGGCTCTGGAACGTGCGGCGGCTGGAATTTTGTTTCGTCAACTCTCTTAGGGTTTTCTCAATATTTGGGAATTTATAGAGCCGATAGTTAGTGGAGGGGGTCCCCGTGGCGGCCGCAACCCATCAGGGCCTCTGGTACACCCTGGTGGGTTGTGGGCGGCCCGGGCTCCCTCCTGGTTACTTCTTTGGCCTACATGCCTTCTTATGGTCCAAAACAATTCTCCAAAAAGTTTCATCTTGATTGGACTCCGTTTGGTACTGTTATTCTGTGAAGTAAAAAAACAAGCAAAAATAACAACCGGCACTTTGGCACCATGTCAATATGTTAGTCCCAAAAAATGATACAAATTTGTTATAAAATGATTGTAAAACATCCAAGATTGATAATATAACAACATGGAACAATAAAAAAGTATAGATACATTGGAGACGTATCATCTACCAAGTAAAACATAGAATGCTTGCATGGGTACCACATCACAATCAACATAACCAGAATATGTAGCAATGCTAAAGTGCACAGGAACAATACGTGTTACCTTAACCTTGCCACTCTTGTTGAACCATTGGATGTAATAAGGATGAGGATGTGGTCTGGCGGTTAGAGACAGCTTCTCCACCATCTCCATGCTAGATACGTTTTTGCAACGACCGCCATCGATGATGACGCGAATAGAACGCTGCTTCACAACTCCCTTTGTATGGAACAGGTTGTGCCTATGATTTTGCTCAGCCTGTGTAACCTGCACACTTAGAACACGTTGAGCAACCAAGCTTTCATAACTGTCCGTGTAGTCGACAGCCATGTATTGTGTCTCTTGTTCAGTATCCTCGACACGATGTTCTTCACTTGCAGTAAGAGTCAAAGTCTCCTCATCATAATCACTAGCAGACGCATATCCAACATCCTCAGTAACAATCATTACACGCCTGGATGTGCATTCTCTCACAAAGTTACATCGACCCTTGCAACAATGACATATAACCTCATGTGTTTGCCATGTAGATGCCATGGAGGAAGAAGAGCTCTATGCAGGCCCCGAAGGTGTGCCCTTGCTCGAGGCTGGTGGCGGTGCCTGTTTTCTTGTATCTCTGTTGTAGTTGACAGCTGAAGTAACTAGTGCTGTAGTAGGACGTGTGGAAGTAGATGATGTACATGGTGTCCATGATGAAGCTCGACCTGCAAAAAAATTAATTCTTGACATTGCATGTCGATCCCTCACTTCACGTTCAGCTTTGCTAGCAAGATAGAATAAACGAGTGATTGTGTTATCCTCCTTATATTCTAGAATAGTCTGAATCTGTCTATTTAATCCACACATAAAATGTGCATGCATAGCCTCATTCTCCTCATCAATACCACATCTAATCATGCCATTTTGTAACTCCTGATAATATTCCTCTACAAAAAATTCCTTGTCCTAAACGCTGCAAATTTTGAAGCAATTCATGTTGGTAATACGGTGGAACCCAATGATTACGCATAGCAGTTTTCAAAGCAGACCAAGTCGTTGGGATATTATCATGATGTATTCTACAATGTTCAGACCACCAAACACAAGCAAAACTAGTGGGTGCATAAACAACAACAACAACAACACGTCTATCCTCCGGAAATTGTAAGCTTGTAAAATGTTGTTCTGTTTCTAACTCCCAAGTAAGATATATATCAGGAACATATCTACCCATAAATGATGGAATATTCAATTTAAGTTTAGGGAGATGGTCATGATCCCATACCTAAGGGGGTGAGGAATCCCTACCATTGCAATCGTATGCATGTAGATGACCTAGTGCTTGTGCCGATGGTTGCCTCTGGAGCTGACTTGGAGCAACCTCTCCCTCATCGTCGCAATCACCATCATAATCCTCATTCTGCTCAATGATAGTAGCAGCAACAACATCATCCACCGAAGCTACAACAGTAGCAATGGCGCCATAATTTTGGCCTTGGTCGATAGGCACACGTCGCGCCCGTCCCATGAAATTTGGGCGTTGTTTGTGTTGTTGTAGCCGAGGTACAAGAGGTACTGCTGGTGGAGGTAGACGTGCAAGTACCTCATTAAATTTAGCATCAAGCTTGGCGTCGACCGTCTTCTCCAAACCATCTAGCTTCTCCATAGTCTCTCCAAGGCTTGTCACCAAGTCATGCACCTGTTCATTCATCATTTGCTGAAATTTATTATGGAGCTCCTTGTTCGTCATGACCTCCCATTCGGTCGCGTCGGCTAGTGATCCTGGCATGGTTAGCAGTAATAGGAACACACAAGAATATGAAGTTACAGACTACTAGGTAGTGGTGGTGGTGGTGGTGTGTCACAAATCTGTCAAGCAAATCTCAAATTCTTATCGGTTCTAACCCAATAGTAGGTGGTGATCAGCAACCGTTGTAGTCAAAACTCTCAAAGCTTGGATAGAGTGATTGCCAGGTCGTGTCGAACACACGACATAGATGTATGTGGAGCTAAGAAGGCTTATAATATGGTAGCAAAAAGGGTCGGCAATAATCAATTCAGACATGCAAAGTTGAAAAGACGCTAAATGAGAATATTGTGCTAATCCTAGGATAGATCGTACTAGAGACGTGATCCTAGAACACCAACGAAATCACAACACGAAACGTAATCAAGGGAAGAGCCAATCTGAATTTTTTTCCACTGTTTTGGTGCCTCTTTTTCGCACTTTTTCTATCAGAAAATCGCTATAATGGCGAGTGTCTCAAAACTCTTGTGAAGGCGTATAAACTAACCAAAAAGTGCGGCAAAAATCACTATGATGGCGAGTGTCTCAAAACGCTTCAAAAAAACTAAAAATGGGATAGAAAAAAATGTGCACCGTAATTTTGGCTTAAAATAGTTTGGGGGTCTCCAGACTCTTTTTTTCAAAACCTACTCAGGCAAGGAAACACGAATCTGAAAACGAAGGGATCTCTAAATTACAACTAATATGGGATGGACTCAGATTTGTGGCGGATATGTTGTGGTATATATGGACACAAATTGATGGTAGATATATTGTAATGATATATGGACTCAGATTGGTGGTAGATATGTGATGATATATATGGCAGCGGCGATGATAGTAGCATGGTGGTGGTAAATGGCAGCGGCGATGAAGATGGCATGCTGGTGGTATATGGCAGCGGCGATGAAGATGGTGTGGCGATGACGTGACAACTTGTGACTAGAACTCGAAACTCTAAAAGACTAGACTCAGATACCAGCAACTTTACACGACGATGCAACCCCAAATTCAACAAGCAAACACCAAACAGAAAATTGCAAAGCCTCAGATTGGCTCAGATATGATGAACTAACCCTATGTTTTGTGGCTTTTTCTTGGACTGTAGGTATGAAGAACATATGCGATCTAAACTACCAAAAACTAGAAATTATCACCGAGCAACCTAGAAATTTGATACCACTTGATAGAGGCGAAGTTGTCCTATATTTCAATGAGATGCGGCTATCGTTTTTGTTAGGGTCGACTTTGACGATCCGACTACGAACATGTGAGGACGTCACGCCTTAGCAACCGCTAAACCAACTTCGAGAGGTTATTGTGATAGAGGTGAAGGTGTCTGTGTCTTTCAATGAGATATGGCTCTCATTTTTGGTAGAGTAGACTTTGACGATCCGACTACAAACATGCGAGGACGTCACGCCTCAGCTATCAGTAAACCTACTCCGAGAGGTTATTGACCATGTCGTTGCACGATGAACCTGACCACGAGGGTCTGCTTCCTGCACGCAAACTTAGAACTAGCAAGAAAATGAGATTGCAATATGGATATTGTGAATATAAGAGGAAAGTTTTATTGATGAAAGTGGGGTTCTATGATGTCTTGGTCTGGTCATGGAACACAAACAAAGTTGCAGCTATGGAGAACTTGTAATCTAAATAAAACCCAGGTCTAAACGGTTCCCTAAATGTTGTATATATGGGGGAATAGAGAGGGATTTTCATGACCCCTTCGAGGAGGGGTCAGAAAACAACCCTAACTCGGTTTCCCCACACATAAGGACTCTAAAAACAGCCTATGATATAGTATTTCAAAGTTACGTGGGCCTGCCCAACAATAAGGTGACACAACACCTATAATAGCATATGGACGGAATTTATGAAGTGGCATTTCGTATATTTCGTCCAAGCCTTCATGATCTCCTTATGGTGGCTTCAACATGTGAAAATCACTACTATAAACTCCATTGTTCTTTCCCGCAAGCACACCTTCTCCATGCTTGATCCCGCTCCAGTGGCCATCCTGCTTGTCCGCGCTAGGTCCTTCATTCATAAGTAAAACAAAAGTATCTAATTTAGGCAGCATCGTATGTTCATGAACATTAGAAGGATTTCCAACAAACGAAAGTACGTGGTAATTCAATTGGCGTGCACAAGCTCTAGTGATCGGTCCAGGTGGAAAGACAACATGTTTTTTGCCCTTATCTCCAGCAAGTTTGTATTTAGCATTCATACGCTCAATGTTCCTTAGTTACCTCAAGTATTTTTAAGATCAATTCAGCATGTTGTTTAGCATAAAATTTAACCTTCTCTAGATATGGAAGAGGCAACAAATCAATAGGTGCACGAGGTATGAAACCATACACAATTTCAAGGGGGCACATCTTAGTAGTAGAATGCAATGAAGGATTATAAGAAAATTCAATATGAGGCAAGCATCCTTCCCACATTTTCAAGTTATTCTTCAAAACAGCCCTAAGCATAGTAGACAATGATCTATTGACTACATCGGTTTGTCCATCAGTTTGGGGGTGACATGTAGTACTAAAAAGCACTTTAGTCCCAACTTAGCCCATAAACATCTCCAAAAGTGGCTAAGAAATTTAGCATCACAATCTGAAACAATTCTATTCGGCACACCATACAAGCGAATAATTTCATGAAATAAAAAAATCACCAACAATAGTAGTATTACGGGGCAAACCCGTAGGTGTTGATCTTTCACGAAATGGAGGGGGATTCCACAAAGAACACGAAGAACACGGGGAATAGCAAGGAAAAATCACAAGAGGAAACACTCAAGAACACTCAACAGGGTCAGCCTGGATGTCCGGCCTGGAGCGACCACGTCTGCGAGGTTCGGGCACCTTGCGCCAAATTTCTAGGGAGGAAGCATCGGATGTCCGGGCAGGGCCGGATGTCCGGCCGCAGTAGCTTGTCCATAGCTTTGTATTCTTCCATCTCCACTTCCACGCTTCCCTCGCGAATGGTGTAGTAGTACGTAGGTGCTGGCACTCCTCCTCGTCATCTGTGAAGCTTCGACAATACATATGCATGCACACGAGGGGAGTGTCAAGTAGTATGCCGTCCACAAAGGGGTCAGGTGAACACGTGTAAAGGAGATGATTCACCTTTATGTATGTTAAGTAGATGTTGCACGTGTCACTTGCCAAAGGGACTCTTGCTATGGAGATGTCCGTAGGATGCTCCGCATCATCCCCTCCCCCTTGGGAAAGATCCATCCTCGGATCAAAATCCAAATCACCATGGGAAAGAGATGGCGTCGCCGTGTCAAAGTGGACGATCACCAAGCACTCATCATCATCAAACTCGAAATGGGCACTCTCCATTGTCGCGCCAACTAGTAATTCCTTCAAAAGGAGCAAACAAGACAAACACTTGGAAAAACAAATGTGGTTAGCATTAGTGCAAAAGCAAGCATTCAGGCAGTTATTCACCGAACAAGTGTCGTCATCATGCATAACACATGGTGTGACCAAGGATTGCGTCATGACACGTAAGCATATGAGTTAATCACAATCTAAGGCATCATGGAGATAAGCATGAAATTTTGAGGTAGGGATGCAAATATGTGTGACAATATAATAAGCATCTACCTCAAGGTCATAGCACATATGCACAATACAATCAACAATGGTCTATGGTAGGCAAAGAGATCATTCACAACACCAAAAAAAATCACATGTCTAGACACATGGGGCATGTGCAAGACAATCCAAGCATAATGTGCACATGTTGTAGTGAAGATAGTGAGGCAGTCAACACAATAGAAAGAGCAAGTGTTGAACATGTGTGAGGAAATCAATTCAAGCATGTATCAAGCAATGTGGCATGGTAAATGTGAATAAATGACATTGTTGCAACCAAGCATATGATAAGATCAAGCAATCCACAAGTTGGATGTAACACACAAGGCATATATGTCATGAGGCATGGAACGATGGCAATCACGAGTGAAAGTAATATCTCTAATATGTGTGCAAGTAATTGATCCATTATGACCAATACGTGTCATGATACAAGCAACACAAGTATGAGGATGCACAATATCCATGCTCAATAAGGATGTCACCTCCAAAGTGTGACCTTGTGCGTCCGTCACAATGCCGATGCGCAAGCAAGTGCGATGTTGAAACCCGTAGGTGTAGCATGTCTCGCTCTCAAGAGCTCGAATCGTCAATGCATGTGAAGTGGAAGTTGACATGTAGTCGAAGTATCCTACACATACACACAACAAAGAAAAGAATGTATGTACATGGTAGATAAACACATCATCCATCATGATGGTTCTCCTCTCTTATATATAACCATTAGGAACAAAAGTGCATGAACAACATGATGCAACAATGGCTATATTCATGGCACTACGCATATGGTGCAAAGAAGGAAGACAAGCATGCTTCACATGAAAGATGTAAATGGTTCAATAGCAAGCATGTGCAAAGCATGGCAATGGTTGCCATCAACCGCATGAAAGGAGCATGTAGTAATAATCGGTGTTGCAACACGAGCAAGCATAGTGATCATGTCGTGCAAGCTAGTAGTGCAAAGATGCAACATACTATAAGAAATCATGGCAATCATGTCATATGGACTACTAGTGGGCACAAATAATGCACATGACACATCGCGAGTACGAACACAAAGCAGGAGCAAAGCTCCATCATAGACATGGATCAACAAGCAATCATGGCAATAGCAACTAGGATCTCCCGCAAGCATGCAAATACACATAGTCGCAGTAGAATGGTGAATTATGGGTAAATGCAAGCAAGTGTCACCATCGCATGGCAAAGGCATAGAAATGAGCATATCATGCAAAGTGAACATGGAAATATGGGCACAATAAGTGCGATGGGAAATAAACCATAGCCATGTGAGAGCCATGTAGAAGAGATGCGCGTAGTCCTTGCACGAGGAGAATGGTTGTATACATATTCCAGTGAATCCCAAAGCATCGGTGCTCTCAAGAGCTCTTTTCGTCAACTCATGGGATTGTGAGGTTGAAGAGTAATCATGAGTACCTACACACAACAAAGGCAAAGGGAAAATTGTGTGCGCGTGGTATATTTACACATCATCCGTTAGGATGTGCATGTGTTTGTGTTCGTTATCACAAAATATCCAATGCTCAAATAAATGAGATGCATGATATAAGAACATGTCATCCATCATGAATGGTTTGTTGTTATATGGCATAATGGAAACTAGAAATATGTAGTGCATCATGTGAATTATTGGGAGCATTATTATTCATGATATGCAGATGGTGCACACAATAATTGGGATCATGCAATGGACGGGATGGAACAAAATCTCCTAATATATATGAGGAAACTATGGGGGTCTCCTCATGTGCAATAGCGGAAGCATAATATGGAGAATATGGAAAACATAAAAAATAATGCATATTCGAAGCTAGGTGGTCATCGCATGTCATATGAGAATTATTGCGCAAATGATACAAAGGAAGCATGGCAATATCAGCACAAGAAAAACAAATGCCACTAACCATGGGTTTGTCATCTATGCCATATGAGCAAATGGGATTTACTTTTATGCGATATGCATAGTCGCTACGGTGAGATTGCAAAGATGCAATATGGGAAATTTCACGCTTAGCATATGACAAGTGTAGAGGATTGTCAAACATGATGTGACGGATAGAGTTTGGACATGTTATCCTATGGAGTATAGCATCACAACAAGGCAAGTCAACATGCTCATCATCATATTCATCATAAATAGGGGGCACATCTAACCATGAGAAAGACATAGCATGCGAGCTATCCATAAGGTGATCAACATCATGCAAGCAAGAAATGTCCACTAGTGGGACAAGAGCATCATCTTCACCTATGTTACATTTTTCATTCCACTCATGTGGTGTAAGTGAGGTGGGAGAAACCAACTTGTGGTCGTCTTCATCGTGATGAAACCATGTGGGGGTGCATCATATTCCACCATGGTCATTGTCTTGTCCAACGGGAGGCCGAAGTTGTTAAGGATCTGTTGGAAATATGCCCTAGTGGCAATAATAAATTAGTTATTATCATATTTCCTTGTTCATTATAATCATTTATTATCCATGGTATAATTGTATTGATCGAAGACTTAGATGCATGTGTGGATACATAGACAAAACCATGTCCCTAGTATGCCTCTAATAGACTAGCTCGTTGATTAAAGATGGTTAAGGTTTCCTAGCCATGGACATGAGATGTCATTTGATAAAGGGATCACATCATTAGGAGAATGGTGTGATGGACAAGACCCAAACTACAAACGTAGCATATGATTGTGTCAGTTTATTGCTACTGTTTTCTGCATGTCATGTATATGTTCCTATGACCATGAGATCATGCAACTCACTAACACCGGAGGAGTGCCTTGTGTGTATCAAACGTCGCAACATAACTGGATGACTATAAAGGTACTCTACAGGTATCTCCGAGGGTGTCTGTTGAGTTGGCATGGATCAAGACTGGGATTTGTTACTCCATGTGACGGAGAGGTATCTCAGGGCCCACTCGGTAATACAACATCACAACAAGCCTTGCAAGCAATGTGACTAAGTGTTATTCACGGGATCTTGTATTACGCAACGAGTAAAGAGACTTGCCGGTAACGAGGTTGAACTAGGTATGGAGATACCGACGATCGAATCTCGGGCAAGTAACATACCGAAGAACAAAGGGAACATCTTACGGGATTAACTGAATCCTTGACATAGAGGTTCAACCGATAAAGATCTTCGTATAATATGTAGGAACCAATATGGGCATCCAGGTCCCGCTATTGGTTATTGACCGTAGAGGTGTCTCGGTCATGTCTACATAGTTCTCGAACCCGTAGGGTCTGCACACTAAGGTTTGGTGACATTTTGATAGTATAGAGTTATGTATGGTGGTGACCGAAAGTTGTTCGGAGTCCCGAATGAGATCCCAAACATCAGGAGGAGCTCTGGAATGGTACGGAGGTAAAGATTCATATATAGGAAGTCCTATTTTGGTCACTGGAAAAGTTTCGGGCTCATCGGTAGTGTACCGGGAGTGTTGGTAGTGTATCGGGAGACCATCGGGAGGGGTATTTCGACCCAAGAGGCTACATGGGCTGTGGGAGAGTAAATACCAGCCCTTTGTGGCTAGTGGAAGTCCCACACAAGGCCCATGCGGCTGGGAAGAAAAGCCCAAAGGGAAAAGGTGGAAAAAGGCAAAAAAGGGGAGGAATCCTAGTCCTACTAGGATTGGAGGAGGAGTCCTCCTCTCCTCCCCACTTCGGCCGACCCAAGGAGGCTTGGCCCTTGGGCCAAGTCCTCTCCTCCCTCCCTCTTATATATACTAGAGGTTTTAGGGTTTTTTGCACAAAATTTTTAGCCACGTGCTGCCCGTTCCTCCAGTGCATACTTTCTCCTCTAGATTGGATTTCTACAGTACTTAGGCGAAGCCCTGCCGGAATTGCTCCAACACCATCACCGCGGTACCATCATGCTGCCGGTGAACTCATTTACCACTCCGCTCCCTCTTGCTAGATCAAGAAGGCGGAGATCGTCATCGAGTTGTACGTGTGCTGAACGCGGAGGTACCGTCCGTTCGGCGCTAGATCGGAAGGACCGTGATCAAGATCACGAGACGGATCGTGATGAGTTCGCGGGACGGATCGTGATTGGATCGCGGGACGGGTCGTGATGAGTTAGCGGGATGGATCATGATTGGATCGTGGGACGGATCTTGATGAGATCGCGGTACGCTCGGCGATTTGGATCGCGAAGACGTTCGACTACACCAACCGCGTTTCTTAATACTTCCTGCTTAGTGATCTACAAGGGTAGGTAGATCCACTCTCCCTCTCATAGATGCTCATCACCATGGATAGATCTTGTGTGTGCATAGGAAATTTTTTGTTTCCCATGCGACGTTCCCCAACAGTGGCATCATGAGCTAGGTCTATGTGTAGATGAGATCTCGAGTAGAACACAAAGAGTTTGTGGGCATTGATGCTTAGATTGCTTCCTCCCTTGGTCGTGTTTTGGTTCAGCGGTATTGTGAGATGAAGCGGCCCGGACCAACATTACTCGTACGCTTACGAGAGACCAGTTCCCTCAACCGCAATTTGTTGCATAGATGGCTTGCAGGTGCCAGTTTCTCTCACTTCAGTTGGATCGGATTCGACAAAGGTGGTCCTTGAGAAGGTTGAAAAGCAACTAGTGTATCACCGTTGTGGTTTTTGCGTAGATAAGAATTGTTCTTTCTAGATACCCGTAGCAGCCACGTAAAACATGCAACAACAATTAGAGGATGTCTAACTTGTTTTTGCAGGGTATGTTGTGATATGATATGGCCAATTACATGATCTGATATATGTGATGTATGAGATGATCGTGTGATGTATAGATTATCACGACTTGCATGTCGATGAGTACGGCAACCGGCAGGAGCCATAGGGTTGTCTTTAATTATTGTATGACCTGCGTGTCAATCATTAAGTGCTATGTAATGCTTTACTTTATCGCTAAACGGTAGCAATAGTAGTAGAAGCATGTTGGGCACGACAACCCTGATGGCGACACGTTGATGGAGATCAAGATGATGGAGATCATGGTGTCTTGCCGGTGACGATGGAGATCATGCCGGTGCTTTCAAGATGGAGATCAAAAGCACAAGTTCATGGCCATATCATGTCACTTATGATTTGCATGTGATGTTAATCCTTTTATGCACCTTGTTTTGATTAGGACGACGGTAGCATTATAAGGTGATCCCTCACTTAAATTTCAAGATTAATTATGTTCTCCCCGAGTGTGCACCATTGCGAAAGTTCGTCGTGTTGAGACACCACATGATGATCGGGAGTGATAGACTCTACGTTCACATACAACGGGTGCAAGCCAGTGTTGCACATGCAGAACACTCAGGTTAAACTTGACGAGCCTAGCATGTACAGACATAGCCTCGGAACACAAGAGACCGAAAGGTCGAACATGAGTCATATAGTAGATATGATCAACATGATGATGTTCACCATTGAAACCACCTCAACTCACGTGATGATCGGACTTGAGTTGGTGAATTTGGATCATGTATCACTCGAATGACTGGAGGGATGTCAATTTGAGTGGGAGTTCTTAAGTAATATGATTAATTGAACTCATTATCATGAACATAGTCAGTAGTGTCTTTGCAAACTGTGTTGTAGATTACTAGCTCACGCTGTAGCTCCCTTGAATTTTTATATGTTCCTAGAGAAATAGAGTTGAAAGATGATGGTATCAATATTGCGGACTAGCTCCATGATCTGAGGATTGTCCTCATTGCTGCACAGAAGGCTTATGTCCTTAATGCACCGCTCGGTGCGCCAACCCCTCTAGCGTTGTTTGTAGATGTTGTGAACATCTGACATGCACGTTCTGATAACTACTTGATAGTTTAGTGTGTCATGCATTACGGCTTAGAAATGAGGCTCCGAAACGTTTTGAACGTCACAGAACATATGAGATGTTCTAAGAGCTGAAATTAGGATCTCAGGCTCATGCCCATGTTGCTAGATATGAGATCTCCAACAAGATTCTTTGCCTGTAATATGAAAGAGAATAGCTCAATTGTTGAGCATGTGCTCAGATTGTCTGGGTGCTACAATCGCTTGAATCGAGTGGGAGTTGATCTTCCAGATAAGATAGTGATTGATATAGTTCTCCAAGTCACTGTCACTAAGCTACTAGAACTTGGTGATGAACTATAAAATGCCAGGGATAGAAATAATGATCCCTGAGCTGTTCGCGATGTTTGACACCGCGAAGGTAGAAATCAAGAAGGAGCGTCAAGTGTTGATGGTTAGTCAAACCACTAGTTTCGAGAAGGGCATGAGCAAGGAGGGAAAACTTCATGGATAGCAAGTCAGTTGCTGCTCCAGTGAAGCAACCCAAAGTTGAACCCAAACCCGAGACTAAGTGTTTCGATTATGAGGAGAGCGGTCACTGAAGCGGATCAACCCTAGATACTTGGTAGATAAGAAGGATGGCAACGTCAATAGAAGTATATTTGATATATGTGTTATTTATGTGTACCTTGCTAGTACTCCTAGTAGCACCTGGGTATTGGATACCGGTTCGGTTGCTAAATGTTAGTAACTCGAAATAAAAGCTACGGAATAAACGGAGCACTAGCTAAGGGTGAGGTGACGATGTGTGTTGGAAATGTTTCCAAGGTTGATGTGATCAACATCGCACGCTCTCTCTACCTTCGGATTAGTGAAGAACCTAAATAAATGTTATTTGGTGTTTTGCTTTGAGCATGAACGTGATTAGATCGTGTTTATTGCAACATGGTTATTCATTTAAGTTAAAGAATAATGGTTATTCTGTTTACATGAATAATACCTTCTGCACCCAGTGAGAATGGTTTGTTGAATCTTGATCATAGTACTACACATGTTCATAACATTGATGCAAAAATATACAAGGTTAATAATGATAGTACCACATACTTGTGGCACTGCCGCTAAATGTCATATTGGTATAAAGCGCATGAAGAAACTCCATGCTGATGGATCTTTGGACTCATTCGATTTCGAATCGGTTGAGACATGTGAACCATGCCTCTTGGGCAAGATGACTAAGGACCCCGTTTTCTGGTTTGATGGAGCGGGCAAGTGATTTATTGGAAATGATACATGTTGATGTATGCAATCCAATGAATCTTGAAGCATGCGGTGGATATCGTTATTTTCTTACCTTCATTGTTGATTTGAGTAGATATAGTGTATATTTACTTAATGAAACGCAAGTCTGAATCGTTTGAAAAAGTTCAAGCAAATTCAGAGTGAAGTTTAAGATCATCGTGACAAGAAGATAAAATGTCCGCAATATGATCGTGGAGGTGAATATCTGAGTTACGAGTTTGGTATACAAGTTAAGACAATGTGAAAGTTGTTTCACAACTCACGCCACCTGGAACACCATAGTGTGATGGTGTGTTCGAACGTCATAGTCGTGCTCTATTGAAAATGGCGCTTGCTATGATGTCTCTTATCGTTTTGCTACTATAATTTTGGGGTTATGCATTAGAGACAAATACATTCACTTTAGATAGGGCACCATCAAAATCTGTTGAGATGACACCGTGTGAATTATGGTTTGATAGAAACCTAAGCTGTCATTTCTTATTGTTTGGGGCTACAACACTTATGTGAAAAAGGTTTTCACCTAATGAGCTCAAACCCAAAGCAAACAAATGCATCTTCATAGAATACCCTAAAGACAGTTGGGTAAACCTTCTATCTCAGATCCAAGCATAAAATGTTTGTTGCTAAAACTGGGTCCTTTCTCGAGAAATAGTTTCTCTCGAAAGAATTGAGTGGGAGGAAGATAGAACTTGATGAGGTTGTTGAACCTTTGTTCAACCAGAGAGTAGCGCAGCACAGGAAGATGTTTCTATGAAGCCTACTTTAGTTGAAGAGGAAGTTAATGATTATGATCATGAAGCTTCGGATCAAGTTACTATCGAACCTCGTAGGTCGACAAGGACGTGTACTGCTCCTGAGCGGTACGACAACCCTGTCTTGGAGGTCATGTTGTTGGACAACGATGAACCTACGAGCTATGGAGAAGCAATGATGGGCCCAGATTCCGACAAATGGTTAGAGGCCATGAAATCCGAGAAAGGATCCATATATGAAAACCAAGTATAGACTTTGGTAGACTTGCTCGTTGGACGGCAGGTCGTTGAGTACAAATGGATCTTTAAAATGAAGACAGACGCTGATGGTGAATGTCACCATTTATAAATCTCGACTTTTCGCAAAGAAGTTTCCGGCAAGTTCAAGGAGTTGACTACGATGAGACTTTCTCACTCGTAGCGATGCTAAAATCTGTTGGAATTATGTTAGCAGTTGTTGCATTTTTCAATTATGAAATCTGGTAGATGGATGCCAAAACATTGTTTCCTTCCTTAAGGAAAGGTTGTATGAGATACAACCAGAAGGTTTTGTCAGTCCTAAGGATGCTAAAAGGTGAGCAAACTTCAGTGATCCTTCTATGGACTGAAGCAAGCATCTCGGAGTTGGAATATACACTTTGATAAGGTGATCAAAGTTTTTAAATCTATACAAAGTTTATGAGAAACTTGTATTTGCAATAAAGTGAGTGGGAGCACTATAGAGTTTCTGATAAGTATATGTGGATGACATATTGCTATTCGGAAATGATGTAGAATTTATGGAAAGCATAAACGGTTGTTTGAAAAGAGTTTTTCAAAGGAAGACCTGGATAAAGCTACCTAATTGTTGAACATCAAGATCTAAAGAGATAGATCAAGATGCTAGATGAGACTTTCAATGAGTACATACCTTGACAAGATTTGGAAGAGTTCAAAATGGATCAGTCAGGGAAAGAGTTCTCGCTTGATTTGTAAGGTGTGAAGTTGAGTGAGACTCAAAGCTCGACAATGGCAGAGAAAGACAAAGGATGAACGTCGTCCCCTATGCCTTAGCCATAGGCTCTATATTATGCCATGTTGTGTACCGCACCTAGTGTGTGTCTTGCCATGAGTCAGTCAAGGGGTACAAAAGTGATGCAGGAGTGGATCACTGGACAGCGGTCAAGATTATCCTTAGTGACTAAAAGACTAAGGAGATGTTTCTCGATTATGAAGGTGATAAAGAGTTCATCGTAAAGAGTTACGTCGATGCAAGCTTTAACACCAATCCGGATGACTCGTAGTAGCAATCTGGATATGTATAGTGGAGCAGCCATTTGGAATAGTACCAAGCGGAGTGTGGTAGCAGTGTTTACGGTTTGACATAGAGATTTGCAAAGTACACTCGGATCTGAATGTCGCAGACCCGTTGACTATAAGACCTCTCTCACATGCAAAGCATGATCGAGCCCCAGAACTCATTGGGTGTTAGATTCATAACAATGTGTATCACATGGTGATGTGAACTAGATTATTGACTCTAGTGCAAGTGGGAGACTGTTGGAAATATGACCTAGAGGCAATAATAAATTAGTTATTATCATATTTCCTTGTTCATGATAATATTTATTATCCATGCTATAATTGTATTGATCGGAGACTTAGATGCATGTGTGGATACATAGACAAAACCATGTCCCTAGTATGCCTCTAATAGACTAGCTCGTTGATGAAAGATGGTTAAGGTTTCCTAGCCATGGATATGAGATGTCATTTGATAACGAGATCACATCATTAGGATAATGGTGTGATGGACAAGACCCAAACTACAAATGTAGCATATGATAGTGTCAGTTTATTGCTACTGTTTTCTGCATGTCAAGTATATGTTCCTATGACCATGAGATCATGCAACTCACTTACACCGGAGGAGTGCCTTGTGTGTATCAAACATCGCAATGTAACTGGGTGACTATAAAGGTACTCTACAGGTATCTCCGAGGGTGTCTGTTGAGTTGGCATGGATCAAGACTGGGATTTGTTACTCCGTGTGACGGAGAGGTATCTTAGGACCCACTCGGTAATACAACATCATAACAAGCCTTGCAAGCAATGTGACTAAGTGTTAGTCATGGGATCTTGTATTACGGAACGAGTAAAGAGACTTGTGGGTAACGAGGTTGAACTAGGTATGGAGATACCGACGATCGAATCTCGGGCAAGTAACATACCGAAGAACAAAGGGAACATCTTACGGGATTAACTGAATCATTGACATAGAGGTTCGATCGATAAAGATCTTCGTAGAATATGTAGGAACCAATATGGGCATCCAGGTCCCGCTATTGGTTATTGACCGTAGAGGTGTCTCGGTCATGTCTACATAGTTCTCGAACCCGCAGGGTCTGCACACTTAAGGTTTGGTGACGTTTCGATAGTATAGAGTTATGTATGGTGGTGACCGAAGGTTGTTCGGAGTCCCGGATGAGATCCCGGACGTCACTAGGAGCTCCGGAATGGTCCGGAGGTAAATATTCATATATAAAAAGTCCTATTTTGGTCGCCGGAAAAGTTTCGGGCTCATCGGTAGTGTGCGGGGAGTGTCGGTAGTGTACCGGGAGACCATCGGGAGGGGTATTTTGACCCAAGAGGCTACATGGGCTGTGGGAGAGTAAATACCAGCCCTTTGTGGGCTAGTGTAAGTCCCACACAAGGCCCATGCGGCTGGAAAGAAAAGCCCAAAGGGAAAAAGGTGGAAAAAGGCAAAAAAAAGGGAGGAATCCTAGTCCTACTAGGATTGGAGGAGGAGTCCTCCTCTCCTCCCCACTTCGGCCGACCCAAGGAGGCTTGGCCCTTGCTCCAAGTCCTCTCCTCCCTCCCTCTTATATATACTGGAGGTTTTAGGGTTTTTTGCACAAAATTTTTAGCCACGTGCTGCCCGTTCCTCCAGTGCATAGTTTCTCCTCTAGATCGGATTTCTGGAGTGCTTAGGCGAAGCCATGTTGGAATTGCTCGACCACCACCACCGCGGCGCCGTCATGCTTCCGGTGAACTCGTCTACCTCTCCACTCCCTGTTGCTGGATCAAGAAGGCGGAGATCATCATCGAGTTGTACGTGTGCTGAACGCAGAGGTGTCGTCCGTTCGGCGCTAGATCGGAAGGACGGTGATCAAGATCGCGAGACGGAACGTGATGAGTTCGCGGGACGGATCGTGATTGGATCGCGGGACGGATCGTGATGAGTTCACGGGACGGATCGTGATTGGATCGCGGGACGGATCGTGATTGGATCGCGGGACGGATCGTGATGAGATCGTGGGACGCTCGGCGATTTGGATCGCAAAGACGTTCGACTACACCAACCGCGTTTCTTAACGCTTACCGCTTAGCGATCTACAAGGGTATGTAGATCCACTCTCCCTCTCGTAGATGCTCATCACCATGGATAGATCTTGCGTGTGCGTAGGATTTTTTTTGTTTCCCATGCGACGTTCCCCAACAGGATCGACGCATCATCGTATATGGGACATAGCACCAAAGGATAAGACACAATAGAGGTAGAGGTTAAGTTGTTAGAAATCGAAATGGCCTCACATTCCCTATCAACTACCTCACCCGCTCTATGTGGTGGTGTCTCACACACTCCCTCTAGGTAGTTGCGCTCATACGCACATATGGTGGAGTCACTCATCTCACTTAAGTGGTGGGGGTTGTGGCTCTCCTCACATGGAAACGGGGGAAACTCATCATATATGGGGCTAGTGGTGAAGTCACTCTCACACTCAAATGGTGGCAAAAGTCTCTCAACTCATCACCAAACGTCGTCGTGGTCGAAGGGAAAATCCCATGCTCAACCAGCTCGTCGCAGTCGTCATGGATGAATGTCGAAGATGGTGCATCATCACTCTCCTCCATGACTGAAGGGAAAATCCCATGCTCGGTCATCTTCCTTGGTATGCTTTCGAAGATGGAAGGGTCATCCATGCGTGTAGTCGATCGCCTTGATCTTGGCATCGAAGCTTGTCCTTGGTGGTGATATTGGTCTTCGCGCACTTGTTTCTTCGAAGATGTGCGACATGAGTGTCTACACCGTGTCGATGACGAAGGGGGAGATGATTTGTAGTTGGCCACCATGTGTCAAAGTTGCTCCATGTGGGAGCCCACCATGTCTCTTTTCCGAGCTTCGAAGGTCGTATGTCTATGGCGAGTCGCTCGAGTTGTTGGTTGATGTGGTTGCTCATGTCAATGTAGTCGTCGAAGACCGAAGATGGTGTGCTTTGCCTACCCATCACAAGACTCGAGAAAAGGTGAGTAGGAAATTAAATAAACAATACCATGATATCGTTCCCAAAGTTGATGATGTATCCCATTTCACTCAATGTGAATTGGGAGAATAGTGGAATTGGTACCAGACTTGTTCACTCACGCCTACAACATAAAGCTTATCGAGTGGCTTGGTTAGGACAAGTGGCACAAAATTCAAGCAAAATGTGAGTCAAGATATTGAAAATGTTGAGGAAGATTCACAAAATTGCAATGCAAAGCAAATAGATCAATAGCTATGGTGTCACTAGGAACACATACACGGATAGATAAATGGGATCCACGCAACCAAGGAATGAGCACCAAAATGTGATAGACCCAGAAAAAGCTCGCGTTGGACGGATACTAGAAGAGACAATAGCTCGATTGCTCAAATGGTCTAGATACGCGCTTGTGCACCAACCTAAAAGAGTAAATGTGTCATCTTCAATCCCAATTATGCTATGTATGTATGATCCAAGGGTATGAACTATGCAAAATGGCTCAATGCTATTGCTATTGCTTATAAGCTCTTTTGTATCTCCTCTTTTGCTTAAAAGCTTTTTTTCTATGCTTGATGCTCGAACCAAGATATGAGACAAGTATGATGGATATGCATGGGAGAGACTTATGGCACAAGATGTTTGCATGCTAAATGTAGCTATGCGGCACAAGAGTAACACTATGGTGCACAAGTAACGTGGCCCAACAATTCTCAACTCGCTAGTCTCAATGGGTAAGGTATGCAATGCACAAGTAGCATTGAGCTCGTGGGGTAAAAATTGGTGGGGAAAAGAAAAATTAAGGGGATTAGGTGGTGGGAAAGCTAGATCCACTTGCCAAACACGAATTCCATGGATCAACATCAACAAAATCTCACAAGAAACAACGAATCACGAAAAATTTGGTGAGGCTATTTTTGGTGGGGATTTTCGAATTGGGACAAAAACACACAAAATTAGGCTACAAAATGAAGGGGATGAATCCAAATTCGTGAGAAACATGGCTCTAGATACCAATACGATACAGGGCAAACCCGTAGGTGTCGATCTTTCACGAATTGGAGGGGGATTCCATGAAGAACATGAAGAACAAGAGGAAGAACGAGGAGAAATCACAAGAGGAAATACTCAAGAACAAGTCCAATCACACATCCACTAGACTCACCACACACAAGATCCACAAAGGTACATGAACAACAAAGGGAAAGAAGGATACATGGTAGAGTTCATCCCAAATACCATGGGGAGATGGGGCCTTGATATCCTAGAGGATCTTCCCTCGTGAGGGGCCTTGACATCCACTAGGTGATCTTCTCTCATAGAGGAATCTACTCCATGGGAGATGTAGTGGAAGGAGCTAGGCTGTAACAGCCCAAGTGCTACCCTTGCCATTTATGGTCATCTAACCCATGTGAACCTCTATGTTGCCATGTGTTTGAAGGATATGATTTTACTCATTGCCATTACATCTCATGCTTCATGCATCATGCATCATGCTCATCATTTCATTTGACTTGTGTTGCTTGCTAGTTTGGTCTTGTGTGATGTGTGCAATGTGTGGTGCAACAACTCCCTCCCTTCTCCTTCATTTTCAAAACTTTGCCTAAACCTTGTTATTCCCTTTTGCTTTGTACATGAGAATTAATTTGAGAATAAAGTCTATTAAAAATGTTCTATTGTTGTGGGATATCATATTGAGTAGGAATGTGATGCTCTCCTTGTTATTTAAAAATTTGGATTCATGGAGTTTTGCAAAAACAGTGGTTGTTTATTTTAAAAAGTATTTATTTTACTTGTCCTAAAAATCATCTATTCATTTTTATTAAATAGGGCATATTCTTTCAGTGCCAAAGTAATTTTGTTTTAGCAAAAATCCTTTTCTTTCTCTTTGAGGGGTTTTATCTTGTTTCATTTATATTTATAAAAGAAAATCCCTGTTATTTTTTTCGTGAGAGAGAGAGCGAGTCGAGCTGGGCCTTCTATTCCTCCCCTCGCGGCCTAGCCCAGCATAGTCGATGGTCACCTGCTCCATTGCGTGTCGTCTACTTCAGAGAGGGAAAGCAGAGAGCACTCGTGAGAGAGAGCGTCGCCGTTGCCGTGAGAGGGCTCATGGACGTCGAGGACGGGCCCCTTTATATGTGTGTGCATCCCTAGGGTTTCCTGGTTCCGTCGCCGCTCCTCCTCCTCTCTATCTCCCCCTCCTCCTTCTTGTTCCCCTCGGGTAAGGTTTAGAGAGAGGCAGATTCAGAGAGAGCAAAGCGTCGGGCCGTCGTCGTCGTCATCGCCTCCGGTGGCCGCTCGTCATCGCCCGAGATGGCTTGGTGGTCGCTAGTGTTGTCCATGTCCCATTCCCGGCGCTAGGGTGCCGTGGGAAGGTCCTCGCCGCCCTCTTCTTCCTCGTCGGTGCCGCGCGCTCGGAGCCATCGTTGCCGCCCCGAATCGTCTCCCACATGCGTCGTCGACCCCCTGTGAGCATCTACGCATCCTTCCCCATCTCTGCTTCTCCTCTCATGGCCGTCGTTGAGTAGCCGTAGCTGTTGTCGTTCCGTCGCCGTAGTGCTCGTAGTCGCCGTCGGCCGGGCAAGGCATGGCCTTGAGGCCGTCGCCTCTGTCCCCCTTGTCGCAAGACGAGCAGGGGAACAGGTTCCCCAAGCTTCCTGCTTCCTCCTCAGCCAGTCCGCATCGTCGGAGAGCCCTGTAGTCACCGAATTTCGTCGTCGCCACTGTGATGTCGCCGCTGTAGTGTTGTCTTCAGTTTCGTCAGACTTCTCCTAGGCATGTTAGTAGTATAAGTGCGGGATCCCCTCTTGTGTAGACGAGTGCGGGTGGTGCAGTGGTCAGTCGACCCGGGCGAGACCGAGAGGTCTGGGGATCGAATCCCCGGTGCGCCCCCCTGTTTCCTTTTTTTCATTGGCTATCGTTGTTGCGTGGTGTGCGGATCTGCTGTGACCACGTCGGATCCCGTGTGGCTGTGCAGTTAGAGTGTGCGTGCTTGAGTGTGGTGGGATCCCCTATGGCAGGGAGATCCAGAGCTGTGTGTGTGTGTGTGTTTGCTGTCATGAGTGTGTGTGTGGTGTAGTGTGTGTATGAAAAGTGGGCCTGGCCCCACTTGTCATCCACACAGGGGCCCTGGTGCCTATGCCAGGTGGGCCCCCTCCTATATATTGTTTTTTCTTTTATTTTGTTTTGTGTTTATTAGTGCTATGTAGATTATTTTCCTTTTCTGGTATATTTCTAAATCTGGACATGTGCATTTTTAGCTATGAGCATTTCTAGTAAGTTTTCACTTATAGGAATGTATGATTTTTTCGAGCTAGTGTTTTGCCATGTTGTTCCATGCAAGTATATGAGCATGATATATGAGTTTGGGGTCGAATCTCCCAATGAATCCATTGGTGCTATTTGTTTTGTCATTTGAGCAAGTTGACAAAATGTCATTTTGTCCCAAAGTGCCATTTTTTCATTTTAGTTAGAATTAATCCATGCTTGCTATGATCTTTGTGTCAACATGGAATGGTAGTATTTCATGAGTAGAATGCCATGGTATTTTCTTTTGACATGATAATATTGCATATAAGTGGTAACCATGCTCCAAAGTGGTTATTAAAATGTTGTTGTTTTCAACATGCTAAATATTTCTAAGTCTGAGAATCTGTTAATATTTTTATGCCATGTTGAGTGGATGCTACCAAGTGATATGTTGTGTTTTAGCTCAAGCTCACTCCTAGTGTTTTGAAGTAGATGTTGTCCTCTACCATCATGTTAATTTTCATGCCATGAGGTGGTATCTAGCACCACTGTTTGTGGTTGTCAACTTGCTATTAGCTTAACTCAGATTCCAGAAAACTGTGATTTTCTCTAAGTCCCTAGAATCTGTTTCATCATGTCATCGTGTGAGCTTCATGCTTATTGATATGTGCTTCCTTTACAGTTTGTGTAGTTGGATGATTTGAAAAGCATGTTATGGAGATTCTGTACATGTCTTGTTTGAGGTTGGAAACTTCCTGTAGCTCTAGATATTTGCTGTGAAAGTTGCTATGTTGCTATTTTGAGGTAGATTGTGTGTGTTAGTGTTTTGTGACTTGTGGGAGCTATGATCCATGGTTTTTCTTGATCTTTGGATCTATTGTGGTTGGTTTTTCATTGCCTAACCAGTGGATACCTTGGAATGCCAAGGAATAGCTCATGGCCTTCATTGTCTTGTATTTTGCCTTCGTACCTTGCCGTGAGCGTAGCGTGAGAATCGTAACTCCGTTTCCTACGTTCCGCATATGCATTTGCATCGATTTTGCATGAACATCCATATTTGCCATGATCATGCATTATCAAACAACTTAATAGGTTTTGTCCAGAATTGTAAATAACTTAACTATTGCATGAGAAACATGACTAGTTTAGGATTGCTATGCTAAATACTTGAAATGAATCATGCATCATCTTGTTTGTGCATTGCACCTTGGTTGGTTGTTTATTGTTTCTATTTCTATTGGGTAGAACTGAGTGTTGAACCTGAGTACGAGGATCCAGGAGAGTACCACTACGAGGACCCCGCTCTTTGTCCCTCTGAAGAACCAACAGGCAAGATGATCGTACCCGGATCCCGACACTATTTTTGCTTTGCTAGATGTCTCACTCTTATCATTACATATGCGCACTTACCACTTGAATGTCAAGCCTCCTACATTGCCATGATAGCCTCTAACCCCTCCACATCCTAGCAAACATTGTTTGGCTAAGTTACCGCTGCTCAGCCCCTCTTATAGCGTTATTAGTTGTAGGTGCAGGTTGTTTCCATGTGATAACATGGATATCTGGAGATATCACAATATTTACTGCTATTTAATTTAATGCACATATATATATATTGGTATGGTAGAAGGCTTGGCCTTTTGCTCGGTGTTTTGTTCCACTTTTACCTCCTTAGCTACTTGTTACCGATGTTATGTTTCCATATTTTGCGCTCCTAACATGCTCGGGGTTGTTATGGGGATCCCCTTGATTATTCGGTTGAGATTAAAACTTGTCTGGCAAGACCCAACATTGGTACTATTTGCTTAAACAACTTAATAAAAATGCATAGGACTTTGCAACCCCATGGATAATTAATCAACAACCCGGGCCAGTGCTCCTCATGACTGTTGGTCCAAACTAGAGTCGTGTGCGAGGCCAACCCGGGGCAACTCGGGAGATTTCTATCAGGCCACCGTATACTGCGCTCATCCGATCGTGTCCTGAGATCGAGATAATCGGGTTCGTCGACACGTCGGGTGGTCTTGCTAGACTTGTTTTACCTTTGTCGAGTGGCTTGCGTGAGGGACTCTGATTTTCTTCGGGCTATCTCGAGGTGTCGGAATTCCTTTGGAGTTTTCTAGGATGATCACGAGATCCGTGGTCGAGGTTATTCCCGCGGAGTGTGGTTAATTTATGATGGACTAGTTGGAGCACCCCTGTAGGGTTAAATCTTTCGGAAAGCTGTGCCCGCGGTTATGTGGCAACTTGGATATTTGTTTAACACACGGTTATAGTTAACTTGAAGTAGACTCCAATAAAATACACCAACTATGTGAGTAACTGTGATCGTCTCTGCTCGTGAACATGATCCGAGAGAGAACACAGTGGGGTTATGATTGATGTAAGTAGGTGTTCAGGATCGCTTAGCGATCATGCTAGTTCTCGCACGTTTATCGTAGACCACATATTTATATTCATGTTCTTCATAAGATTAGCCACCATAAATGCTTAGTGTTGCTGCAAACTAAACACTTATCCCCCATCCAACCTAATAAGCTTGAATAGTCTTGGTACCCGGTCGAGAGATTGTTGAGTTCCCATGGCTCACATATTACTACAACAAATACAAGTGCAGGTGCAGATGAGATCGTGCCAGATGATGTGACGCAACTCCAGTGGGAGTATGACGAGGAGCGTGGTAGGATGTACGTCACATATCCAGACGAGTAGAGAGGCCTTGGTCATGATCTTCGGGGCTAGCAAGCCAGTGTCATTGCATCTTTTTATCGTTTGTTTTCGTCCGTAGACAGACCCTGTCTTTTGAATGATGTTTTGAATAAATTGTGTGGCATTGTAATTTAGCATGTGGCGAGTGTAAGCCAACTCATATACTCCTCTCTTCATAAATGTATGTGATGATACTGAACTTGTGAAACGACTAGATGCGCCTATATCCCTATCGAGCCCTCATGCCAAAATATGGATAGGCACGCATCTTGGGCGTAACATAGGCTCAACTTACTAAGAGCAAAACCATAGCTAACCCTAGAGAGAGGGGGAGGTCCTTATATAGTCCAAGGTGAGATGGGGGTAAGAGAGAGATACATGGGCCTTCGGCCCGTCTTTGCACACAGGCAGGCGCCGGATGTCCGGGTCTTCGCGAGGCGCCGGATGTCCGGGCTGGGAGGCCGGATGTCCGAGGCTTGGGCGTCAGCTCCGCTCGGTGAGGGTGTGGAGGCGCCAGATTTCCGAGGGGGGACGCATTGGATGTCCGGCCGGTCGTTGGTGCGTCGGATTTCCATGCTCGGAGGCCGGATGTCCGGGGCTTGGGCGTGAGCTCCGCTTGGTTTGGGTGTGGAGGCGCCGGATTTCCGGGGTGAAGCGCGGGATGTCCGGCCTGTCTTGTGGCGCCGGATGTCTGGGGGTCGGCCCGGATGTCCGGCATGGAGCGGCCGCGTCTGCAAGGCTCGGGCGCCTTGCGCCGGATTTCTAGGGAGGAAGTGCCGGATGTCCAGGTAGGGCCGGAT
Organism: Hordeum marinum; assembly: GCA_022496015.1. Classification (NCBI taxonomy): domain Eukaryota; kingdom Viridiplantae; phylum Streptophyta; class Magnoliopsida; order Poales; family Poaceae; genus Hordeum; species Hordeum marinum. The sequence goes on along the minus strand of JAAAWK010001168.1, from coordinate 355,492 downwards.
GTCTGGAGGCCAGCCGGATGTCTGGCCACTGTAGCTTGTCCACAGCTTTGTCTTCTTCCGTCTCCGCTTCCACGCTTCCCTCACGGATGGTGTAGTAGTACATAGGTGCTGGCACTCCTCATCATCATCCGTGAAGCTCTGGCAATACCTATGCATGCACGTGAGGGGAGTGTCAAGTAGTATACCATCCATGAAGGGATCAAGTGAACACATATAAATGAGATGATTCACCTTTATGTATGTGAAGTAGATGTTGCACGTGTCACTTGCCAAAGGGACTGTTGCCATGTTGATGTCTGTAGGATGCTCCGCATCAAGTAGCATCATCACTTTTATGACATGGAATAAAGTGTGCCATTTTTATAGAGGCGTGGTGTCCTGTCTTTCGATGATATGGTGGCTATCATTTTTGGTGGAGTAGACTTTGACAATCCGACTACGAATGTGCGAGGACGTCGCGCCTTAGCAAATGCTAAACCAACTATGAGATTTTATTGACCATGTTGGAGCATGATCAACCTGACCACGATGGTCGATTTCCTGCACACAAACGAAGAACAAGCAAGAAACTGAAATTGCAATCTAGATATTGCGAATGTAATAGGAAAGCTTTATTCATGAAACTGGGGTTCTCTGACGACTTGGTCTGGTCGTGGAATACTAACGAAGGACGCAAAATTACAGCTATGACGAACTTGTAATCTAAACAAAACCCAACTCTAAACGGTGCCTTAAGGACTTTATTTACAGGGGAAAAGAGAGGGGATTTTGTCCACCCTTGGCAAGGTGGGACTAAACCACCTCCTGAGTCGTTTGCCCTACAATACGGGCTCTAAAAATAGCCTATGAAGTAGTATTTCGAAATTACATGGGCCTTGCCCAAAAATAAGGTGGCGCAACACCAATATTAAGCCATGGACGTAATTTAAAAAACTCCATCTTATATATTTCATCTATCTTCTTGTAAGATATCAAGGTGGTTTCAAAGAGCGGGAATCTCCATTGGGCACTCTGTTCTTGTTCCCTCCGCACGCGCCTTCTTCTCCATGCTTGATCCTGCTCCACTGGCCATCCTTCTTGTCCATGCTAGGTCCTTCATTCATAAGTAAAACAAAAGCATGTGATTTAGGTAGCATCATATGCTCATAAACATTAGAAGGATTTTCAAGAAACATAAGTACCTGATAATTTAATTGGCATGCGCGGCCTCTCATCATTGGTCTCACAGGTATAGCAACAGTGGTTGTGGGTGTAACTATGGTATCCATGTCATCGTTATCCTCCCCTTCTTGAAAACAAAGTCATCCTCGACGTTGCTTAATCTGAAATGTGGCTAACAAAAGAGACAAGGTGTAAACATTGTGTATATATATGTCATCCATTTTTATTGATCTCAATTGTCGAACATGTGACACATTTATACAAGAGCACTCTTCAAAAGTCATAAAATATAAAGCCACAATATTATCCCAAGAAGTTTAAGGCATGAATATATTGCAACTCAGTTTGCACATATAAGTGAAGCTCTTATTAATATCAAAATGTTGGCAATGCTCATCATTAAACCATCCCAACATTGGTGAATAAACTTGAATAGTTTCAAATTTACATGCTACAATAGGCTGAAATAAGCAAACATGCAATATGTCATTTGACACAGAATCATCACCAAGAAGGGAGAACGTATCAAAATGATTAAACATTGTCATGCGGAGCATCCTATGGACATCACCATGCTTAGAGTCCCTTTGCCAAGTGACACCTGCGACATCGACTTCATACTTACAAAGGTGAATCTTCACCTTTACACTATCAACTTATGCCCTTCGAGGACAGTATACTACGTGACCCCTCTCTCGTGTGCATGCATAGGTGTGAGCAGAGCTATACATTAATAGAGAAGGAATCCAGGCTCAAGAGTACGACTACACCATCTTCGAGGGAAGCTTGGAAGCGGAGACGGAAGAAGACGAGGCTACAGAAGTCTACAGCGGCCGGACGACCGGAAGCCACCGGACGTCCGACACTCTACAGCATCCAGACGATCGACGCCATACGGACATCTAACGATCTACAACGCTCGGTCGTTTGAGCCCATCCGGAAATCCGGCGCCATGTCTCCCGCGCTGAAATGACGGAAGTCTGAAGACCTCCGGACGACCGAGCCACGGACGACCAGCACGCTTCGGACGTCCAGACCAGCCCGAGCCTCTGGGCGACCAACGCCCTCCGAACGTCCAGCGCCTGTGTGTGTATCTGCGGGCCTTGGACCTTGTACCCCTTCTCCACTTACCCCTTCATGGCCAAGACTATATATACTCTTACCCCACCTCCTTTCTAGGGTTAGCAAGTGATAGCTCATAGTTGAGCTTTGCTCCTTCCTCTACCTCTCCCATGGAGATCAAGGCCTCCACCGGAGAAGATCCATAGAGGATGTCAAGGCCCCTTGCGAGGGAAGATCCCAAGTGGATTCAAGGCCCCATCTCTCCTAAAGATTTTGGATGAACTACCTATGTATCCTTTATTTCCATTGTTGTTCTTGGATCTTGATGCACCTCATGTATTGCTTGTGATTGGAGGAGTACTTGTTGTGGATCTTGTCTGATAGAGTGTTTTCCTCTTTGATTTCTCCATGTTTTCCATTCGTTTTCTTCGTGTTCTTCTTGGAATCCACCTCCAATTCGTGAAGATCGGGCCACCCTCGGGTTTGCCCCGTATCATATGGATCATGAGCCACGTTGCCACGAATTTGGAGCCCTACCCCCCACTTTTCTTGCATTAGTTCATGTTTTTCTTCCCAATTTCAAAAATCCCCCCACAAAAATAGCCCCAAAAAGTTTCTTGTGATTTGTTGTTCTTGTGAGTTTTTGTTGATTTTGATCCGTGGATCTAGTGTTTGGCAAGTGGATCTACTTCCCTTGGCGCTCCCTAGCCCCAATTGTTTTTCCCCTTCAATGTCGAGCCCAAAATCATCAATTTCAGCCCAAAATCGCGTTCTGGATCTCAAATCTCGCGTTGACCCGACCTTTCGGACGTCCGGGCCCCGGTCGTCGGTCTCCTTCCAGACGTCCGTATCTTGTAGAAATTAACATAGGCTCATTCTTGTTTCGGCCATAACTAATCTATTCGGACTTTGATTTTGACGTTCTTTAGCTCGTTTTGTAGCTATTGACACTCTCATTCGCATAAAATTAGTTCCAAAATCATTTGACTCTGTCGTATTTTTCAAATTGTGGCAAGTTTTCCTAGGCCCTCCACCATATCATTCGCAATACCACCATAGCATTCCGCAACCTAACCATTTTGGTTCCCTTTGCATTTGTGGTTGCTTGAGTTTTGATTTAGGTCTCCTAAGGTGTTTTGGCTACTTAGGGATGGTTACTTCTTCTTCAAACACCGATGACTTGTATCGGTCCATCATCTACACCGACCACCGACGTTCGACATCAACGACGACCATCCATCCTTTGAGACCATCTTCGACCAGAAGCAAGGCCGGTTTCTCCCGACTTCGTGAAAGGTTAACTGTGACGAAGGTATAAATTCCATCATACCCTTTTCCTTCCTTGCCATTACATCTTGATAGCCCCACCATGTTTGCGATTACCTTCATACCTATTGAGACTAGCTATCCGAGTATTGCCTGGCTTCAGGAAAACTTGTGCACCTTAGTGATACGATATCATATTGTTGCATCATTGGAAATATCGTATAGTGCAATTGCTTGCTTCCGTGCATATATTGTGATACTTATCTCATATAGTTGGTTGAGGCTCAATAAGAATAGTGGAAAGGAAGAGAAGGGTCAAAAAAAGAGAGAGAGAAAAAAGGTTCTAAGCAAGAAAGAAAGATCAAAGCTTATAAGCAAAAAGAGTTGAGCATGAAAAGAGATACTTGTGCATGAGGAGACATGGAATAGGAAGCGTTTTTCTTGCATAAATAGTATTGGTGCCAAGTGGTGAATCGTGCCCAAAAGCACAATAGCTAGCATCTCTCCTTGTGTTTGTGCAACACGAGCTTTGATCATCCCTATAGTTGCACAAGCCCCATTATCCCACCGTGTGTGTTTCTCTCTTGCCCTCCTCTATATTTGTGATCACTTGCTTTGCATTTTGGGTCCATTGGATTTATTTCAACATTTACAATATCTTGGACTTCATTTTTCCTGATTATTGTGCCACTAACCCCATCGAGCTCCACTATAAGCCATTTGTGTAGGTTGTGAGAATTAGACAAGGTTTTTCACCGAGTTCACTCTTTCCTTGCATACATTGTGGTATTTTCAGATCCATCTACAACTTCGGAAAGAGGTAACTTTGGTATGTTCATTCCGTCTAGTTCTCACACCTTCTCGAGTGCTTTAATGGATAGGGATGGCACGTCTTCTTCGGTCTACAACCACAGCAACTAGTTCGATGCCATGAAGAACATCATCGACACCAAGATGCATGCTCAAATGGAGGAGCTCAAGGTCCTCATCAACGCAAGAGGTCTTCATCATCTTCGAGAAGATGCTCAAGTGCACATACTCCCGATCTACCATCTCCGGCAAGTTCAAACTGGCATCGACACCATCAACGACATGAAGAAATAATGATGCCAGCATCAAGGTGTACAACAAACAACAAGTGTGAAGGTCACGAGCTCGGCACCAACCACTTCTCATTGACTTCACCACCTACTTTGAAATCTTTGCCAAGCGACTTCAAGGCATCTTTGCCTTTGTATATGAGGCATCTTCACCAACAAGCACTTCAAGAGAAGCTACCCAAGCTCAACTCCGCGACTTCCATGAGCTACTACGACCTCGATATCGACCATGACATTCCTTTCTATGGGAGTCAAGACCCCGAGGAGTATCTCGAGTGGGAGCACAAGATGGACCATTACCTCAAGCTACGTCAAGTCCCTTCCGAAGATCAAGTCAAGTGCGCCACAAGAAACTTCCATGGCGACGCATCGACATGGTGGCTTCACACGTCTTCGAAGAGCTTCGACATGAGTTGGTCCAAGACAACAAAAGCGATGCGGCGAAGTTTGTGCCTTACACCTACATGGAACATATTCAACGCCAATTGGAGAACACCATACAAGGATCCAAGTCCATCGATGAGTATTTCACGAAGATGAAGAAAGCCTCGCGACGAGTCGGCGTGACCGACCCCATCTGGATGAAGTTCTACTTCATGATGGGACTGGATAACAACATCGCCAAGCAAATCTTCAACAACAACTATGAGTCTCTTGACAAACTCTACAATGGTGCTCTCAAGGCGGCACAAGAACTCAAGGCCAAGCCTACTCGACCCCATGCAAACTTTGCGACGACCAAGCTCAACGAAAACGACCATGAGGATGGTACCACCAAGATGTCCAAGCCCGACGAGCACCAAGACGACGCTCCCGAGTTCGACTTCACTGCCATACCTCTTTATGGCATTGACGATGTCGAGTATACCATGACTATTTTTAAAGACGGGGCGGCAACGATTATGACTACGGAGCCACTCAAGAAGCATGCTTTGAAGGCGAGCGGCAAGGTGGCGAGCATGGATGACGCTTCCAACTTTGGCGGTGAGAGTGATGATGTGCCATCTTTGGCCTTCATCCATGGCGATGGTGACGAGATGGTTGAGCATGGGAGTTTCCCTTCGACCACAGCGGCGTTTGGAGATGAGTTGAGAGACTTTTTCCACCATATGGAGAGTGAGAGTGCCTTCACCAATAGCCCCATATGTGATGAGTTGCCACAGTCCCCATGTGAGGAGAGACATAACCCCCACCACTTGAGTGAGACAAGTGACTCCACCATATGTGAGTTTGAGTGCACCTACTTCGAGGAGTGTGTGAGCTACCACCACATAGAGAGAGTGAGGTAGTTTATAGGGCATGTGTGGCCACTTCGATTTCTAACAACTTAACCTCTACCTCTATTGTGTCTTCTCATTTGGTGCTAGGTCCCATACACGATGATGCGCAGATCCTCGACGACTTCGTCCTTCCTTTGGACAAGACGATGGCCATGGTGGAATATGATGCACCCCCCACATGGTTCCATCACGATGAATATGACCATGAGTTGGTCTATGCCACCTCACCTACACCACATGAGCGGAACGACAAAGGTAACATAGGTGAAGGTGATGCTCTTGTCCCACTAGTGGACATTTATTGCTTGCATGATGTCAGTCCACCTATAGCCATGTTTCATGATTATGCGACTTCCTCATGTGATGAATTGCCCATTTATGATATGTTTGACGATTCTCATGTGGAGTCTACTACTAGTGATGCCATGTTGCATAGGATTTCTTGTGAGAACTCTATAGGTCACATCATGTTTGACAATCCGCTTGACTTGTCATATGTTATGCATGAGATCACCCATATTGCATCTTTGCAATCTCATCATAGTAACTATACATATGCCATTAAAATAAATCCAATTTGCACATGTGGCATAGATGACAAGCCCATGGTTGTTGGCATTTGCTTTTCTTGTGATGACACTGCCATGCTCCCTTTGCATCATTTGCGCAGTTGTTCTCATATGACATGCCATGACCACCTAGCTTCAGATATGCATTGTTTGGGATGTTGTCCATATTCTCCATATTATGGTCCCGCTATTGCACATAAGGAGACCCCAATAGTTTCCTCATACATATTAGGAGATTGTGTTCCATCCTACACTTTGCATGATCCCCATATTTGTGTGCATAATATACTTGCCATTGATATGCATAAAATGCTTGTGCCACATACTTGCTATAAATTGTGTCCCAATCATGTTGAGCATAATAACTATATTTGCATGATGGATGACGTATTCCTATACCATGCATCTCATTTATTTGAGCATTGGAAATTTTGTGCTAACGAACACAAGCACATGCACATCCTAACGGATGATGTATACATATACCAAACGCACATCATTTTTCCTTTGTCTTTGTTGTGTGTAGGTACTCATGAACACTCGTCAACCTCACAATCCCATGAGTTGACGAAAAGAGCTCTTGAGAGCAACAATTCTTTGGGATTCACCGGAATGTGTCTCCAACCATTCCCCTTGCGCAAGAACTACGCGCACCTATTATACATGGCTCTCACATGGTTATGGATTATTCTCCATTATATATCCTTTGCCCATATTGCCATGTTCAATTTGCATGATATGCTCATTATATGCCCTTGCCATGCATTTGTGACCCATGCTTTGCATCTCACATCTCACTTGATTCTCATTTTCATATGTGTATGTGCAAGCTTGGCGGGGGGTTTACTTGCTATTGCCAGGTTTGCTTGTTGACCCATGTCTATGATGATCTTTTGCTCTTGCTTTGTGTTCGTGCTCACGATGTGTCATGTGCATTATTTGTGCCCTCTATTAGTCCACATGACATGATTGCCATGATTTTCTCTAGTATGTTGCATCTTCGCACTACTAGCTTGCATGATATGATGGCTATGCTAGCTTATGTTGCATCACCGATGTGCTCCTTTTATGCGGTTGATGACAACTATTTCCATGCTTCCCACATGGTTGCCATGCATTGCATCCCTACCTAACCTAGGCCTACTTGTTTCCATGATTACATTGCTTGTGCTCCATTTGTATGCTTACATGACATGACACAATCCCTTGTCATACCATATGTTATGCATGATGACAACACTTGTGTGGTGATTCACCACTTGAATGCTTGGTTTTGCACTAATGCTAACCACATTTGTTTTTCCAAGTGTTTGTTGTCCTTGCTACTTTTGAAGGAATTACAAGACGGTGTGACTTTGGAGAGTGCCCCTTTAGAGCTTGCTGGTGATGAGTGTTTGGTGATCGTCCACTTCTACACGATACTGCCATCCTCTTTCCATGGTGATTTGGATTTTGATCCGAGGACGGATCTTTCCCAAGGGGGAGGGGATGATGTGGAGTGTCCTACGGACATCATCATGATTAGAGTCCCTTTGCCAAGTGACATGTGCCACATCGACGTCATACTTATAAAGGTGAATCTTCACCTTTACACGTGTCAACTTGTGCCCTTCAAGGATGGTATACTACGTGACCCCTCTCTCGTGTGTATGCATAGGTGTGAGAGGAGCTACACATTCATCGAGAAGGAGTCCAGGATTAAGTGTGACTACGCCATCTTCAAGGAAAGCTTGGAGGTGGAGACAGAAGAAGACGGGGCTGCCAAAGTCTATAGCGGCCGGACGACCGGAAGCCACCGGACGTCCGACAGTGTACAGCATCCGGAGACCGACGCCATCTGGACGTCCGACGATCTCCAGCTCCCGGACGTCCAAGCCCATCCTGAAATCCGGCGCCAAGTCTCTCGCGCCGAAATGACGGAAGTCCGAAGACCTCCACACGATCGAGCCATGGACGACTGGCGCGCTCCGGACGTCCGGGCCCGCTCGAGCCTCCGAACGACCGACACCCTCTAGACGTCTCGTGCCTGTGTGTGTAGCCGCGGGCCTTGGGCCTTGTACTCCTTCTCCACTTACCCCTTCGTGGCCAAGACTATATATACTCTTCCCCCACCTCCTTTCTAGGGTTAGCAAGTTATAGCTCATAGTTGAGCTTTGCTCCTTCCTCTACCTCTCCCATGGAGATCAAGGCCTCCACCAGAGAAGATCCATAGAGGATGTCATGGCCCCTTGCGAGGGAAGATCCCTAGTGGATTCAAGGCCCCATCTCTCCTAGAGATTTGAGATGAACTACCTATGTATCCTTTATTTCCATTGTTGTTCTTGGATCTTGATGCACCTCATGTATTTCTTGTGATTGGAGGAGTACTTGGTGTGGATCTTGTCCAATAGAGTGATTTCCCCTTTGATTTCTCCACTTTTTCCCCTCATGTTGTTCGTGTTCTTCGTGGAATCTACCTCCAATTCATGAAGATCAGGCCACCCTCGGGTTTTCCCCGTATCACATTGGCACAATTATTTTCAAACATATTGGACCAAAATATGATTTATTCCCTGGTTCACATGGTTCTTTCGCATCAACAGTTAATTCAATGGGTGCACTCAAAATTGTTGATATTGCAGTTGTTTGAGCACATGGCCAAGTCAAATTATCAACATAGTTCTCTAAAATAGGTGGTGTGATCAAAGTAATAGGTGGCTCATCACAAGGTGCCTTTAAATTGACAAGTTATTCATCATACTCATGTGTAGGGGGAAGATCAGTACCTCTGTCATGACTTCTTACGATCAACTCAGATGATGTAGGCACTCGCGGTGGTGACGTGTCACATGGTGATGGTGATGTAGCTCTCACAACACCTGATGTGGTTGTCATAGTATGCCTAGTAGTTGAAGGAACAGCCGTATCAACTCTTGGAATGTGCACCTTGTGCTCGTTCTCCTTGTGGGCAACATATTGTTTTATTTCATGTTCAACTTTTCAAGCAATACGATACAAACGCTCCATAGGATAACACTTGTCATGAATTAGTATCTCCTGAATTTCATGGTTTAAACCCCCCAAAATCTATCCATAAAACCTTCTTAATTCTACATAGTCCTAAGACACAGAAGAATGCACGATGTTGGGAACACTAGCTGGGTTGTCTTTTAACCACACGTTTTTTGACAGCAACAACACACGTGGTACAAGCCTCCTTTCACTTTTTCTTTTATCTGTTCTCCAAAGAAATCCAACCGAGTGCGGCAACCTCTTTTTTTTCTTCTATCTCACCTTTTCTCTCTCTTCTATCTATCCATACAGAATATCTTCTTTTTCTACTTTTTTCTTTTGGCAACCGACCTAATTACTCCCTCACAAAAAAATTGGATTCCAAGGGATGTACCACCACGTTGATCAACAAACAGGAGTACTAGTGGCCGATTCAATCTTTCCTTTCTGATTATTTTTGTTCTTTCCAAACTCAAAAATGTTCCCACTACTTTTCTTAGGAAACACACTAGGATATTTAGTTTATAAGATGCTAAAGGAAGGGATCACAACCACTTCGTTTTTGTACTTTTCTTTCTCTTGTGTGGAATACTTCTGGACAGATTAACACTTTCCAAGTGATTGCGTTGGTACAAATCTGAACCAACTTTCCTTTTTTGACCCCGAAATGTTAGAAAAATAGTTCTACGTAAATTTTATAAATGTAAAGTAATTATGTACGTGCAAAGAAAAGAAAAAGAAAAAGTAAAAGGAAGATACAGGTTAACTATCCAACTCCAGTTTTTTCTAACATGATGAAATACTATCTGTTGGAGTCTATGTGGGTAGGGAGCTTATCCATTGCTCTAAATAGGCAATGTTATTCTCTTTAGTTCTATGCCTGACTAGAGAGAGATCTTGGTATAGACCCTGCTTCCAGGCATCTAGGCTTGGGGGATATTGTTGAAGATTTTCCCATTTCTTTGCATCCATATGTTCCGGCATCCCACGATAACAATGTCCATGGCAATCTGGGGTGGGAAACAATTTTTGAGGAAGGTGATATTATCAAAAGCAGAGACTCCTCTATATCGGTCTAGAGCAATAATATCCTAGCAAGAAAGAGCAAATTGATAGTCCTAGAGGAGATGTAGAGATGTTTCCTCAACTTGTTCTTGGCAGAGTGCACATTCATAGCTCTGAAGCAAGATTTTTTTTTCGTTTTAAGCAGGCTTCTAGAGCTAATTCTCACATGGAGTAATAGCCAAAAGAAAATTTTGTACCTTATTCTGCTGGCTGCTTTCCATAGGTCTCTGAACAAGCGATGTGTTATAGAAGGACCCATCATATGTTTGTACATCTTGCTGATATAGAAAATACCAGATTTCCATTCATATGTCCAAGAATCATTATTGTTTCCAAGCTGCTACAGAATGGGTGCAATATCATTTAGTTGTTGAAAGGCAATGGTAGAGAGTGGGGTGTGGAACTATTCCATAATATACAATGATTGCTTCATGTGTGCTACTGAACATTGGTCATTGATTGCAAAAGGCTGTAATTCAGGGTATTGATGGACCAGGGGCTGTGCTGCAAATTGTCAGTCCAGAACAGAGTGGTGTCTCTAGTACCCACTGTAGAGTTGGCCACTTCCTTAAAGAGAGGAATTAGTTTCAAATGTGCTTTCCACCAAAAAGAACCTTCCATTTTGTCTTGTGGTGGGTTGTTGGTGTAATATGATTCCCATAGCAAATTGACCCAAGGAAGATTTTGCTTGTTAAAGAACTTGTGCAGATTTTGGATGAGAAAAGCTTCATCATGCCGATGAATATCTACCACTCCTAGTCCTCCATGGGATTTAGGTTTACAAACTATCTCCCAGGAAATCATTGCGTTTCCAGCTTCTTCAGGACCATACTTTTTGCAAAAGCAATGTCTAATGTGTTTATTGATCTGATCAATTACACCTATTGGCAGGGCAAGGCAACTCATGAAGAAAGTTGGGAGGGAGGAAAATACTAATTTTATTAGTTGGAGCCTTCCATCATAGGAGAATAAGTTGAACATCTAGTTATTCTTCTTTCAATTCTTTGCAACATAGGACTGAAATCTTCAATTTTTAATTTGTTGCCACTGAGAGGCAGTCCTAAGTAAGGAAAGGGGAAGCTTCCATCCTTACATTGAAGATTGTTGAGGATATCACCCATTTATTGAGGTGCCACATTGATTGGAATCACAATGGATTTGTTGTAATTGACCTTGAGTCCAGTTTGGGCAGTAAAGTGCGACAACATGTTTTTTATCTGCATTAGTTGCATATCCTTGGCATGGAGGACAACAATGGTATCATCTGCATACTGGATTACAGGAAAATCATGGCAACTGGTTATATGAAGAGGAGGGGAGATAATCCTATTTCTCATGGCTTCATTAAGGATGGATTAAAGTAGATCCGCAGCCAACACAAAAAGTAATGGTGAGAGAGGGTCCCCTTGCCTAGCACCTCTCTAGTAGTGGAAGACTTTACCAGGTATGCCATTTAACAACACAACAGAGGTACCAGATTTGAAAGTCATATCAATCCAATTTATCCATCTACTCACAAAACCTTTGGCTTTCAAGATGTCCTGAATGGTTTGGTGCTCTATTAAATCAAAAGCCCTTTCAAAATCCAGTTTCAGAATGACTATTTCTTCCACGGATTGCTGGCATTGGTGAACATATTAAAAGGCCCAAGCCAAGCAGTCTTGGATTGTTCTGGATTTTATAAAACCATATTGGTATATATGCACCAGTTGAAGAATAACAGTCTCGAGTCTGTTGGCCAGAATTTTAGTGATTATCTTGATAGAACAGTTGAGAAGTGAAATTGGCATGTAGTCTCCTGGTAGCACTGGGTTGTCCTTTTGGGGAATGAGTGTGATGTATGATGAGTTAATACTTTGAAGATTAACATTCCCATCATAAAAATCCTTGACCAGACTGTAAAAGTCTTCAGCAATTATACTCCAGCAGCATTTAATGAAAGCACCATTAAAACCATCACACCCAGGAGCTTTGTCTAGTGGCAATTGAGCTACCACAACATCTATTTCTTCCTTGGTAAAAGGCCTTTCTAGATCCAACAAATTCCCATTCCTCCAAATTAGATAGAGAAAAGGGAAAGATTCAACAATGGAAGTGGTTGTGCTTAGTCTTTCCTTGAAAGCTCTCCCGAGAACAATAGCTTTGGGTTGATGCTCAGCTACCTCTTGACCAGTTTCATCCTGGATAGTGCTGATGTGATTCTTTCTATGCTTGACTGTGGCTTTTGCTTGGAAGAATTTTGTATTCTTATCTCCTAATTTAACCTATCTTATGTTAGCTCTTTGCTTCCAATAAGTTCTTTGATAAGATAGAAGTTTCAGATAGTCCTCACTTACTATGCATCTGACATTCCACTCCTCATTGGTTAGGGGCGTGAGTTCTTCCACTATGTACATGAGAAGGATAAAGTCATTGCATGCTCTAATAGTTGCTGCAAGGTTGAACAACTTTTTAGACCAAATTTTTAGTCCTTTTATGAACCAAGTTTCCTTATAAAAGAAAAATTCTCAATCTCTCAACAGAAACGGATCCACACCTTTCCTTATTATCTCATTCTTTTATGCCAACATCCCAAAGAGTTATTTGAGGGCCTAAACAGATATGCTCTCTCTCCAATCAGATTTCCTCCTCATCCCTTTTTGTTTTTGTTTTGGCTGATACGAAATTTGTGGGACTTATGTCGCATATAACAACCAAAGAAAACTTTCTCTTTTAGTTACACACTAGTAAACGTGCATGTGCAATGCGCGTCTTGATTAGTATTACACCCAGATATGTGAATTCACATGCATAAAGAAGATATTCTAACAGCACAACATAATATTACAAAACAACTATTGCTCCAAGGTTCCACAAAACATAAAAACAAGCAAGAAGCAATGTAATGAAAACAAAGGCAAAGTATATAAATACACATATTAAAATATCAGTCTTGACCTAAACTAAATGAGCTCGGTACACTTGAGGCATAACATCGTAAAACCAAGTTAAATCAAGATATCATGTAAAACAACAAAATATATATACACATAGAGCCGGAGCGGGATAGACAAGGCCGCGGTCACATCGTACGCTGTTGTCGAGATGCGAATGTTGTTGCGCCACGACGAAACCGAGGCCAGTGCCACAAAATGCTGCTACTAGAAAATATAGCCCTTAGGAATCACATAGATATGTGTTGACCTGTAGTTAAATGGACTACTTACATTGTCAGTAAGCTCAGGAAAGCACAATCGGACCTCAAATGGATAGATTACAACCTGAGACTCAAATAGATAGATTACACGATTGTACGCAAGGTGACTCAGTTAGGTCTATGACTCAAATACATAGATGATAGAACATACTATTTTGCTTGAGAAATTTGTATTGCCAAAATAAAGAAAAATATAAAAATGAACATGAAGGAACTCACGAGACCTGCTACAACATCGTGCCGATGAGCACTATCATAGTGCAGGGGCAAGCAGATGGAACCCGTGCGAGGTGGCAGCTGCGTGCCTACACAAAGAGGCGACATCGTATGGAAGCATGACGGGCGAGGGCGTTAACACTGTCTAGACAGCGGTGGCCATGAGCGAGGCGGCGGCAACGCGAGGGCGAGGATGTCGATTTCCACAGGTGAAGCGACAGCAAGGGAGGCACCAGGGTATCAGCGCCCAGGTGGTGGTGGCTCAAGAGCGGCGCGCGCGTCTTCTAGCCGCATGTAACGCCCAAGGTGCAATCATATCCTTATTTTGACATGAGGGCCTCGACAGGGATAGAAGCGTATCTCATCGTTTTGCAAAAATGGATATCATTACAAGTACATGTACAGAAAAGATAAGTATATGGAATTGGATTACACTCGCCACGGGCTACATCAATATCACATCAATACAACAACATAATCAAACATCATACAAAAGATCAGGGTCCGACTACAGACGAAATCAAACTATAAAATGACATCCATCCTTGCTATCCTAGGCTGTTGTCTGGAACCCATCCTAGATCGATGATAAAGAAGAACTCCAAATCAAACAAAGGATCATTCTCACGTCAAATCATCGCATTACCTGTACCTGCAACTGTTGTTGTGGTAATATGTGAGCCACATGGACTCAGAATCTCATTTCCAAGGGTATCAAGACTAGCAAAGCTTAATGGGTGAGGTATGGTTAAGTGGTGAGGCTACAGCAAGCACTAAGCATTTATTTGAGTGGCTAACTTACGAATACAAAAAGTGAAGTGTGGTGTTCTAGGCATAACAGACGTGAACTAGCAATGATCACTAAGTGATCCTGAACACCTAGTTACGTCAAACATAACCACACCGTGTTCTCTTTCGGATAAGAACTCACGAGAAGAGACAGTCATGGTTACGCACACAGTTGGTGTATTTTATTTTAGCATACTTCAAGTTTGCTATGACCGGGTGTTAAACAAAGTTTCCAAGTTGCCACATAACCGCGGGCATGACTTTCCAAAAGATTTAACCATGCAGGGGTGTTCCAACGCATCCATCACAAATTAACCACACGTCGTGGGAATAACCTCAACCACGAATCTCGTGATTTCTTAGGCGATTACATTGGAAAACAGCAACCTTGAGATATCCTGAAGTATTAACGGAATTCCTCGCACAAGACGTTCGAGAAAGGTAAAACAAATCGAGCAAGGCCGCCCGGCAGGCCAGATCCCAATAGAAATCGTGCGTATCTCTGTCTTGGGGCACTACCAGATGAGCAATACGTACGATGGCCTGATAGAAATCCCTCGAGTTGCCCCGAGGTAGCCCCGCAAGTGGCTATAGTTTGGACCAACACTCATGAGGAGCACTGGCCCGGGTTGTTGATTAATTATCCACGAGGTCCGGAAAGTCCCTATGCAAGTTTATTAGTTATTAGGAAAATATAGTATCATTGTTGGGCCCTTGCCAGACGAGTTTTATCCTAAAACGAAAATTAAGGGGGTCCCCATAACAACATCGAGCGTGTTAGGAGCGCTCAATATGGCACATAACACCGGTACAAAAGTAACTAGGGGCGGCAAAAGTGGAACAAAACACCGAGCAAAAGGTCAAGACTTCCATCTTTTACCAAGTATATATGTGCATTAAATTAAATGGCAATAATATTGTGATAGCAAAAGAATGTCCATCTTGTCACATGGAAGCAATTGCACCTGCAGCTAGAAACGCTATAAGAAGGGTTGAGCAAGCGGTAACATAGCCAAACAAAGGTTTGTTGGGATGTGGAGGGGTTAGAGGCTTATCATGACAATGTTGGGAGGCTTGAAATACAAGTGGTAGGTAACGAGACATCAGGATGTAAGCGAGACAACTAGCATGGCAATGATAGTAGTGGTATCCAGGGAAATGTTCATCTTGCCTGAGTTCTCGCTTGGAAGATGAACGAATCCATGAAGACGAGCCAACATAGTCGAACGAATCCTCACACTCCGAACGCTTTCTTAACTCTATCAAGAAGAAGCAATCCGAAACAAACAGACAACACATGATAAACACCACAACATATGCATGACATGATGCGCAAACAAATATGATGCATGTTATGCATGACATAGCAAAACACAACAATCAACTTCTACACATTAAGTGAAGCTCAATATGCAATGAGTTGCATATTGACAAAACTCCACATTCAAATATTTAGTTCACTCTCGTTTAGGTACTCATCAATATTAGATGTTGATTAACATGCAAGAGGTGAAGCATAAATAACTACATCATCTAGGCATTTCAAAAGAGGCCTAAAACAACATATAGCACTTCCGAAACGACTTCATGTGCAAATTATGAATTTGGTCCAAATCTGAACTAAACATGTTTTATATTAGTTAAAACATGAAAATTAAGTGTGCCATGCTATTCTAGGAGCTTTTTCTAGGCAAGTTATATATGTCGATCATTTTAAACGGAGTTACGGTTAATTAGGTATGAAAAAAAAGTTTTAACATGACATATATGCAAAATAATGCAAACCACAAGCTTAAATATTTTAAACATGCATGAAAGTGGCATATTGTGAATCTCCACGAAATTCTAATCATTTTTCATATAAAAAGTATTTACATAGAATGCATTGTTATTATAGATATTGATGCATGAACTAGAGAGACTTTTTATTAAACAATAAATCCCTGGACAATTGGACAAAATCGTTGAGCAAAAAGAAAAACTACCGAGCGGGCCGAATTTGCAGCACACTACAGCGGCCCATGAGTGAGAATGACCAGCGTGGTATTATGCCATAGCAACAATAAAAACATTGACAAAAATGAGGTGGCTGGGAGTGGAACCCACGACCTCCTGCATCGACACAGACATGTAGATCAGTTGCTCTATGACTGACTTGTCATCACAGATGGATTCGTGTGTATATAACACAAAACCTCCAGCTAGTCTATATGAAACCGAAAAACAACAGAGCGTGAAAAAAGGGGCACCTGGGATTCAAGATAATAGAGCCTTGCTGGATGATGCAGAAGGGCCAACATCAAAGGATCGATTGAATAACCAACTCTCCCGCCCCGCTGCCGCTACTGCTCGAAAGCCTTTGGATCCCCTACAAGACTGTCATGAGCCCCTACAAGGAGTCAAAATAAAGCCAAAACCAGATACAGGAAGTGTTGACCCGGATCAATTGAGTGCGAGCCCTTTTATCTTGAGCTGATTCTCCTTATTTTAGAGCTGTGGCGAAGGTAAATTGAGCTCTGGCCTGTGGGGAAGGAAAAGGCTCTAACGAAGCTCCAGGGATTACAGGAAGGTTTAGGCCTTGTGAGCAGCTCCAAACGGTCAGAAAAGAAGATGGTCCCACCCTTACTTCGGCTCGAGGAGTCGTTTTCTCGCTATCTTCTTCGTCTGGATTAGCCTTTTAGTAGCCTAGTAGGTTGTTTGAGTTTCAGGAAAGGAAGAGGTGCTTTCTAAAACAGCCGTTACATCTATGTTTTTTTTCAATAAGTTCTTTTAGAGCATCGTGCCCCACTGTCTGAATAAAGTGTGCGCCTAAGGTGTCATGTGTTTAAGAATATACGTATAATAGAAATACTTTCCCAATCCGTATAAGAGGAAAGAAGGGTCCGACAATAAGCAGTAGAAGAATAACCCGCAGAAGAAGTTTAATCGCTTCCAAAGATCGGAGCCAGACAAAGATAAGACTCCACGGCGGCACGATCGGGATGATCCAAACGGGTCAAAAATGAGTCAAAACTTGTAAAACCTCGGTTTTGGCCTTGTTACTAAGGAGAAATTGACATACTTAGCAAACAGAGATAGAATTATTTCAAAAAGAGATCAGGAAAGGGCCATTTCCCAACCAAATAAAACAAGAAAGCATGAGGCTCGAAGCCCTTTCTCATTTCGAATTTCATCTTAGTATCGGTAATGCCCCGCCCAAAAGTATTTCATCGCAATCACACGCTAGCTTGGTTGGAAAAGCTCGTTTGCACCCACTAACTAATACCTTCTCGTCAGTATTGAATTCTCCATGCTTTCGCCTTGCTTTGTAGTCATTTTCTATGAGTAATCGGTTCGAACTCAATTTCAAGAAAAAACTCTATCTCACCTGTGGCCAAAAGTAGTGAAAATGGTATTTAGCTTAGTCAATATACAACACAACTGTTGATTCTTCGCGAGATGAAAACCCTTTGTCCTCCGTCTGTAGGGGCAATTCCTAAGAAAAGTGCTACTAGCCCTTGTTTTGGTCATGTCCACAGGCCTTTCCATTCGTCTTTATTCGTCTTTCTTTCGGCAATCTATGCATAATTCTACTTCTTGAACCACCGAATCCGCTTTTGAAAATGGATAACTAGCTCCATTCTGCGTCAAGTACTAAGGATGGGCCCAAAGCACACTTCTGAAAGGCATCGGTCACCTTAAAAACCCCAAAAGTAGGAAGTCTAGCGTGCTTCTTTAGTGCTGCTCTTCGATCAGATGCTTTCTCATTGAACGAGGCATATTAAAGTGAAAGAAGTTCCAGGTCGAGTCCCGAGAAGGCGATAGTTGATTTTGATCATGAAGTTGGCACTGGACTTTGGAATTGATTCTGGACCCCCACCTGCTCAGGACGCCCCGCCTGCTCAGGACGATCCCATTACGGATTTTCTGGAGGGGGACACGCTTGACCCAGCACAAAAACGGGAATTCAGAAATATTCTGAATTTCTTGAAGACTAAAAGCAGAACGAACCTTCAAAATGAGCGAATCGTAATAAAAAGATGTTGGGGGGCGAGGGTAGTAGTTACGAATCCAGGGCAATCAACCACTATCTAAAAACCCAGGTTGGACAACTGCGTGTTGGGGGATTAGCAAGGGATTTTGTCGTAAAGGAATTACGGAAATGGAAAAGGGACTTCAAAGCTCAGAAGAGACGGTCCCACTTCTATCAGGGCCTTCTCGGGGTCTTGAGCAATGTTAATTTGCATTGATTGCAAACAGGGTGCGGGATTCTATGACGCATCAAAGAAAAGGTCCCGGAGAAAGGAATCAGTCTCTTCAGTCCAGCGCATGCCTCAAATTCATTTTTCCTTTGAATTACTCATTTTTTTGAATTTCGCACCGGAAACTTTTCTAGGAGAAGTTCGAATCCGTTCCGTTCGGATATTGATCGGTCTTGGTTTGACATGGTTTACGCGTTACTGGTTCCCGAAAGAGTCAATTTCTCCATTAGCTAAACCCTTTATTACCCTACCTTTGGACTCGTATTTTGTTTGTACACAATCAACGGAGGCCCCACCGACATATGTTGCAACATCTTCAATAGCATGCTCTTACTTCGTCTTTCCCTTAATAAGTGATCAAATTTGGTGCTTTTCGATCCCCATTTGCTATGGGGAACAAAGGCAGAAATACAATAGAATCCTCCATTTAAGTGGTTCTCGCTTCTCCTTGTTCCTGCTCCTAACTCCTCCCCGGGTAGTTCCCAATGTTTGGCACTTTCCATACTTCGTGGGTGCAACATCAACAAATTCACTCATGATCAAGTTACAACCTAAGATCTATGACTATATTATGTTAACTGTTCGTATTTTGTTCATTCCATCGGTATGCTCCCAGGTACCTGTAATTGTGATCTGTTTGCCAGAACCAAGGGGTCTTTCTGTGGAAACCTTCACGAGCAATCATCGTTTTTTGATGGTTTTCCGCTCTTCACAGCTGCTCTTTCCACACACCCAAAAATCTGGTGCCAAACCGTCGCCCCTTTCCTTATATATTCGATAATCGAGTTTGCTATCTTTGTGGCATTGATTGTACAAGTTCGTGAAGAGGGCTGGACGAGTAGAATGAGGGAAAGCGGCTCGATCGAGAAAAAAGAGGAGTAGACTAGAAAACCTAGAACTTCAAAAGTCACTATCAATGAATTCTCGAGCAATTCTAAACCAACATATGCTCCGTATAGACGGAATCTCAGATAAGAACCTAACAGAAGTTTCGCGACTCCTTCATGGAATATATGTCTTAGTATATAAATAATGTCAGTTCGAACCTGACGAGTCGTTATCATCTGTTGCCCTAACTGAGTCCATTAGCTCTTGTTGCCCTTCTATGATGGGGATCCATAGAGAGTTCGTTTTATGAAATATCTGATAAAGTCAAAAAAAAGAGACAGGTGGTTGCAACAATCACAAACCGTAGGGAAAAAATGCATATCCCGTGTGTGCTCTAGTTTCGGGTTCTCCTAGACCACCATTATGAACCAAAAACAACCATACCTAGTGAAGGGGAGCTCTTCGCAGCTGTCAGTGGAAAGATGGAAATTGGTTCTAAAAGAGCCGAGCTAGGGATAAGAGATATGGTTGGTTGGCAGAATGGAAGGAATGCTATTATAATGGGAACCGAAAAAAGAATGGTTCCCAATACAGGGCCCGAAGAAGAGAGACGAAAGGAAGTAGTGAAAGAAGAAATAAAGTACGCGGATCAAAGTGAAAAATCACATAGCTACTAAGTCAAAACGTCCAATGAGAATGGAGATCAAGAGGGACATGAAATCCATTAGCAGCTCTATCAGTTATTTCATTATTAGCATTCCTTAACCAATAGAGAAAAAAAGAGATCACAAGGCTCTATGACTAACTTGTCATCACAGATGGATTCGTGTGTATATAACACAAAACCTCCAGCTAGTCTATATGAAACCGAAAAACAACAGAGCGTGAAAAAAGGGGCACCTGGGATTCGAACCCAGACCCTTAGCAGCTCTATCAGTTATTTCATTATTAGCATTCCTTAATCAATAGAAAAAGAAAGAGATCACAAGGCTCTATGACTGACTTGTCATTATAGATGGATTCGTGTGTATATAACACAAAACCTCCAGCTAGTCTATATGAAACCGAAAAACAACAGAGCGTGAAAAAAGGGGCACCTGGGATTCGAACCCAGACCCTTAGCAGCTCTATCAGCTATTTCATTATTAGCATTCCTTAACCAATAGAAAAAGAAAGAGATCACAAGGCTCTACGACTGACTTTTCATCACAGATGGATTCGTGTGTATATAACACAAACCCTCCAGCTAGTCTATATGAAACCGAAAAACAACAGAGCGTGAAAAAAGGGGCACCTGGGATTCGAACCCAGACCCTTAGCAGCTCTATCAGTTATTTCATTATTAGCATTCCTTAACCAATAGAAAAAGAAAGAGATCACAAGGCAACAACAGAGCGTGAAAAAAGGGGCACCTGGGATTCGAACCCAGACCCTTAGCAGCTCTATCAGCTATTTCATTATTAGCATTCCTTAACCAATAGAAAAAGAAAGAGATCACAAGGCTCTACGACTGACTTTTCATCACAGATGGATTCGTGTGTATATAACACAAACCCTCCAGCTAGTCTATATGAAACCGAAAAACAACAGAGCGTGAAAAAAGGGGCACCTGGGATTCGAACCCAGACCCTTAGCAGCTCTATCAGTTATTTCATTATTAGCATTCCTTAACCAATAGAAAAAGAAAGAGATCACAAGGCAACAACAGAGCGAAAAAAGGGGCACCTGGGATTCGAACCCAGACCCCCCCTCGGATCACTATGCGCAACGTTGACCAACTCGGCTAGCAAGGTGTTCGTAAAACAAATCGTTGTCCGACCTTCTTGAACATAGACTGAAAAACGCAAGCTTTGGCCATGGATTACCGGTGAGGGCAGGGAGCAAAGCGACGTCTGTCGCAGCAACAAGGCCAAGGCGGGCATGCGGGATTGGCAAGGCAAGCTCCTCTCCTCGCTCGCTCGAACTGGCAAGTGCGCGAGCAGAGGCTCGAGCAGCTCTGTCCACCGGCGCACTGGACGGGCGCAGCGGCGCGGATCGACATCAGGTCGAGGCCGGCAACGCAGGCGTCGGGAACCGTCGGGAATGGGGTCGCCTGACCAGAGAAAGGGCTGCATTGGCGTGGGGGTCTCGGCTCCATGGTCATGGCTGTAGAGAGTAAGTTTAGAGGGAGCAGAGTGATGAGCATGAGAAACAGAAACAGGGGAAAAGGATAAGTGTGGCGCTGGTGACCTTCTAGTCGCCGACGATGAGGTCTTGCTTGACGTCCGACGATGGCTCTCTAGAGCTTCGGTTGATGGTGACGAACGAAGAGCGGCGGAGAAGCTTCCGGTGGCCATGCCGATGCGTCCTGCGATAGAACCAGAGAGAGGGGGTTGAGAAACGGAGAGAACAAGAAGAATAAGATATGGGGCGGCGCAACTGGCCTGGTTCGGTCTTTTGGCGGCGGACAGTGCGATGACGACGAGGCACAGCGGGCGAAGGCGAGCTGCACGAGAGGAGGAGGAGCTGCGGGCAAGCGGACGGGGAGGCTCGAGCTCCTTGCGGGCATGGACGCGTCCAGGCGTGAGACAAGCCCCTGGATCGGGCGCTGGTTGGTCAGGATGGGAAAACAAGGCGAGGAGGAAGATAGTGGGTTTGGTGGGGATCCCGAAAGAGAGTGCCGGCGGCGGGTGAAGGATTGGACATGATGCCTAAAAATTAGGGTTGGGCATGCTTAAATAGGTAGGGAGCTAGTTTAGTGCTAGGGTTTTTGTCCGTTTTCGAACCGTCTGATCTTGATCGGGCGGTTCGAAACGGAAAGGTAGGGTAGGTGGGCTGGCAGGCTGTGTTCGAGAGGCTAGATGGGGAAGAGATGAAATTTGGTGGCCCGTGACACAAGATTTGTCAAACTAAAAGCGTATGATAATTTGATCGGCTAGTGCCGCTATATATTTAACCGTTGGGGTATCAAACGATCTTTGATTGTGACAAAATTTGATAGACGGTCTACCAACAATAAAACAAGACCACATGCCGACTTTCGACCAAATCCGAAAATATTTTTATACGCACTTTTTAAAAACAATATTTTAAAGATGTCGCGGGTGCGAGCGTGTGTGGGTGGACTCAAAACAAACGGTCGATGACAAAAACTGAAAGAACCGGCGACTACAAACGAAAGCAAGTTTTAAAACAAGGACAACAACGTGTCGATGCAATGTGAATGATGCGAATGATGCGACGATGAATGCGACAACCAAACGAATCACACGACGAAAATCTAAATAAATGAGGAATCTTTTGGAGTGTTGGTGTGCCGCGGTTCATGAGCTGCTTTCACGGCCATCTTGCACTTGCACCACCTGCTCTATGCCCGTATGCCTTCGTCCTCTCGTTGTCCGCGCTCTGCCTAGCACACATCACGATCTCCCACGTCCACTTTTCCACCATCGACTCAGCCATCCACCCTCTAGTTTGTCCATCTTACCAAGAAAAGAGAGAATTCCCATGGAACAAACATGCCTAATGTGTAGGCAAGCGATATGCCAATTGTAAGAGAGAGATGCATAAGAAATTGTGAACATGGTTAAAACTTGCAAACAATTATCAAACCAGAAGACAGATTACAATAAATAAACCAAATGTTATTATTTATACAAGAGCTGACCTGATTGACTGAACCAAGAGCTCCTGTCATGTTTTGTGGGGTAATTTCTGCTATATAAATTGGCACAGAGACCATGAAACGAAATTTTCAGATAATGTCAGGCATGAAAATATCCAAGTCTATGCAGCTAGAGTGCCCCTAAAAGATATGGTATTTTTGAACAGTGAACACCCAATCCTATAAACTTTAGAACAAGTATGCACGAGTTGAAATGATATGTAGATATGGTATTTTTATGCAAAGTAACGGTGAAGTTCAATAGCATTCATGAGAACCCCGAACTTCAGTATCCAGCAAAAAGATAGGTTGAAAGTCACAAATTATAACTCAGTTGTGCAGCTGTAAGCTGATACAGAATATCAACATTTTAAGTTCCTCTTCTAGGCTAACTAAGTTCCTTTGATCTAGATTTTGAACAGACAAAAATATTATCAGATTATGATTAGGCTAGGGAAAACAATCATATCATAGGCCATATCAAGGGCACACCTTTATTCCATTGATGTCCAGATAGGAAATACAACTGTTGTCTACTCTCCCATGCGTTGGTACTTGGGAGCTAGCATTGTACTTTGTATGAACTTAAGAACCAGTTGATGAAGGAAGTTAAACTGACGAGCATCCCTAAAAATAATGATAAGCAATCTTACATTTGCAAGTTGTATTGCAGCCATCCAATGATGTTTGGGACTACGGAGATCATCAGAGACTGCATGACCAACGCAAAAGAGAACATGATCTCCCCTACTTGAGCCGATGAAACAGAGTAAGATACCGTCCTTTCCGAGCATGAATCCTTGGTTGTCACGAGTTAGCATCTCGCCGCTCCCACCAGCAGCACACGCCTCATCCCATAGAATGGAACTATAGAAATAGATAATCAATATAACTCATCATGTACACGAAATACCAACTGCAACCCACGGCTGCAATCCAAATCCTCGACGTTCCATCAACGCTTTCTCAAAGTCCTCAACAATCTAGAAATGTGACATGATTAAAGGATGTTCATGAGAGCTTAAATGCATAATTAATTTTGAAGGAGAAGCCCCCTAGCGCTTAAATGCATTATGCTATATACTCCCTCTGTCCCGAATTACTTGTCTTAGACTGTATCTAGACACGTTTTAGTGTTAGATAAATTCGTATCTAGACAAATCTAAGACAACTAATTTGGGACATAGGTAATATTTTCCAATTTTGCTAACTACACCGACCAAACCTAATAAGAACAGCCCCCTAACTATCAGGAATTATGTACATGATTTCAGAATTAAAGCATATAAACTTAGCTAGACAACACAACAAGTGTGAATACCTTAGCAGCCAGAGTTCCAGACTACAAGCAGATGTGGTATTTTCCTTTGGCAATCAATACCAAATTATCTTTTGTAGTGTAAAAGGATCTTGACTATCCTCCTGAGACAGATATATGAAGAAAGTCATCGCATGCATTTATGTACTATTGAATGTTGAGGCTCTAGCATAGGTTTTACTTTTCCAAGCTAGTTGAAATCTACAAAAGCACTAAATTTTACCTTTATGTAGAAGCTAGATTGATCGGTAATAATTGTAAAGCAGAACAAACCATATATAATGTATATTTCAACTACATTGTTACAAAGACAAAAGAACCAATTTATATGTGAAAGCAAATTTAGCACATGTTCCCGACACAAAGAATGAACTGGGTGGGGTCAAAAGTGTTGTGAGAATCAATAGTGTGAACAGTGACAAGCCCAGTAAGAGAATAGGACTAATTCTAGCTTTCAAGGTGCAATAATATAAGAAAGTAGCTTATGTGCTATTGCACTTTACAATATGAAAGGGTATGTATTCTTAAGTTGCGTCGATTTGGTTGATACCATCCACTTTTCTGATTTATGTAGTTTTCTTCTAGAAATGTACATTTGAAGCAGTCGTAATAGAGAGCCACAAAAATTGAGCTCCAAAGCTCTTCATGGAAATCCAATCATTACAACAGGTAATGATCAAACAACTTCATATCTTATTACACATCCATCTTGAAAGAAATCAATTCAGCTTACCAAAAGACATGAAAGCAAGAAGAAATTCAAATATGCTGGAACTAGGTTTGGAAGAATGTGTCAATACCTTAAAACTGTCGAGGTTCAGTTCGAATCCTGAACTTTGGATGTCATGTGTTTTGCACTTCAAAAGCATTAAATTAGAATGATTAGCTTTTACAAGCAAGTCCATAAGGATTTCAGAAATGTATGACTCTTGTTTTGTCCATAAATCAAATTATTGAGTTTAGCCCTCGAGATCAACATAACTACACCATATACAAACCTACCAGATTTCGAAACCATAGCAGGTCATTCACAAATGAAGAAATACAGTGGGAGATTGATAGTTGCTCACAGGAAAGGACTTCAATGTCATCATCGAAATGCTTGCGAGGGATATTCAGCTTGCAATCTAGAGCGCCGTCGACCTCGGCGGCCAAGGTGTTCAATGATCCAAATTGCTGCACCCACAAAGAAAAAGAGCAAACCTAGAACACACCACATTTGTAAGGTGAATGTTTTCAGAAAAGCCCAAGCTTTTGATTTAATATCTCTTGCTGGATCTACAATAATGAGACCTGATTCCGTATATGGCTGGGTAAAATCAACAAGTCTTGTTCTACTCCCTCCATCCCAAAATAAATTTCTCAAGCTTAGTATAATTTTGTACTAAAGTTAGTACAAAGTGAACACCACTATTATGGTACGGAGGGAGTATTTGTCACAAAAGCGATGTCCCCTATGGCAGCATCATATTACTTAGTGCATAAAAGAAGAACAAAATGACTAAAATCAAAATAAAGATGGTACAATGGTTTTTCAGACTCAATAATATAGAGATGTTACTCACATTTTTGGACACCTTTCGTACAAGGTTTTTGTAGCTCAGAATTCCAATCCATCTGCAAATAAACAACACTGCATCCACGTGGTTAGGGTTCCTACCGGCTCTACTGCGGAGGTTGTAGGGGCAAGGAGGGAAAGGACGCGGCGTGGAGCGGGCGCGCCGGCGGCAAGGCGCCGTCGCGGCTAGGGTTGGAGGCGGCGGCGGCTTGGCTGTGGCGGCTAGGGTTCCGGCTCCTCAGGGAGCCGGGCAACAAAAGATAATAATAGTCTTTATTGCTTCATCTCAAAAGGTGTCTTACATCTAGTATTTATAACTTTGGAACGAAT
The DNA here is from genome assembly GCA_022496015.1 of Hordeum marinum. NCBI lineage: Eukaryota > Viridiplantae > Streptophyta > Magnoliopsida > Poales > Poaceae > Hordeum > Hordeum marinum. Next base: position 328,878 of record JAAAWK010001168.1, on the reverse strand, counting down.
AGCCTAAGATAACTTGTGGGCCAAGCCCCTTACTACTGCCCGGTGGGCCTCCTCCGGTTATAAGCTAAACCGGTCATAACATCTCTCCCCGCTTGCGCAAACAGCTCGTCCTCGAACTGAAAGTCTGGATAGTGTTGGCGGAAGTCATCACGCGGCTCCCAAGTAGCCTCCTCCGCCGGAAGGCCCGCCCACTGGATCAAGACGAACCACACCTCGCGACGGAGCTGCGCCTGCAACACCTGCTCCGGCTCCGGAAGAATACGTCCCTCGGCGATCGGAGGAAGCGCGGGTATAGCCGCCGGTGGCTCACCACGGAAAGGCTTGAGCAGCCCCACATGGAAGACGTCGTGGATGTGAGCGCCGGCTGGAAGCTGAAGGCGATAGGCCACCTGCCCGATGCGCTCCAAGATGGCGAAGGGCCCGGCGTAGCGAGGGCCGAGCTTGCGCTTCGCGCGCGGGTCAAGTGACTGCGTAGAACGGTGGAGAAGACGCAGCCACACCCAATCACCCACCACGAACTCCGCCTCGCGATGGTGGTCGTCGTAGTAATGCTTGGCCAACTGCTGGGCCTGAAGGAGACGCTGACGGACCTCAGCAAGCATCTCGTCACGGGTGCGGATAAGGTCGCCCGCAACCTCCATCCGAGCCGTCGCCGGGTCCACCGGCACGATAGGCGGGGGCGGCCGGCCATAGACCACCTCAAACGGCGTAGTACGCAGGGCGAAGTGATATGAGGTGTTGTAGCAGTACTCCGCCCAAGAGAGCCAATCCACCCAAGCCCGAGGTCGATCACCTGTAACACAACGCAAATACATGGCAATGACCTTGTTAACCACCTCGGACTGGTCGTCCGTCTGGGGGTGGAATGTCGTGCTCAAGCGGAGCTTGACGCCCGCCATCCTGAAGAGGTCGCGCCAGACATGGCCCGTGAACACCGGGTCCCGATCACTGACGATCCAAGCGGGGAACCCGTGCAGACGGACGATGTCGTCGAAGAAGGCCCGGGCCACGGACGCCGCCGTGTATGGATGGCCTAGCGTGATGAAGTGGGCATACTTGGAGAAGCGGTCGACCACCGTGAGGATAACCGACTTGCCGCCCACCTTGGGGAGGCCCTCGATGAAGTCTAGGGAGATATCCGCCCAAACCTGAGACGGCACCTCCAAGGGCTGAAGCAACCCCGCCGGCCGTAGGGTCTCCGTCTTGTTGCGCTGGCACGTCTGACAAGACCGAACCCAGTCACGGACCAGGGCTCGATCGCCAGGAATGTAGAAGTCGGCGCGAAGGCGATGGAGAGTTTTCTGCACACCCTCATGACCAGCCGAGTGGGCTAGCAGTAACACTTGGTGACGGAGATCATCATGCGCCGGGATGAAGATCCGGCGCCCATGGAGGAGCAGGCCGTCGGAGAAGCGCCAAGGCTCCTCCAGGTCGCCGGCCGCCAGCTATTGCTGAAGAAGGACGGCGGCGGCGGCGGTCGTTGTCGCCCGGCGAATGTCGGCGAAGAGGCCAAAAGTCGGCCCAGAACGGATGCACAGGGCTGCCCCCTCGGAATCGCCGACGGAGGGGACGAGGTCGGCGTCACGACGGGACAGCGCATCAGCCACGGTGTTAAGGCGACCCGGCCGATACTCGATGGAGAAGTCGAAGCCGAAGAGCTTGCTGATCCACTGGTGCTGCGGCACGGTCGACAGCCGTTGGTCCAGCAAGAACTTGAGGCTGTAGTGGTCCGTGCGAATGTGGAAAGACCGCCCCCACAAGTAAGGCCGCCAATGGCGAACGGCCTGCACCAAGCCAATGAGCTCCCGCTCGTACGCCGCCAGCTTAAGATGGCGCGGAGCGAAAGGCCGGCTGAAGAAAGCGAGGGGGCCATCGCCCTGATGAAGCACGGCACCGAAGCCTACGCCCGAGGCGTCACAGTCCACCACAAATGGGCGGTCAAAGTCGGGCATCTGGAGGACGGTGCCTGTCGTGAGGGCCCCCTTGAGGGCCTCGAATGCCGCCGTCGCCTCGTCGTCCCATGCGAAGGCGTCGCGGCGTAGTAACCGCGTGAGGGGCGACGCGATGAGCCCGAACTCCCGGATAAACTTCCGGTAGTAGCCCGCGAGGCCGAGGAACCCGTGAAGAGCCCGCGGGGAGTGAGGCGTCGGCCAAGCTGCGACGGCCGCCACCTTGTCGGCGTCCATAGCCACCCCGTCGGCCGAGGTAGGCGACGAAAGGCGTCCCGAACAAGCACTTCGAGCGCTTAAGATGAAGTTGATGCGTCGGAAGCTCGTTGAAGACGATGGCGACGTGCTGGAGGTGCTCTGCCCATGTGGCACTGTAGATAAGAATGTCATCAAAGAAAACAAGCACAAACCGCCGTAAGTAGGGCCGGAGGACGTCGTTCATCAGGGCCTGAAAGCTTGCCGGAGCGTTGGCCAAAGGGCATTACCAAGAACTCGAAGTGGACATGGTGAGTGCGAAACGCCGTCTTGGCGATGTCGTCCGGATGCATGCGCACCTGATGGTAGCCCGACCGGAGATCGAGCTTGGTGAAGAAGCGCGCCCCATGGAGCTCATCCAGGAGCTCGTCGACCACCGGAATAGGAAACTTGTCCTTGAGTGTAAGCGCATTCAGGGCGCGGTAGTCGATGCAGAAACGCCACGTGTCGTCCGACTTGCGGACGAGGAGGACCGGCGCGGAGAAGGGTGATGTGGAGATCCGAATGATGCCCGCGGCTAGCATGAGGGCACACTGTCGCTCCAACTCGTCCTTCTGCAGCTGGGGGTAGCGGTAAGGTCGAACGGCCACAGGGGCGGAACCCGGCAGGAGATGGATCCGGTGATCGTACACCCGGGCGGGCGAAAGGCCCTGCGGCTCGTCGAAGAGGTCGCTGTGCTGCTGCAGAAGGTGATCCAAGAGTGGGTGTTCGGCCTCAGAGGACGCCAATGCCAGCTGTAGTTGCGGTGTGGCCGGCGCGGCGCCCCCAATGCTGTCCCACCGGATAGGACGGCCCATCCGCCAGAAGGTCATCGTCAGAGCGTCGAAGTCCCAAAGGATGGGACCTAGGGTCCAAAGAAAGTCGACGCCGAGGATGAAGTCGAAGCAGCCCAGATCAATCCCTGCACAGGTGATGGAGAAGTGTGCGTTGCCGATGGAGATGGGGACGTCGCGTGCGAGCCCATGACACCGGAGGCGATCGCCGTTAGCCACCGTGACCCGAAGTCGCTCCCCGCCTGTCGGCTGAAGCGCTAGCCGACGCATGGTCGCCTCGGGCAGGAAGTTATGGGTGGAGCCTGTGTCCACCAAGGCCACCAACCGCTCGCCATGGATCATCACTGGTAACAGCATGGTCCGCTCGTCGCGGATGCCCGCAAGTGCGTGGAGGGAGACGACGAGTGCCGTCGCCGGGGGGGCCGCGGGGGCGGCCTCAACAGCCGCTGGGGGCGGCGGTGCGTCGGCCGAGGCGGCCTCCTCGATGTAGTCGACCGTCTCCAAGTAGAAGAGGCGCGGGCAGACATGGGTCGGCGTATAGGGCTCATCGCAGTTGAAGCAGAGGCCCTGGCGATGCCGCTCCATCTGCTTCGCCGGAGAGAGACGCCGGAAAGGCCGCGGCGCCACTGGGGTAGCCGGCGCGGTCTGTGGTGGTCGACCCGGCGCCGGGACTGGACGTGTGGTCTGGCGGCCTCCTCGAGCCCGCGCGGCAGGCTGCATGGCCTGTGCCCGACTCTCGAAGGCGCAGGCGTAGTACATGGCCTGCTGGAGATCCTGAGGTCTGCGGAGCTCCACGTCCACGTGGATGTGATCTGGAAGGCCACCGACGAAGAGGTCGGCCCGCTGTTGGGCCGTCACGCCCGCCGAGTGGCAGGCCAGGGCCTGGAAGCGGTCGGCGAAGTCCTGCACCGTGGAGGTGAAGGGAAGGTGACCGAGCTCCGCCAGGCGGCTCCCGCGAACTGGAGGCCCGAAACGAAGAAGGCAGAGCTCGCGGAAACGCTCCCAAGGTGGCATGGCGCCCTCGTCCTGCTCGAGGGCGTAATACCAGGTCTAAGCCGCGCCGCGGAGGTGGTAAGAAGCGAGCCACGTCCGCTCCGACGCGAGGGTTCGCTGCCCGCGAAAGAACTGGTCACACTGGTTGAGCCAGTTAAGGGGATCCTCCGTGCCATCATATGTGGCGAAGTCCAGTTTGGCGAACCGAGGCGGTGTCTGCGTCGGGCCACCGTGCTGAACTGGCTCGGAGGCACGGAACAGCGAGGCGGGGGGCGCCTGGTCTGAGTAGTCCGGGTAGTGGCTGGCAGACCCGGATGGCCCGCCGAACTGCGGAAACGGAGTCGGCTCGACCGGGGCCGTGGTGTAGACCGGTGATGGCGAAGACCCCGCCACCCATGCTGGCAGGGGAGACGGGGATGGTGGGAACCGGACCTGATGGATCGGTAAACCGGTAGTCGCGGCCGCGCCTGAACTGCTCCCGGACAATGATGGCGCGGAGAACGGCGATGGCAGGAGTCCCTGGGGCGCCGTCTGCGGCGGCTGCTGGACCGGCCACGCTGTTGGCGGCGGCTGCTGCACCCAGGGGGCTGCTGAAGGCGGCGGCAGCAGAGACCAGAAGGGCGCCGCGGCCAGCGGGGGACCGTGCGAAGGGGCCGCCTGGGACGGCCAGAACAGAGGCCCGCCGCAAGCGGCCGCGCCCTGGGGTGGCCACGATGGTGGCGCGTAGGGCCCGGCCCCACCCCCGTACTGCTGGAGCAAAAGGCCCTGGGCGGCGATCGGGGCCGGCGGCGGTTGCGCATAGGGCCCGGCCCCGTACTGCTGCTGTTGGAGCTGGAGGCCCTGGACGGCGGTGACGAGGTGCTGCAGGGTGGCAGCGATCTGCTCGGGAGACAAGGCGACGGCAGGCGGTGGTGCTGATGATCCCGGGGATAGCGGCGCGAGCGAGGCCGTGGTAGAGACGGGCCCCGCCAGTGAGGTCCCGGCGGCCGTCGTCGGCGCGGTGAGGATCGGCGCCGTCGTCATCGGCGCGGTAGCGCCGCCGGACAGCGTCGGCGATGGTGGCGGCAGCGACATGATCGCAACGTGGTCTCTGGATACCAAATTGGTAGGACTAGGGTTCCTACCGGCTCTACTGCGGAGGTTGTAGGGGCAAGGAGGGAAAGGACGCGGCGTGGAGCGGGCGCGCCGGCGGCAAGGCGCCGGCGCGGCTAGGGTTGGAGGCGGCGACGGCTTGGCTGGGGCGGCTAGGGTTCCGGCTCCTCACGGAGCCGGGCAACAAAAGATAATAATAGTCTTTATTGCTTATCTCAAAAGGTGTCTTACATCTAGTATTTATAACTTTGGAACGAATAGCCTAAGATAACTTGTGGGCCAAGCCCCTAACTACTACCCGGTGGGCCTCCTCCGGTTATAAGCTAAACCGGTCATAACATCTCTGTAGCTCAGAATTCCAATCCATCTGCAAATAAACAACACTGCATCCACAGGGTTCGGCAACAAGCTTATTGCAGATTTGAAAACATCAACTGAAAATCCCTTTACCCCATCAAGCCCATTGTAGCTTGTACGTAGAGGTACTCCAATCCTTAGAAACTTCCCATGATACGGATACACCAAAGCATGGGGTTTCTGAGCAGTCTGGCCAGGTCAGATAACACCATAGAGCAGTATACTATTGGTTAGAGTCTAATGGTAATGGATGCAAGTTTTCTTGAGCAACGACTGAGAGTCCCGAAAATTTGACCAATACCCAATGGTTCTCAAACCTGTACTGCCGATATTCAGGATGTCATAAGCTTGATGGATCAAACATAAATATAATTCTTGGCCCTCGAAATATGTGGTGCTACACCAAAATCACTTGGCATGATTACAATGTTGGTTTGTTAAACTGAAGCACTAAACAGAATAAAACTGCAGTAACTTTTGAGTGAAAAGATGGAATAGAGGAGGCCGTACCTGGTGCCTAAATGAACATTTAAGGTTCGCACAGTTGCCGTTGAACCAATACCAACAGTCCTTGAGGTTCAACCCAGTGGCATCGCTGTGATGGTACTCGCACTCCCTTGCCTAGATGAAGGGAAAAACAATGTGTCAGCAGTGCAAATCATGTAGAGGCTTCTATTTCGGTGCTAATACAGACACTGTATTTTCAATGCTTGACATGTTAATTACCAAAAGACGAAAGCAATGGTAGTCATGCGCCACTTTGCATATTTGCAGCAATTAATTGAAACATTGGAGAATTTAAGTACTCCCAGCCAGGCCAGATCATGTACACATTAGAGAATTGAAGTACTCCTACCCTGGCGGTCACATTAGAGAATCTAAGTACATGCCATCACATGTTAGACCAAGTACATTTGTAGTAAGATGCAGGCTATAATCGGAAGCATGTTTCAGATGGAGAAATGCGAAAACTAACCAGAGAATCTACTAATTGTGATATAGCTACAGTAATACCCATAAAGCCCTAATTTTTGGTCTTGCGTTAACATAGCTTAGCTAGCTAGTTTGCCACAGCAGGAGCATGGCAGATTCATCAATTATGGGCAGACACAACAGCAGCAGCAGATTCATGCCCTAAAAGAATCGGCTTCTACCAGACGAACAGATCTTGGCTGAAACGAGTCGAGTTTTTCGGCAATGTGCTGCGTGGAGCGGAGAAAGTCTCCCTCGCCGGAAACCAAGACCAACTCATGCGCGGGCAGCAGGAGGCTGGAGCTAGCCTAGCGTGAGCTGAACTGCGCCGGTCGAACCGCAAGGGCAATACTCGAGTCTTGGACGGGCGTGGAGAGGATAAGAAGAGCCCTTGCCAGATCGAAACCGAATAGTTCCGAATCCCCTTGGTGCACGGTGGCGCGGCGAATTAGCCATCCATCTATGGAGGGAGCGGAGCGGAGCCGAGGGGGTGGATGAAAGAATGGACTGGAGGGGCGGGAGTGGCGGTACCTTCTTGCAGTTGGTGCTCCGGCGGCGCCGTACCTCCTCCTCGTCGACCGGCGGCGGTGACGGAATCCACTTCTTGAAGGTCGTAGGGCGGGGGGTACTCTGGACGCAGCGCGAACGGAAAGATTGAAAGGAAAGGACTGTTCGTTGAAGCAGGGAAATTAGCGGGATAAGCTTCTCATCAATGCGATTTGGGCGGACACGGTCCGCAAATCAGGGTGTTGCGCGTGTGGTCGCGGGAATAGGGGGCATGGAGCGATAGGGTGATCGGCAGACCACGCCGTGTGCTGGCAGAACATTTGATCCGAGCCATTGATTTAAGTGACACTTCATGGATGTAATATGGATAGTAGGATGCCTTTAAGTTCATTTGATCGGAGGGTTCTGGTCATCTCGTGTATATTTTGTTGTGTGGCCTTAGGTAAATTTCTATTTGCTCTTTTAATAGTAGAGAAGATAGACCATTGACGTAATATGCGAAGTAGGATGCGTTTAAGTTGATTTGATCGAATGGTTTCATTTATCTTGTGTGCAATTTGTTGTGTCGCTTTAGAAAAATTTATGTTTGCTCTTTTAATAATAGTGTAGATATGCATGACGTGTGGATCAATTTCTCCCAGCCAAATCTCTTTCCTTATTAAACCAAACCGATCAACCCTCTCACACGTCCAGAATTTGGAAACCATAACCGAATCTTATTCCCTTGCCTTTAGTACGTCAAATGAATCTGGACTTTTTAGCTCAGATCCAACTAAATCTAGTCACTTATTTCTTTAAAAAAGAAATCGAACATGCCACACGAGGACACAACTCCCAAACAACTACGTACTACTAGTATTGTATTACATCAATGTTGTTCGTATCATCCAAAGTCAACGACCAGTCAGTTTTTTTGTTTGGAAAGCGAACTGAATCAACCAACTAGTACTACTGTCTTTTTCTATCTCCAACGTGACGAGCCAAGCAAACAAACCAACATGAATTTTCCTTCCCCTTTTCTCTTTCACAGATCAGATTTCCCCTATCTCTCTCTCTCCTTCATTCCTTTCTAAAGTCGAACAACCAATGTAGGAAGGATCACTTCTCAAAGTCCAACCGATCTGGCCTCTCTCCCAACTTTTCTCTGTCTCTGATTTTTTTCTCCAAGATGAATACATCTGCAAGACAAACTGATGAGATGTTGATGATGAATGACAGCGAGTCGTGGCAGCGAAAGATGTCAACAAAGTAGATAGCGGTGTATATGGATGTGATGGGAACAAAACGTGACAAAAACACGAAACTCTAAAAATGTAGAGACTAAAAACCAGCAACTCGACACACGATGCAACCGAAAAGTCAACAAGGCAGCAACTAAGTGGTAATGGGGAAAAGGCTCAGACTCTTTGGGCATGGATGAACTAATCTAACTTTTTTGTGGTGTTTTCTAGACTCTAGGTATGAAGAACAAATGCAATCTGGGCTATGGGAAACTAGAAAATTTCACCGAGCAACCTAAAAACTGATACCACTTGATAGAGGCGAGGTGTCCCGTCTTTCGGTGAGATGGTGGCTATCGTTTTTGGTGGAGTAGACTTTAACGATCCGACTACGAACGTGTGAGGATGTCGCGTCTTGGCAATCGCTAAACCAACTCCAAGAGCTTATTGGCCACGCCTGAGCACGATCAACCTGACCATGAAGGTCAATTTCCTTCACGCAAACGAAGAACAAGTAAGAAACTGAAATTGCAATCTGGATATTGCGAATATAAGAGGAAAGCTTTATTGATGAAAGTGAGGTTCTGTGATGTCTTGGTCTCGTCGTCGAACGCAAACGAAGGACGAAAAGTTGCAGCTATGGCGAACTTGTAATCTAAACAAAACCTAACTATAAACGGTGCCTTAAGGATTATGTTTATAGGGGATTTTGTCCACTCTTGGCAAGGTGGGATTAAACCACCTCCTAGGTCGTTTCCCCTACAATACAGGCTCTAAAAATAGCCTATGAAGTAGTATTTCGAAATTACATAGGCCTGGAAAATAAGGACGTGCAACACCAATAGTAAGCCATGGACCAAATTTATAACATTACATATTATATATTTCATCTATCTTCTTGTATGACAGAAAGGTGGTTTCAAAGCTCGGAAATCTCCATTGGACACTCCGTTCTTGTTCCCTTTACACGCGCCTTCTTCTTCATGCTTGATCCCGCTCCAGTAGCCATCCTTCTTGCCCATGCTAGGTCCTTCATTCATAAGTAAAAAAAAATCTAATTTAGGCGGCATCATATGTTCATAAACATTAGAAGGATTTCCAAGAAACGAAAGTACCTGATAATTTAATTGGCATGCACGACCTCTCATCATTGGTCCCACGGGCATAGAAGCAGTGGTTGTGGGTGTAACTATGGTATCCATGTCCTCATCAAATTTTGAAAACCTATCCACGACAACAAATATGCTATTCCTCCCCTTCTTTGTTCGAGATAAACCTAAAACAAAGTCCATGGATATATCCTCCCAAGGAACACTAGGTACAGGCAAAGCCATATATAAACCATGAGGATTGAGTCGTGACTTAGCTTTTTGACATGTAGTACAATGATCATCAAAACGCTCAACATCCGATCTCATCTCTGGCCAAAAGAAATGTGTAGCCAGTACGTCCTCCATCTTCTTCATGCCAAAGTGTCCCATTAATCCTCCTTCATGAGCATGTGTTGACTTATCTTTCCATACCGTGAAGGCTTCTTCCTGTGCGCTACCCCAAGCAAAAGGCACGTACTTCTTTGTAAGCTCATTGAGAGGTGCAACAATGGTGCTGAAATCTCTCACAAAACGCCTATAGAAACCAGCGAAGACAAGAAAACTCGTCACTCGTGTGACCGTTTTGGGCTGCGGCAAACTCTCAATAGCTTCAATCTTGGCTTTATCAACTTTAATTCCCAGTAGAGTAACAACATAGCCAAGAAAAGATACTCGGTCGGTGCAAAAGTTGCACTTCCCAGGGTTAACAAACAAACGTGCATCACGTAGAGCAATAAAAACAACACGTAAATACTCCAAGTGTTCCTCCAAAGATCTACTGTAAATATCATCAAAATAGACTACCACAAATCGTCCAATGAAAGCACCTAAAACCTCATTCATTAATATCATGAAAGTACTAGGTGCATTAGTTAACCCAAAAGGCATGGCTAACCAATAATATAAACCAAACTTAGTTTCAAATGTTGTTTTCCATTCATCTCCCAATTTCATATGAATTTGATGGTATCCAATACGCAAATCAACTTTGGAGAAAATTCTAGAGCCACATAATTCATCAAGCATACCATCTAGCCCAGGAATGAGATGACAATAATGAATAGTAATATTATAAATGCCTCTACATGCCACACATATACAAGATGTACAATCCTTTTTCGGCACTAGAATAATAGGAACAACACAAGGATTAAGGGATTCGCTATATAACCTTTGTCGACCAGCTCATGTACTCAACGCATAATCTCCTTCATCTCCTCTAGATTGGTACAGTATGGCCCACAGTTGGGTAGTGATTCACCGAGAATTAAGTCAATCTGATGCTCAATCCCTCGAATAGGTGGTAATCGTGGTGGCACGTCTTGTGGAAAGACGTGAGCGAACTCTTGCAAAATGTCAATGTCAGCATGAGGAAAAGAGGGAGGCATGTCCTTGAATGAAAATAATACCTCTTTGCACACAAATGCATAGCAAACACATGTAGTAACATCCAAATCAGTAATATCAGATTTAATAGCAAGTAAACCTCCACTCTTTAATTTTATTTCAGCTGCAACACTAGATGATGGTTTATTAGGCTTATTGTGTTTCTCAAATTCCTTTGCTACAATATGATTTTCACTCTTATTTAGCTCCTATTTTACTTTACTAGCTCTAGCAATGTAATTTTCATAATATGTTCACGAGACATATGAAGCAAAGTTATATTTTGATCCTTATGAACGAGAGTGTATTGATTTATCCTACCATGGTGTATAATTTTTTTATCAAATTTCCATGGTCTACCAAGTAAAACGGAACATGCTTGCATGGGTAGCACATCACAATCAACATAATCAGCATATGTAGCAATGCTAAAATGCACATGAACAGTACGTGTTACCTTAACCTTGCCACTGTTGTTGAACCATTGGATGTAATAAGGATGAGGATGTGGTGTGGTGGTGAGAGACGGATTCTCCACCATCTCCATGCTAGCCAAGTTGTTGCAACTCCCTCCGTCGATTATAACGTATACAGAATGTTCTTTCACCACCCCCTTTGTATGGAACAAGTTGTACCTTTGATTTTGCTCAACTCATGTTACCTGCACACTCAAAACACATTGAGGAACTGAACTTTCATAACTGTCAGCGTAGTTAACAGCCATGTAGTGTGTCTCTTGTTCAGTATCCTCGGCACCTTGTTCTTTACTCGCAATAAGGGACAAAGTCTCTGTCGGTGCCAAAACCGTCGAATCTCGGGTAGGGGGTCCCGAGCTATGGACCTTGGATCGATGGGTAACAGGGGACGAAGGGGACAATGTTTACCTAGGTTCAGGCCCTCTCGAGGAGGTCAAACCATACATCCTGCTTGATTATATTGATATGGATGAGAATTACAGAGTTGATCTACCTCGAGATCATATGAGCTAAACCCTAGATGAGTCGACCTCTCGTATGAATGAAACCCTATGGTTTATGTAGACACCAAGGGTACCTAGGGTTACACATAACCAACCTCCAACCGAGGATAGATGCACTGATCTTATCTTCAAGACTTGGAGGACACGTAGATCTATGGAGCTTTCCTTCTTGAACACGGGTTTGTCGCATAGTCCGGCCTTTCACAAAGTGGCCCAACAAATCAGTCCATGGGAGAAGAGCCGACGACCCGACTACCCCTTAGTCTCGGACTCCCTCGGTAGTTCGGCTCCACGCATCCAAAGTGTTCGGCTTGTGAGGCGAGCCCCTCTATTCCTTCTAATTTGCAAAACAACAATTCGGTCACTAACAGGTTCCCGATTGTCGAAGCGTCACGGGTCCCACAACATTAATTTTCCTACTCGATGATCGATAGCAACCCTCGATTCTTGCGTGCGAAATAAAAGATAAGTAAGTCAGCAGTCCTTTACACAACCGCTCCCTACACGTCAAGAGAGAAAATACCTATTTAAGCAGATCGAACCCGCCATAGGCGATATTTACCCCCTCATTACCACCAAGAAGCCCTAATGATTGAGAGCCTGGAAATATGGCGAGTGCCCCAGGTTCATCCTCGGGCCCTCACGCCCCCTTCCAGGAGACTTGGCAAGTTGTTCCGTTTCCCTTCTTCAACTTTGCAATCTTGAGGTACAAGGGTATCTCCCTACTTTGGCTCTGACGTCCACTCGCGTTGGGCTAACCTACGCGAACGGAGAAGCCTTTGCAGAGAATTTCCCTACTCCCCGCAAGGATGACAAGGTTTGCTTCGTTTCCTTCCTTCTATGAGGCCTTGGCTTTCCTGTCCACCCCTTCTTGAGGGGTCTGCTAGAATTCTATGGCATCCAGCTCCACAACCTCACCCGGGGCTCGATCCTTCACATCTCAGGTTTCATGGATCATTGCGAGATGTTTTTCGGTTGCGAGCCCCACTTCGATTTATGGAGAAAGTACTTCTATCTCATTCCCCAAACTAGGGGAGGGTCCGGTAAGTGGGCGGAGCCGAAGTATGGCGCATAGCTGGGACGGGGTACCCTACCAAGACCCCAAAGAAGGAAACCAATGAGTGGTCCTCGGAATGGTTTTATATTGAAGACGTCCCCTTATTCAACCCAGCTCAAAGGGGTATTCCCGAATACTCTGAGGCCCCTTTAAAGAAGAGATTCAACTAGCGGCCAAAGAGCCCCTCTCGAGAGGAGAGCCCCAAAGTAAAGTGTCTGGCCGCTAAGGTGAAGTTTCTAGCTCACAGCAAGTTGACCATCATCGAGGTGATGACCGCAATGATTACCCGATGTGTCCAACCGCTCCAACAGTGAACACATCCTCTGTGGTGTTACAATGGGACAAGCGAAACCACCCATTCCATACAGCAAGGGCTAGACAATCAGGAAGCACTAGCAGCAATTCTGGCTGATCTCTTCAAAGGAGAAAAGGAAGAGTTTGCTCGCCTTACAATCAGGGATGGCTTCTCCACCTACAACCACAATGAATGGGTAAGTTTGATTATGTCCCCATAGCTCGGATGCTTATGTTTGATTTTACCAATCAAAAAAATATTCCGTCTTTCTTAACAGAAATGGAGATGTTGGGTCGAGACAGTCAACTGCCCCGTCCCCCAACCAGAGAATTATTCCCATGATAATGATCCCAGATTTCACGATGATCCAGAGATTTTGATTATCTTTGAGGATGGGGTCTATTACCGGGAGAGAGTCGACGAACAAGGTGGCCCTCAAGGTCGATCATCCCCGAATCCCCACTTCTTCTACCATAAGCGAAAAGAAGGCCCCATCCCGAAAAGGGCGTAAGCCTCCTGCCATTTCGACTATACCGACTCCTACCCCCAAGGGTTGTCGGTACACATGCCGAACACCATCCCGAGCTTCCCCATCTGGGTCCGCATCAGACGGTGGCATGGGATCCAAGCGAGGGACAATAGCGGGAAACACGTCATCTGCACCCTTTACCAAAAGGTACTCAATTTACCTTTGCTTTTAGTGTTGTTACCTTAAGTACTCATAGTCTTTTGGCCAAAACATTCACGAGACGAGTACATCCACCCTTATCCGAAGACGCCATAGAGGTGCCAGATAGCAATCGTCAAACAAGGCCTTCAGCCCATGCTGAGGCTGAAGCGGGAGCCCCAATTACAGATCAGCTCCCTGAGGATTCTGAGGGAGTCTCAGTCACTAATCCTGAGGTCGAAAGTGCAATGAATCATCGGCTATGAAAGGAGTCCTTACGCCACCCAACATTTTCTGATCAAGAGTTTAACGCTCTTAGTTCGGTGGACGCACACCTTGGAGATGCCCGAGCAGGCCTCGAGGGAGCCGCCAGACTAATGTCTTCCAACATGCGGGTAAGTAGTCGATTTTGATAACCGAACATAAGTCCTAACCCAGTAGCCCCTGAACCTTAATTCAGTCAGGACGGCCAAGTTAAGGGTCTAAAATGTTGTTTTGCTACTATATAGGATTTAAGGCAGCAAAACGAGAAGTTTTCCAAGGACCTTGAGTCTAGCTAGGTAGAAGGATACCAAGGCCGAAGTGGAGGAGGTGAAAAAAGTTCACTAGAGAGGCACACAGTAAGTAAAAAAGGTATTTATTATGTGCCAAAAAAATTGGCGACACCCTTTCAAATGAAGGATTGTGTTGTAGCAGCTGAATCCATAGGTCAACTGCAAAAGGATTAGGATGCATACCGAGAAACTCAAAGGTATGTTGAGTCTCAGCTTGAGCCTGGTTACCGCGTACTGGAACGATGTCGCGAAGGAAAGAACAGAATCAAAGAGAAAATCCAACGGCAAGCCCAAGAAATTAAGAGTTTGAAACTCAATTGGCACAAACCCATGAGGAGAGCCTGAAATTGAAGGGTGGCATGTTCTGTAAGCGAATTCCTAACCTGGAATTTCATAAAGTGTTCATGTTGTTTCGAGTGCTATTAATACATCATATAACATGCTTAGGCCTCCTAACCAGGCGTCCTGAGGAAGAGATCGACTCATTTGGTGGGGACCTGCTAAAGGAACTATCCATTGTGCACGAGCGAGCTCGAAAAGCTATGAGGAGTATGACGAGGGCGCTCTGGCTAGCCAAGACACCTCTACAAGGGATGGTCGAACTGGTAGAGCGTTTTAAAGGAACTCGGCGTCCTTTTGAGCTATGGAAGACTTCGGCTTGTCGAGAGGGGGCTCTGGAGGCATGGGCCATGGTGAAGACCCATTTCACCAAACTCAATCCGGAGCACCTGGCTCGGGTCAGTCCGGCAGGGCCAGATGGACTAGAAATACCCCTTCACTTGGTTTATGACCAAGTGATGCCCGTCTCTCGTATTTCTCACGAGGACTGTGCCCTGGATGCCATAATTGATGATCTCGACCGATCAATGTAATGTTTGATTCTATGTAACTATGTACTTTACACCAAACCAGTTCCGTCCGTGTTTTAAACGTTGTCTTAACCGGCCATCGGCTTCTGCCTCCCCTGCCAATGGCTAGGGAGTGTTCCGTACTCTATATCATGTGGTAACAGGAAATCATTTCGGAGAACTAGGCAATCCGACCATGTGGTGCGAATAGACAAAACATGCACTGGTGGGTAAGTTATGTTTACTGTTAAAAGTAAGAAACATCTTCCAAAGAAAATAATTCCTTCATGGGTTCCTTTCTTCGGGTTACTGCGCTAATCGCAGATGGCATAGGTGTGTACCCGTGATCGGGTGGGTAGATGGTATGTTTGGAGGAAAATACGGATTTCTGGTGTAGACCACCAATTATGTCTTCTTTCGTTGTAGCCAACCAATTTGTTTCTTAAGAGTGCTAAATTTTGGCTTCACCCGTCGGAGGTGCGTATCCGGGTAACCCGGTCGTAACAATCGCAGAGGTGCTCCCTTTACCCCCTAGCCGAACATTCGAAAACATAGAGGGTAATCATAGGAATGAGGCAAGCCAGTTTGGCAAAACCTTGAGTACAATTGATGCATATGGAGGCGTAAACACGGTACTGGAAGGATGCACACAAGGTAAATGTATAATTGCTCGACTTTTAACGAAGCCCCCAGGTCTTACCAGGTAGAACATTGTATTTTAACATATGCCGATGAAGAACTTTAACATAGTTTAGTTGAGCTGAACATAGCCTGGGAAAGTCTAAACAACCATATAAAACTAAACAAGGAAATGTAGAAAGGAGTAAATACAAGTGTTTTTTAGAGAAGGTAGCGACACCGGTCTAGCCGTAGAAGCACCGGAGGCGAGCTGCGTTCCATGGGTTTGGTTCGAGGCGACTGTCCTGCGGGTTGCGGAGGTGATAAGATCCTCCTGTCAATACTTCATCATTTATGAAAGGTACCTCCAATTTGGGGTTGAGTTTATGCTTCTATTTCTCTGGGAGTCATAATATAAGTTCGCTCACGTTATGTGCCTTCGCTCGAACCTCCTTGCTTTGGTATCGCCAAGCTTGTTGTTGGTAAAAGGAAGATCGAGCTCAAGCTATATCGCGCTCTCCCTCCAGGGCGTCCATGTCATCCTACCGATCTAGTTCGGCCTCCCTTTCTTCGTACATTTGCACCCTAGGAGCGTCATGGATGATGTCACAAGGAGGACTGCTTTGGCACCGTATACAATGAAGAATGCACTACAGGAATCAGGCAGTTTGCCGTCAGCCATCCCGGACGGCAAAGGCATGCATCCCGGACGGCAAAGGCTTTGCCGTCCGCCAGCAGACGGCCAACCGTCCGGCTGAATAAGCCACGGTAAAGGGCGCTTTGTCATTTGCTGGTGGACGACAAAGACCTTTGAATCTTTGCCATCCGCCAGCGGACGACAAAGGGCCTGGATGACACACGTGGCAACTTAGCTCCATTAGGGGCTTAACGACATGCTTTGCCGTCAGCTGGCAGACGACAAAGACCTTAGGTCTTTGCCGTCTACCAGCGGACGGCAACGCACCTTTTTTTTGCCAGCCTAGGTTGGTTCTTTGCCAGTCTTGCACCATGTCTTCGATCCCGGTACCATGCTCGTCGGTGCGACGACGAAGCACCTCAGCTCTGGCACGTTGGGCAGACTCACCATGAAATGTCCAGACCGTATAATTAGGCGTAAAACCCCACTTCTGGAGGTGTTTGATCATTTCAAACTCTGACTTCTTCTTACAGTTGTCGCAATCGACACAAGGGCACCAGGTTGTTTTCTGTCCATTTGCAAATGCGACTCTCACAAACTCCTTGGTTTTTGTTAACCATTCACGGGTCATGTCTTTCTGACTGGTGTGACCGGTGTACATCCACCCACGATCACTCATCCTGCCTAGCTACTGGACACACACAAAATATATACATAATTCAGCAAACCATATTCATCGGTTAATAGAGTTTGTTAGTTTCATTACGTTCGATGCAACCTAGACGCTAGTAGGTAAAGATAGGTCCTAATCCCACCCAAGTATGTGTAGATTGGGTTCGTTTTCCCATGCTCCGCTCCGGATCCGACGCACAATTTCGGCAGCACCTCCCCGTTGTTCTCCTGATACACGTCTCGGCAATAAGCAGAGAGGATGTGTACCCGGAGAACAACAAGGAGGCACCGATGAAATTCTGCATTGGATCCAGAGCAGAGCATATGGGAAAACGAACCCAATCTACACATACTCGGGCTATCCATGGATAACGTTGGACAATCGAAAGAATCACGGTTATAAATATGCTAATGAATGCATATTTATAGATGTAACCCTTTCGAACAGGAGACGCATAGTGGTCACGCATACTGATGATTCAAGACACCTATAGCTAGCAAGTTTCATCGGCACGAAGACCGGAACAGAGGAAATGAAGGGTGCAGGAGGAGATGTCATTTGTGCTCACCCACGAATGCAGGGGCGAAGCTCGTCGAACGCACGGGGAGGTCATCGAACACCAGACCCTCGCGGCGACGAAACAACTGCACATTTAAATCCACCTGATCAACATAAATATGATGTTCTGTATAACAAAATCGAAAAATATATGACCTAGCTAACTCATAATTCACAAAATATATGAGGTGGGGTCGGTGTGTCGGGGGTGTCTTGTCGGGGTCGGGGTGTCGGGCTTGTCGTGTCGGGGTTGGGGTGCTGTGTCGGGGTCGGGGGTGCCGTGTCGGGGTGTCGGGGTGGGCGTGTACGGGTCGGGGTGTAGGGGGTGTGTCGTGGGTCGGGAGGGGTCGGGGTGGGGGCGGTGTGTCGTGTGGGGGGTGCCGTGTCGGGGTGGGGGGTAGGGGTGTGGGTGTCGGGGTCGGGGTGCCGTGTCGGGGGTGTGGGGGTGTCGGGGTAGGGGTAGGGTGTGCGTGTCAGGGGGTGGGATGTATGTCGGGTGGTCGTGTGTCGGGTAGGTGGGTGTGGTGCGTGGGTGAGGGGTGCCGTGTCGGGGGTCGGGGTGTGGTGTCGGGGGTCGGGGTGGTAGGTGAGGGGGTGTCGTGTCGGGGTCGGGGTGTCGGGGGTGTCGTGTCGGGGTGTCGGGGTCGGGGTGTAGGGGGTGTCGTGTCGGGGTCGGGGTGTCGGGGGTGCCGTGTCGGGGTCGGGGTGTCAGGGTGTCGTGTCGGGGTCGGGGTGTGGGGGGTGTCGTGTCGGCGATCCTCGACCCGATTACGTCGGCGCCGACGCACCCCTCCTCCTCCTCTTCTTCTTCTCCTTCTTCTTTTTCTTCTTTTCTTCTCCTCCTCCTCCTTTTCTTCTTCTTTTTCTTCTTCTCCTTCCTCCTCTTCTTCTTCTTCTTCATCATCTCCTTCTCCTCCTCTTCTTCTTACTAAACTAAATTACTAACTAACTAACCTAACTACATTACTAAATTACTAACGAAAATAAACTATTAACTACAACTAACTAACTAAATTACTAACTAAACTAATTAACTACAACTAATAACTAACTAAATTACTAACTAGAATATTAAAAAAAATAGAGAGGGGGAGGGGGCTCACCGGAGTGGGGGAGGTGGAGGCCGGCGGTGGGTTCGGGGGCGGGGGCGCTGGCGGGGGCGAGGAAGGCAGGCAGGGGAGCGGGACGGAGGGGCGGGCGGGGGGAGGCGGGGGGGGGGGGGTGGGGGGGGGCGCGGGGAGTGCAGGGCGAGCAGGGAGGGGCAAAGGGGGGGGGGCGGGAGGACGGGAGACGAGGGGGATGGCGGAGCGGACTTGTAGGGAAGGGGGTGAGGCAGAAGGGAGTGGGGGGCAGGTGGGCGAAGGGAGGAGGGGAAAGGCCGAGGTCAAGGGGAGGAGGGGAATGGGAGGGGGGGAGAGGATTGTGTGGCGGGTGGGCGCGGGCGGAGGCGGAGGCGCAATGGGCAGCAGGGGCGCGGTGGCACGGCGGGGGGGGGGGTGGTGGCGTTGCGGGCGTGCGCGGCATGAGAGGGGGGAGATACGACGGAAGGGTGTGGCGTGCGGGCGCCCCTAGTTAACTAGGTTTACCTCTTTGCGGTCCGCTAGCGAACGGCAAAGAGGTGGGGTGGTGGGCCAATTCAGTACTGCCGTCAACTGGGCCCCATCCTAGCTCTTTGTCGTCCGCTCGCTGACGGCAAAGAGCTGGCAGATGGCAAAGCCCCTCTTTGCCATCTGCCTGCTCTTTGCCGTCCGCTTTGAGCTAGCTGATGGCAAAGGCACTCTTTGCCGTCTGCCAACAAACGACAAAGAGCTGGCGGACGGCAAATTGTCTGATTCCAGTAGTGATGGTGTATACCCCGTTGATCTATTAGGGGTGGTGCGTAAATCCCATAGCATGAAGTCAGGCTCCTCCACCCAATGGCAGTTGGATTCTTGAAGAGATCGGACCAGACGAGGTTTGATACCAATCATAATGAGACCGTTGGCTCGTTCGACTTGTCCATGGGTTTGTGGATGATACACTAAGGCGTAGTCGAGCTTGATGCCCAAGTTAGCGCACCGGTCCTTTACCTCATGGGCAGCGAAGTTGGACCCGTTGTCCATTATTATGTTGTGAGGGACACCATAACGGTGTACCACGCCTGATATAAAGTTGATGACCGGTCCGGACTTAGCTGAACTTATTGGCTTTGCTTCGATCCATTTGGTGAACTTGTCGATCATAACCAGAAGGTATTTCTTTTTTGTGGTCCCCCTTTAAGTGGTCCGACGATGTACAAACCCTAGACCGCAAAAGGTCAGGTGATCAGAATTCTCATGTGGCTTTGATTTGCAAAGAGTCTACAACCCACACAGCGTTGGACGAGTGTATGGGCGTCCGCTTGGGCGGTGGGCCAGAAGAACCCGGTTCGAAAGGCCTTGCTTACTAGGACCCGCGCCGCTGTGTGGTGACCACCCATACTTGCATGTACCTTGGCCAACAGATGCCTCCCTTCTTCCTCTAGGATGCACCATTGGAGGACCCAGTAGTGATTTCCTTATATAGTTCATCCCCATGGACCTTGTAGGCCTTTGATCGACGGATTATGCATCTCGCCTGAGTCTGGTCAGCGGGGAGTTCTTTGCGTAGAAGGTAAGCAAGGAAGGGCTCGGTCCATGGTGGGATTACTGCCATGACCTTGTGATCCTAAGGTGTTTCTTCAACTGTAGAACCGCCGATGATTTGCTCGTCCGGTTTGACCATGGGAGGAACAACCTGTTCTACACCATTAGTTCTGGCGCTAGTATTCTCGTCCTGCCATACCACGGATGGCTTGAAGAGCCTCTCTAGGAATGTGTTCTTGGGGACGGGATCGCACTTCGTGCCCAAGCTTGATTGCCGTCTCTTGAGAGGTGGTGGAATTCTAGTCCCTCGAACTATGCGGATATCTTAAGGACGACATTTCTGTTTGCTACCATTTTTGGATTTTTGGCATCAAATTCGCCGTTGATTTGCGAGATGGCGAGATTGGAGTCCCCCGTACTTCGAGCCATTGAACCCCATTGATTCTGCCATCCGAAGTCCATGCAGCAGTGCCTCATATTCAACCACATTGTTTGAGTTACGTACATGATCTGAAGTACGTATCGGACGTTGACCTTGGTGTGGGATGTGATGATATATAACTCCATCCCCCAGTCCGGCAAGAGGTTTGGACCCATCGAAGTACATCGTCTAATGAGCATATGTGCTATAATCTCTAGGGAGCTTAGCCTCTGTCCATTCGGCGAGGAAGTCAGCTAACACTTGAGATTTGATAGCTCACTATGGCTTGTAGGTGATCTCGAACGGAAGGAGTTCGATGGCCTGTTTAGCTATACGGCCGGTGGCGTGCCTGTTGTTGATTATGTCATTCAGGGGTACCTCAGATGTCACTATGACTGCACACTCTTGGAAATAATGTCTGAGCTTGCGTGATGCCATAAACACTGTATATGCTATCTTCTAGTAGTGTGGGTATATGCATTTGCATGGAGTGAGCACCTCGGATACATAGTAGACCGAATTTTGTATCCGGAGTTTGTGACCCTCAGCTTCCCGTTCTACGATGAGGATCGTGCTGACTACTTGATTGGTGGCCGAGATGTACAATAACATCGGTCCCCAGCGCTAGGTGCTGCTAATGTGGTCATCAAGTTTTCATTTGTACCGGTGCAATGTCTTTCTAAGCAATCATTTCAACGATGTTTCCTTCAGTGGGCCCGTAACCCATAGGTTTTTTCTAGGATCTTACCTGGCTCTTCTAATCTTTCCAGAGATGTCCTCACTTTCTTGTCAAATGTGACGTAAGAATGATTTTCATCAGTCATATTGCTTCTCCAAGATCGTTTCTAAATTATTTTCATCATTGGCCTTTATATATTCAATATTCCGGAGTATCTCAGTAATTCATCGTGTTGTTTCTCATCATCATCCTCATCATTGAAGACCAAAGGACAGTTTATATGAAATCTTGGTATGTTGTTTTCAAGATTCATGGCTTCAGCTCGTTGCTATCCTTTCAAATTCTTTCCGGTCATGAGAAATTCCTTCCGTATCTATCCGATGCATTTTAGAGTTGTTTTCATTTCTCGATCTGCCGAAGGCAATCATTTTAGAAGATTTTCTCATTCTAAGCTTTCAACTTTCATTCTCAAATTCTTCTCAATTGTTGTCCCTTTGTTTGTATCTCAATTATTCCAATGCTTTGTTCAAGCTTTCTATTAGGCGGATCACATCTCCTTGTTCTCATGTATCTCCATTCATTCATTGTATCATCATTCGTTTGCAAATTCTTACCGGTGTTTTGTTGAAGACTTCTTCAAGTTTGTGCCAATCTCTCTCAAATCATTTTCAAGAATAATAAGTAGCATGCCAAATATGTTGCTTGCCATCAATTTAACTTGATGAAGGATAAGCATAACATAATTCTTATTCTTGTTTCATCAAGTGATTTCAATCATTCTTCCGGATTTGTTCATGATATCAAATTCTCGATTTCAAAAGTTCTCATCTTTCTTTCTCCGGCGTTCCAAGTTTTCTCAAGTATTTCTTTGCGAAGTTCCATTTAAATCTTGCAAGGTTATAATCTTATTCTTTTCAACATTCATTTCTTTCGATCATTCTTTTGTATACGGAGGTTCTTCATGGTGGTTCTTAAAGGATGTAATTCTTTCTCAAAATATTTTTTCAAGATTCTTGTTGGAGGATCTCCAGTATTCTTTATCTTGAATTTCAAGTGCAATTATTTCTTCATTATATTTCGAGATGGTGTTATAACATTGAGTCACGAGGAGTCTTGAAGGCAATTGTCAAGAATGAAATAGGTAAACCCATCTTTTCTTTCTTAGAGTTATCTTGGATTGGATTTCACCTATAGCATTTCCTAAGGATTGTTGCAATTATGGTGCTTATCAATGATTCAAGTTCTCGATGTATCGTGTTGGTGAAAGAAGTTTTCCATCTCTTTTGCTCCCAAGCAATCCTTGTTTTGTCAAGTGACTGGCTGTCACCTCATAGTTTTGAGATGTTTTCATTAGCCTGCAACAAGCTTCTTTTCGTTGTTGATGTTCCAACAGCTCCGTTCAATCTCCCCTTTGTAAGTAATCTTTTCAAATTCAATTGTGGTAGAATTTTTCATTTTCTTATCTGTTCCTTCTTTCCATCGGTCTAGCTTCCATTCTTTTGTTTTCGGAGGTGTTGTGATGTTGTTATCTTTGAATCATCATGTCGTGTTATCAAGATCTTGTTCTTTCCTTGCTTGTCTATTTAACCGGGGTGTTGTGCCCTCTTTTCAAGTTCTCTCCATATTATCAAGTTTTGACTCTATTTTCTACCGAAGTGCTGCCCAAATTTCTTTTGAATTCTTGCTTGTTCCAAGTGTCATTCTTCATCTCTTGCATCTTTCAAGTTTTGTTGGGTTCACTCGTTTGTCAAAGAAGCAAATAAGTTTTACCTCTTCTATGTCTCTTCTCCTTCTCATTCTAAGTTCTCGGGACGAGATCTCTTTTTAGTGGAGGAGAGTTGTAACAGCCCGAGATCAACGCTCCAGAAGATTCCGTTATATTCGATTATCGTCGTGTGATTTATTTGGTTGTCGCATTCATCATCACATCATCCGCATCATTCGCATTGCATCAACACTCTATTGTTGTCATTTTTCAAACTTGCATCCATTCGTAGTTGCCGGTTCTCTCCGTTCGTGTCGTCGACCATTTCGAGACTAACCACACTCGCACGTGCCCACGACATCGTAAAATAATTTTTTTTAAAGTGTGTATAAAACTTTCTCGGATTGGGTCGAAATGTGGTGAGTGGTTGTAATATATTGTACGTAGGTTGCCTGCCAAATTTCGTCGCAATCAGAGGTCGTTTGATACCCCAACGGTCAACCATAGCAACGCTGTCATCGGTTTAGTTATCAAATGTTTTTGGTGTTTTAAAATTCCGTGTCAAGCTAAAAACCTCCCCCTCATCCCACCTAACCCACTCTACATAGCCCAGCTAGCCCACGTAGTGCCTAGCAATCGCCGGATCCGTCTGATTTCGATTGGAAGGTCGAAAATCGGACTAAAACCCCCCAAACCCTAATCCGTGTCTATAAATAGACGCCTCCCGCATGGTGTTCCATGCCCAACCACCTCCTCACCTCCACTTGGTGCTTCCAGATCAGGCTCTGCCGTCGCCAGCTGTCGCCCTCAACCAACCCCACGGTGCCACATTGCCCCCAGCTGCCGCAGGCCCGCCCGGGCCTGAATCGTCAGTTCGAGCTCCCCTGTGTAGAGCCACACTCCCGTAGCTGCCCCTCGCCTCCAAGCCACCCCAACCACTTTGCCATGCCGGCGGCCTTCCCAGCAACGTCGTTCGTCGGTGACCATCGCGTTGGAGAAGGCCAGCCTCGCCGACCCGAAGCTCCACACGTTGCCCTCGCTGTCGCCCCGTCGCTACCTCGTCCCCATCGGCACCCCACGTCCATGCCATGGCCGCCCGAGCTCGGAGCTTCACTTGCCGCCGCACCATCCTCTAGATTGGGACCGGCACCACCCAGATCCTGCCGACCCCGACCCCCCATGCACCGGATTCGGCCGTTCCCCGCCTCGTCCTTGTCTTCAGAGGCCGCGCCATGGCCGCTGGAGGCCCCGCATCGCTCCTGTGCGGGACAAAGACGATGCGCTACGTGCATTGGCTGACGTCCTCGTGGACTGCACCAAACTGCAGCACCCTCCGTCCTAGCTTCTCCTCGCCTAGCATCTCCAAGGCTGGCCCATGGTGAGCTTCCCCCGAGCCCACCACCGTTGGAGCTATCTCGTGCCCTCGGCGCTGCGTAGATATTTTGTGCTCTGTTGTCTGGCTCAGCTCCAACAGATTCGGTCCACATTATGTTTTTTCTGCTTCTGTGAATCTATCAATTAACCCAGGATATTTCATAGTTACAGAAAATGGCATGTTTTAAAATGCTAATAACTTAATAACCGTGCATCGGATTAAGATGTTTTATACATGTAAAATGTGTAGAACTTTCTTTAGATTATTAATATTCCACTTCCATGCATGATGTACATGCTTAACATGCTATTTCTTGTAATTTGCAGAAATGTCATGATGTTTTGCATCGCTCATAAATATTTAAATGCGTGTCCAAATGTGTAGATTAATTATATCGCATTTTCACGCATGATAAAAATATTTGATATGATGTTTGGATTTTGATATGATGCCCTTTTGTTTATTTTGTGTGAATTAATCCATGCATGATATGAAATAATTTGGAACTTAAGATATGCCCTTGGAATGTTTGTTAGGCCTTGGTATTTTTGGTTTCTATAGAAATGCATGTTTGGGTGTTATTTTCTTGTTGCGAACATGCCATAAAAATGTGCTATTTTGAGGGGTCTAAATATTTCTTAGTCTGGAATTTTTAATATTTTGTTGGCGTCTTTCCACGTGTTTTGCTAATGATCTACAGCCCCTTTGGGGTTGGTGTAATGGAGTTATTTGTAGTTTATAATGTCCTCTAGCATGTTGTAAGTTTCATGTCAATATGTGCCCTGTAGCATATAGTTTTTCTACTGCCAATATGCCTTCATGATAGAAACTACTCTGTTTAAAAACTGGGTTTTTCACTAAGTGTGAAAACTGCTTAGTTCAATATGTCTTCTTGTGAGCTCATTTCCAAATGGTCCATGCTTCTAGTCAACTTTCTTTTAATAGATGAATTGTTATGCATCATGTAAGCTACAGCCCCATGTCTTTTTGTGAATTTTTAGATTGTTGTAGCTTGTTGATTTGTGGGTTGCAATATGCTATCTTGCTATTTTCGTCAGATTTCTACAAAACTTGTATTGGTGATTGTTGTTTAACCGTAGCTCCGTTTTGGGCATGCCATATATGAAAATTGATTAGAATCTCATGTAGTTTCGAAATATCTTGCTGCATCCATGATTTGAAATGCTTGTGATTGTCATTTTCATGCATTTTGCATTCATGCCATGTTAATCTTGTGAGTGTCATATCTGTTATACCGTAGCTTCGTTTTTAACGTTCTATTTATGTATATCGACTAGAATGACGTGTAGAATTGCTTGGTGCACTTAATTTTTTTGTTTAACAAATATAAAACATGGCTAGTTCAGATCTGGACCAATTTCGAAATTAACATATGGGGTTGTTTCGGAAATCCTACAAGTTGTTTCCGACCTCATTTAAGATGCCTAGATAGATAGTTTACTTATGCTTCGCCTCTTGCCATGTTTAACAACTTTTAATATTGTCATGTACCCAAAGGAGAGTGAACTAAGTCATTCAAATGTAGAGTTTCATCAATATGCAACTCGTTGCATATTGAACATCACTTAATGTGTTGTATTTGTTGTGTGCTTCGTCATGCCTTGCATAATTGTATGGACATGCATCATAGTTGTTTGCGCATCATGGCATGCATATGTTGTGGTGTACCGTGTGTTAATTGTTGTTTTCGGATTGCTTCTTCTCGATAGAGTTCCGAAAGCGTTCATAGTTTGAGGATTCGTTCAACTACGTCCGGATCGTCTTCTTCATGGATTCGTTCTTCTTCCAAGGGGATCTCAGGCAAGATGATGATTTCCTAGGATACCAGTACTATCATTACTATGCTAGTTGTCTCGCTTCTATCGTTATGTCATGTTACCTACCACTTCTATGTCAAGCCTCCCAACATTGCCATGATAAGCATCTAACCCCTCCACATCCTAGCAAACCTTTATTTGGCCAGTTACCGCTTGCTCAGCCCTTATAGCATTTCGAGCTGCAGGTGCAATTGCTTCCATGTGACAACATGGATATTTTTGGTATATCACAATATTATTTCTATTTAATTTAAAGCATCTATATACTTGGTAAAAGGTGGAAGGCTTGGCCTTTTGCTCGGTGTTTTGTTCCACTTTTGCCGCCCTAGTTACTTGTGTACTGGTGTTATGTTCCATATTGAGCGCACCTCACATGCTCGAGGTTGTTATGGGGACCCTCTTGGTTTTCGTTTTGGGATAAAACTCGTCTTGCAAGTTCCAACTTTGGTACTGCATTTGCCTTAACTAATAAACCTACATAGGCAGTAATTAACCTGAGGATCTTTAATCAACAATCCGGGCCAGTGCTCCTCATGAGTGTTGGTCCAACCCAAAGCCACTTGCGGGGCCACCTCGGGGTAACTGAGGGATGTCTATCCGGCCACTGTACGTAGTGCTCATCCGGCCGTGTCCTGAGAACGAGTACGCGGGTCCTATCGGGTTCATCGACACGTGGGGCGGCCTTGCTCGATTTGCTTTACCTTTATCGAATGTCTTGTGCGAGGGATTTCGAGGATACTTTGGTCTATCTCGAGGTTGAGGTTTTCCAACATAATTTCCAAGGAGATCACGGGTTTTCTGCACTCGAGGTTATTCGATGCATCATGTGGTTAGTTTGTGATGGATGAGTTGGAGCACCCTTGCAGGGTTAAATCTTTTTGAGAAGTCGTGCTCGCGGTTACGTGGCAACATGGAAACTTTGTTCACCACCCGATCATAGCAAACTTGAAGTAAACTTAAGTAAAATACACCAACCGTGTGCGTAACCATGATTGTCTCTTCTTGTGAGTTCTGCATTCAAGAGAGAACACAGTGGCGTTATGTTTGACATAAGTAGGTGTTCAGGATCACTTAGTGATCAATTTAGTTCACGTCCGTTATGCATAGACCATCATACTTATTTTTCTGTATTCATAAGTTAGCCACTCAAACAAATGCTTAGTTGCTTGCTGCAACCTCATCACTTAACCATATCTCACCCATTAAGCTTTGCTAGTCTTGATACCCTTGGAAATGAGATTGTTGAGGCCTTGTGGCTCATTGATTACTACAACAATAGTTGCAGGTACACGTAATGCGATGATTTGATGTGAGCGCGATGCTTGTTTGATTTGGAGTTCTTCTTCTTCATCATCATCAATCTAGGATGGGTTCTAGGCGGCAACCTGGGATAGCAAGGATGGATGTCATTTTATCGTTTGATTTCGTCAATTGTGGGACCCTGCTCTTATGTATGATGTTTGAATATGTTATTGTATTGATGTGATCTTGATGTAGCTTGTGGCGAGTGTAAGCCAATTCCATATACTCATCTCTTATGTACATCTACATGTACTTGTAATGATATCCATTCTTGCGAAACGATGAGATGCGCTTCTGTCCTTGGCAAGGCCCTCATGCCAAAAATAAGGATAGGTTCGCATCTTGGGCGTTACATTGGTGAACAAGCATGTATGTAGCCTATTTGAGCAATAAAGCTCTTGCCTCTATAGTATCCATGCAACATGAGCTTTTCCCGGGTCTCACACATTTTGTGCTCATTCCTTGGTTGGACGGATCCCATTTATCTATCCGTGTGTGTGTTCCTAGTGCCATTATAGCTATTGATCTATTTGCTTTGCATTCCAATTTTATGAATCTTCCTCAACTTTTTCGATATCTTGGATTCAGATTTGCTTGAATTTTGTGCCACTTGTCCTAACGAAGCCACTTGATAAGCTTTATGTTGTAGGTGTGAGTGAACAAGTCTGGTACTAATTCCACTATTCCCTCAATTCACATTGAGTGAAATGGGATACATCCTCAACTTTGGGAACGGTATATTGGTAATTTTTTATCTCATTTTCCACTCACCTTTTCTCGAGCCTTGTGATGGATGGGAAAAGCACATCATTTCCGGTCGTCGATGGCTACATCAACATGAACAACTACATCAACCAAAAACTCGAGTGACTCACCATCGACTTACGACGCTCCAAAGATCGGAAAAGAGACTACACCGACAACAAGTTGGACGCACACATGGAGCAACTTCAACACATGGTGGCCAACTACAAGTCTTCTTCCCCTTCGTCATCTTTACGATGGAAATGTGCAAGTCGCACACCTTCGGAGCGCCCATCTGATGCAAGAAAATGTTGGCCACGTCCTCATCTGGGAGACGACCGCCATGGCAACCATCATGTTTGTGATCTACATCATCGCGAAGGGCAAGCCACCTCCACAAAAAAGTGCATGAAACCACGAACACCACCAAGGACAAGCTTCGACGCCAAGATCAAGGCGATCAGCTACATGCATGGATGACCTTTCCATCTTACGAAGGATCCCAAGGAAGATGGCCCAGCATGGCAATTTCCCTTCGGTCATGGAGGCGAGTGATGATGTGCCATCTTCGACCTTCATCCAGACGATGATGAGACGGTTGAGCATGGGACTATCCCTTCAACCAAGGCGACGAAAGGAGTTGAGCATTGATACGTTTGCACCTACATCTCTCCAACACCCACATATGACAAGATGCCCCAATTTCCATGTGAGGAGAGCCACCACCACATGAGTGAAATGAGTGATTCCACCATATGTGACATTGAGTGCATTTCCTATGAGAGGATGAGTGTGACCACCACTAGCCCCATACATGAAAATATGCCACAATTCCTATGTGAGGTTGAGAGCCATCACTACCCATTGAGTGACTCAACCAACCATATGAGTGAGAGCATCCTAGAGGGAGTGAGTGAGCCACAACACGTAGCGAGCGAGGTAGTTGAGAGGGCACATGAGGCCACTATGATTTCTAACAACTTAGCCTCTACTCCTATTGTATATTTTTCTTTGGTGCAAGGTCTCATACATGAAAATGTCCCCACCCTTGACAAGTCCATCCCTCCAATGGGAATGATGATGGCCATGGTGGAATACGACGCACCCCCCACATGGTT
This sequence comes from Hordeum marinum, assembly GCA_022496015.1. Taxonomy (NCBI): domain Eukaryota; kingdom Viridiplantae; phylum Streptophyta; class Magnoliopsida; order Poales; family Poaceae; genus Hordeum; species Hordeum marinum. The sequence continues at coordinate 299,612 of JAAAWK010001168.1, read as the reverse complement.
CCATCATGATGTTCACCATAAGTTGGTATTTCCAACCTCACCTACATCACATGAGCGGAGCTCCGAAGGTAACATAGGTGAAGGTTCCTTGCTTGTCCCACTAGTGGATTATCTCGAGATTGATTGCTTGCATGATGTTGATAACCTTATGGATACTTCACATGCTATGTCTTCTTCATGTTTAGATGTGACACCAATTTATGGTGCATATGATGATGAGCATGTCTTATTACCTAGTTGTGATGCTATACTTCATAGGATTTCTTTTGATAATTATTTAGGTCACATCATCTTTGATAATCCGCTTGACTTGTCATATGCTATGCATGAGATCACCCATATTGCATCTTTGCAATCTCATCGTAGTAACCATGCATATGCCAAATAAACCCAATTTGGACATATGGCATAGATGACAAGCCCATGGTTATTGGGATTCGGTTTTCTTGTGATAACATTGCCATGCTCCATTTGCATCATTTGCGCAATTGTTCTTAGATGCTATGGCATGATCACCATGCTATGGACATGCATTGATTTGGATGTTGTTCATCTTCTCCATCCTACGCTTCCGCTATTGCACATGAGGATACCCCCATAGTTTCCTCATACATATTAGGAGATTTGGTCCATCCCATCCATTGCATACTTCCCATGTTTGTGTGAACAATATGCTTGTCGTTGATATGACTAAAATGATTGTGCCATATACTTGTTATAAATTGCGTCCCAACCATGTTGAGCACAATAACTATCATTGCATGATGGATGAAGTATTCCTATACCAAGCCTCAAATTTATTTGAGCATTGGACATTCTGTGCTAACGAACACAAGCACATACACATCCTAACGGATGATGTGTACATTTACCACGCACACACTTTGTTTCATGTGTCCCTTGTCGTGTAGGTACACATGATTCCACGTCAACCTCGCAAGCGCACGAGTTGACGAAATGAGCTCGAGAGAGCAACGAAGACGTGCGCCCCCATGAGGTGCTTACCTCTACCCACCCACTTTGCATAAAGACTTCGTGCAATTCTTCTACATGGCCCTCACATGGCTATGGCTTTTTGCTCATTACACTTATTATGCCCCTATTGCCATGTTCACTTTGCATAATATGCTCATTTATATGCTCTTGCCATGCATTTGTGACCCATGCTCTGCATATCACATGACACTTGATTCTCATACTTGTATGTGCACTTGCAAGCTTGGTGGAGATACTACTTGTTATTGCCATGTTTTCTTTGTGCCCCATGCGTATGATGATATATTGATCATGTTTTGTTCCCGTGCTCATGATATGTCATGTGCATTGTCTATGTCCACTATTTTCTCACGTGACATGATTGCAATGATTTCCTCAAGTATGTTGCATCCTCATGCTCCTAGTTTGCATGACATGATCAATATGCTTGCCTATGTTGCATCACCAATGATTCATACTTGCTCCTTTCATGCGGTTGATGACAACTATTGCCATGCTTCGCACATGATTGATATTGCATATTGTCATATGTCTCCATGTGTTGCCTATTTCTTGCTATATGAATTGCCATGTATTTAGTGCAACATTGCTATTAATCTTGCTAATGAGATTGCCCCCATAGCTTTCTCTCATGTTACTGGAGCTTTTGACATCTTTCATGTGAAGCGTGTTGGTCTTCCTTCTTTGCACCACATGCCTAGTGTTGGGGAATGTCGCATGGGAAACAAAATTTTCCTACGTTCACACAAGACCTATCCATGGTGATGAGAATCTACGAGAGGGAGAGTGGATCTACATACCCTTGTAGATCGTTAAGTGGGAAGCGTTAATAAACGCGATTGGTGTAGTCGAACGTCTTCGTGATCCAAATCGCCGAGCGTCCCGCGATCCAGTCACGATCCGTCCCGATCAAGCACCGAACGGATGACACCTCCGCGTTCAGCACACATACATCTTGATGACGATCTCCGCCTTCTTGATCCAACAAGAGGGAGCGGAGAGGTAGAAGAGTTCTCCGGCAGTGTGACGGTGTCACGGCAATGGTGGTGGAGCAATTCCGGCAGGGCTTCGCCTAAGCACTGCAGAAAACCGATCTAGAGGAGAAACTATGCACTAGAGGAACGGGTAGCACGTGGCTGAAAATCAAGTGCAAAACCCCTAAAACCTCTAGTATATATAAGAGGAAGAGAGAAGGAGTCTTGGCCCAAGGGATAAGCCATCTAGGCGTCGGCCGAACCAAGAGGAGAGGAGGATTCCTCCTCCAATCCTAGTAGGACCAGGACTCCTCCTTATTTTGGCCTTTTTGCCTTTTTCCACCTTTTTCTCTTTGGGATTTTCTTTCCAGCCGCATGGGCCTTGTGTGGGACTTCCACCAGCCCACTAAGGGCTGGTATTCACTCTCCCACATCCCATGTAGTCTTTTGGGTCGAAATACCCCTCTCGATGGTCTCCCGATACACTATCGGCACTCCCGATACACTACCGATGAGCCCGAAACTTTTTCGGTGAACAAAATAGGACTTCCTATATATAAATCTTTACCTCTGGACCATTCTGGAGCTCCTCGTGACGTTCGGGATCTCATCCGGGACTACAAACAACCTTTGGTCACCACCATTCATAACTCTATACTACCGAAACGTCACCAAACCTTAAGTGTGCAGACCCTATGGGTTCGAGAACTATGCAGACATGACCGAGACATGTCTACAGTCAATAACCAATAGCGGAACCTGTATGCCCATATTGGTTCCTACACATTCTATGAAGATCTTTATTGGTCGAACCTCTATGTCAAGGATTCAGTTAATCCCGTATGATGTTCCCTTTGTTCTTCGGTATGTTACTTGCCCGAGATTCGATCGTCGGTATCTCCATACCTAGTTCAACCTTGTTACCGGCAAGTCTCTTTACTCGTTATGTAATACAAGATCCCATGACTAACACTTAGTCACATTGCTTGCAAGGCTTATTGTGATGTTGTATTACCGAGTGGGCCCTGAGATACCTCTCCGTCACATGGAGTAACAAATCCCAGTCTTGATCCATGCCAACCCAATAGACACCCTCGGAGATACCTGTAGAGCACCTTTATAGTCACCAAGTTATGTTGCGACGTTTGATACACACAAGGCACTCTTCTGGTGTCCGTGAGTTGCATGATCTGATGGTCATAGAAACATATACATGACATTCAAAAAACAGTAGCAATAAACTGACACGATCATATGCTACGTTTGTAGTTTGGGTCTTATCCATCACATCATTCTTCTAATGATGTAATCCCGTTATCAAATGACATCACATGTCAATGTCTAGGAAACCTTGACCATCTTTGACCAACGAGCTAGTTCACTAGAGGCATACTAGGGACAAAGTGTTGTCTATTTACCCACACATGTAATGTGTTTCCAATCAATACAGTTATAGCATGGATAATAAACGATTATCATGAACAAGGAAATATACTAACAAACACTTTATTTATTGCCTCTAGGGCATATTTCCAACAGTCTCCCACTTGCACTAGAGTCAATAATCTAGTTCACATCAGTATGTGATTTACATTGTAATGAATCGAACACCCATGCAGTTCTGGTGTTGATCATGTTTAGCCCTTGGAAGAGGTTTAGTCAACGGGTCTGCAACATTCAGATCCATTTGCACTTTGCAAATATTTATGTCCTTTTCCTCGATGTAATCGCGGATGGAGTTGAAGCGTCACTTTATGTGTCTGGTCCTCTTGTGAAACCTTGGTTCCTTGGCCAGAGCAATGGCACCAGTGTTGTCACAGAACAGGTTCATTGGATTCAGTGCATTGGGCGCTACTCCAAGATCTATCATGAACTGCTTCATCCAGACACCTTCCTTCGCTGCCTCCGAGGCTGCGATGTACTCCGCTTCACACGTAGAATCGGCTACCACGCTTTGCTTGGAACTGCACCAGCTTACCGCTCCACCGTTGAGAATAAATACGTATCCGGTTTGTGACTTAGAGTCATCCGGATCAGTGTCAAAGCTTGCATCGACGTAACACTTTATGACGAGCTCTTCATCACCTCCATAAACGAGAAACATTTCCTTAGTCCTTTTCAGGTACTTAAGGATATTCTTGACCACTGCCCAGTGCTCCATTCCAGGATCACTTTGAAACTTTCCGGCCATACTTATGGCAAGGCTGACATCGGGTCTTGTGCACAACATTGCATACATGATAGAGCCTATGGCTGAAGCATAGGGGATGACACTCATCTTTTCTCTATCTTCTGCAGTCACAGGGCATTGAGTCTTACTCAACTTCACACCTTGTAACACAGGCAAGAACCCCTTCTTGGACTGATCCATTTTGAACTTCTTCAAAACTTTATCAAGGTATGTGCTCTGTGAAAGTGCTATTAAGCGTCTCGATCTATCTCTATAGATCTTAATGTCTAATATGAAAGCAACTTATCCCAGGTCCTTCATTGAAAAACTCTTGTTCAAATATTCCTTCACGCTTTCCAGCATTTCTATATTGTTTCCACTCAGCAATATGTCATCCACATATAACATTAGAAACGCTATAGAGCTCCCACTCACTTTCTTGTAAATACAAGCTTCTCCATAAACTTGTATAAACTCAAACGCTTTGATCACCTCATCAAAGCGCTTATTCCAACTCCGAGATGCTTGCACCAGCCCATAAATGGATCGCTGGAGTTTGCAAACTTTGTCAGCATTCTCTGGATCGACAAAACTTTTTGGTTGCATCATATACAACTCTTCCTCAAGGAAACCATTGAGGAACGCTGTTTTGACATCCATCTGCCAAATTTCATAGTCGAAATAAGCAGCTATTGCCAATATGATTCCGACAGACTTAAGCATCGCTATGGGTGAGAAGGTCTTATCGTAGTCAACTCCTTGAACTTGTGAAAAACCCTTTGCCACAAGTCGAGCTTTATAGACGGTGACATTACCGTCCGCGTCTGTCTTCTTCGTAAAGATCCGTTTGTTCTGAATGGCCTTTCGCCCTTCAGGTAGTACTTCCAAAGTCCATACTTTGTTTTCATACATGGATCCCATCTCAAATTTCATGGCCTCTAACCATTTCTCGGAATCCGGGCCCATCACCGCTCCTTCATAGCTCATAGGTTCATTGTTGTCCAACAACATGACCTCCAAGGCAGGGTTGTCGTACCACTCAGGAGTAGTACGCGCCCTTGTCGACCTACGAGGTTTAATAGAAGCTTGATCCGAAGCTTCATGATCATCATCATTAACTTCCTCTTCAACCATCGTAGGTTCCACAGAACCATCTTTCTGCGCTGCGCTACTTTCTAGTTGAAGTAAAGGTTCAATAACCTCATCAAGCTCTATTTTCCTCCCACTCAATTCTTTTGAGAGAAACTCTTTCTCAAGAAATGTTCCGTTCTTAGCGACAAACACTTTGCCTTCGGATCTGAGATAGAAGGTACACCCGAGTGTCTCTTTCAGGTATCCTATGAAGACGCATTTCTCCGCTCTAGGTTCCAGCTTTTCAGGCCGAAGCTTTTTGACATAAGCATCACATCCCCAAACTTTAAGAAACGACAACTTTGGTCTCTTGCCAAACCATAGTTCATATGACGTCGTCTCAACGGATTTTGATGGTGCCCAATTTAAAGTGAATACAATTGTCTCTAATGCATAACCCCAAAACGATAGTGGCAAATCAGCAAGAGACATCATAGAATGCACCATATCTAATAAGGTTCGATTACGACGTTCGGACACACCATTACGCTGTGGTGTTCCGGGCGGTGTCAACTGTGAAACAATTCCACACTGTCTTAAGTGACTGCCAAACTCATAACTCAGATATTCACCTCCTCAATCAGATCGCAGGGATTTAATCTTCTTGTTACGATGATTCTCAACTTCACTCTGAAATTGCTTGAACTTTTCAAACGTTTCAGACTTGTGTTTCATTAAGTAAATATACCCATATCTACTTAAGTCATCAGTGAAGGTGAGAAAATAACGATATCCACCACGCGCTGTAACATTCATTGGACCGCACACATCAGTATGTATGATTTCCAATAAGTCACTTGCCCGTTCCATTGCTCCAGAGAACGGCATTTTAGTCATCTTGCCCATGAGGCATGGTTCACATGTGTCAAGTGATTCAAAATCAAGTGACTCCAAAAGTCCATCGGCATGGAGCTTCCTCATGCATTTTACACCAATATGACCTAAACGGCAGTGCCACAAGAAAGTCGTACTATCATTATCAACTCTACATCTTTTGGCATCAATGTTATGAACATGTGTATCATCACTATCAAGATTCAATATGAATAAACCCCTCACATTGGGTGCATGACCATAAAAGATATTACTCATATAAATAGAACAACCTTTATTCTCTGATTTAAATGAGTAACCGTCTCGCAATAAACAAGATCCAGATATAATGTTCATGCTTAACGCAGGCACTAAATAACAATTATTCAGGTTCATCACTAATCCCGATGGTAATCGAATAGAGAGCGTGCCGATGGCGATCACATCAACCTTGGAACCATTTCCCACGCGCATCGTCACTTCATCCTTTGCCAGCCTTCGTCTATTCCGTAGTTCCTGTTTTGAGTTGCAAATGTGAGCAACCGAACCGGTATCAAATACCCAAGCACCACAACAAGAGTTAGTAAGGTACACATCAATAACATGTATATCATATATACCTTGTTTGTCGTTGGCCACCTTCTTGTCAGCTAGGTACTTGGGACAGTTCCGCTTCCAGTGACCAGTTCCCTTGCAATGAAAGCACTCAGTTTCTGGCTTGGGTCCATGCTTGGGCTTCTTTACAGGAGTAGCAACTGCTTTGCCATCCTTCTTGGTTTTACCCTTCTTGCCCTTGCCCTTGCCATTCTTCTTGAAACTAGTGGTTTTATTGATCATCAGCACTTGATGTTCTTTCTGGATTTCAGACTCAATGACTTTTAGCATCGCAAATAGCTTGGCGACTGACTTGTTCATCCCGTGCATGTTATAGTTCATCACAAAGCTCTTGTAACTAGGTGGCAATGATTGAAGAACTCTGTCAGTGATCGCCTCTGGCGGAAGGGCAATTCCCAACTCTGTTAGACGATTCGAGTACCAAGACATTCTGAGTATATGCTCACTGATAGACCCGTTCTCCTCCATTTTGCAAGCATAGAACTTATCGGAGGTCTCATACCTCTCGATCCGGGCATTGTTCTGAAAGATAAACTTCAACTCCTGGAACATCTCATATGCTCCATGACGTTTAAAACGACTTTGAAGTCCTGGTTCTAAGCCATACAATATTGCACACTGAACTATTGAGTAATCTCCAGAACGTGCCTCCCAAGCGTTCTTAACGTCTTCGGATGACATGTCTTCTGGTTGGTCACCAAGCGATGCATCAAGGACATATGATTTCTGGGAAGCCGTGAGGATAATCCTCAGATTACGGGCCCAATCAACAAAGTTACTTCCATCATCTTTCAACTTAGCTTTCTCTAGGAACGCATTAAAATTCAGGGGTGCTACTGCACGAGCCATTGATCTACAACATAAATATGCAAAGGTTACTTAGACTATTGTTCAAGATAATGAGTTTAGTTAATCAAATTACTAAAGCTCCCACTCAAATTGACATCCCTCAGGTCATCTGAGTGTCACATGATCCAAATTCACCAACTCAAGTCCAATCATCACATGAGTTGAGGTGGTTTCAATGGTGAACATCATCATGTTGATCATATCTACTATATGATTCATGTTCGACCTTTCGGTCTCTCGTGTTCCGAGGCCATGTCTGTACATGCTAGGCTCGTCAAGTTTAACCCGAGTGTTCTACATGTGCAACACTGGCTTGCACCCGTTGTATGTCAACATAGGGTCTATCACACCCGATCATCATGTGGTGTCTCGACACGACGAACTTTTGCAATGGTGCACACTCGGGGAGAACACAATTCATCTTGAAATTTAAGTGAGGGATCACCTTATAATGCTACCGTCGTCCTAAGAAAAACAAGATGCATAAAAGGATTAACATCACATGCAAATCATAAGTGACATGATATGGCCATGAACTTGTGCTTTTGATCTCCATCTTGAAAGCACCGGCATGATCTCCATCGTCACCGGCACGACACCATGATCTCCATCATCTTGATCTCCATCAACGTGTCGCCATCGGGGTTGTCGCGCCCATCATGCTTGTACTACTATTGCTACCATTTAGCGATATAGTAAAGCATTACATAGCGCTTAATGATTGACACACAGGTTATACAATAATTAAAGACAACCCTATGGCTCCTGCCGGTTGCCATACTCATCGACATGCAATCGTGATATTCTATACAACACATGATCATCTCATATATCACATCATGTAATTGGCCATATCACATCACAACATACCCTGCAAAACCAAGTTAGACGTCCTCTAATTGTTGTTGCATGTTTTACGTGGCTGCTACGGGTATCTAGCAAGAACAATTCTCACCTACGCATAAACCACAACGGTGATACATAAGTTGCTTTTCAACCTTCTCAAAGACCGCCTTTGTCGAATCCGATCCAACTAAAGTAGGAGAAACTGCCACCTGCCAGCCATCTTTGCAACAAGTTGCAGTTGAGGGAACCGGTCTCTCGTAAACGTACAAGTAATGTTGGTTCGGGCCGCTTCATCCCACAATACCGCTAAACCAAAACACGACCAAGGGAGGAAGCAATCTAAGCATCAACGCCCACAAACTCTTTGTGTTCTACTCAAGATCTCATCTACACATAAACCTGGCTCTGATACCACTATTGGGGAACGTTGCATGGAAAACAAAATTTTCCTACGTTTACACAAGACCTATCCATGGTGATGAGCATCTACGAGAGGGAGAGTGGATCTACATACCCTTGTAGATCACTAAGCGGGAAGCATTAAGAAACGCGGTTGGTGTAGTCAAACGTCTTCGCGATCCAAATCGCCGAGCGTCCCGCGATCCAATCACGATCTGTCCCGATCAAGCACCGAACGAACGGCACCTCCGCGTTTAGCACACGTACAACTTGATGACGATCTCCGCCTTCTTGATCCAGCAAGAGGGAGCAGAGAGGTAGACGAGTTCTCCGGCAGTGTGACGGCACCGTGGCGATGGTGGTGGAGCAATTCCAGCAGGGCTTCGCCTAAGCACTAGAGAAAACCGATCTAGAGGAGAAACTATGCACTAGAGGAACGGGTAGCACGTGGCTGAAAATCAAGTGCAAAAACCCTAAAACCTCTAGTATATATAAGAGGAAGAGAGGAGTAGGCTTGGCCCAAGGGCCAAGCCATCTAGGCGTCGGCCGAACCAAGAGGAGAGGAGGACTCCTCCTCCAATCCTAGTAGGACTAGGACTCCTCCTTATTTTAGCCTTTTTGCCTTTTCCACCTTTTTCTCTTTGGGCTTTTCTTCCCAGCCGCATGGGCCTTGTGTGGGACTTCCATCAGCCCACTAAGGACTGGTATTCACTCTCCCACAGCCCATGTAGCCTCTTGGGTCGAAATACCCCTCCCGATGGTCTCCCGGTACACTATCGGCACTCTCGGTACACTATCGATGAGCCCGAAACTTTTCTGGCGACCAAAATAGGACTTCCTATATATCAATATTTGCCTCCGGACCATCCCGGAGATCCTCGTGAAGTCCGGGATCTCATCCGGGACTCCGAACAACCTTCGGTCACCACCATGCATAACTCTATACTACCGAAACGTCACCAAACCTTAAGTGTGCAGACCCTACGGGTTCGAGAACTATGTAGACATGACCGAGACACCTCTACGGTCAATAAACAATAGTGGTACTTGGATGCCCATATTGGTTCCTACACATTGTACAAAGATCTTTATCGGTCGAACCTCTATGTCAAGGATTCAGTTAATCCCGTATGATGTTCCCTTTGTTCTTCGGTATGTTACTTGCCCGAGATACGATCGTCGGTATCTCCATACCTAGTTCAACCTTGTTACCGGAAAGTCTCTTTACTCGTTCCGTAATACAAGATCCCGTGACTAACACTTAGTCACATTGCTTGCAAGGCTTATTGTGATGTTGTATTACCGACTGGGCCGTGAGATACCTCTCCGTCACATGGAGTAACAAATCCTAGTCTTGATCCATGCCAACCCAACTGACACCCTCGGAGATACCTGTAGAGCACCTTTATAGTCACCCAGTTACGTTGCGACGTTTGATATACACAAGGAACTCTTCCGGTGTCCGTGAGTTGCATGATCTCATGGTCATAGAAACATATACTTGACATTCAGAGAACAGTAGCAATAAACTGACACGATCATATGCTACGTTTGTAGTTTGGGTCTTGTCCATCACATCATTCTTCTAATGATGTGATCCCATTATCAAATGACATCACATGTCAATGGCTAGGAAACCTTGACCATCTTTGACCAACGAGCTAGTTCACTAGAGGCATACTAGGGACAAAGTGTTGTCTATTTACCCACACATGTAATGTGTTTCCAATCAATACAATTATAGCATGTATAATAAACGATTATCATGAACAAGGAAATATAATAACAAACACTTTATTTATTGCCTCTAGGGCATATTTCCAACACCTAGTGCCATGAATATTGCCATTGTTGCATCATATTATTCATGCACTTATGATCCTAATGGTTATGTGCAAGAGAATAGAACCATCATGATGGATGATGTGCTTATCCACCATGAATATGCATTCTTTGCTTTTGTTTGTGCATGTGTAGGATACTTTTAGGAGATGTCAACTTCCACTTCACGTAAGTTGACGATTCGAGCCCTTGAGTGTGAGCCATGCTACAAAGACGCGCTTCTACGACACACTTGCTTGTGTTTCGGCATTGTGAAGGACACACAAGGACAAGTTTTCAAGGTGACATCCTTATTGAGCATGGATATTGCGGATCCTCTTACTTGTGTTCCTTGTACCATAACACATATTGGTCATCTTGGACGAATTCCTTGCACACATGTTAGTGATATTGCATTTACTCACGATTGTCGCATTGCCATAACTCATGACATATATACCTTGTGTGCCATCCAACTTGTGGATTACTTGCTCTTATCATATGCTTGGTTGCAACAATGTACATTATTCACATTTGACATACCCCATTGATTGCCACATGTTTGACTTGCTTGCCTCACACATGATGGCCAATTGATCTTTCTATTGTGTTGAGTGCCTCACTATCTTCACTACACCATGTGCACATTATACGTGGATTGTCTTGGCACTTTCACCATGTGTTGTGAATGATTCCTATGCCTACCATAGACCTTTTATTGATTGCCTTGTGCATGCGTGCTATGACCTTGTGGTAGATGCTCGTCCTATTGTCACACATATTTGCATCCCTACCTCATATTTGCATACTTGTTTCCATGATTGCATTGCTTGCGCTCAATTCATATGCATACATGACATGCCTCTTTTCTTTGTCAAACCATATGTTATGCATGATGACGACACTTCCTTGGTGAATAATCACTTGAATGCTTGGTTTTGCACTAACGCTAACCACATTTATTTTTCCAAGTGTTTGTTTTCCTTGCTCCTTTTGAAGGAATTACAAGATGGTGCGACATTGGAGAGTGCCCCGTTAGAGCTTGATGATGGTGAGTGCTTGGTGATCATGCACTTCTACACAGAGACACCATATCCTTCCCATGGTGATTTGGATTTCAATCCGAGGACGGATCTTTCCCAGGGGGAGGGGATGATGTGGAGAATCATACGGAAATCACCATGGCAACATACCCTTTGCCAACTGACACGTGAAGCATCTACTTCATACATACAATGGTGAATTGACGTGGCTTGAGACTACATCGGTATTTCCCCCAAAGAGGAAGGGATGATGTGGAACAACGACGATCAGTATTTCCCTAAGTTAAGAAACCAAGATATCAATCCATAGAGGAAGATCAAGCAACTATGTAAACAACACCTGCACACAAATAACAAATACTTGCAACCCGACGCGTAAGAGAGGTTGTCAAGCTCTCACCGATAAAAAGATAGATTAGGTTGTAATAGGTTGGGAAAATAGATCTCGCAAGAAAACAAAATAAAAGAAGTAAACAAAAACTGCAGCAAGGTATTTTTGGGTATTTGGATTAATAGATCTGGAAACAAAAGTGGCAAAAAGATAGATTGGAAAGCAATGTCTTGTAAAAGTAGAGCCGGGGGCCGTAGGTTTCACTAGTGGCTTCTCTCATGAGTATAGCACACGGTGGGTGAACAAATTGCAGTTGGGCAATTTATAGAAGATCGAATAGTCATGACGATATCCAAGGCAATGATCATTATATAGGCATCACGTCCAAGATAAGTAGACCGAAACGATTCTCCATCTACTACTATTACTCCACACATCGACTGCTATCCAGCATGCATCTAGTGTATTAAATTCATGGAAAAACGAAGTAATGCAATAAGAACGGTGACATGATGTAGAAAAGATATATTCATGTAGGAATAGACCCCATCTTGATATCCTTAATAGCAACGATACATGTGTGCCTTGCTGCCCCTTCTGTCACTTGAAAAGGACACCGCAAGATCGAACCCATCACAAAGCACCTCTTCCCATGGCAAGAAAAAATGATCCAGTTGGCCTAACTAAACCAAAGATTCGAATAAGAAATACGAGGCTATAAGTAATCATGCATATAAGAGATCAAAAAAGACTCAAATAATATTCATGGATAGAAATTGATCATGAACTTAAAATTCATCGGATCCCAACAAACACACCGCAAAAAGCCATTACATCAAATAGCTCTCCAAGAGACCATTCTATTGAGAATCAAAAGAGAGAGAGGAAGCCATCTAGCTACTGCCTATGGACCCGTAGGTCTATGGTGGACTACTCAGGCATCATCGGAGAGGCACCCATGAAGACAATGCACCCCTCCATGATGGTGTTAGATTGGATCTCGTGGTTGTGGAACTTGCGGCGACTGGAATTGTGTTTCGTCGACTCCCCTAGGGTTTTCTGAATATTTGGGAATTTATAGAGCTCATAGTCGGTGGAGGGCGTCCCCGAGGCGGCCACAACCCATGAGGGCGCGCTTGGGGCCTCTAGAGCGCCGTGGTGGCTTGTGGGCGGCCTGGGTCCCTCCTAGTTACTTCTTTGGCCCATTGGCCTTCTTTTGGTCCAAAAAAATTCTCCAAAAAGTTTCATCTTGATTGTACTCCATTTGGTAACGATATTCTGTGAAGTAAAAAAACAAGCAAAAACAGCAACTGGCACTTTGGCACTATGTCAATAGGTTAGTACCAAAAATGATATAATGTTCCTATAAAATGATTATAAAACACCCAGGATTGATAATATAAAAGCATGGAACAATCAAAAATTATAGTTACGTTGGAGACGTATCAGCACCCCTAAGCTTAATTCCTACTTGTCCTCAAGTAGGTAAATGATAAAAACATATTTTTTGATGTGGAATGCTGCCTAACATGTTCACCACATATTCTTTTCTTTTGTAGCATGGACATTTGGACTTTTAGATGGGTCAAAGCAATAGTCTAGTTTTGACATAGATACTTTAATACTCAAGCATATCAACAATCAACCATGTCTTTCAAAATATCAACACCAAAGAAGGTAATCTCTAGCCCATCATGCTCAATCATTGATCCATTCATGAAGCACACTCAAATATTAGCTACACCTAATGCTCATGTACGATCATAGCGCCCCTAGTTGGTGCTTTATAAGATAAGATTGAGACTCAAGTAAAAGAATAAAAAATGCATAAAGTAAATAGATAGGCCCTTCGTAGAGGGAAGTAGGGATTTGTAGACGTGCTAGGCTCAAGGTTTAAATTGATAGAGAAAAATATTTTGGGTGGCATGCCTTTCCTGTCAACGAAAACGACCAAGAGATTTTAATGACTTTACTTGCTAGATACATCATAAGCGGATCACAAACAGAAAATAAAGTTTATTCCTTTTTCCACCATTCTTTCACTTTCCATGGCTAGCCGAATCCACGGTTGCCTTCCATACCAACACTTTCCAAGTAATTTATTATTTGACAACAGAAAGTAAATTTATTTTTTCATTTCTGAACTGGGCATCCCTATTACCGCCATACTCACGTGCAATTACAAGTGAGTAAATACTCATATTTAGAATAACACATCTAGCATGGAATAATATTGGTCACCCCCTTTCGCTTCATGAGCGGTACGAGCACATAAAAAGGAAAATTCATTTTGAAAATTAGAGATGACACATACAAATTTGCTTGGAACGACATGGAAATGCCTCATATAGGTAGGTATGGTGGAGTCATATGGCAAAACTGGGTTTAAGGATTTTGGATGCACAAGTAGTATTTCTAGTTAGTACAAGTGAAGGCTAGCAAATAGATTGAGAAGCAACCAACCAAGAAACGATTTTTTTCATAACCGAGCATAAAGAATAACTAATGCCAAATAATGCACCATAAGTAGGATGTAATTTCATTGCACAACTATTGACTTACGTGCTTGCATAGGGAATCACAAACCTTAACACCAATATTCTTACTAAGCATAATTACTCACCAACATAACTCGCATATTACTATCATCATGTCTCAAAACTATTACAAAGAATCAAGTTTAATTTCTCCAATGATCTTCATGATTTTTTATTATATCCTCTTGAATATCTATCACTTTGGGACTAGTTTCATATATTGCCATTGCTTTTGACAAGCTCACATAGATTTAAGTGAAGATCATGAGCATAAAAGTTTCATCTCTCAAAATAATATAAGTGAAGCATGAGAGGATTTCTTAAAAATTTACTAACTCTCAAATTAATCTAAGTGAAGCATGAGAGCATTTCTTCAAACGTGTAAAAGCACGTCATGCTCAAAAAGGTATAAGTGAAGCACTAGAGCAATTCCATTGCTCAATAAAATTTAAGTGAAGCATACAGAGCAATTCTAACAAATCATAGCATAATTTTGGCTCTCTCAAATAGGTGTGTCCAGCAAGGATACAAAATAAATCAAGAATAGAATCAAATAATACAAGACGCTCCAAGCAAAACTCATGATATATGATGAATAAAAATATAGCTCCAAGTAAAATACCTATTGTTGTTAGAAGAAAGAGGGGATGTCACTCGGGGCATCCCCAAGCGTAGTTGCTTGTTACTCTTTGGATATTATCTTGGGGTGCCATGGGCATCCCCAAGCTTAGGCTCTTTTTACTCCTTATTCCTTCATCCATCGTGATCTCATCCAAAACTTGAAAACTTCAATCACACTAAACTTAACAAAATCTTCGTGAGATCCGTTAGTATAATAAAGCAAATTACCACTCTAAGTATTGTTAAAAACCTATTCATATTTAATTATTTATATATACAGTATTCTAACTTTATCATGACTTATACCCTTCAATACAAGCAATAGATTCATCAAAACAAGCACACAATGCAACGAAAACAGAATATGTCTCAAACAGAACAGTCTGTAGTAATCTGTACTCTACCCATACTTCTGTAACTCGAAAAATTCTTAAAAATTAGGAAAACATAAATAATTTGTGTATAAATATTGTGTTAAAATTTCAGCTCATTATTACGCTCTAGTAAAAAATGCAAATTCATGCACCGGAGCAAAAAAATTGTTTTAGATTCAACATTGTTTATACTCATCTTATGAATCATCCTAAAGGCTTTACTTGACACAATAACTAAATAAAACATAAAAACACAATCATAATAGAGGCATAATTGTGCAAACACTCAAAAACAGAAATAAAAGGATAATTTTTTTATTCATTGGGTTGCCTCCCAACAAGCGTTGTCATTTTACGCCCCTAGCTAGGCATAACACGTAGATTCAAGTATTGTCATCTTTAGTTTTTACTCCATAGAAGGCCCTCATGATTGATTGATATGGTGGCTTAATTATTGTTCTAGTGAAGCATTCCATACCCTTTCTAATTGGAAACTGAAATTTAATATTACCTTCTTTCATATCAATCACGACGCCTATAGTGCGTAAAAATGGTTTACCAAATATGATGGGACAAGACAGAGTGCAATCAATATCAAGAACAATAAAATAAATGGGCACATAGTTCCTATTTGCAAAAATAAGAACTTCAATAATTCTCCCCAAAGGCTTTTAGTATAATCCTCCAAGTGCATATTAAGATAACATTCTTCAATATTGGTAAGACCAAGCACATTACATAGAGATTTCGAAATTGTGGAAACACTAACACCCAAATCACATAAAACAATGCATTCATAATTTTTAATCTTGACTTTAATGGTAGGTTCCTGTTGGAAATATGCCCTAGAGGCAATAATAAATTAGTTATTATCATATTTCCTTGTTCATGATAATCGTTTATTATCCATGCTATAATTGTATTGATCGGAGACTTAAATGCATGTGTGGATACATAGACAAAACCATGTCCCTAGTATGCCTCTAATGGACTAGCTCGTTGATCAAAGGATGGTTAAGGTTTCCTAGCCATGGACATGAGATGTCATTTGATAACGGGATCACATCATTAGGAGAATGATGTGATGGATAAGACCCAAACTACAAACATAGCATATGATCGTGTCAGTTTATTGCTACTGTTTTCTGCATGTCAAGTATATGTTCCTATGACCATGAGATCATGCAACTCACGGATATCGGAGGAGTGCCTTGTGTGTATCAAATGTCACAACGTAACTGGGTGACTATAAAGGTGCTCTACAGGTATCTCCGATGGTGTCTGTTGAGTTGGCATGGATCGAGACTGGGATTTGTTACTCCGTGTAACGGAGAGGTATCTCGGGGCCCACTCGGTAATGCAACATCACAATAAGCCTTGCAAGCGATGTGACTAATTTTTAGTTGCGGGATCTTGTATTACGAAACGAGTAAAGAGACTTGCCGGTAACGAGGTTGAACTAGGTATGGAGATACCGACGATCGAATCTCGGGCAAGTAACATGCCGAAGAACAAAGGGAACGTTATACGGGATTAACTGAATCCTTGACATAGAGGTTCGACCGATAAAGATCTTCGTAGAATATGTAGAAACCAATGTGGACATCTAGGTCCCGCCATTGGTTATTGACCGTAGAGGTGTCTCGGTCATGTCTACATAGTTCTCGAACCCGCAGGGTCTGCACACTTAAGGTTCGGTGACGTTTCGGTAGTGTAGAGTTATGTATGGTGGTGACCGAAGTTTGTTCAGAGTGCCGGATGAGATCCCGGACGTCACGAGGAGCTCCGGAATGGTCCGGAGGTAAAGATTCATATATAGGAAGTCCTAGTTTGGTTTCCGGAAAAGTTTCGGGCTCATCGGTAGTGTACCGGGAGTGCCGGTAGTGTACCGGGAGACCTCCGGGAGGGGTACTTCGATCCCAAGAGGTCCATGGGCTGTGGGAGAGTATTAACCATCCCTTAGTGGGCTGGGAAAACAGCCACAAAGTCCCATGGCGCAAGAGAGAAAGTCCTAAAGCAAAAAGTGGAAAATCAGCCAATAGGAGGCAATCCTACTCCAACTAGGATTGGAGGTGAAGTAGGATTGCTTCCCACCTCCTATTTCGGCCGACCCAAAGGACTTGGCTGCCTCTCCTCTCCTCTCCTCCTATATATACTAGTGGATTGGCTGGTTTTTGGACAGAATTTCCGGCCACGTGCTACCCGTTTCACCGGTGCACAGTTTCTCCTCTAGATCGGTTTTCCGCAGCGCTTAGGCGAAGCCCTGCCGGAATCACTCCACCACCATCACCGGAGCGCCGTCATGCTGCCGGTGAACTCTCTCTCCTCTACACCTCCTCTTGCTGGATCAAGACGGTGGAGATCATCATCAAGCTGCACGTGTGCTGAACGCGGAGGTGCCGTCCGTTCGGCGCTAGATCGGAAGGACCGTGATCGAGATCGCGAGACGGTTCGTGATGAGATCGCAGAACGGATCGTGATGAGTTTGCGGGACAGATCATGATCAATATCGTGAGACGGATCGTGATGAGTTCATGGGACGGATCGTGATTGGATCGCGGGACGGATCGTGATGAGATCGCGGGACGCTCGGCGATTTGGATCGCGAAGATGTTCGACTACACCAACCGCGTTTCTTAACGCTTCCCGCTTAGCGATCTACAAGGGTATGTAGATCCACTCTCCCTCTCGTAGATGCTCATCACCATGGATAGGTTTGCGTGTGCGTAGGAAATTTTTTGTTTCTCATGCGACGTTCCCCAACAGTGGCATCATGAACTAGGTTGATGGTTCGATGAGATCTCGAGTAGAACACAAAAGGTTTGTGGGCATTGATGCTTAGATTGCTTCCTCCCTTGGTCGGATTTTGGTTCAGCGGGATTGTGAGATGAAGCGGCCCGGACCAACATTACTCGTACGCTTACGAGAGACCGGTTCCCTCGACGCAAGTTGTTGCTTAGATGGCTTGCGGGTGACAGTTTCTCTCACTTTAGTTGGATCGGATCCGACAAAGGCGGTCCTTGAGAAGGTTGAAAAGCAATCTATGTATCACCATTGTGGTTTATGCGTAGGTGATAATTGTTCTTGCTAGATACCCGTAGCAGCCACGTAAAACATGCAACAACAATTAGAGGACGTCTAACTTGTTATTGCAGGGTATGTTGTGATGTGATATGGCCAATTACATGATGTGATATATTTGATGTATGAGATGATCATGTGATGTATAGATTATCACGACTTGCATGTCGATGAATACGGCAACCGGCAGGAGCCATAGGGTTGTCTTTAATTATTGTATGACCTGCGTGTCAATCATTAAGCGCTATGTAATGCTTTACTTTATCGCTACGGTAGCAATAGTAGTAGAAGCATGCAGGGCGTGACAACCCCGATGGCGACACGTTGATGGATATCAAGATGATGGAGATCATGGTGTCATGCCGGTGACGATGGAGATCATGCCGGTGCTTTCTAGATGGAGATCAAAAGCACAAGTTCATGGCCATATCATGTCACTTATGATTTGCATGTGATGTTAATCCTTTTTATGCACCTTGTTTTGCTTAGGACGACGGTAGCATTATAAGGTGATCCCTCACTTAATTTCAAGATAAATTGTTTTCTCCCCGAGTGTGCACCGTTGCGAAAGTTCGTCGTGTTGAGACACCACGTGATGATCGGGTGTGATAGACTCTACGTTCACATACAATGGGTGCAAGCCAGTGTTGCACATGCAGAACACTCGGGTTAAACTTGACGAGCCTAGCATGTACAGACATGGCCTCGGAACACAAGAGACCGAAAGGTCGAACATGAGTCATATAGTAGATATGATCAACATGACGATGTTCACCATTGCAGCCACCTCAACTCACATGATGATCGGACTTGAGTTGGTGAATTTGGATCATGTATCACTCGAATGATCGGAGGGATGTCAATTTGAGTGGGAGTTCTTAAGTAATATGATTAATTGAACTCATTATCATGAACATAGTCAAAGTGTCTTTGCAAATTATGTTGTAGATTACTAGCTCGCGCTGGAGCTCCCTTAAATTTTTATATGTTCCTAGAGAAATAGAGTTGAAAGATGTTGGTAGCAATATTGCGGACCGGGTCCGTGATCTGAGGATTGTCCTCATTGCTGCACAGAAGGCTTATGTCCTTAATGCACCGTTCGGTGCGCCGCCCCCTCTAGCATCGTCTATAGATGTTGTGAACATCTAGCAGGCACGTTTCGATGACTACTTGATAGTTTAGTGCGTCATGCATTACGGCTTAGAATTGAGGCTCCAAAACGTTTTGAACGTCACGGAACATATGAGATGTTGTAGGAGCAGAGATTGTGATCTCAGGCTCGTGCCTGTGTTGCGAGATATGAGATCTCCAACAAGATTCTTTGCCTGTAAGATGAAGGAGAATAGCTCAATAGTTGAGCATGTACTCAGATTGTCTGGGTACTACAATCGCTTGAATCAAGTGGGAGTTGATCTTCCAGATAAGATAGTGATTGATATAGTTCTCCAAGTCACTGTCACTAAAGCTACTAGAACTTAGTGATGAACTATAATACACCAGGGATAGAAGTATTGATCGCTGAGCTGTTCGCGATGTTTGACAACGCGAAGGTAGAAATCAAAAAGGAGCGTCAAGTGTTGATGGTTAAGCAAACCACTAGTTTCGAAAAGGGCAAGAGCAAGGAGGGAAACTTCATGGATAGCAAGTCAGTTGCTGCTCCAGTGAAGCAACCCAAAGTTGAACTCAAACCCGAGACTAAGTGCTTCTATTATGAGGTGAGAGGTCGCTGAAGCGGAACAACCCTAGATACTTGGTAGATAAGAAGGCTGGCAACATCGACAGAAGTATATTTGATATACGAGTTATTGATGTGTACCTTGCTAGTACTCCTAGTAGCACCTGGGTATTGGATACCGGTTCGGTTGCTAAATGTTAGTAACTCGAAATAAAAGCTACGGAATAAACGGAGAACTAGCTAAGGGTGAGGTGACGATGTGTGTTGGAAATGTTTCCAAGGTTGATGTGATCAACATCGCACGCTCTCTCTACCTTCAGGATTAGTGACGAACCTAAATAAATGTTATTTGGTGTTTTGCGTTGAGCATGAACATGATTAGATCATGTTTGTTGCAATACGGTTATTCATTTAAGTCAGAGAATAATAGTTATTCTGGTTACATGAATAATACCTTCAATGGTCATGCACCCAGTGAGAATGGTTTGTTGAAATCTTGATCATAGTAATACACATGTTCATAACATTGATGTCAAAAGATACAAAGTTAAATAATGATAGTACCACATACTTGTGGCACTACCGCAAAATGTCATATTGGTATAAAGCGCATGAAGAAACTCCATTGTGATGGATATTTGGACTCATTCGATTTCGAATCGGTTGAGACATGCGAACCATGCCTCTTGGGCAAGATGACTAAAGGACCCCGTTGGATGGAGCGGGCAAGTGATTCATTGGAAATGATACATGTTGATGTATGCAATCTAGTGAGTCCTGTAGCGTGCAGTAGATATCGTTATTTTCTTACCTTCACTGATGATTTGAGTAGATATAGTGTATATTTACTTAATGAAACACAAGTCTGAATCGTTTGAAAGGTTCAAGCAAATTCAGAGTGAAGTTTAAAGATCATCGTGACAAGAAGATAAAAATGACTGCGATATGATCGTGGAGGTGAATATCTGAGTCACGAGTTTGGCATACAACTTAAGACAATGTGAAAGTTGTTTCACAACTAAACGCCACCTGGAACACCATAGTGTGATGGTGTTTCCGAACATCATAGTTATGCTCTATTGGATATGGTGCGTGCTATGATGTCTCTTATCGTTTTACTACTATAATTTTGGGGTTATGCATTAGAGACAACTCATTCACTTTAAATAGGGCACCATCTAAATCCGTTGAGATGACACCGTGTGAATTGATAGAAACCTAAGCTGTCATTTCTTAATATTTGGGGCTACGACACTTGTGTGGAAAATGTTTTCACCTAATAAGGTCGAACCCAAGGCGGACAAATGCATCTTCATAGAATATCCTAAGAGCAGTTGGGGGAACCTTCTATCTCAGATCCTAGTGCAAAGTGTTTGTTGCTTAAACGGATCCTTTCTCGAGGAAATGTTTCTCTCGAAAGAATTGAGTGGGAGGAAGATAGAACTTGATGAGGTTGTTGAACCTTTGTTCAACCAGAGAGTAGCGCAGCGTAGAAAGATGTTTCTGTGAAGCCTACGTTAGTTGAAGAGGAAGTTAATGATGATGATCATGAAGCTTCAGGATCAAGTTACTATCAAACATCGTAGGTTGACAAGGATGTGTACTGCTCCTAAGTGGTACGACAACCCTGTCTTGGAGGTCATGTTGTTGGACAACGATGAACCTACGAGCTATGGAGAAGCGATGATGGGCCCGGATTCCGACAAATGGTTGGAGGCCATGAAATTCGAGATAGGATCCATGTATGAAAACCAAGTATAGACTTTGGTAGACTTGCTCGTTGGACGGCAAGTCGTTGAGTACAAATGGATCTTTAAAATGAAGACAGACGCTGATGGTAATTGTCACCATTTGTAAAGCTCGACTTTTTGCAAAGATGTTTGTGACAAGTTCAAGGAGTTGACTGCGATGAGACTTTCTCACTCGTAGCGAAGCTAAAAGTCTGTTGGAATTATGTTAGCAGTTGCTGCATTTTTCAATTATGAAATCTCGCAGATGGATGTCAAAACATCGTTTCCTTAACGGTTTACTTGAGGAAAGGTTGTATGTGATACAACCAGAAGGTTTTGTCAGTCCTAAGGATGCTAAAAGGTGTGCAAGCTTCGGTGATCCTTCCATGGACTGAAGCAAGCATCTCGGAGTTGGAATATACGCTTTGATGAGTTGATCAAAGTTTTTGAGTTTATACAAAGTTTACGAGAAACTTCTATTTGCAACAAAGTGAGTGGGAGCACTATAGAATTTCTGATAAGTATATGTGGATGACATATTGTTGATCGGAAATAATGTAGAATTTCTGGAAAGCATAAACAGTTATTTGGAAAGTGATTTTCAAAGTAAAACCTGGATAAAACTACCTAATTGTTGAGCATCAAGATCTATAGAGATAGATCAAAGATGACTTGATGAGACTTTCAATGAGTACATACCTTGACAAAGATTTTGAAAGAGTTCAAAATGGATCAGTCAGAGAAAGAGTTCTCGCCTGATTTGTACGGTGTGAAGTTGAGTGAGACTCAAAGCTCAACCACGGCAGAAGAAAGAGAAAGGGCGAACGTCGTCCCCTATGCCTTAGCCATAGGCTCTGTATAGTATGCCATGTTGTGTACCGCACCTGTGTGTGCCTTGCCATGAGTCTGTCAAGGGGTACAAAAGAGATCCAGGAGTGGATCACTGGACAGCGGTCAAGATTGTCCTTAGTAACTGAAAGACTAAGGAGATGTTTCTCGATTATGGAGGTGATAAAGGGTTCGTCGTAAGGAGTTACGTCGATGCAAGCTTTAACACTAATCCGGATGACTCGTAGTAGCAATCTGGATACGTATAGTGGAGCAGCCATTTGGAAATAGTACCAAGTGGAGTGTGGTAGCAGTGTTTACGGTTTGACATAGAGATTTGCAAAGTACACACGGATCTGAATATCGCAGACCCGTTGACTATAAGACCTCTCTCACATGCAAAGCATGATCGAGCCCCAGAACTCATTGGGTGTTAGATTCATAACAATGCGAATCACATGGTGATGTGAACTAGATTATTGACTCTAGTGCAAGTGGGAGACTGTTGGAAATATGCCCTAGAGGCAATAATAAATTAGTTATTATCATATTTCCTTGTTCATGATAATAGTTTATTATCCATGCTATAATTGTATTGATCGGAGACTTAAATGCATGTGTGGATACATAGACAAAACCATGTCCCTAGTATGCCTCTAATGGACTAGCTCGTTGATCAAAGGATGGTTAAGGTTTCCTAGCCATGGACATGAGATGTCATTTGATAACGGGATCACATCATTAGGAGAATGATGTGATGGATAAGACCCAAACTACAAACATAGCATATGATCGTGTCAGTTTATTGCTACTGTTTTCTGCATGTCAAGTATATGTTCCTATGACCATGAGATCATGCAACTCACGGATATCGGAGGAGTGCCTTGTGTGTATCAAATGTCGCAACGTAACTGGGTGACTATAAAGGTGCTCTACAGGTATCTCCGATGGTGTCTGTTGAGTTGGCATGGATCGAGACTGGGATTTGTTACTCCGTGTAACGGAGAGGTATCTCGGGGCCCACTCGGTAATGCAACATCACAATAAGCCTTGCAAGCGATGTGACTAATTGTTAGTTGCGGGATCTTGTATTACGGAACGAGTAAAGAGACTTGCCGGTAACGAGGTTGAACTAGGTATGGAGATACCGACGATCGAATCTCGGGCAAGTAACATACCGAAGAACAAAGGGAACGTTATACGGGATTAACTGAATCCTTGACATAGAGGTTCGACCGATAAAGATCTTCGTAGAATATGTAGTAACCAATGTGGACATCCAGGTCCCGCCATTTGTTATTGACCGTAGAGGTGTCTCGGTCATGTCTACATAGTTCTCGAACCCGCAGGGTCTGCACACTTAAGGTTCGGTGACGTTTCGGTAGTGTAGAGTTATGTATGGTGGTGAACGAAGTTTGTTCGGAGTCCCGGATGAGATCCCGGACATCACGAGGAGCTCCGGAATGGTCCGGAGGTAAAGATTCATATATAGGAAGTCCTAGTTTGGTTTCCGGAAAAGTTTCGGGCTCATCGGTAGTGTACCGGGAGTGCCGGTAGTGTACCGAGAGACCGCCGGGAGGGGTACTTCGACCCCACGAGGTCCATGGGCTGTGGGAGAGTATTAACCAGCCCTTAGTGGGCTGGGAAAACATCCACAAAGGCCCATGGCGCAGGAGAGAAAGTCCTAAAGCAAAAAGTGGAAAATCAGCCAATAGGAGGCAATCCTACTCCAACTAGGATTGGAGGTGAAGTAGGATTGCTTCCCACCTCCTATTTTGGCCGACCCAAAGGCCTTGGCTGCCTCTCCTCTCCTCTCCTCCTATATATACTAGTGGATTGGGTGGTTTTTGGACAGAATTTCCGGCCACGTGCTACCCGTTTCACCGGTGCACAGTTTCTCCTCTAGATCGGTTTTCCGCAGCGCTTAGGCGAAGCCCTGCCGGAATCACTCCACCACCATCACCGGAGCGCCGTCATGCTGCCGGTGAACTCTCTCTCCTCTCCACCTCCTCTTGCTGGATCAAGACGGTGGAGATCGTCATCAAGCTGCACGTGTGCTGAACGCGGAGGTGCCGTCCGTTCGGCGCTAGATCGGAAGGACCGTGATCGAGATCGCGAGACGGTTCGTGATGAGATCACGGAACGGATCGTGATGAGTTCGCGGGACAGATCGTGATGAATATCGTGAGACAGATCGTGATGAGATCGCGGGACAGATCATGATGAGTTCACGGGACGGATCATGATTGGATCGTGGGACGGATCGTGATGAGATCGCGGGATGCTCGGTGATTTGGATCGCGAAGATGTTCGACTACACCAACCGCGTTTCTTAACGCTTCCCGCTTAGCGATCTACAAGGGTACGTAGATCCACTCTCCCTCTCGTAGATTCTCATCACCATGGATAGGTTTGCGTGTGCGTAGGAAATTTTTTGTTTCTCATGCGACGTTCCCCAACAGTTCCCACTCATCATGCAAGTTTCTAGGAATTGAAATCTCCAATTCCAACTTTTCTTCTAAGGATTTCATCATCTCATCAACAATATGTTTAGTAAAAGCTTTATTTAGTTCATAAGCATGGGGTGAACTTATCATGGATTGCATCAAATAAATACAATCAACGAAGTAGAAACTATCATAATTAAAGTCTTTGTAATCCAAAATAGTGGGCACATCACTAGTTAAAGTATTGACCTCTCCAAACCCACTTTCATCAATTTTTTCATCAAGATTTTCACCCTCCAAATTATTGGGACGCCCTATAGCTAAAGTTGACTCTTACCCAGTCCCTTTATCATCAATTTTAACATTGCTAAACAAGGAATGAATAGAGCAAACACCAATCATTTTAAGATCTTCATCATTTTATGAAAGTAATCGCTAGAAAACACTTTTTCTAAAAAATCTCTTTTAGCTCTAAGCATAGCGGTTCTTTTCTTACTTTCATCCATAGAAACATATAAGGTTTTAATTAATTCATTAATCTTAGGTGGAAAAGCATTCAACTTGAGATTTTCTACATCATAGGAAATTCTATCAATGCTTCCAGACATATCATCAATCTTATTCAACTTTTCTTCTATCTTAGTATTGAAAGACTTTTGAGCATTGATAAATTCTTTAAAATTACTCTCAAGATCAGAGGTGTTCCTATTATTATTATAAGAAGAATTACCATAGAAATTAACCTAATTATTAGAGGAATTTCCAAGAAAAGGCCTAGGATTAAAATTACCTCTATAAGTATTGTTATTGAAATTATTTCGCGAGATGAAATTCACATCTACAGAATCATTATTTTTCTCAATCAAAGTAGACAAAGGCACATCATTAAGATAAATAAGAGCATTTTTACTAGCAACCAACTTCATAAGAGCATCAACTTTTTCACTCAAAGTACTAATTTCTTCAACTGAATTAACTTTTTTACTAGTAGGTGCTCTTTCAGCATGCCATTGTGAATAATTTGCCATAATATTATCAAGAAATTTATTAGCATCACCCAAAGTAATTTTCATAAAAGTACCACCCGCGGCGAAATCTAACAGATTTCTACAGACAAAATTCAATCCCGCGTGAAAAAATTGTATGATCATCCAAAGAGTTAAAATATGAGTAGGACAATTTCTTAGCATCAATTTCATTCTTTCCCAAGATCGTGTAACATGTTCATGCTCAATTTTCATAAAATTCATGATTTGATTTCGAAGGGAAATAATTATCACGGGTGGAAAATACTTAGTAATAAAAGCGTCTGTGCTCTTATCCCAAGAATCGATACTATTGCGAGGCAAAGAAGAAAACCAAAATTTTGCACGATCCCGCAAAGAGAAAGGAAATAATTTCAACTTCACAATATCATTGTCCACATATTTTTTCTTTTGCATATCACACAATTCTACGAATGTGTTTAGATTGGACGCGACATCCTCATTAGGAGTACCTGAAAATGGATCTTTCATGACAAGATTCAACAAAGCGGCATTAATATCACAAGACACCACACTAGTGGCGGGAGGAGCAATCGGAGTGCTAATACAATAATTATTATTGATATTGTAAAAGTCACACAATTTGGTATATTCTTGAGTCATCATGACTACGCAAACAAGATTGCAAGCAAACAAGAGATGTGACGAGAAATGAAAAAGAAGGAGAATCAAACGGAAAATTTGTGAAGTGGGGGAGAGGAAAATGAGAGGTAAATGGAAAATAATGTAAATTGCAAGGAGATGAGATTTGTGATTAGGAACCTGATAGATGTTGATGATGTCTCCCCGGCGCTAGAGATTGGCATGCTAGAGAGATCGCTTCCTCCCCGGGAATGGCACCAGCAATTCCTTTGACGTGGCTTGAGACTGTGTTGGTATTTCCCCAAAGAGGAAGGAATGATGCAACACAACAACGATAAGTATTTCCCTCAATTAAGAAACCAAGTTATCAATCCGTAGAGGAAGATCAAGCAACCATATAAGCAACACCTACACACAAAGAACAAATACTTGCAACCCGACGCGTAAGAGAGGTTGTCAAGCTCTCAACAATAAATAGATAGATTAGATTGTAATAGGTTGGGCAAATAGATCTCGCAAGAACACAAAATAAAAGAAGTAAACAGAAAGTGCACCAAGGTATTTTGGGGTATTTGGATTAATAGATCTGAAAACAAAAGCGGCAAAAAGATAGATCGGAAAGCAATATGTTGGAAAAGTAGACCCGGGGGGCATAGGTTTCACTAGTGGCTTCTCTCATGAGTATAGCACACAGTGGGTGAACAAATTACTGCTGGGCAATTGATAGAAGATCGAATAGTCATGAAGATATCCAAGGCAATGATCATTATAGAGGCATCACGTCCAAGATAAGTAGAACGAAACGGTTCTATATCTACTGCTATTACTCCACACATCGAACGCTATCCAGCATGCATCTAGTGTATTAAGTTATGAAAAACGAAGTAATGCAATAAGAACGGTGACATGATGTAGACAAGATCCATTCATGTATGAATAGACCCTGCTACTTCTTGAGCTTGCGTTGGCTTTCCCTTGAAGAGGAAAGGGTGCTGCAACAAAGTAAATAAGTATTTCCCTCATTTGTTGAGAACCAAGGTATCAATCTAGTAGGAGGAACAAGCAAGTCACCAATAGATGCACCTACACAAACAATCAAACACTCGCACCCAACGCTATAAAGGGGTTGTCAATCCCTTCACGGTTACTTGCAAGGATTAGATCTGATAGAGATAGGTGGGGAAGATTGCGAGAAGTAAAAAAAGGTAAATAAATTGCAGCAAGGTATTTTTGGTATTTTTGGTATATATATATCTGAAAATATAATATGGAAAATATACCCTGGGGCCATAGGTTTCACTAGAGGCTTCTCTCTTGAAGGAAAATAACACGGTGGGTGAACAAATTACTGTCGAGCAATTGATAGAAAAGTGCATAGTTATGATGATATCCAAGGCAATGATTATGCATATAGGCATCACGTCCGTGTTAAGTAGACTGAAACGATTCTGCATCTACTACTATTACTCCACATATCGACCGACTCCTGCCTGCCTCTAGAGTATTAAGTTCATGAAGAATAGAGTAACGCATTAAGTAAGATGACATGATGTAGAGGGATAAACTCAAGCTATAGATGAAAACCCCATCTTTTTACCCTTAATGGCAACAATACAATATGTTCCTCACTACCCCTACTTTGTCACTGGGTGAGGACACCGCAAGATTGAACCCAAAACTAGGCACTTCTCCCATTGCAAGAATTACCAATCTAGTTGGCCCAACCAAACCAATAACTCGAAGAGACTTACAAAGATATGAAATCATGCATATAAGAATTCAGAGAAGAACCAAAAAATATTCATAGATAAGCTAATCATAAACCCACTATTCATCGAATCTCGACAAACACACCGCAAAAGAGTATTACATCGGATAGATCCCCATGAAGATCACGGAGGCTTTCGGTGGTGGAAAAGTATTATCATTGCTCCTTTTGGTATTGGGGGAATATTTGGGAATTTATAGGCCGAAGATTAGGGTTAGAGGACCTACTGGGGGGGCCACAAGCCAAGGGGCGCCCCCTGGCCGCGCCATGGTGGCTTGTGACCTCCTGGTAGGTCCTGCCCTCCTCTCCAAGTCTGGTAGATATCTTCTAGTCCAAGAAAAATCATTGCAAATATTTTATTCCGTTTGGACTCTGTTTAATATTCCTTATCTACAATACTCAAAAACAAGGAAAAATAGAAACTGGCACTAGGCTCTAGGTTAATAGGTTAGTCCCAAAAATAATATCAAATAGCATATTAATGCATATAAAACATCCAAAATAGATAATATAATAGCATGGAACAAACAATAATTATAGATACGCTGGAGACGTATCAGACCCCATCTTGTTATCCTTAATACCAACGATACATGCGGGCCTTGGTGCCCGTTTCTATCCATGGGAAAGGACACAACAAGATTGAACCCTTCACAAAGCACCTCTTCCCATGGCAAGAAAAATCGATCTAGTTGGCCTAATTAAACCAAAGAATCGAAGAAGAAATACGATTTTATAAGTAATCATGCATATAAGAGATCAGAGAAGACTCAAATAATATTCATGGATAGAAACTGGTCATGAACTCAAAATTCTCGGATCCTAACAAACACATCGCAAAAAATCATTACATCAAATAGATCTCCAAGAGACCATTGTATTGAGAATAACAAGAGAGAGAGAGAGGAAGCCATCTAGCTACTGTCTACGGACCTGTAGGTCTATGGTGGACTACTCATGCATCATCCGAGAGGCACCCATGAAGACGGTGCACCCCTCCGTGATGGTGTTAGATTGGATCTCATCGTTTCGGAACTTGCGGTGGCTGGAATTGTGTTTCGTCGACTCCCCTAGGGTTTTATGAATATTTGGGAATTTATAGAGCTGATAGTCGGTGGAGGGGGTCCCCGAGGCGGCCATAACCCATTAGGTCACGCCTTGGTGGGTTGTGGGCGGCCTGGGCTCCCTCTTGGTTAATTCTTTGGCACACTGGCCTTCTTCTGGTTCAAATTTTTTTCCAAAAAGTTTCATCTTGATTGGGATCCGTTTGGTACTGATATTCTGCAAAGTAAAAAATAAGCAAAAAACAGCAACTGGCACTTTGGCACTATGTCAATAGGTTAGTCCTAAAAATGATATGAAGTTGCTATGAAATGATTGTAAAACATATAAGGTTGATAATATAACAACATGGAACAATCAAAAATTATAGATACATTGGAGACATATCATGAATATTCTCCTTTACACGTGTCAACTTGTTCCCTTCGAGGATCGTATACTACGTGATCCCTCTCTCATGTGCATGCATAGGTGTGAGCGGAGCTACACATTCATCAAGAAGGAGTCCATGCTCAAGAGTGCGACTACACCATCCGCGACAGAAGCTTGGAAGTGGAGACGGAAGAAGACGGAGCTGTGGATAGGTTGCAGCGGTCGAACGACGGACAAAGCCCGGACGTCCGGTAACTTCTAGCCTCCGAATGTCCGAGCCCATCCATAAATCCAGAGCCAAGACACTCACACCGAAATGACGGAAATCCAAAGACCTGGATACGACCGAGCCATAGACGTCTGACGCCCTCTGGATGTTCGGTCCTTCGCGAGCCATCGGACGTCCGACAGCCTCCGGATAACCGGACCCATCTATGCGTAGGTGTGGCCCATGGCCTTGTATCTCTCTCCCACTTGCCCCTTTGTATCTAAGACTATATATACTCTTCCCCCACCTCCATTCTAGGGTTATCAATGTTTTAGCTCATAGTTAGTTGACCATTGCCCCTTCCATACTCTTCTCCCTTGGAGTTGGTACCTCTACGTGAGAAGATCCTATGGATGTCAAGGCCCCTATCTAGGGAAGATCCTCCGGGATATCAAGGCCCCATATACCCATGGGATTTCGGATGAACTCTATCATGTATCCTTCTTTCCCTTTGTTGTTCTTGTACCTTTGTGGATCTCGTGTGGATATGAGTCTAGTGGATGTGTGATTGGATTTGTTCTTGAGTGTTTGTCTTGTGATTTCTCCTCGTTCTTCCCCATGTTCTTCGTTTTCTTGAGGTTTCCCCCTCCAATTTGTGAAAGATCGACACCTACGGGTTCCACCCCGTATCAAAGAACAAATGCGATCTAAACTATGAACAACTAGAAATTCTCACGGAGCAACCTGGAAATCTGATACCACTAGATAGAGGCAGGAGTTGTCCCTATCTTTTGATGAGATATGGCTATCATTTTCGAGTAGAGTCGACTTTGAAGATCTGACTACGAACATGCGAGGACATCGTGCCTTAGCAATTGCTAAACCAACTCCAAGAGGTTATTGACCAAGCCGGAGCACGATCAATCTAACCATAAGGGTCTGTTTCCTGCACTCAAACGAAGAACAAGCAAGAAACTGTGATAGAGGCGAAGTTGTCCCTGACTTTCGATAAGATGTGGCTATCAATTTTGGTAGAGTCGACTTTGACGATCCGACTATGAACATGCGAGGACAACGCACCTTAGCAATCGCTAAACCAACTCCGAGAGGTTATTGACCACACCGGAGCACGATCAACCTGACCACGAAGGTCGATTTCCTACATGCAAACAAAGAACAAGCAAGAAACTGAAATTGCAATCTGGATATTGCGAGTATAAGAGGAAAGCTTTATTGATGAAAGTGGGGTTCTATGACGTTTTGGTCTGGTCATGGAACACAAAGGAAGAATGCGAAGATGCAGCTATGTCGAACTTTTAATCTAAACAAAACCCAAGTCTAAACGGCACCCTAAGGGTTGTATATATGGCGGAATAGAGGAGAAGTTCATGACCCCTTGGAGGAGGGGTGTGAAACCAACCCTAACTCACATTCCCCACACATACGGACTCTAAAAACAGCTTATAAAGTGGTATTTTGAAATTACATGGGCCTTGACCAAAAGTAAGGTGACGCAACACATATATTAGAGTATGGACCAAATTTATGAAGTGGCATCTTGTATATTTCGTCCAAGCCTTCATGCTCTCCTTATGGTGGCTTCAAAGTGCGAAAATCACCACGAGAAAATCCATTATTCTTTCACGCGTGCGTACCTTCTCCTCCATGCTTGATCCTGCTCCAATGACCATCCTTCTTATCCATGCCAGGTCCTTCACTCATAAGTAAAACAAAAGTCTCTAATTTAGGCATCATCATATGTTCATGAATATTAGAAGGATTTCCAAGAAACGAAAGTACCTGGTAATTTAATTGGCATGTGCGAGCTCTAGTAATTGATCTAGTATGTGTAGAGGTAATGGTTGTGGGTGTAACAATGGTATTCATGTCCTCATCATCCTCCCCTTCTCGAATTGAAGTCTTGCTCGACGGAAGCTCATATTCCTCACACAAATAAGGCTTCAAATCTGCAAAGTTAAAAGTGGGACTAACCCCAAACTCTCCAGGCAGGTGAAGTTTATATGCATTATCATTTATTTTCTCTAACACCTTAAAAGTACGATCAGCACGCCGCATTAGCTTTGACTTGCGTAAATCAGAAAATCTGTCCTTACGAAAATCTAACCAAACAAGATCTCCAGGTTTACAGACAACATGTTTTCGATCCTTATCTCCAACAAGTTTGTATTTAGCATTCATATGCTTAGTGTTTCTGATAGAGGTGAAGTTGTGCGTGTATTTCGGTGAGATGTGGGTATCATTTTTGTAGAGTCGACTTTGACGATCCGACTACGAACGTCCGAGTACTTCGCGCCTTAGCAATCTCTAATCCAGCTTCGACAGGTTATTGACCACGCCGGAGCACAATCAACCTAACCACGAGGGTCTGTTTCGTGCACGCAAACAAAGAACAAGCAAGAAACTAAGATTGCAATCTGGATATTGTGAATATAATTGGAAATATTTATTGATGAAAGTAGGGTTCTGTCAAGTATTGGTCTAGCCGTGGAATACAAACGAAGGACGCAAAATTGCAGCTATGGAGAACTTGTAATTTAAACAAAACCTAAGTCTAAAAAGATGCCCTAAGGGCTGTATATATGGGGGAAGAGAGGGGGATTTCATGGCCCCTTGGAGGAGGGGTCCAAAACCAACCCTAACTCGGTTTCCCCCCCCCCCACAGACTCTAAAAACAGCCCATAATATGGTATTTCGAAATTACATGAGCCTGGCCCAAAACTAAGGTGGTGCAACACATATAATAGGGATGTAGGGCATCCTATGTACATCACCATGACAAGAGCCAATTTGGCAAGTGACACGTGTCACATATACTTCAAATACATAAAGGTGAATCATCTCCTTTACACGTATTCACTTGATTCCTTCGTGGATGCTATACTACTTGACACTCCTCTTCTGTGCATACATATGTATTGTCGAAGCTTCATGGATGACGAGGAGGAGTGCAAGCGCCAAGGAACACCTATAACATCCGAGAGGGAAGCTTGTATGAGACGATGAAAGAAGACGGAGTTGTTGAAGCTACAACGGCCGGACATCCAGGCACAGGCCGGACATCCGATGCCTGAAGACGCAGGCAACTTCAGCAAGGCAGGGTCGGCCAAGCTACAGGGCCCGGACATCCGACACCGGCCCAGACATCTGGCCCCGCCCTAGAAATCCGGCCTTCGGCCCCGGAATACCGACAGGGAAATGCTAGTACCGAGGGCTCTATGACCAGCTCCAAGCCGGACATCCGGCCCATACCCCGGACAACCGGCCACAGGCCGGACATCCGGCGCCTACCTGTGTGCATGGATGGGACCGAGGCCCATGTATGCCCCTCTCACTTACCCCTTCGTGGCTAGCACTATATAAACTCCACCCCCTCCTCATTTCTAGGGTTAGCAAAGTGATAGCTCATTTATAGATGAGCTTTGCTCCTTCCTCTACCTCTCCCATGGAGATCGAGACCTCCACCAAAGAAGATCCATAGAGGATGTCAAGGCACCTTTTGAGGGAAGATCTCTAGTGAATTTCAAGGCCTATCTCTCCTAGAGATTTGGATGAACTACCCATGTATCTTTATTTCTGATGTTGTTCTTGCATCTTGCTGCATCCCGTGTATTGCTTGTGATTCGAGGGGTACTTGGTGTAGATCTTGTCCAATAGAGTGTTTTCCCCTTCGATTTCTCCATGTTTCCCCCTCATGTTCTTCATGTTCTTCCTCGAACCCGCCTCTACTTCGTGAAGATCGGGGCACCCTCGGGTTTGCCCCGTATCATATTAGTATCAAGATCCACGTTGCCAAGAATTTGGAGCCCTGCCCCCACTTTTCTTGCTTAGGTTCGAATTTTTCTTCCCAATTTCGAAAATCCCCCACGATAAGAACCCCAAAAAACTTCTTGTGAGTTTTGGTTGATTTTGATCCATGGTTTTTGTGTTTGGCAAGTAGATCTACCTCCCTTGGCATCCCCTAGACCTAATACGACCTTTTGCCCATCAAATTTTGGCTTTGGAATCGCGAAATCCCCCCCAAATCGAGTTTTCGAGCCCCGAATCGCGATCTGGATTTGTTGGGCCAGATTTCCAGGTATTGGGCCGAACATCCGAGCCCACAACCGGACATACGGGCCACCAGCCAGACATCCGGCTCCTAGAGCTCCAAAAGAGACTCGATTCAGGACATCAGTCCCCGGATTTTTGGCCCAACCCGTGGATGTTCGGCCCTTGTTGGTTTCAGCCTTCTGTGTTCCATCGTTTTGGTCATAACTAATTCATACAAACTCCGATTTAGGCGAGCTTTAGCTCATTTTGTAGCTATTGACAACCCCCATCCCGTAAAATCAGGTCCACCATCATTTGACATCATCGTATGTGATATAGAGCAAGCCGTGTGTGCCGATCTTTCACTAATTGGCGGGGGATTCCATGAAGAACACAAAGAACACGAAGGGGAAATCACAATAGGAAACACTCAAGAACAAGTCCAATCACACATCCACTAGACTTACCACAGATAAGATCCACAAGGTACATGAACAACAAAGGGAAAGAAGGATACATGGTAGAGTTCATCCCAAATCCCATGGGGAGATGGGGCCTTGATATCCCGGAGGATCTTCCCTCGAAAGGGGCCTTGACATCCACTAGGGAATCTTCTCCTATAGAGGCATCTACTCCATGGGAGAGGTAGTGGAAGGAGCTAGGCTCAACTTACTAAGAGCAAAACCATAACTAACCCTAGAGATGAGGAGGAGGGGTCTTATTTATAGTCTTGGGAGAGTTGGGGGCGAGAGAGAGGGGATACATGGACCTTTAGCCTACGTCTGCCCGCTCAGGGGGCAGATGTCCGGGCCAGGGGTTAGATGTCTGGCGCTTCATGGGTGGCCGGATGTTCGGGGCTCGGGCGTTGGAATCCTGCGCGATTCTGGTCATGGTGTGCCGGATATCCGAGGCGAGGGGTCGGATTTCCAGGCTGGGTCGGATGTCCAGGCCATGGCCGGACGTCCGGGCCCTGTAGCTTGGCCGGCCTTGCCTTGGCCTTAGCTGGGTCTTTAGGCGCCGGATGTCCGGGCCATGGGCCGGATGTCCGGGCCATGGGTCGGATGTCCGGCCGCTATAGACTTCGTGCGCCTCCACTTGATGATGTTCATCGTTCGTCTTCGTGGGGGATTGGCCTTCACTCCAAGTATCCCCGAGGCGCCCTCATGGTACCTAAGCATGTATAGTGTTTCCTCTTGAGGTAGCGTCAAGGTCTCAAGTGAATTGAACGGAGAGGTACTTAGGAGCGAGTTCACCTTGTGTTCAATGGCACTTGGGGCTTGGGGAGTAGTCCGGGTGTACATGGTGATGTTCGTAGGATGCTCCGCATAATCCCCCCTTGGGAAAGATCCGTCCTAGGATCGAAATCGAAATCACCATGGGAAAGAGATGGCGTGATCGTGTCGAAGTGGACAATCACCAAGTACTCATCATCATCAAGCTCGAAATGGGCACTCTCCAATGTCACACCAACTAGTAATTCCTTCAAAAGGAGCAAACATGACAACACTTGGGAAAACAAATGTGGTTAGCGTTAGGGAAAAACCAAGCATTCATGTGGTGAATCACCGCACAAGTGTTGTCATCATGCATCACATATGGTGTTACAAGGGATTGTGTCAAGGCATGTAAGCATATGAGTTGATCACAATCTAAGGCATCATGTATATAAGCATGAAATTGTGAGGTAGGGATGCAAATGTGTGACAATATAAGAAGCATCTACCTTATGGCCATAGCAAGCATGCACAAAGCAATCGACAAAAGGTTTGTGGAAAAATAATCATTCACAACACCAAAGAAAATGACATGTTTAGACACATGGGTTAAGTGCAAGACAATCCAAGCATAATATGCACATGGTGTAGTGAAGATGGTGAGGCACTCAACATAATAGAAAGAGCAAGTGTTCAACATGTGTGAGGTAATCAAGTCAATCATGTAGCAAGCAATGTGGCATGGCAAATGTGAAGAATGGATATTGTTGCAACCAAGCATATAATAAGAGCAAACAATCCACAAGTTGGATGCAACATACAAGGCATATATGTCATGAGGCATGGAACAATGGCAATCATGAGTGAAAGCAATATCTCTAACATGTGGGCAAGTAAGTGGTCCAAGATAACCAATATATGTCATGGTACAAACAACACAAGTAGGATGGGCCAAAATATCCATGCTCAAGAAGGATGTCGCCTCAAAAGCGTGACCTTGTGTGTTCGTCACAATGCCAATGTGGAAGCAAGTGCGATGTAGAAATGCGGCGGTGTAGCATGGCTCGCTCGTAAGAGCTCGAATCGTCAACTCACGTGAAGTGGAAGTTGACATGTAGTCAAAGTATCCTACACATACACACAACAAAGCAAAGAATGTATGTGCACGATAGATACACACATCATCCATCATGATGGTTCTTATCTCTTGCACATAACCATTAGGAACAAAAGCTATGGGGGCAATCTCATTAGCAAGAGTAGAAGCATTGTTACACTCGGTACATGGCAAAGCATATAGCAAGAAAGAGGCAACACATGGAGATATGTGATAATATGCAATGTCAATCATGTGCAAAGCATGACAATGGTTGTCATCAACCGCATAAAAGGAGCACATCGGTGATGCAACACAAGCAAGTGTAGTGATCATGTCGTGCAAGCTAGTAGTGCGAAGATGCAACATACTAGAAGAAATCATGGCAATCATGTCATATGGACAAATAGTGGGCACAAATAATGCAAATGACACATCGCGAGCACGACACAAAGCAAGAGCAAAGCATCATCGTAGACATGGGTCAACAAGCAATCATGGCAATAGCAACTAGGATCTTCCCAAGCATGTAAATACACATAGTCATAGTAGAATGGTGAATCATGGGAAATGCAAGCAAGGGTCACCATCACATGGCAAAGGCATAGAAATGGGCATATCATGCAAAGTGAACATGGCAATATGGGCATAATAAGTGCGATGGGTAATAAGCCATAGCCATGTGAGAGTCATGTAGAAGAGATGTGCATAGTCCTTGCACGAGGGGAATGGTTGGATACACATTCCGGTGAATCCCAAAACGTCGTTGCTCTCAAGAGCTCTCTTCGTCAACTCATGGGATTGTGAGGTTGACGAGTGTTCATTTGTACCTACACACAACAAAGACAAAGGGAAAATTGTGTGCGGGTGGTATATGTACACATCATCCGTTAGGATGTGCATGTGCTTGTGGTCATTAGCACAAAATATCCAATTCTGAAATAAATGAGATGCATGATATAAGAACATGTCATCCATCATGAAAGGTTTGTTGTTATATATGACATAATGGAGACGAGAAGTATGTAGTGCATCATGTGAATTGAGAGCATTGTTATTCATGGTATGCGGATGGTGCACACAATAATTGGGATCAAGCAATGGATGGGAGGGAACAAAATATCCTAAAATGTATGAGGAAACTATGGGGGTCTCCTCATGTGCAATAGTGGAAGCATAATGTGGAAAATATGGACAACATCCAAAACAATGCAGATTCGAAGCTAGGTGGTCATGGCATGTCATATGAGAATTATTGCACAAATGATGCAAAGGAAGCATGGCAATATCATCACGAGAAAAACAAATGACAATAACCATGTGCTTGTCATCTATGCCATATGAGCAAATTGGATTAAGTTTTATGGGATATGCATAGTCACTATGGTGAGATTGCAAAGACGCAATATGGAAAATTTCACACATAGCATATGAAAAGTCAAGCGGATTGCCAAACATGATGTGACCAATAGAGTTTTCACATGATATCCTATGGAGTATAGAATCACAACTAGGCAATTCTACATGCTCATCCTCATATGCATCATAAATTGGTGGCACATCTCAGCATGAAGAAGACATAGCATGTGAAGTATCCATAAGGTGATCAACATCATGCAATCAATCATTGTTAAGATAGTCCACTAGTGGGACAAGAGCATCACCTTCACCTATTTTACCTTTCTCATTCCACTCATGTGGTGTACGTGAGGTGGGAGAAACCAACTCATGGTCATCTTCATTGTGATGGAACCATGTGGGGGTGCATCATGTTCCACCATGGCCATCGTCTTGTCCAAAGGGAGGACGAAGTCGTCAAGGATCGGCGCGTCATCCTATATGGGACCTAGCACCAAATGAGAAGACATAGTAGAGGTAGAGGTTAAGTTGTTAGAAATCAAAATGGCCTCACATGCCCTATCAACTACCTCACATGCTCTATGTGGTGGTGGCTCACTCACTCCCTCTAGGTAGTTGCACTCATACTCACATATGGTGGAGTCACTCATCTCACTCAAGTGGTGGGGGTTGTGGCTCTCCTCACATGGAAATGGGGGCAACTCATTATATGTGGGGCTAGTGGTGAAGTAACTCTCACTCTCAATATGGTGGCAAAAGTCTCTCAACTCATCACCAAACGTCGCCATGGTCGAATGGAAAACCCCATGCGCAACCAACTTGTCGCCGTCGTCATGGATGAAGGCCGAAGATGGCGCATTATCACTCTCCTCCATTACCGAAGGGAAAACCCCATGCTCGGACATCTTCCTTGGGATGCTTCCAAAGATGGAAGGGTCATCGATGCATGTAGCCGATCGCCTTGATCTTGGCATCGAAGCTTGTCCTTGGTGGTGATCTTTGTCTTCGCTCACTTGTTTCTTCGAAGATGTGCTACTTAAGCATCTACGCCGTGACGATGATGAAGGGGAAGAAGACTTGTAGTTGGCCACCATGTGTCAAAGTTGCTCCATGTGTGCGGCCACCATGTCTCTTTTCTGAGCTTCGGAGTGTCGTATGTAGATGGCGAGTCGCTTGAGTTGTTGGTTGATGTGGTTGCT
Organism: Hordeum marinum; assembly: GCA_022496015.1. NCBI lineage: Eukaryota > Viridiplantae > Streptophyta > Magnoliopsida > Poales > Poaceae > Hordeum > Hordeum marinum. The sequence goes on along the minus strand of JAAAWK010001168.1, from coordinate 260,375 downwards.
CATGTCGATGTAGTCGTCGAAGACCGAAGATGGTGTGCTTTTCCTAGCCATCACAAGACTCGAGCAAATGTGAGTGGGGAATGAGATAAACAATACCAAGATACCGTTCCCAAAGTTGAGGATCTATCCCGTTTCACTCAATGTGAATTGAGAGAATAGTGGAATTGGTACCGGACTTGTTCACTCACGCCTACAACATAAAGCTCATCGAGTGGTTTGGTTAGTACAAGTGACACAAAATTCAAGCAAAATGTGAGTCAAGATATTGAAAATGTTGAGGAAGATTTACAAAATTGCAATGCAAAGCAAATAGATAAATAGCTATGGTGGCACTAGGAACACACACACACGAATAGATAAATGGGATCCGTGCAACCAAGTAATGAGCACAAAATGTGATAGACCCGAAAAAGCTCGTGTTGCACGGATACTAGAAGAGACAATAGCTCGATTGCTCAAATGGGCTAGATACATGCTTGCGCACCAACATATGAGAGTAAAAGTGCCGTCCTCAATCCCAATTATGCTATGTATGTATGATCCAAAGAGTATGAACTATGCAAAATGGCTCAATGCTATTTCTATTGCTTATAAGCTCTTTTGTATCTCCTATTTTGCTTAAAAGCTTTTTCTTGTTTTGCTCTTTTTTCCTATGCTTGATGCTTGAACCAATATATGAGACAGGTATGATGGATATGCACGGGAGAGACTTATGGCACAATGGTGATAGCAAGATGTTTGCACGCTAGAACTAGCTATGCGGCATAAGAGTAACACTACGGTGCACAAGTAACATGGCCCGGCAATTCCCAACTAGCTAGTCTCAATAGGTAATGTATGCAATAGGCTCGAAGCGATCAAAGCAATGGCAATGATGTAGGCAATGATGTCGTCAAGGTTACCGTCCTTGCTTATGGTTGGGGTACCAAAAGACGAAGTGGCCGTTGTTGATGTCGAGGCCAAGGCGATGATGAGTGGTGGCGTTGTCAATGTAGAACCGTCCCTAGTTAGCCGAAACACCTTAGGAAACGGAAACTCAAAATCTCAAGCAAAATTGGGTTAGATGGCGGAAGTGTATGGTGGAAAAGCTATGCGGAAGTTATGATGGAGGCCTAGGCAAAGATGCCAAAATTTCAAAACTTTGATGGAGTCAAATGATGATGAATCTATTTTTGTGGCAAGGAGGGTGTCAATAGCTATCCACCGAGCTAAAGAACGTCAAAATCGGAGTTTGGATGAATTAGTTACGGCCAAAACGGTTAAACACGAAGGCTGAAATTCCCAGGGGCAGATATCCGGGGGTTTAGGCCAGAAATCTGGGACACGGTGTCCAGAATCGCCCGTTTTTTGAGCTCGAGGGCCCGGATGTCCGGCCTGACAGATCTAGATCGATATTTGGGGCTCGGGGACGCAATTTGGGTGGATATTTTGAGCTCTTGAGGTGAAAATTGATGGGGGGAAAGAAAAATTAGGGGGGTTACGTGGTGTGAAAGCTAGATCCCCTTGCCAAACACGAATCCCATGGATCAAATTAAAGAAAATCTCACAAGAACAAACAAATCACAAAAAAATGGTGAGGCTATTTTTGGTGGGGATTTTTGAATTGGGACGAAATCAAACAAAATTAGGCTAGAAAACGAAGGGGGGCTCCATATTTGCGAGAAACATGGCTCTAGATACCAATATGATACGGGGCAAGCCCGTGTGTGTTGATCTTTCATGAATTGGAGGGGGGTTCCACGAAGAACACGAAGGGGAAATCATAAGAGGAAACACTCAAGAACAAGTCCAATCACACATCCACTAGACTCACCACACACATGATCCACAAGGTACATGAACAACAAAGGGAAAGAAGGATACATGGTAGAGTTCATCCCAAATCCCATGGGGAGATGGGACCTTGATGTCCCGGAGGATCTTCCCTCAAAAGGGGCCTTGACATCCACTAGGGGATCTTCTCCTATAGAGGCATCTACTCCATGGGAGTGGTAGTGGAAGGAGCTAGGCTCAACTTACTAAGAACAAAACCATAGCTAACCCTAGAAATGAGGAGGAGGGGTGCTATTTATAGTCTTGGGAGAGTTGGGGGCGAGAGAGAGGGGATACATGGGCCTTTGGCCCGCGTCTGCCCGCACAGGGGCCGGATGCCCGGGCCAGGGGCCGGATGTCCGGGGCTTCATGGGTGGCCAGATGTTCGGACCGTGGGGGCCGGATGTTCGGGGCTTTATGGGTGGCCAAATGTCCAGGCCGTGGGGGCGGATGTCTGGGCTCGGGCGATGGAATCCTGCGTGGTTCTGGTCCTGGTGCACCGGATATTCGGGGCAAGGGGCCAGATTTGTGGGCTGGGTCGGATGTCCGGGCCCTGTTGCTTGGTCGGCCTTGCCTTGGCCTTGGCTGGGTCTTCAGGCGCCGGATGTCCGGGCCATGGGCCGGATGTCCGGCCGCTGTAGACTTCGCGCGCTTTCACTTGATGATCTTAATTGTCCGTCTTCGTGGGGGCTTGGCCTTCACTCCAAGTATCTCCGAGGCGCCCTCATGGTACCTAAGCATGTATAGCGTTTCCTCTTGAGGTAGCGTCAAGGTCTTAAGTGAATTGAACGGAGAAGTACTTAGGATCGAGTTCACCTTGTGTTCAATGGCACTTGGGGCTTGGGGAGTAGTCCGGGTGTACATGGTGATGTTCGTAGGATTCTCCGCATCAATATGTTTCAAATTTTTGGCAAGTTTTCCTAGGCCCTCCACCATATCATCCGCATTACCACCATAGACTTCTGCAACCTAATCCATTTTGGTTAGCATTGTATTTGTGGTTGCTTGAGTTGTGATTTGAGTCTCCTAAGGTGTTTCGGCTTCTTAGGGACGGTTACTTCTTCATAAACCATCGGTGACTTGTATCGGTCCATCATCTACATCGACCACCGACGATTAACATCAAAGACGACCATCCATCCTTTGAGACTATCTCCAACCGGAAGCAAGGCCGGTTTACCCCAACTTCGTGAAAGGTTAAGTGTGATGAAGGTATCCTTTCCATCATAAACTTTCCCTTCCTTGACATTACACCTTTATAGCCCCACCATCTTTGCGCATACCTTCATACCTATTGAGACTAGCTATTCGAGTATTGCCGAGCTTCGCGAAAACTTGTGCACCATAGTGATACGACATCAAAGTGTTACATCTTTTGAAATATCATATAGTGCAATTGCTTTTTCCCCTGCATATCTTGTGATACTTGTCTCATATGTTTGGGATAGTGCAATTGCTTTCTCCCCTGCATATCTTGTGATACTTGTCTCATATGTTTGCTTGAGGCTCAAAAAGAATAGTGGAAAGGAAGAGAAGAGACAAAAAAGCTTCTAAGCAAGAAAGAAAGATCAAAAGCTTATAAGCATAGATTTGAGCATGAAAAGAGATACTTGTGCATGAGTATACATGAAATAGGAAACATTTTGCTTGCACGAATATGATTGGTGCCAAGTGATGAATCATGCCGAATGTGCAATAAGCTAGTGTCTCTCCTTGTGTTTGTGCAACACGAGCTTTGCTCATCCATATAGTTGCACAAGCCCCATTATTCCACCGCGTGTGTCTCTCTATTGCCCTCCTCTATATTTTGTGATCACTTGCTTTGAATTTTGAGTCCATTGTATTTATTTCAAAATTTACAATATCTTAGACTTCATTTTGCTTGATTTTTGTGCCACTAACCCCACCGAGCTCCACTATAAGCCATTTGTGTAGGTTGTGAGAATTGGACAAGGTTTTTCACCGAGTGCACTCTTTCCTTGCATACATTGTGGTCTTTTGAGATCCATCTACAACTTCGGAAAGAGGTAACTTTAGTATGTTCATTCCATCTCGTTCTCACACCTTCTCGAGTGCTTCAATGGATAGGGATGACACATCTCCTTTGGTCTACAACCACAACTATGAGTCTGATGCCATGAAGAACATCATCGACGCCAAGATGCATGCTCAAAAGGAGGAGCTCAAGGTCCTCATCAAGAACCGCAGGGGTCTTCATCATCTTCGAGAAGACGTAGGGACGGTCCTAAGATTTTAGGGGCCCGGGGTGAAACCAAAACTCAAGGCCCCTTGACATTAACATTCAGGGAATATAGATGACCGATTAAATTCTCCCAAAGTGACGTTCTTTTCTGAAAAATTATAGTACATGTTACCTTTAAACCTTTTATAATAATCCTTCGTAAAATTAACTTATGATGGTGCAGATAGATCCTCTTTATAGTTCATGTTTCCTTTTTTACTGTTCACCGATTATATATATATTCTAGTTGACATGATAATACGCACCGCTAAAAAGCAAATATTAAATTCCATCAAAGCTTGAACACTGCAAGCTGGTACGTATCATGTATGCAAACATAATTTACTTAATTAGCAATATAGATATAGGAAGTAAATAGTCTCATGTTACCTTAGATTAAATCGGATCAACAGTGATCACGTAATCAGGCAATTGCCATGATGCGATTTAGACTCGCGTGAGATGGGAGGCGCATTGCAACTTGTGTTAGAGAGCAGTTTAGTTCGTCGCCGCGCAACCCGTGACCTGCGTGGGTGCGACTACACCACCAAATCTCTGGTTGCATTAGACCCACCATGGTCATCGCCAGATAGAACCGCGCGGGCCACCACATCCCCTTGAATTCTAGTATGAACGTCGATCCCCCGTCCATCTCCACTATCGGCTTCTCGTGAGAGGAAGGGAAACAAGCAACGGCGGCTGCCTCCGGCTTGTTCGGTTCAGCATGGGCATGCTAGATCGGTGAATAAGGAACGACTTCACGATTAGAAGGAAATCTAAGCTAGGGCAACACATATAGGCTAGCATTTATTTTTGAGGGATACGTACAGTGCTATAGGCTACCTGATCGATCAATGATGAACCAGCGGCTCCGAGGGCTAGCAACTTCAAGGAATCTTCACCTTTGGATATGCGACATCTTTGTCGACAAGCACTTCAAGAGAAGCTCCCCATGGTCAAGTACGCAACTTCCAGAGCTATTATGATGTCGACATCGACCATGAGATTCCTTTCTTTGGGAGTTAAGACCCCGAGGAGTATCTTGAGTGGGAGTGCAAGATGGACCACTACCTAAAGCTACTTCAAGTTGATGAGGACATCTCTAATAATATTACACCCATAGCCCCGACTGCTATACATACAAGACAAATTACTAGAGCTTGCGCATGTCAATTGAATTACCAGGTACTTTCGTTTCTTGAAAATCTTTCTAATGTTCATGAACATATGATGCTGCCTAAATTAGATACTTTTGTTTTACTTATGAATGAAGGACCTAGCATGGACAAGAAGGATGACCATTGGAGCGGGATCAAGCATGAAGAAGAAGGTGCGTACGCGGGAAAGAACAAAGGAGCTTCCAGTGATGATTTTCGCACTTTGAAGCCACCGTAATGGGAGCGAGAAGCCTTGGACGAAATATGCATGATGCCACTTTATAAAATTCGTCCATAGGCTAATATAGGTGTTGCGCCACCTTATTTTTGAGCCAGGCCCATGTAATTTCGAAATACCATATTATAGGCTGTTTTTAGAGTCCGTATGTATGAGGAAACTGAGTTAGGGTCGGTTTCGGACCCCTCCTCCAAGGGGCCACGAAATTCCCCTCTATTCCTCCATATATACAGCCCTTAGGGCATCGTTTTTGGTTTGGGTTTTGTTTAGATTACAAGTTTGCCATAGCTGCAACTTCGCGTTCTTCGTTTGTGTTCCACGACCAGACAAATGCGTCATAGAACCCCCACTTCATCAATAAAGCTTTCCTCTTATATTCGCAATATTTAGATTGCAATCTCAGTTTCTTGCTTGTTCTTCGTTTGCATGCAGGAAACAGACCTTCGTGGTCAGGTTGATCGTGCTCCGGCATGGTCAATAACCTCTCGGAGTTGGTTTAGCGATTGCTAAGGCGTGACGTCTCGCACGTTCGTAGTCGGATCGTCAAAGTCTACTCCACCAAAAACGATAGCCACCATCTCATCGAAAGACAGGGACAACTTCGCCTCTATCAAGTGGTATTAGATTTCCAGGTTCCTCGGTGAGATTTTACCAGCTTTTTTTAGTTAGATCGCATCTGTTTTTCATACCTAAAGTTCACGACAAAGCCAAAAAATAGGGTTAGATCTTCATTTCCGAACCAATCTAAGCCTTTGCAATTTTCTGTTTGGTGTTTGCTTTGTTGAATTTGCGGTTGCATCGTCGCGTCAGGTTGCTGGTCTTAGTGTCTAGTCCTTTAGAGTTTCGAGTTGTGTTCACAGGTTGTCACGCCGCCACAGCATCATCTTCACCGCTGCCATATAGCACCATCATCATCACCGCTGCCATATATCACCATCCACCATCATCATCTCCACTACCATATATCACCACCCACCATCATTATCTCCACTACCATATATCACCACCCAATATCCGCCTCTAATCCGAATTTGGTAGTTATTAGGTTTGTTTCAAGATCTTTTTGATTTCGGATTCGCGTTTTCCTACCTGAGTAGGTCTCAAAAAAACGAAGAAAGTCTGTCACGCTTTGCAGAGCACGTTTTGGCCCCACAAAAATTCGGCCGAAAATATGTTTTCCTTATCTTCATTTTAGCTCCGGAGCGTTTTGAGACACTTGCCATCATAATGATTTTTTTCAAAATTTTTGGTTGCCGCAGCCCCCGAATCGCTCTCGAAAAAAAATTAGTGAAAAAAATTCGTGTCTATCCTGCTTATACGACTTGGGAAGAGTTTTGAGACACTCGCCATTATAGTGATTTTCTGAGCAAAAAACAAAGCGCAAAAAAAGGATCCAAAAAAATGGAAAAAAAATTCGGAGTGTGCTCTTCTTTTGATTACGTGCTAAAAAGAGGCGGCAAAAAGAAATAATTTTTCTACAGGTCGCACTTCATCATGGACGCCACGTACCTCCTCTACTTCTACACGTCCTGCTGCAACACCACCTACTTCAACCTAACTCCAACCGAGATACCAGGAAACAGGCCCCTGCCCCACCCTCCGCGAAGAGTACACCTTCTGGGCCTGCACAGAGCTCTTCTTCTTCATTGCATCCACATGGCAAACACATGAGGTTATATGTCGTCGTTGCAAGGGTGGAGGTCACTATGCGAGAGAATGTCCTTCCAAGCGTGTGATGGTTGTTACTGAGGATAGTGGATATACGTCCGCTAGTGATTATGACGAGGAGACTTTGTCTCTCATTGTGAGTGAAGAACAGGGTGACAAGGATACAGAACAATAGACACACTACATGACCGCTGATTATGCTGACAGGTATGAAAGTTTAGTTGCTCAATGTGTTCTTAGTGTGCAGGTTACACAGGCTGAGCAAAATCAAAGGCACAACTTGTTCCACACAAAGGGAGTTGTGAAGGAGCGTTCTGTTCGCGTCATCATTGATGGAGGGAGTTGCAACAACTTGGCTAGCATGGAGATGGTGGAGAAGCTGTCTCTAACCACCAGACCACATCCTCATCCTTATTACATTCAATGGTTCAACAACAGTGGCAAGGTTAAGGTAACACGTACTGTTCGTGTGCATCTTAGCATTGCTACATGTTCTGATTATGTTGATTGTGATGTGGTACCTATGAAAGCATGTTCTGTTTTATTTGGTAGGCCATGGCAATTTGATAAAAATTCTGTACACCATGGTAGGACAAATCAATATACTCTTGTTCATAAAGATCGAAATATCACGTTGCTTCCTATGTCTCCTAAACATATTATGAAAGATGACATTGCTAGAGCTAGTAAAGAAAAACAGAAGCAAAATAAGAGTGAAAATCATATTGTAGCACAGGAATTTGAGCAACACCATAAGCCTAATAAACCATCATCTAGTGTTGCATCAGAGAGTGGATGTTTACTTGCTACTAAATCTGATATTAATGATTTAGATGTTACTACATCTGTTTGCTATGCTTTTGTATGCAAAGAGGTATTATTTTCTTTCGAGGACATGCCTCCCTCTTTGCCTCCTGTTGTCATTAACATTTTGCAGGAATTCGCTGACATCATTCCACAAGACGTGCCACCAGGATTACCACCTATTCGAGGGATTGAGCATCAGATTGACTTAATTCCCAGTGCATCGCTACCCAACCATGCGTCATACCGTACCAATCCAGAGAAGACAAAGGAGATTATGCATCAAGTACAGGAGCTGCTCGACAAAGGTTATATACACGAATCCCTTAGTCCTTGTGTTGTTCCTATTATTCTAGTGTCTAAAAAGGATGGTACATCGCGCATGTGTGTGGATTGTAGAGGTATTAATAATATTACTATTCGTTATCGTCATCCTATTCCTAGGCTAGATGATATGCTTGATGAATTAAGTGGCTCTACAATTTTCTCCAAAGTTGATTTGCGTTAGTCGATACCATCAAATTCGTATGAAATTGGGAGATGAATGGAAAACAACATTTAAAACTAAGGTTGGATTATATGAGTGGTTAGTCATGCCTTTTGGGTTAACTAATGCACCTAGCACTTTCATAAGATTAATGAACGAAGTTTTATGTGCTTTCATTGGACGATTTGTGTTAGTCTATTTTGATGATATATTGATTTATAGTAGATCTTTGGAGGAACATTTGGAACATTTACGTGATGTTTTTATTGCTCTACGTGATGCACGTTTGTTTGGTAACCTTGGGAAGTGCATCTTTTGCACCGACCAAGTATCTTTTCTTGGTTATGTTGTTACAACACAGGGAATTAAAGTTGATAAAGCCAAGATTGAAGCTATTCAGAGTTGGCCGCAGCCCAAAACGGTCACACAAGTGAGGAGTTTTCTTGGCCTCGCTGGTTTCTATAGGCGTTTTGTGAGAGATTTCAACACCATTGATGCGCCTCTCAATGAGCTTACAAAGAAGGACATGCCTTTTTCTTGGGGTACCGCACAAGAAGAAGCCTTCACGGTCTTGAAAGATAAGTTAACACATGCTCCTTTACTCCAACTTCCTAATTTTAATAAGACTTTCGAGCTTGAATGTGATACTAGTGGAATTGGATTAGGAGGTGTGTTATTACAAGATGGTAAACCTGTGGCATACTTTTCTGAAAAATTGAGTGGGCCTAGTCTGAATTATTCTACTTATGATAAGGAGTTATATGCTCTTGTTTGGACTTCGGAAACATGTCAACGTTATTTATGGCCCAAAGAATTTGTTATACATTCTGATCATGAATCTTTGAAACATATTAAAAGTCAAGCAAAACTGAATCGTAGGCATGCTAAATGGGTTGAATTCATTAAGACTTTCCCTTATGTCATTAAACACAAGAAGGGTAAAGAAAATGTTATTGTTGATGCATTGTCTCGTCGTTATACTATCCTTTCACAACTTGACTTGAAAATATTTGGTTTGGAGACCATCAAAGATCAATATGTGCATGATGCTGAATTTAGAGATGTGTTGCGGAATTGTAAAGAAGGGATAACATGGAACAAGTTCGTCATTAATGATGGATTTGTGTTCCGTGCTAACAAGCTATGCATTCCAGCTAGCTCCGTTCGTCTTTTGTTGTTCGTCTTTGGCGTGAAGAAGACGGAGGACGTACTTTCTACACATTTCTTTTGGCCAAAGATGAGACGGGATGTTGAGCGTTTTGTTGCTCGCTGCACTACATGTCAAAAAGCTAAGTCATGACTTAATCCTTATGGTGAGTGGCGGATCTAGGATTTGAAAATTGGGTGTTCAATTTTTTTTGCGATCTACTCCCTCCGTTCCTAAATATAAGTCGTTTAAGAGGTTTCACTAGAGAACTACATACGGATGCAGTGGCGGATCCAGGATTTGAAAATTGGGTGTTTAATTTTTTTTGCGATCTACTCCCTCTATTCCTAAATATGTCTTTTAATAGGTTTGACTAGAAAACTACATACGAATGTACATGGGCACACTTTAGAGTGTAGATTCATTCATTTTGCTTCGTATGTAGTCTTTTAGTGGAATCTCTGAAAGGACTTATATTTAGGAACGAAGGGAGTAATATCTAAAAAGTTCATGTAGGTAGTAAGAACTTTTTCTCCAGTAATAGTGACAGTACCCTATAGAAAATAACAAAAAATGAAGATTATTTTCTACAATATCATAAAATATGTCATTGCCGAAACAAGATGTGTATGTTGCTGGACGGAAGGTTTGAGACCAATTTATATGAATGGACACTATGTTTATTGCACAAACTACACCGCTTTATATACATGTACCTTGTCTAGATAGTATATAAAATATTCCTGCCAAAACATTTGGGTGTACAGATGTACACCGATGACCCCATGTGGATCCGCCCCTCCTTATGGTTTATATATGCCTTTACCTGTACCTAGTGTTCCTTGGGAGGATATATCTATGGACTTTGTTTTAGGTTTACCTCGAACAAAGAAGGGGAGGGATAACATATTTGTTGTCGTGGATAGATTTTCCAAAATGACACACTTTATACCATGTCATCAAAGTGATGCTGCTGCTCATGTTGCTGATTTGTTCTTTCGTGAAATTATTCCGTTGCATGGTGTGCCAAATATAATTGTTTCAGATCATGATGCTAAATTTCTTAGCCACTTTTGGAGATGTTTATGGGTTAAGTTGGGGACTAAACTGCTTTTTAGTACTACATGTCATCCCCAAACTGATGGACAAACTGAAATAGTCAATAGATCATTGTTTACTATGCTTAGGGTTGTCTCGAAGAATAACCTGAAAATATGGGAAGAATGCTTGCCTCTTATTGAATTTGCTTATAATCGTTCTTTGCATGCTACTACTAAGACGTGCCCTTTTGAAGTTATGTATGGTTTCTTACCTCGTGCACCTATTGATTTGCTGCCTCTTCCATCTTCGGAGAAGGTTAGTTTTGATGCTAAAGAACGTGCTGAATTGATATTAAAAATGCATGAGTTAACTAAGAAAAACATTGAGCGTATGAATGCTAAATACAAACTTGCTGGAGATAAGGATAGAAAACATGTTGTCTTTGCACCTGGAGATCTTGTTTGGTTACATTTGCGTAAGGATAGATTTCCTGATTTGCGCAAGTCAAAGCTAATGCCACGTGATGATGGTCCTTTTAAGGTGTTAGAGAAAATAAATGATAATGCATATAAACTTGAGCTGCCTGCAGAGTTTGGGGTTAGTCTTACTTTTAACATTGCAGATTTGAAGCCTTATTTGGGTGAGGAAGATGAGCTTCCGTCGAGGACGACTTCAGTTCAAGAAGGGGAGGATGATGAGGACATCTCTACTAATGTTACACCCACATCCCCAACTGTTGTACATACAGGACCAATTACTAGAGCTCTTGCATGTCAATTGAATTACCAGGTACTTTCATTTCTTGGAAATCCTTCTAATGTTCATGAACATATGATGCTGCCTAAATTAGATACTTTTGTTTTACTTATGAATGAAGGACCTAGCATGGACAAGAAGGATGACCATTGGAGCGGGATCAAGCATGGAGAAGAATGTGTGTATGCGGGAAAGAACAAAGGAGCTTCCAATGATGATTTTCGCACTTTGAAGCCACCGTAATGGGAGCGCGAGAAGCCTTGGACGAAATATGCATGATGCCACTTTATAAAATTCGTCCATAGGCTAATATAGGTGATGCGCCACCTTATTTTTGGGTCAGGCCCATGTAATTTCGAAATACCATATTATAGGCTGTTTTTTAGAGTTCGTATGTATGGGGAAACTGAGTTAGGGTAGGTTTTGGACCCCTCCTCCAAGGGCCCACGAAATTCCCCTCTATTCCCCCATATATACAGCCCTTAGGGCGTCGTTTTAGGTTTGAGTTTTGTTTAGGTTACAAGTTCGCCATAGCTACAACTTCGCGTTCTTCGTTTGTGTTCCGCGACCATACAAAGGCATCACAGAACCCCACCTCATCAATAAAACTTTCCTCTTATATTCACAATATCCAGAGTGCAATCTCAGTTTCTTGCTTGTTCTTTGTTTGCGTGTAGGAAACAGACCTTCGTGGTCAAGTTGCTCGTGCTCCGACGTTGACGGGGATATACCCCATGGTATGACCCGGCCTGGCAACTCACAGGAGACCCGGCCGAAGACATGACATCTTATTAATGACCCGGCCAGGCAACTCACAGGAGAACCGTTAAAGACATGACATCTTATTTATGACCCGACAAGCGGGTCACAGGATGACCAAGCCCAAGACCCGGCGGGTGAGCCAGCGCCAGACGGCTCACAAGAGAAGGCCCACAGGAGAAGGCCCACAAGAGAGAAGGATTCCCTTAAAGGAAATAAAGATCCGGAGTAGGATTCGCGGGAGACTAGTCCTAATACTACTCCTAGTAGGACTCTATTTGTAAACCTACCCTCTCCACTTATATAAGGAGGGGTAGAGCACCCATAGAGGGACAAGTTCTCAAGAGACACAAGTTTACAAGTTTAGACAACACAAGAGATTAGAGGCACAAGAGATTAGAGGTAGCAATTAGCACCCTTGTAACCAAGAGATCTTGATCATCATCAATACCAGACAAGCAGGACATAGGCTTTTACCTCCATCGGAGGGGCCGAACCTGGGTAAAACTCTGTGTCTTCTCGATTCCGATCAAACCCTTCAAGCCGCCACGTAGTTGCGTCTCGCCCCGAACCTAAGTCCGTTCACCCGGACATCTGTCGTGACAAATCCACGACAGTTGGCGCCCACCGTGGGGCCATGCACGGTGGTGTTATGTTCTTGGAAGGATCTATTCAAGGGCTCGAGGGATGCGCGATTGTTCGGATGAAGAAAGAACCATCAAGACCAATCTCGCAGGATAACCATCTGTAACGAGTCGTCTGACTGCGGATGCGAATACATCTTGGTTGAAAATTATGATGTTCCGTGTGCGGTGGCCGGTGATCTATTGATCTGTTGATCTAGGAGTAATGATATCCGGCAGGAGCAACCAGCCAGATCTCCGCAAGTCAACCAACGAGACCTTGAGCGGCACACACGCGAGGTTATGCCCACTCATCTGAAGCACACACATCATGAAAAACAACAAAAAGGGTGCTGGTGGATTTTGGCTCGCACACGGAGCCTCGCACCACGAGCGGCAACCGGATCAGGCATACAAAAAAACCAATCAAGTTGTTTCCACAACGTTTGCTGCTGACTCGACCTGGATGTAGTAGCTAGCTGGCTCTCAATTGACATGTTGTAACAAGCCAGAAGGACAAACCGAGTCGGTTTCATGCATGGATGAAAACTGTGAGACGCCCACCGTTTGCCACGGGCTACTCCCACTGCCATTGCCTGATGGCGACTGCGGTTGGCCATTAACACGACCTCAAGCCGCCAACCGCCCGCAACTACTTTTTATCCAACAACGATGATTTCAGTGTTAGCTACCAAACCAACAAGATTAATCATCACCTCGTCGGCAGGAAGCTCTCCACATCAGGTGTTCGAGCGCTCGTCGCCAAGAAGCTCACCATCTGGCCCCGGCACATGTGCTCAGACCGAAGGGATGCGCCATATATACGCCCGCCGGCTTCACCTTGCCACGCCGCCTGCGTCACCCCCGCGCGTTACTTTCGTCGCCTAAAAATGCCCGATCGGCTCGCCGCTTCACACAGGCCAGCTCTCCTGCTTCTCTGAGCCGGCCTCGCCCGTCTCCAGTTCGTCTCATCTTGCTGCCGTTGCCGCGCTTCATATCGACCGCCATGTCCATCGAGTCGCGCTTCGCCTGGTTCTAAGCCGTCCAAGCTCCGCAGACTCGCGTTCGAGCTGCTGAGCCGCCGCGTCATGGCTGCCTTGCCTCGCCCGCCCGCCACGCCGTGGCCGATTCGGCCTCGCCGGCATGCGTCCACCATAGCTTTGCTCCGGCCGTCCATCGGCTGGCCGTCCCGTTGCATCGGTTATGTATGTGAAAGAAGGCCACGAGCCAAAAGGGGATACGGACGTCGATGAAACTGAACCGGCCACGACCCTGAGGTGGACTCGAGTGTGGATACGAATTCGACGCCAGCGCCTCAAACTCGCCGTCGCGGTCTCCGCATATGCCGCGGATCGGCGCCTCCGAATCCACCGTGGCCGAACCGCTGGCCTCCACCACGAGTGGCGCCTCTCAGCCGTCGTGCCCTGTCTTAAGCCGCTGCTGCCGTGTTCGCTTCTTCAGCCATGGCCGCGCCGGGCCAGTCTGCCTCCAAGTCGCCGGCTCTCCTCGACAGCCACGACGGGCCGCCTCGCCGTCTCTCCAACCCGGCCCTCGAGCCGCCGTTCCTACTCCATGGCCCCACCTCCAACAGCTTCTGTGAGCCGTCTCCGATTCGGCCCCGTCAAGCCTGCCTTCGCCATGGCTTAGCCGTCGTGTGCACCTCGTGGCAAGCCATCGAATCTTCGCCTCGTCCACCCACGCTCCGGGTGGCCAAGCCCACAGATCGCAACGTCATGTTGGTCCGTGATGGCGGCGAGGAAGCAACTGCTAAAGAAAGTGTCACCCCTGGACGGGAGAACAAGTTCATGATCATAAGCGGGTGCCAACGACGTGCCTGCCAACGGCCTCGGTCGGGAACCAGATCGTCTGCAAGATGCTGCCGTTGCCGAGGCAGCGCACGTGCCTAGCCTCATCGTCACCGCTTGGGTCAAGGATCAGCCACGGCAGGCATGGCGGGAGCATACCTCACACGCGCCGCCGGCTCAAGCTCCCCTCACCCCCGGCTCCCTCCGGCGCTATGCCACGCGTGAGCCGGCGACTCTGAGCCGCCGCCGCGGCGTCACCTCTGCACGAGCCGCCCGTGCCCTGGTCCGACTTTGACCCGGCCGCGCGAGCTGCTTCAACGACGCCGTCATACCCCACCGGCTTACCTTTGCTACACCAACCTTCACCACCTTCGCAGTTCGATTTGAGCCGGACGTCGCTGTGCTGCTCCCCGCTCCAGCATCAATCACCAACGCCCCGCCTTGAGCCAGGCGCCAGTGCTGCGCTGGCCCAGTCACCGCGGCCTCGACCGTTTTCCATGCCCGTACGTCTCAAACCATCATGACCGCCGTGCGCCCCGCTCCTCTCGCGCCCGGCCGGTTCTCCCGTGCCTATGAGCTGGACTCTCCCCGAGCCGGGTCTATGCTACAGCCACGGTTGTTCGCCCTGCGCCGTGGTCCGACTCTGCTCCACTCCATAGCCTGCCCCATCTCATCCGCCACATCGCGGCCATATCACCTGCTGCTTGGCCGGGTTAAAGAAAAAGGAAAAGGTGGGGAGCCGTTTAAGGAAAAGTATGAGGCAAAGTAGGAAAGAAGGCTGCCAAATACCAGCAATGTCCTTACTACTCTATCTCTACGTCTGTGGTCGTCCGTGAAAAACGTCCGTGGTCATCTACAGAAATACCAGGTGCTATTTGCCCTTTTCTATTTTCAATACATATTATTTGTTCGAGTACAATTACTTTATTTTCTGTAATATTTGTACGCAGGATAATTATTCAAATGGCATTATACCACGGAGATGGAGTGCACACTAGCATCATTCTATTCTGCTGTTCGTCCGTGTCGCGTGGTTCAAATGGATGCGCGCAGTGCCGCCGCCGCCACGACCGGGCTCCATCAACGCGCCGGTACCATCCGCACTAACCCGACAGTACGAGCCGCCCGATGGATGCGACAAGCCGTCGTCCCTGCGATATGGTTTTTCACCAACAAACGCCATAGCCGACTCGCCATCCGCACCGGCTTACAACGCCGTGGCGTCTTTTACAACAGCACCGGCTTACAATGCCACGGCTGGTTTTTACGTCTACATCAACATATCGGTGCAGTGCTTGCCTGTACGAGCCGCCCAACGAACAGGCACATGAGTCGCCAGCACTACAATTTGGTTCACTTCAACAAACAGCCGGAACGAACCATCGACCGGATCAATGAAGCAATTCATACGGATCATTTATAACCCGCCATGGCCAACCTCAAACTTCCAGTGAAGATTCTCAAGCCGCCTCTTCGAGTCAACTTAAGACTCGGGGGCTACAGACATGGCGAGACACATTTGGTCGTTTTTAACGAGAACCCCGGGTCTTTGCAAGAGAAAACCCAATCCTGGGGGTACTACATTATTGGCAGATGATTAAAAGTTGCCCAAGAGGACGGACCACCGTGTTGCACCATTCAAACATGGGTGCCCGGATCATTGGATCATCATAAAGACACTTGGAGCTTCTGTCGTTTCTTCATACAAGATGGCGGCTTACAAGATTGATACTGCTCCGCTATGTGACCCGCCTGCCTTACCGGTTAATCTCGCCTAGAGACCCTGAGCCGGTTCAAAGAATTGACGGCCAATCTCGCCTAGAGACCCTAAGCCAGTTCAAGAAATTGACGGCCAATCTCGCCTAGAGACCCTGAGTCGGTTCAAGAAATTGACGGCCAATCTCGCCTAGAGACCCTGAGCCGGTTCAAGAAATTGACGGCCAATCTCGATAGAGACCCTGAACTGGTGTGAGTTCAAGCATCGAGTCCACCCAGAAGCGCTGTTGCAGGGAGGCTTCTTGCCTTCGGGTATAGCTTACATCTCCCCTGCACAATCTGCTTTTACGCTGTTGCAAGGAGGCTTCTTGCCTTCGGGTATAGCTTACATCTCCCTTGCACAGCCGACGTTATGCCCAATTAAGCACTGTTGCAAAGAGGCTTCTTGCCTTCGGGTATAGCTTACATCTCCTTTGCACAGCCAGCTGTTATTAAACTGTTGCAAGGAGGCTTCTTGCCTTCGGGTATAGCTTACATATCCTTTGCACAGTTGGCTTTATGCCTAATTTGGTTACATTAAGCGTTGTTGTTGATGGAGGCTTCTTACCTTTGGTATAGCTTACATGACCCTAAGACAACAGTGTGTACACCAAATTCCAGTTGCTTATCAACTGCGGCCATCGAAGGGGGCTTCTTACCGACGGGTATCGCTTATCTCACCCTAATGGCCGGCTTTATGCCACTTCCGGTTACTTATTAACCGCGGTTGTCGAAGGGGGCTTCTTACCGACGGGTTCGCTTATCTCACCCTAACAACCGACGTTTTACGCCAAAACTCAGTTGCTTATTAACTGTAGCTGTTGAAAGAGGCTTCTTGCCTTCGGGTATAGCTTACATCTCCTTTCAAACAACCGGCTTTATTAGTAAGCCGTGGTTGTCGATGGAGGCTTCTTGCCTTCGGGTACAGCTTACATTACCCATCGACAGCCGGCGTCCGCGCCTATAACTGTAGCTATTGAAAGAGGCTTCTTGCCTTCGGGTATAGCTTACATCTCCTTTCAAACAGCCGGCTTTATCAGTAAGCCGTGGTTGTCGATGGAGGCTTCTTGCCTTCGGGTATAGCTTACATTACCCATCGACAGCCGGCGTCCGCGCCTAAAACTGTAGTTGCTAAAGGAGGCTTCTTACCTTTGGGTATAGCTTACATTACCCTAAAAACAGCCGGCTTTATGCCATCCCGGTTGACATGTCAGCCATGGATTATTCAAGGGGGCTTCCCACCTCCAGGTAACATGCCGGCTTACCAAGCCGGGTCAGAGCAAGGTTATGAAAGAAGAAGCAATGTTATAACATCTCCAGGTTGTGCTTTGTCAAAGCCGCCCATACAACAATGCATAATATATTATGTCTTGTTCGTTTTTGCAGGTTTTATCTCTTAAGATGAGCCGCCGTTAAAGTATTCTGCAAAAGCAAATGGATTTTTTTAATAGCCAACATGGCTGGATCTTCATGGTTTATCATAACCAGTAATAAATGATTGGGATTTTTTCAAACCAGCTCGGAGAAATTATTATCTTTCAAAAGCCACCTTATCAGATATAATGCCGTGTCAGCTAATTGGTCGGTTCTTGGATTTCTTTAATTGTGCTCCGTAGTAATCTACAACACTCACGGATTTCTCAAATTTATATTTGTCGGGTTGCACCGCAACCACGAGCAGGAATTTCATGTCAAAGACAAAGGAATTATTCCAGGATATTCATTCCGGGTTATGTTACGACCATGGCCAAAGATTAATTCAACAAATTATGGTGAGACGTATTATCCTCACATAGTCCCGAGTCGCCGCAGGCAGACGACCCGGCACTTGGGGGCTACATTATCCAAGTCCAAGTTTATATCAATTATGCAAGTCCCATTTCGCTGCAAGCATGCACCACGGCACTTGGAGGCTAATGCAAGCCGGTTTTCAAAACCATTACATTGTCAGCAAGACCATATTATCTCAAGGAGATGAGCCGACCCTTCTATATTTTTCTAAAGTCCCAGCCCAGTAATTCTTACTGACCCGGCACTTGGGGGCTACAGTATTCAGCTGCTCCAACAGATTAAGAGATTCAAATTGAAGACCTGGCGCATCACATTCTGATGAGCCGGCCCTTGGGGGCTACACCCGTCGAAGCTTTCTGATGAGCCGGCCCTTGGGGGCTACACCCGCCGAAGCATTATAAGATATAAAGCAATTATAAGTTCCAGGTTGCTGCAGGCAGGACAACCCGGCACTTGAGGGCTACACAGTCCAAAATATTATTTGCAAAGCACCAAGTTATCATGGATAATCTCGGAGCTTGGGGGCTACAGGTAATATGGACATATCAAAAACTTTGAGGAGAATTTTCAAGATATTAAATATGGAGTTCAGTTTTTAGACCCGACGTCACCAACACTTATGACCCGGTGTTATCAAAAGATCATAAACCCGCCAAAGTTTATATAAGCCACCCTGCTTCACAACAATGGAAGTCCGGTTCTACATCAGATGGATTTTCATCCCAATATTTATCAAGTCAGCAGGATTCTAGTTATTTAACCCGGAGTCACCAACGATAATGACCCGGCATCATCAATGATTATGACCTGGCGGAGATGACCCGCCAAGAGTATTGGAAGCCGACTCAATGGCATATGGGTGTTCTATTCTCAATATTTTTCAAAAGACATTGACAAGCAAGATGATTATCAAGACGACTCATTCATATGGAGAAAAGACCCAGATTTCTGAGAAGCCATTT
Source organism: Hordeum marinum (assembly GCA_022496015.1). Lineage (NCBI taxonomy): Eukaryota > Viridiplantae > Streptophyta > Magnoliopsida > Poales > Poaceae > Hordeum > Hordeum marinum. The sequence goes on along the minus strand of JAAAWK010001168.1, from coordinate 241,328 downwards.
TATAAGCCGACCAAAGGAGCAAGCCAGCCACTTAACATATTTTTACTCTTATTTCAGGAGCTTACCATGAATAAATTCAAGCTAACCTGGGGGCTAATGACGGGGATATACCCCATGGTATGACCCGGCCTGGCGACTCACAGGAGACCCGTCCGAAGACATGACATCTTATTAATGACCCGGCCAGGCAACTCACAAGAGACCCATTAAAGACATGACATCTTATTTATGACCTGACAAGCGGGTCACAGGATGACCAAGCCCAAGACCCGGCGGGTGAGCCAGCGCCAGACGGCTCACAAGAGAAGGCCCACAGGAGAAGGCCCACGAGAGAGAAGGATTCCCTTAAAGGAAATAAAGACCCGGAGTAGGATTCGTGAGAGACTAGTCCTAATCCTACTCCTAGTAGGACTCTATTTGTAAACCTACCCTCTCCACTTATATAAGGAGGGGTAGAGCACCCATAGAGGGACAAGTTCTCAAGAGACACAAGTCTACAAGTTTAGACAACACAAGAAATTAGAGGCACAAGAGATTAGAGGTAGCAATTAGCACCCTTGTAACCAAGAGATCTTGATCATCATCAATACCAGACAAGCAGGACGTAGGCTTTTACCTCCATCGGAGGGGCCAAACCTGAGTAAAACTCCGTGTCTTCTCGATTCCGATCAACCCCTTCAAGCCGCCACGTAGTTGCGTCTCGCCCCGAACCTAAGTCCGTTCACCCGGACATCTGCCGTGACAAATCCACGACAGACGTGGTCAATAACCTCTCGAAGTTGGTTTAGCAATTGCTAAGGCGCGACGTCTCGCACGTTCGTAGTCGGATCGTCAAAGTCTACTCCACCAAAAACGATAGCCACCATCTCATCGAAAGACAGGGACAACTTCGCCTCTATCACAAGTCCCTTCGGAAGATCAAGTGAAGTGCGCCACAAGAAACTTCCACGACGACGCGTCGGCATGGTGGCTTCACACATCTTCGAAGAACTTTGACATGAGTTGGTCCAAGACGAAGAAAGCGATGCGGCGAGAATTTGTGCCTCCCACCTACATGGAACATCTTCAACGCCACTTGGAGAAAACCATACAAGGACCCAAGTCCATCGACGAGTACTTCATGAAGATGACGAAAGCGTTGCGACGAGGCGGCATCGACAACCCCATTTGGATGAAGTTCTCCTTCATGATGGGATTGAACAACGACATCGCCAAGACTATATTCACCAACAACTACGTGTCTCTCGAAGAATTCTACATTGGTGCTCTCAAGGCGGAACAAGAAGTCAAGGCTTGGGCTACTCGACCCCGCACACACTTCACGACGACCACGCTCTATGACGATGAGCATGAGGATGGTACCACCAAGATGTCCAAGCCCGACGAGCTCCAAGACGACGCTCCCAAGTTCGACTTTGCCGTCATCCCTCTTTGTGGCATTGACGATGCCGAGCCTACCATGACTCTTTTTGAAGATGGCGCGACGATGACCACGACAACGGAGCCACCAAGGAACATGCTTTGGAGGCGAGCGGCAAGGTGGCGAGCAAGGATGATGCTTCCATATTTGGAGGAGAGAGTGAGATGATAGAGCATGGGATTTTCCCTCCGATCATGGAGGCGAGTGATGATGTGCAAGCTTCGGCCTTCGTCCACAACGACGGTGACGAGATGCTTGAGCATGGGAGTTTCCCTTCGACCACGATAGCGTTTGGAGATGAGTTGAGAGACTTGTGCCACCATATTGAGAGTGAGAGTGCCTTCACCACTAGACCCATATATAATGAGTTGCCACAATTCCCATGTGAGGAGAGCCGCAATCCCCACCACTTTAGTAAGATGAGTGACTCCACCATATGTGACTTTGAGTGCACCTACCTAGAGGAAGTGAGTGAGCCACCACCACATAGAGCGAGTCAGGTAGTTGATAGGGGATGTGAGGCCATTTCAATCTCTAACAACTTAATCTCTACCTCTGTTGTGTCTTCTCCTTTGGTGCTAGGTCACATATTTGATGATGTCCTGATCCTCGACAACTTCATCCCTTCCTTTGGACAAGACGATGGCCATGGTGAAATATGATGCACCCCCCCACACACATGGTTCCATCACGATGAAGATGACCATGATTCGGTCTTTGCCACCTCACCTACACCACATGAGTGGAATGCAAAAGGTAACATAGGTGAAGGTGATGCTCTTGTCCCACTAGTGGACATTGATTGCTTGCATGATGATGATTCACCTATTGCATCGCTTCATGATTATGCGAATTTCACATGTGATGAATGACCCATTTAGGATGAGTTTGACAATTCCCATATGGAGTCTATTAGTTGTGATGCCATGTTGCATAGGATTTCTTGTGTGAACTCTATAGGTCACATCATGTTTGACAATCTGCTTGACTTGTCATATGCTATGCATGAGATCACCCATATTGCATCTTTGCAATCTCATCATAGTAACTATGCATATGCCATTAAAATAAACCCAATTTGCACATCTGGCATAGATGACAAGCCCATGGTTATTGGCATTTGTTTTTCTTGTGATAACATTGTCATGCTCCCTTTGCATCATTTGCACAATTTTTCACATATGCCACGCCATGACCATGATGCTATGGATATGCATTATTTTGAATGTTGTCCATATTCCCCATATTATGCTACCGCTATTGCACATGAGGAGACCCCCATAGTTTCCTCATATATATTAAGAGATTTTTGTTCCATTCCATCCATTGCATGATTCAAATTATTGTCTGCACAATACGATTGACATTGATATGAAGGATATGCTTGTGCCTCATACTTGCTATAATTTGCGTCCAACTCATGTTGAGCATAATAACTATCGTTGCATGATGGATGACGTATTCCTATACCATGCCTCAAATTTCATTGAGAATTGCTTATCTTGTGTGAACTCTCATGTGCACATACGCATCATGATGGGTGATTTGTACATTTACTACGCACATACTTTGTTTCGTATGTCTCCTTGTTATGTATGTACACATGATTCTTTATCAACCTTGCAAGCGCACGAGTTGATGAAAAGAGCTCTAAAGAGCAGCGAAGACGTGCGCCACTGTCACACCCTGTGTTGTATCACTTTGCTATGCTATTGCTTTATAAAATTTGGACCCATTTAAAACTTTTTAGTGCAAGTGCTTGTTTGAAGTGTTTGATATTTGCTTGTTTGGTTGATTGTGTTTTGGCACTCAAAGATCTTCCCTCTAGAACTCACTTCCTTGATACAAAATTCTTGTCCAATGACCATGCCATGTGTATAGTACCTAAAACTATTTTTATCAAATACTATCTTGGCCAAAAAGGATTTATTCAAATTAGGTTTACGAAAACCCATGAATTGAGTTTGTACTGCAAGTCCACAAATTAGGATGGATGCTTTACCCCAAAGAATTTATTTGGAACCTACTATATATAAGACTTCCCAAAACCACTAAATATTATTTTTAAGTATTATTTTACTATTTTCTTTAAAGGATTTTTCTTAGGGCCAGAAATGGTCTTCTATAAGAAAAAATCATTTAAATACATTCCAAATATTTGAGAAAAATTAGGGAAACTCAGTGGACATATAATTTCCATATACATGAGTTTCAAAACATGGTCATGTTCAAATTTTTCTCCAAAACCCTTTCTGCTTAAATGAAGCATTTAAAATATTTCTATAAGAACTATTCTCAAATAAATCCAGGAAAATTCTAGCAAGTCACATATGCCTAATGTGATGATCTTGAAAAGTTTCATCGCAATCCCAATTGTTTTGATTCACCAAAATATCCCAAAACCATTCCTGTCCAGATTCAAATTTGAGCAAGTCTACATTGCTAATTGTCTCCTATTAAACCCAAACTTTGTGAACATGTTCTAATCCCCAAATAATGATGCTACACCAAGTGGTGCATCAAGGAGAATGGATTTGCATGCCTAGATCTACATGAACCTGATTTTATTAATTTCTAGGGTTTGCAATGTTTGCATTGTCAACTTTTCTCAAATGAGCTCAAACTTGGTGGTCAGCCCCATTTTTGCATTCTATTTGATCCTCGTAAAGCTCATGGCAAGTGGATCCTTTTAACTTGCCCAAACCAGCATCAAACACCTTCTGGTGGGATGCAAAGATCAATAATTGAGCCCCTTCCCTTGTTCTCCTTGAGCCCAAATCTTTACCACAGTTCTGCCAAGACTCACAACACCCCTGGTAAAAACCCTGGCGCCCAAATGCATGATTGCGTGGGTGAACCCCCCCCCCCATTTTCCTCTTAGGGCATCAAAGATCTCTCTCCCTCGGCTTTCTCATCCCCTCTGCCCTTCCCTTTTGCCTTTGCTGACTTCCTACGCCACCCAAGGCATCCCCAGAACCGCCCAGACGCAACAGGACAACCAGAGGTGCGCGGAAACATGCGGGTGCCGGCCAAAGTTGCGCTCTAGAGCGCGCAACCACGCTCCAAAGGGTTCACCCCGCGTACCCAACCACCTCGTATCCAACATGCCAGGGAGCCACCCGGCTCGGCCAACCCACGGCCTCACACGTGCGACCGCCAGAACCCGCCCCCGCTCTCTCTTTCTCTTCTCTCCCCATGGCCTGGATCGACCCCAGGAGACCCCCGGACGCACCCCGCGTCCTCCAATGGCCTCTGGCCTCGACCTCAACCTCGCCGGCGCATGGGTCTACGGTGGACTCGCGCCCCTCCTATTTAAGGGCATCCCCAATGATGCCGAGCATCCCTCACTCATCCCCATGAAGCCTACACCATCTCCACAAGACACGAGTGGTCCTATGACAAGAGCTCGCTCACGCGCAATAGAAGCTAAGGTGAACTCCCTCCTCTTTGAGTTTGACATGGATACACATGGGAATTGGATTCTACCTCACCTCAACACTCTATGCATCATTAGGTATGAGGAAGACACCCAAGGCCAAGGGGAGCAACCACGAGGAAGCACGGAAGACGGAGACGAAGTTGTTGCCAAGAAGCCCAGCTACAGTCGACGCCATGCGCACGGGCTGCCTGGACCCCGTACGCACGAGGGTAACAGAGTAACAGAAGACCCCGTGCGCATGGGCCGAGAAGACCCAGTGCACACGGGCCTCCCAGGAGCTATAGCACCACCCCATGCGCATGGGCCCAGAAGACCCCGTGCACACGGGCCTCCCAAGAAGCTACAGCGGCGACCCCGTGCGCACGGCTGTTGGAAATATGCCCTAGAGGCAATAATAAATTAGTTATTATCATATTTCCTTGTTCATGATAATCGTTTATTATCCATGCTATAATTGTATTGATCGGAGACTTAAATGCATGTGTGGATACATAGACAAAACCATGTCCCTAGTATGCCTCTAATGGACTAGCTCGTTGATCAAAGGATGGTTAAGGTTTCCTAGCCATGGACATGAGATGTCATTTGATAACGGGATCACATCATTAGGAGAATGATGTGATGGATAAGACCCAAACTACAAACATAGCATATGATCGTGTCAGTTTATTGCTACTGTTTTCTGCATGTCAAGTATATGTTCCTATGACCATGAGATCATGCAACTCACGAATATCGGAGGAGTGCCTTGTGTGTATCAAACGTCGCAACGTAACTGGGTGACTATAAAGGTGCTCTACAGGTATCTCCGATGGTGTTTGTTGAGTTGGCATGGATCGAGACTGGGATTTGTTACTCCGTGTGACGGAGAGGTATCTCAGGGCCCACTCGGTAATACAACATCACAACAAGCCTTGCAAGCAATGTGGCTAAGTGTTAGTCACGGGATCTTGTATTACGGAACGAGTAAAGAGACTTGCCAGTAACGAGGTTGAACTAGGTATGGAGATACCGACGATCGAATCTCGGGCAAGTAACATACCGAAGAACAAAGGGGACGTTATACGGGATTAACTAAATCCTTGACATAGAGGTTCGACCGATAAAGATCTTCGTAGAATATGTAGGAACCAATGTGGATGTCCAGGTCCCGCCATTGGTTATTGACCGTAGAGGTGTCTCGGTCATGTCTACATAGTTCTCGAACCCGCAGGGTCTGCACACTTAAGGTTCGGTGACGTTTCGGTAGTGTAGAGTTATGTATGGTGGTGACCGAAGTTTGTTCGGAGTCCCGGATGAGATCCCGGACATCACGAGGAGCTCCGGAATGGTCCGGAGGTAAAGATTCATATATAGGAAGTCCCAATTTGGTTTCCGGAAAAGTTTCGGGCTCATCGGTAGTGTACCGGGAGTGCCGGTAGTGTACCGGGAGTGCCGGTAGTGTACCGGGAGGCCTCCGGGAGGGGTATTTCGACCCCAAGAGGTCCATGGGCTGTGGGAGAATAATAACCAGCCCTTAGTGGGCTGGGAAAACAGCCACAAAGGCCCATGGCGCAGGAGAGAAAGTCCTAAAGCAAAAAGTGGAAAATCAGCCAATAGGAGGCAATCCTACTCCAACTAGGATTGGAGGTGAAGTAGGATTTCTTCCCACCTCCTATTTCGGCCGACCCAAAGGCCTTGGCTGCCTCTCCTCTCCTCTCCTCCTATATATACTAGTGGATTGGGTGGTTTTTGGACAGAATTTCCGGCCACGTGCTACCCGTTTCACCGGTGCACAGTTTCTCCTCTAGATCGGTTTTCCGCAGCGCTTAGGCGAAGCCCTGCCGGAATCACTCCACCACCATCACCGGAGCGCCGTCGCGCTGCCGGTGAACTCTCTCTCCTCTCCACCTCCTCTTGCTGGATCAAGACGGTGGAGATCGTCATCAAGCTGCACGTGTGCTGAACGCGGAGGTGCCGTCCGTTCGGCGCTAGATCGGAAGGACCGTGATCGAGATCGCGAGACGGTTCGTGATGAGATCGCGGAACGGATCGTGATGAGTTCGCGGGACAGATCGTGATCAAGATCGTGAGACGGATCGTGATGAGATCGCGGGACGGATCGTGATGGGATCGCGGGACGGATCGTGATGAGATCGCGGGACGCTCGGCGATTTGGATCGCGAAGATGTTCGACTACACCAACCGCGTTTCTTAACGCTTCCCGCTTAGCGATCTACAAGGGTATGTAGTTCCACTCTCCCTCTCGTAGATGCTCATCACCATGGATAGGTTTGCGTGTGCGTAGGAAAATTTTTGTTTCCCATGCGACGTTCCCCAACAGTGGCATCATGAGCTAGGTTGATGGTTCGATGAGATCTCGAGTAGAACACAAAAGGTTTGTGGGCGTTGATGCTTAGATTGCTTCCTCCCTTGGTCGTATTTTGGTTCAGCGGGATTGTGAGATGAAGCGGCCCAGACCAACATTACTCGTACGCTTACGAGAGACCGGTTCCCTCGACGCAACTTGTTGCCTAGATGGCTTGCGGGTGACAGTTTCTCTCACTTTAGTTGGATCGGATTCGACGAAGGCGGTCCTTGAGAAGGTTGAAAAGCAAACTAGTGTATCACCGTTGTGGTTTATGCGTAGGTGAGAATCGTTCTTGCTAGATACCCATAGCAGCCACGTAAAATATGCAACAACAATTAGAGGACGTCTAACTTGTTTTTGCAGGGTATGTTGTGATGTGATATGGCCAATTACATGATGAGATATATGTGATGTATGAGATGATCATGTGATGTATAGATTATCACGACTTGCATGTCGATGAGTACGGCAACCGGCAGGAGCCATAGGGTTGTCTTTAATTATTGTATGACCTGCGTGTCAATCATTAAGCGCTATGTAATGCTTTACTTTATCGCTACGGTAGCAATAGTAGTAGAAGCATGCAGGGCGTGACAACCCCAATGGCAACACATTGATGGAGATCAAGATGATGGAGATCATGGTGTTGTGCCGGGAGATCATGCCGGTGTTTCGAAGATGGAGATCTTAAACACAAGTTCATGGCCATATCATGTCACTTATGAATTGCATGAGATGTTAATCCTTTTATGCACCTTGTTTTGCTTAGTACGGCGGTAGCATTATAAGGTGATCCCTCACTTGAATTTCAAGATGAACTGTGTTCTCCCCGAGTGTGCACCGTTGCGAAAGTTCGTCGTGTTGAGACACCACGTGATGATCGGGTGTGATAGACTCTACGTTCACATACAACGGGTGCAAGCCAGATTTGCACGCGCAGAACACTCGGGTTAAACTTGACGAGCCTAGCATGTACAGACATGGCCTCGGAACACGAGAGACCGAAAGGTCGAACATGAGTCATATAGTAGATATGATCAACATAATGATGTTCACCATTGCAGCCACCTCAACTCACGTGATGATCGGACTTGAGTTGGTGAATTTGGATCATGTATCACTCGAATGATCGGAGGGATGTCAATTTGAGTGGGAGTTCTTAAGTAATATGATTAATTGAACTCATTATCATGAACATAGTCAAAGTGTCTTTGCAAATTATGTTGTAGATTACTAGCTCGCGCTGTAGCTCCCTTGTATTTTTATATGTTCCTAGAGAAATAGAATTGAAAGATGTTGGTAGCAAAATTGCGGACTGGGTCCGTGATCTGAGGATTGTCCTCACTGCTGCACAGAAGGCTTATGTCCTTAATGCACCGCTCGGTGCGCCACCCCCTCTAGCGTCGTCTATAGATGTTGTGAACATCTGACAGGCACGTTTCGATGACTACTTGATAGTTTTGTGCGTCATGCATTACGGCTTAGAATTGAGGCTCCGAAACGTTTTGAACGTCACGGAACATATGAGATGTTCTAGGGGCAGAGATTGTGATCTCAGGCTCGTGCCTGTGTTGCGAGATATGAGATCTCCAACAAGATTCTTTGCCTGTAAGATGAAGGAGAATAGCTCAATCGTTGAGCATGTACTCAGATTGTCTGGGTACTACAATCGCTTGAATCAAGTGGGAGTTGATCTTCCAGATAAGATAGTGATTGATATAGTTCTCCAAGTCACTGTCACTAAAGCTACTAGAACTTAAGTGATGAACTATAATACACCAGGGATAGAAGTATTGATCCCTGAGCTGTTCGCGATGTTTGACACCGCGAAGGTAGAAATCAAGAAGGAGCGTCAAGTGTTGATGGTTAATCAAACCACTAGTTTCGAAAAGGGCAAGATCAAGGAGGGAAACTTCATGGATAGCAAGTCAGTTGCTGCTCCAGTGAAGCAACCCAAAGTTGAACTCAAACCCGAGACTAAGTGCTTCTATTATGAGGTGAGAGGTCGCTGAAGCGGAACAACCCTAGATACTTGGTAGATAAGAAGGCTGGCAACATTGATAGAAGTATATTTGATATACGAGTTACTAATGTGTACCTTGCTAGTACTCTTAGTAGCACCTGGGTATTGGATACCGGTTCGGTTGCTAAATGTTAGTAACTCGAAATAAAAGCTACGGAATAAACGGAGAACTAGCTAAGGGTGAGGTGACGATATGTGTTGGAAGTGTTTCCAAGGTTGATGTGATCAACATCGCACGCTCTCTCTACCTTCAGGATTAGTGACGAACCTAAATAAATGTTATTTGGTGTTTTGCGTTGAGCATGAACATGATTAGATCATGTTTATTGCAATACGGTTATTCATTTAAGTTAGAGAATAATGGTTATTCTGTTTACATGAATAATACCTTCAATGGTCATGCACCCAGTGAGAATGGTTTGTTGAAATCTTGATCGTAGTATTACACATGTTCATAACATTGATGTCAAAAGATACAAAGTTAATAATGATAGTACCACATACTTGTGGCACTGCCGCTAAATGTCATATTGGTATAAAGCGCATGTAGAAACTCCATGCTGATGGATATTTGGACTCATTCGATTTCGAATCGGTTGAGACATGCGAACCATGCCTCTTGGGCAAGATGACTAAAGGACCCCGTTGGATGGAGCGGGCAAGTGATTCATTGGAAATGATACATGTTGATGTATGCAATCTAGTGAGTCTTGTAGTGTGCAGTGGATATCGTTATTTTCTTACCTTCACTGATGATTTGAGTAGATATAGTGTATATTTACTTAATGAAACACAAGTCTGAATCGTTTGAAAGGTTCAAGCAAATTCAGAGTGAAGTTTAAAGATCATCGTGACAAGAAGATAAAAATGACTGCGATATGATCGTGGAGGTGAATATCTGAGTCACGAGTTTGGCATACAACTTAAGACAATGTGAAAGTTGTTTCACAACTAAACGCCACCTGGAACACCATAGTGTGATGGTGTGTCCCAACATCATAGTTATGCTCTATTGGACATGGTGCGTGCTATGATGTCTCTTGTCGTTTTACTACTATAATTTTGGGGTTATGCATTAGAGACAACTACATTCACTTTAAATAGGGCACCATCTAAATCCGTTGAGATGACACCATATGAATTATGGTTTGATAGAAACCTAAGCTGTCGTTTCTTAATACTTGGGGCTGCGGCACTTGTGTGAAAAATGTTTTCACCTAATGAGGTCGAACCCAAGGCGGACAAATGCATCTTCATAGAATACCCTAAGATCAGTTGGGTGAACCTTCTATCTCAGATCCAAGTCCAAAGTGGTTGTTACTAAAACGGATCCTTTCTCGAGAAAAAGTTTCTCTCGAAAGAATTGAGTGGGAGGAAGATAGAACTTGATGAGGTTATTAAACCTTTGTTCAACCAGAGAGTAGCGCAGCGCAGAAAGATGTTTCTGTGAAGCCTACGTTAGTTGAAGAGGAAGTTAATGATGATGATCATGAAGCTTCAGGATCAAGTTACTATCGAACTTCGTAGGTCGACAAGGATGTGTACTGCTCCTGAGCGGTATGACAACTCTGTCTTGGAGGTCATGTTGTTGGACAATGATGAACCTACGAGCTATGGAGAAGCGATGATGGGCCCGGATTCCGAAAAATGGTTGGAGGCCATGAAATCCGAGATAGGATCCATGTATGAAAACCAAGTGTAGACTTTGGTAGACTTGCTCGTTGGATGGCAGGTCGTTGAGTACAAATGGATCTTTAAAATGAAGACAGACACTGATGGTGAATGTCACTATTTGTAAAGCTCGACTTGTTGCAAAGATGTTTGTGACAAGTTCAAGGAGTTGACTATGATGAGACTTTCTCACTCGTAGTGGTGCTAAAGTCTGTTGGAATTATGTTAGCAGTTGCTGTGTTTTCAATTATGAAATCTGGCAGATGGATGTCAAAACATTGTTTCCTTAACGGTTTACTTGAGGAAAGGTTGTATGTGATACAACCAGAAGGTTTTGTCAGTCCTAAGGATGCTAAAAGGTGTGCAAGCTTCGGTGATCCTTCCTTGGACTGAAGCAAGCATCTCGGATTTGGAATATACGCTTTGATGAGTTGATCAAAGTTTTTGAGTTTATACAAAGTCTACGAGAAACTTGTATTTGCAACAAAGTGAGTGGGAGCACTATAGAATTTCTGATAAGTATATGTGGATGACATATTGTTGATCGGAAATAATGTAGGATTTCTGGAAGCCATAAATGGTTGTTTGGAAAGTGATTTTCAAAGGAAGACCTGGATAAAGCTACCAAATTGTTGAGCATCAAGATCTATAGAGATAGATCAAGATGACTTGATGAGACTTTCAATGAGTACATACCTTGACAAAGATTTTGAAAGAGTTCAAAATGGATCAGCCAGAGAAATAGTTCTCGTCTGATTTGTAAGGTGTGAAGTTGAGTGAGACTCAAAGCTCGACAATGGCAGAAGAAAGAGAAAGGATGAATGTCGTCCCCTATGCCTTAGCCATAGGCTCTATATTATGCCATGCTGTGTACCGCACCTATGTGTGCCTTGCCACGAGTCTGTCAGGGGGTACAAGAGTGGTCCAGGAGTGGATCACTGGACAGCGGTCGGAATTATCCTTAGTAACCAGAGGACTAAGGAAATGTTTCTTGATTATGGAGGTGATAAAGAGTTCGTCGTAAAGAGTTACGTCGATGCAAGCTTTAACACCTATCCAGATGACTAGTAGTAGCAATCTGGATACGTATAGTGGAGCAGCCATTTGGAAATAGTACCAAGTGGAGTGTGGTAGCAGTGTTTACGGTTTGACATAGAGATTTGCAAAGTACACACGGATCTGAATATCGCAGACCCGTTGACTATAAGACCTCTCTCACATGCAAAGCATGATCGAGCCCCAAAACTCATTGGGTGTTAGATTCATAACAATGCGAATCACATGGTGATGTGAACTAGATTATTGACTCTAGTGCAAGTGGGAGACTGTTGGAAATATGCCCTAGAGGCAATAATAAATTAGTTATTATCATATTTCCTTGTTCATGATAATCGTTTATTATCCATGCTATAATTGTATTGATCGGAGACTTAAATGCATGTGTGGATACATAGACAAAACCATGTCCCTAGTATGCCTCTAATGGACTAGCTCGTTGATCAAAGGATGGTTAAGGTTTCCTAGCCATGGACATGAGATGTCATTTGATAACGGGATCACATCATTAGGAGAATGATGTGATGGATAAGACCCAAACTACAAACATAGCATATGATCGTGTCAGTTTATTGCTACTGTTTTCTGCATGTCAAGTATATGTTCCTATGACCATGAGATCATGCAACTCACGAATATCGGAGGAGTGCCTTGTGTGTATCAAACGTCGCAACGTAACTGGGTGACTATAAAGGTGCTCTACAGGTATCTCCGATGGTGTTTGTTGAGTTGGCATGGATCGAGACTGGGATTTGTTACTCCGTGTGACGGAGAGGTATCTCAGGGCCCACTCGGTAATACAACATCACAACAAGCCTTGCAAGCAATGTGGCTAAGTGTTAGTCACGGGATCTTGTATTACGGAACGAGTAAAGAGACTTGCCAGTAACGAGGTTGAACTAGGTATGGAGATACCGACGATCGAATCTCGGGCAAGTAACATACCGAAGAACAAAGGGGACGTTATACGGGATTAACTAAATCCTTGACATAGAGGTTCGACCGATAAAGATCTTCGTAGAATATGTAGGAACCAATGTGGATGTCCAGGTCCCGCCATTGGTTATTGACCGTAGAGGTGTCTCGGTCATGTCTACATAGTTCTCGAACCCGCAGGGTCTGCACACTTAAGGTTCGGTGACGTTTCGGTAGTGTAGAGTTATGTATGGTGGTGACCGAAGTTTGTTCGGAGTCCCGGATGAGATCCCGGACATCACGAGGAGCTCCGGAATGGTCCGGAGGTAAAGATTCATATATAGGAAGTCCCAATTTGGTTTCCGGAAAAGTTTCGGGCTCATCGGTAGTGTACCGGGAGTGCCGGTAGTGTACCGGGAGTGCCGGTAGTGTACCGGGAGGCCTCCGGGAGGGGTATTTCGACCCCAAGAGGTCCATGGGCTGTGGGAGAATAATAACCAGCCCTTAGTGGGCTGGGAAAACAGCCACAAAGGCCCATGGCGCAGGAGAGAAAGTCCTAAAGCAAAAAGTGGAAAATCAGCCAATAGGAGGCAATCCTACTCCAACTAGGATTGGAGGTGAAGTAGGATTTCTTCCCACCTCCTATTTCGGCCGACCCAAAGGCCTTGGCTGCCTCTCCTCTCCTCTCCTCCTATATATACTAGTGGATTGGGTGGTTTTTGGACAGAATTTCCGGCCACGTGCTACCCGTTTCACCGGTGCACAGTTTCTCCTCTAGATCGGTTTTCCGCAGCGCTTAGGCGAAGCCCTGCCGGAATCACTCCACCACCATCACCGGAGCGCCGTCGCGCTGCCGGTGAACTCTCTCTCCTCTCCACCTCCTCTTGCTGGATCAAGACGGTGGAGATCGTCATCAAGCTGCACGTGTGCTGAACGCGGAGGTGCCGTCCGTTCGGCGCTAGATCGGAAGGACCGTGATCGAGATCGCGAGACGGTTCGTGATGAGATCGCGGAACGGATCGTGATGAGTTCGCGGGACAGATCGTGATCAAGATCGTGAGACGGATCGTGATGAGATCGCGGGACGGATCGTGATGGGATCGCGGGACGGATCGTGATGAGATCGCGGGACGCTCGGCGATTTGGATCGCGAAGATGTTCGACTACACCAACCGCGTTTCTTAACGCTTCCCGCTTAGCGATCTACAAGGGTATGTAGTTCCACTCTCCCTCTCGTAGATGCTCATCACCATGGATAGGTTTGCGTGTGCGTAGGAAAATTTTTGTTTCCCATGCGACGTTCCCCAACAACGGCCGTGTCACGTGTCCACGGAACCCCTCGTGCGCACGGGCTCACTTAGGCCATCGCACGAGCCTCCCAGGCCAGCCGACCCAGTCGGCCCACTTCGACCCCTTTCGTCCCCTACCTCCTGCTGTCTATATCTAGGACCTTTGGATCATATGTTAGGGTTAGCTATTGTTTTTCACTTGTGAGCATAGCTCCATTACTTGTCTCTCTTGAGGAGCTTGTCCTCCTTTGGGAGTATATCCATGTGATGCCAAGGCCTCTCTAGAGGGAAGATCCCCCGTGGATTCAAGGCTCCTCCTCTGGAGTGAGAGAATACTACTGCTACTTGTATCGTTGGCTTATTTGGGATCTTTGTACCTCTTGTGATGATCATGGATCTAGTGGATATGTGATTTGAGTTTGCTCTTGAATGTTTCTCTTGTTCTTCCACGTGTTCTTCGTGTTTTCCCCCTCCAATTCGTGACAGATCAACTCCCACGGGTCTTGCCCCATATGATATGGTATCATGAGCCACGTTGATCACGAATTTGGAGTCTCCTCCACCATTTTCTAGCTTATTTTTGCCCCACAAAAATAGCCATACCAAATTTTTTGCAATTGTTGAATGTTGTGAGTTTTTGTTGGTTTTGATCCGTGAAATAGATGCCTAGCAGGTGGATCTAGCTTTCTATCTAAGAGTTTCCCCAAAAAAAATCCAGATTCCACCAAATTCGTGATTTGCTCGACATTTTCTCCACGGGCCCTGGACCCCATGCGCACGGGGCCCAGCAAAAGTTCCTGGACACCCCGTGCACACGGGCTTCAAAAGACCCCGTGCGCATAGGCCCTACAGAACAACCCCAATTTTTTTCTGTTTTCAACTTCGCCACCCACATACTTTTTCTTTCTGCCCCATTGCCATTTCCTTCATGATTTTGAGTTTGTGGCTTCCGTGTCCTAAGGTGTTTCGGCTACTTAGGCGCGTTGGACGTCATCACCACCACCATTCATCATCACCGGCCTCGACGTCGATTTCGGCCACCTTCGACCGTAAGCAAGGACGGTAACTTCGACAACATCTTTGTCCATACCTTGCCATTGCATTGATAGCTCGTCTCTCCCGTGCATATCCATCATACTTGTCTCATATCTTGGTTCGAGCATCAAGCATATAGAAAAAAAGCTTTTAAGCAAAGAGAAAGATTCCAAAGAGCTTGTAAGCAATAGTCATAGCATCATATCCTCTCGCATACATACTAGATACTTGAGATTGAAGACGGCACGGTTACTCTCATAGGTTGGTGCACAAGCGCGTATCTTGTATCCGTGCAACACGAGCCTTGCGGAGATTTCATATTGTTCATTCCTTGGTTGCGCGGATCCCATTATATCTATTCGTGTGTGTGTTCCTAGTTCCTAGTGCCTTGAAAGCTATTGGTCTATTTGCTTTGTCTTGCTATTTTGTGAATCTTACTCAACATTGACAACATCTTGGTTTGCATTTGCTCAAAAAATTTGCCACTCATCCTAACCAAGCTACACTTCAAAGCTTTACTTGGTGTAGGTGTGAGAAGGGCAAACTCGGTACCAATTCTACTATTTCCATGATTTCACATTGAGTGATTGATCTTCTTTCAACCTTCGGAACGGTATTTGGTATTGTGTTTTCTCATTCTCCCACTTACATCTACTTGAGTGTCACGGATAGGAACACTATGATGAACCCAACCTTCGAGAAGCGCGACGATGACACCAACAACTACGTAACCAAACTACAATTCTTCGGCGCACAAAAGGGAATGCGTCATGCACACGATGTCATCGTGAACCGCATCGGGCACTTCGCCACCAACATACGCGAATCCGAGGAGCGAACGCGGGACCTTCTTACAACACAAATGGACGAGCTTCGCGCCTTGATGGTGAATCGCACATCATCAACTTCTACTTCAACTCAATGACGCACCTCAAGTCGCCACTCCTCCGAGGACTCCTCCGGCGAGAGTCCTCCTACTTGAGCTCGACCACAACAACGTGACGCCCGTTGCCTCCCTCAAGACTCGAGCAACCCCTTCCACGACAATGAGCCTCAAGGTCGACATTGTGAGCGTGACCACCGTCACCAACAAGAGCAAGACGCATACGAGCAAGAACGCCTACATCACCATCGTGAGGAAGACCGACGCCATGAAGAGCAAGCAAACGAGGCACATAGCGCGCTTCGTGAATCAACATATGCCTTGCAACAACGCAACCAACAAGCTCGCAAGGAACAAGAAGCTCTACGTCGAGAACGCCAAGAAGAAGCCGCACGACAAGAGGAGCAACACATTGATGAGCTCGCTCCAAGGCAAGGGCAATATCAACATGACAACAATGACCCTCCATGACAAGAAGAGCGACCTCAAGCAAATCCCGTTGACCACGTGGATGATCAAGCTCCAAGGCAAGGCCAACGTCAACAAGACAACTATGCTCCTCCACGACAAGGATACCGCCACCACAACAACAATGAGGAAAATCGCTTTGGCAAGCTCAAGTTCAATATGCCTAAGTTCTCCGGAAGCAACGACCCCGAAGACTATCTCTCCTGGGCACTAAAGGTTGACAAGATATTCCAGTTGCACAACTATGACGAGGACAAAAGATTGCCATGGCCTCCCAAGAGTTCCAAGATTACGTTCTCATTTGGTGGGAACAAGTGATTGAGCAAAGAAGAGAAAGAGGTGACCCTCCAATCACCACTTGGGCACAAATGAAGGACCTCATGTGATCTCGATTCGTCCCAACACACTACAATCGTGATTGCTTTAAGAAGCTACAACTACTCAAGCAAAGCACAAAGTCGGTGGAAGAGTACTACCAAGAGATGGAGATGGCCATGATAAGAGCCAATGTAAAGGAAGACGATGAGAAAACTATGGCGCGTTTCTTGAATGGTCTCAATTACCAAGTCAAGAAAATTGTGGATTTGTAGCCCTACTCCAACTTGCTCGAGCTAGTGCATCAAGCCACCAAGGCGGAACGTCAAGTTCAAAAGGACTACAAGTACTCCAAGACCTCCTACAAGACCTACGGTGCAACTACTCAAGCTTCTCCAACCACGACATCTTCCTCTACAAAAACCTCCACGACAAAAGATGGCAAGTCAAGCTACAAGGACAAGTCTTCTTCGTCATCCCGCACCGCTACTACAAGCAAACCAAGAGCGTCATCCTCTACATCAACACTGGATGCCGCAAAAACAAGCTCCATCAAGTGTTTCACGTGCCAAGGCCGAGGCCACAAGATGTACGAGTGTCCCACAAGGTGGACCATGATCCTTCAAGATGACAGACCCTATGACTCCATAAGTGAAGATGAGATGGAAGCTTTGGAACAAGTGGCCATGCACCGACAAGTCAATGACGAGGAAGATTCTCAAATCTTTTGTGACAACGGTCCAAGCCCCGCTCTCATTGTCTCAAAGGTTTTGACACTCCAACAACAACAAGATGAGGACCAACGTTGCCACATCTTCAACACCAAGGCCGGTATACAAGGAAGATCCGTCAAGGTTATCATCGATGGAGGAAGTTGCCATAATTTGGCAAGTGAGGAACTTTGCTCCAAGTTGCACTTGGTCAAGAAAAAGCATCCTCGCCCCTAAAAGGTCCAATGGCTAAGTGACTCCGACACGATACAAGTCGACCACAACGTGCAAGTTTTCTTCAAGATTTGAGCTTACGAAGACACCATGGAGTGTGATGTGGTGCCCATGTCCGTTTGCCACCTACTCCTTGGGAGACCTTGGCAATTCAATCGTGGAGTCATACACAATGGGCGCACAAATCAATATAGCTTCAAGATGAAGGGCACCTAATATGTGCTTCGCCTTATGTCTCCAAGCCAAGTGATCGCCGACAAGCAAGCTTCGTCCCATCGTGGAGAAAAAAGTGAGAGAGTGATCCACCTCAAAGCGAGTGAGCACCACAAGCCAAAATTGAGTGAATCCACGATGAGGGACAAGAGTGACCTAGTACTTTTTGCCACCAAAGAGATTTGAGGGATGTGAGTGAGAGCCCATCGATCGTCCTTCACTACATGATAGTGTGCAAGGATGATGTCACCCGACCTAACCCTTCACAATATCTCCTATTGTGTAGTCTCAATTGTTGCAGAAATTTCAAGACGTTTTTCCCGATGAGCTACCTCCGGGACTACCACCAAAACGAGGGATCGGACACCGCATCGACCTCATCCCAGGCACACTGCTCCCTAACAAGGCACCCTACCGCGTCAACCCCGACGAAACACAGGAGATACAAAGGCAAGTCCAAAAACTCCTATATAAAGGGCATGTACGTGAGAATTTGAGTCCTTGTGCAGCTCTCGTGATCCTAGTACCTAAGCAAGATGGAAGTATGCACATGTGTTCCGATTGTCGACCTATAAATGCTATCACCATTAGATATCGCCACCCTATCCCTCGCTTAGATGACATGCTAGATGAACTTAGTGGTGCCACTATCTTTTCCAACATAGACTTAAAAAGTGGTTACTACCAAATTCGCATCCAAGAGGGTGATGAGTGGAAAACGGCTTTCAAAACTAAATTTGGTCTCTATGAATGGCTAGTGATGCCCATGGACTTATCCGAAGCATCGGGTATATTTATGCGAATGATGCATCATGTCTTGCGCCCCTACATTGGATATTGTGTTGTGGTCTACTTTGATGACATCCTTGTTTTTATGACTCTCTAGAACAACACGCCACACATGTTAGGGACGTCTTGCAAACTCTTCGGAAAGAAAAGCTTTATGCGAACATGGACAAATGCATTTTTGGTGTTGAAAAGGTTTTTTTCCTAGGATTTGTGGTTTCATCTAAGGGTGTCCATGTTGATGAAACTAAGATTGAGGCCATTAATAATTGGCCAACATCCACCAATTTGCAACAAGTGCGTAATTTCTTAGGACTTGCCGGTTTCTACAATCGGTTTGTGAAAGACTTTAGCACTATTGCCACTCCTCTACACGCTTTGAGCAAGAAAAATGCACCTTTTGTTTGGGGACCATCCCAAAACACCGCTTTCCATGAACTTAAAAATTTGCTCACTCATTCGCCTTTGCTTGCCTTGCCTAACTTTGATAAAACTTTTGAAGCGCATTGTGACGCTAGTGGTAATGGCATAGGTGGTGTGCTTATGCAAGAAAATCGTCCATTGCTTATTTTAGTGAGAAACTTTCCGATGCTCAACTCAACTATCCTATATATGACAAAGAATTGTATGCATTGGTGAGAGTTTTACAAGCTTGAGAACATTACTTGCGACCGCCTGAATTTGTCATTCATATCGACCATGAAACTCTCAAGTACCTAAAAGGGCAAACTAAGTTGAACAAAACGTCATGGTAAATGGAGTGAATTTATTGAGTCTTTCTCTAATGTCATCAAATACATTAAGGGCAAAAGAAATGTTGCGACGGATGCTCTTTCCCGCAAATGCATGCTCATTACTCAACTTGAATTGAATGTTATTGGTTTTGAGCACATAAAATACTTGTATGAGCATGATGTTTCTTTTGCTATTCCTTATGCCAATTGCCAAGTGAAAACTTGTTGGGAGAACTACTATATGAAAGATGGATATTTTATGCGTGCTAACAAACTTTGTATTCCCAAGTCTTCTCTTCGTTTGTTGCTTTTGCAAGAGGCTCGCGGTGGAGGACTAATGAGCCACTTTGGACGTGACAAGACATATGCCACACTCTCCGACAAGTTTTATTGGCCAAAGATGCTTCGTGATGTCGCACGCTTCACCAACCGATGCTCTACATGCCGCAAAGCTAAGTCAAAAGCTCAATCCCATGGTCTTTACATGCCTCTTCCTATACGTTCCAACCTTGGGAAGTCATTCCTATGGATTTTGTGCTCGATTGCCATGAACGAAAAACGGCCATGATTTCATTTTTGTCGTCGTGGATCGCTTTTCCAAAATGCCTCATTTCATTCCTTGTCACAGGATAGACGATGCTTCACATATTGTCAATCTCGTTTGTAGGGACATCTTACGCCTACATGGAGTACCCAAGACCATTGTCTCGGATCGCGACGTCAAGTTCTTGAGCTACTTTTGGAAGACTCTTTGCGCCAAGCTCGGCATCAAGCTACTATTCTCTTCGGCATACCACCCACGCACCGATGGCCAAACGGAGGTGACGAACTGGACGCTTGGAGCTCTCCTTCGCATGTTGGTCAAGAAGAAGATCAAGGAATGGGAAGATTGCCTCCCCATCGCCGAGTACGCCTACAACCGCGCACGACACTTCACCACCGACAAGTCTCCCTTCGAGGTGGTCTACGGCTTCAACCCTTTGTCCCCATTGGACATTCTCCCGCTACCACTACAAGAGCGCGTCAACATGGATGCAAGTGCAAGGGCAAGCTACATCAAGAAGATGCACAAAGATACGAGGAACACCATCGAGTGCCAAGTGGAACGCATCACCGCCAAGCGCAACACCAACGAACACCCCATGGTGTTCAAGCCCGATGACCTTGCGTGGCTACATCTCCGGAAGGAGCGTTTTCCCATTGAGCACAAGTCCAAGCTACTACCTTGAGTCGATGGACCATTCAAGGTGTTGGCACGCTACATAAAATGCCTACCAGATCGACATTCTACGCGACAAGTACAACGTGAGTGACATCTTCAACGTCATCGACCTCTCCCCATTTCATGATGACGAAGATCTCGATCCGAGGACGAATCTTCCCCAAGGGAGGGAGATGATGCGGAGCATCCCTCACTCATCCCCATGAAGCCTACACCATCTCCACAAGACACAAGTGGTCCTATGACAAGAGCTCACTCACGCGCAATAGAAGCTAAGGTGAAGTCCTCCTTTTTGAGTTTGACATGGATACACATGGGACTTGGATGCTACCTCACCTCAACACTCTATGCATCATTAGGTACAAGGAAGACAACCAAGGCCAAGGGGAGCAACCACGAGGAAGCACAGAAGACGGAGACGAAGTTCCTGGCAAGAAGCCTAGCTACAGCCGACCCCATGCGCACGGGCTGCTTGGACCCCGTGTGCACGAGGGTAAGCAAGTAACAGAAGACCCTGTGCGCACGGGCTCAAAAGACCCCATGCACACGGGCCTCCCAGGAGCTACAACAGCCACCCCATGCGCACGGGCCTAGAAGACCCCATGCACACAAGCCTCCCAGGAAACTACAGCGGCGACCCCGTGCGCACGGCCGTGTCCCATGCCCACGGGACCCCCCATGCGCACGGTGCTAACTTAGGCCGTGCGCACAGGCCTCCCAGGCCAGCCGACCCAGCCGACGCACTTCGACCCCCTTTCGTCCCCTACCTCCTGCTGGCTATATCTAGGACCTTTGGATCATATGTTAGGGTTAACTATTGTTTTGCACTTGTGAGCATAGCTCCGTTACTTGTCTCTCTTGAGGATCTTTCCTCCTTTGGGAGTAGATCCAAGTGATGCCAAGGCCCCTCTAGAGGGAAGATCCCCTGTGGATTCAAGGCTCCTCCTCCGGAGTGAGAGAACACTACCGCTACTTGTATCGTTGGTTGATTTGGGATCTGTGTACCTCTTGTGATGATCATGGATCTAGTGAATGTGTGATTTGAGTTTGCTCTTGAGTGTTTCTCTTGTTCTTCCCCGTGTTCTTCGTGTTTTCCCCTTCCAATTCGTAAAAGATCGACTCCCACAGGTCTTGCCCCGTATCACCCGAGCCCTCTCTCCCCTCTGTTGGCTCCCTCTCACACCTAATCCCCCCCCCGCCACTCCATTTCCACCCTACAGCCCTCGAGCTCGAGATCGAGCTTCGGGTCCGCCGCATCAGGACTCCGGGAATCTCCAGGTACAGCCCATCTTTGCCCCCGTTTTCTTCTCCTTTGGGCCTCTCTCCCCTCCCTAACGCGTTCCCCTTCTTCTCCCGTGCAAATTGCTGCAGGAACCACCGACGACAATCTCTCACAAAGCTCCTCCGTCGCGGGCTCCTCATCGTCAGCGACCTAGGCCACCCTGGCGACCATCTCCACCTCCATAGGACGGCGACTCGAAGCTGACTCCGTTCCTTCTGTCTGCTCCCCTTGTCGTGGTCGGGAACCTCGTCGGGCTCCCTGTCGCGAGGTTGAAGATGACAGGGGGGCCCGCCTATCATCTGCACCTCTCTCTCGCTCCCTCCCTCTCTCACTACGATTGGGCCCTGCTTGTCGGCTTTAAACCCCGGCAGGCACGCGCACCTGGCTCGCTCGGGCCATCTGCGCTGGCTGGGCCGGCTCGACTGGCTGATTTGGCCCGAACGGCACCGTGGCCCTTTTCTTTTTCTTTTTCTGTTGATCTTCCAAAAATTCCACACAGCAGAATAAAAATCCAAATCCAATGATTCCAATTTCTAAAATCTTGTAATATTGTGTAGTATTTAATGATGCCAGTTGTGCACTTTTTGAAAATAGTGTTATGTACTGGTTTTATTTAAAACCTAGTTTTGAATATTTAAAACCACTGTTAAAACAGTTTCCAAAACTTTCTACACTTCAAAACCATAAACTAATATTTTACCTTTTAGTATATTATTTTACAGAGTGGTGTGACATTTTAGTAGTGGATTATTCTATTTGTTTTTGGTCTGTTCTTATTTTTGCCCGTTAATATTTCGACGATAGATTGCGTTGTTGACGAGGGAATTGGACAAGAAAACTTTGAAGACCCCGAGGACTTTGTTGAGCCAGGCAAGCAGCCCCTTGACCATGCCTAAGAAACTTTTTCATGCATGTCATATAGCACCTTATATTTCGATGAACTGATCATGATGTGGTGGCCACTTTGGTGGATGCCTCTTACTTCCTCACTGATACTTGCATCGTGCATGACCCTACCTCCTTATGAGGGTATGCGGGTGGGAATAGTTAGGTCATGCCGGAAAGGACGATCATGGGCTATTTTCACAGACACGGGGCACACCGTTGGTCCCCTCATCAGTTTAATCCATGTCGTCGCCAAGATTGTGGCCAACGTGATAGCGAAGAGGCTCGTCCCTTTTATGAACATCATCATATCCCGTGCTCAAAGTGCTTTCATCAAATCTCAGAGCATCCATGACAACTTCATGTATGTTTGCAACTATGCTCGCCGGCTCCAACAAATAAACACACCATCGCTCCTGCTCAAGCTGGACATCAAGAAGGCTTTTGATTCAGTTAGATGGGAATATCTGCTTGACCTGTTACAAAGAAGAGGTTTTCCTTCGAGGTTTCGTGACTGGATCACGACCCTTCTTCGGGCGTCTACATCGAGGGTTCTTCTCAATGGTGTTTGGATCTCAACAAGTGGATTGCCAACATCAACACAAATTCTAGGCTCACAATTCCTTGAATACTACGAGCTTTGGGTTGGGTTACAAGAGGTCTTCCTTGATGAGGGGGTGGATGATGAGATTGTTTGGAAGCTTTCGCCTTATGGTGAATACACGGCATTATCGGCTTACAAAGCTTAACTCGACTACTCCACTGCATTAAAAATGAAGCCATCTCACAAAGCTCAACTTGACGACTCCGCTACATAAAAAATGATCACTCCTTTTCTGAACATCATCATATCCCGTGCTCATAGTGCTTTCATCAAATCTCAAAGCATCCATGACAACTTCATGTATGTTCGCAACTATGCTCGCCGGTTCCAACAAATAAACATGCCATATCTCCTGCTTAGGCTGCACATCAAGAAGGCTTTTGATTCAGTTAGATGGAAATATCTGTTTGACCTGTTACTGAGAAGAGGTTTTCCTTCGAGGTTTCGTGACTGGATCAAGACCCTTCTTCAGACGTCTACATCGAGGGTTCTTCTCGATGGTGTTTAGATCTCAACAAGTGGATTGCCAACATCAACACAAATTCTAGGCTCACAATTCCTTGAATACTGTGAGCTTTGGGTTGAATTACGAGGGGTCTTCCTTGATGAAGGGGTGGATGATGAGATCATTTGGAAGCTTTCGCCTTTTAATGAATACACGGCATTCTCAGCTTACAAAGCTCAACTTGAAGACTCCACTGCATAAAAAATGATGGCGACTTACAAAGCTCACTACATAAAAAATGAAGCTGATTGTGTGGAACAACTAGGCACCGCCAAAGCACAAATTGTTTGCTTGACTTATCAACTTATCATTCAAGATCGTGTTTGGACGATGGACGGGCTTCAACAAAGAGGATGGCCAAATTGTTGTATATGCCAATTATGCAAGAGGGAGACAAAGATGGTCGCGCACATCATCTTCTAGACGACACATGTTTGGACCAAGATCAAGACTTGGATGGGTTTGACCACCGACTAGAGTAGCTTCAACAACGTAGGATTGGTGGCACCACATGATGGTTGTCAACGCCAATGTGAGAAAGGGCCTCACATCTCTTGTCAAATGAACGTCATCTCATGGGAGATTTGGAACGGGCGAAATGCAAGTGTTCAGCAAGGTGTCCTCCATGCTAAATGTAATCACAACTAGAATCAAGGCCGAGGTGACTTTGGGGGTTGACAAGGGCCAAGCGTTTGGGTTTTCTAGTGCCACGAGAGTAGGCTTATCGGTTTGGGGCTGTCCACGGACGATCGGTCATGTAATTCAGAACTCTTCTTAATTAATGAAATGAGGCAAATCTTTTCCTTCCATTTTGAAAAAACAAATGAACGTTCACCAGGACTCAAAACAAATGAACGTTCACTAGGACGGAGAGCTTCCAGAGGATCAAGCCTAAAGGAGAGATAATTAAGCCATGATCTATCAGTGTCTCGTTGTCTTTGAATCTAAATACCCAAAGCAAGAAATAAAAAATATATATGTAGTTATGGTTTTCTATTTTTATAATATACACTCTGCTTAATTAATAGAAGAGGCAATCTTTGCATCCGTTTCGAAGAAAAAAAGAGAGATGGGAAGCATGCAAACAAAAGAATGTCACCTTTCACAATCAGTAAAACCGCTGGGATTTTGGATCACCCCGTGAATGTGAATCTACCTCTGCTAAAAGGTGGATCTTGCACCGCTACTGGAACGTGAATCTTCCAAAGAATGAGTTTGGTGTCGATCCACCATCTGACAATGCTGTAGCTGGTGACGAAGCAACATTTGAGAGGACACCATGTTGGCATTTATTGAGCTGCCAAGGTTAAGAATGTCAACGTCTCTCCTTCAGAAGGGTATAATTGGTAGTAATAGTGATCTAAACAATCTTATATTTCTTTGCGGGGGGGGGGGGGGGGGGGGGGGTATTTTTACTATCAAGGTTACAACAATCATTCCTGTTGCAGAGAATTTCCAACCCATGCATTAAGGATATCATTGAAAACTTTATAGCGGGCATGGAAGCAAGATAAATTCTTAGTACTTCTTGCAACAACAAAACAGTCCCAAAACTGAACCCACGTCAGCGAGATGAAAGCAGTAATCCATAGATGATAGACTCAAGTCCGTGTTCAAGGTAAACAAACTCTACCATAATCACAATGACAATTAGTCAATGCTTACATGATGAGAGTACAAGTTTAAGAAGGATTGGGTTTTCCTGTAATTAAGTGTGGCTTTTTTAGTATTTATATTATGCTATAGGAATTGGAACTGCTGCTTCTAGAATGTGCTCTACATTATAGACATGTCACATGATGCTTACCAGTGTTATTCGAATATAACACTTCCCTGTGACTTCCACAATACTTGAGTAACTTAACCATGTGCTAGAATAATAGAGGATCTAAGGCCTTCTAGAGCTAGTTTTTTTACTACTTAAACACCATACCAGAGGTTACAAATTAGGACACTAAGATAAAACATTTTATATAGGAGTTACAAGTACCTCGTCAGGGCTGAACTGTAGTAGCATCGCAACCACAGGTAGCAAGGCCCCCACCTCCCCTGTGTAAAAGATACCAAGTCAATGTTGCATATCATCTGTCAATCAACAACAAAATAAGCAATAAAAAGTTCCAGATACCAGTTTCAAGAAGCTTTAAGATCACATTTTTTAGGTATGTCATATCTATTCCTTCTCGCTTTTGTGATCTCTCCATATTCCGAAGCTCGGTCTTCAAAATTGCTTCCTGAAATACAGAATTTCAATAGATCAGGCATCCTAATGAAGGCCTCAAACCAATAACAAGTCATGTAAACAAATATCATTGGAACACAAAAAGGGTGCAAGATATTTTTGTTAAATACAAGGTCTTAGTTCTGTATTTTATTCAACTCATCACTGCATTGACTGCATACAGAGGGGGAAGAGGGGCAGAAACTACGTGCATATAAATTTGCGAAATGCGGGAAGCATGTATCTAGTTCAATCAATTATAAATGATTAAACAATACACATCACATGTACATAAACTGCTGTTCAGGACTTCACTGACTCATAAAACTCACATCGCTAGATTCCGTGAGAATTCCACAGAACTAGGAATATTGGGCAACTTAATAGCTTAAAGACAAAGCTTCTATTAGCCTACTGCACCCTAAAGTTGACGTGATAAAATAAGAATATGGCTTATTTAGAACTTTTAATAATGTATCACGAAGAATAATGACCTGAAAATTAATCACATGTTCATCACAAATAATGTGACAACAGTTCATACCAAAGTTTTCACTGTCAATTTCAGCAAGGTTAATTAGATAAATAAATTTTAACCAGAACAGCATCAAGGAACAGATAATAAAGGAGCATGACTTCTGTATCACTTGAGTGCAGCACACGAGTAGTAGTTACTGCAGAACTACTGTTGGAGACAGATAGGCTTGAGCGATATTTCAGATTTAGGA
The DNA here is from genome assembly GCA_022496015.1 of Hordeum marinum. Lineage (NCBI taxonomy): Eukaryota > Viridiplantae > Streptophyta > Magnoliopsida > Poales > Poaceae > Hordeum > Hordeum marinum. The sequence goes on along the minus strand of JAAAWK010001168.1, from coordinate 214,340 downwards.
ACAACGGTATAAATATGATTAAATTCCACACAAAAAAACACACATAATGGAAAACTGTCACAAAAGTATACGATGAAGAGTTTATTCAGAAAACTACTTATTCTAGGTCATATTCCACAGAACTAAAACCACTTGGCTTGAGCGGGATTTCAGATTTAGGAACAACAGTATAAATATGATTAAATTCCACAAAAAACAACACACATAATGGAAAACTGTCACAAAAGTATACAATGAAGAGTTTATTCAGAAAACTACTTATTGAAGGTCATATTCCACATAACTAAAACCACTTGGCTGGAAAACTGCCACGCGCACAACCATTGTGCCGCCTACAAGGCTTCTGCCTGCACCTGAGGCCAATTCATGCCAAGCTCGATTATATTTATTGTGCTTTTTATTCTGCTTGCTTTATTGCTGCGGTAATCAGAACTCCGGCTAACTAGGAGACGGGCAATGTTTGACAATTAAATCAACTAGCAAAAAAGTTGTGACATGAATTGAAGAAACTTTGTTTATGGAACCATTATTTTCTATATCAACTATCGTGTGTTATAATATATAACAACAAAGCCTTTCAATCCCAAACAAGTTGGGGTAGGCTAGAGTTGAAACCCATAAGATCTTAAAACCTAGTTATGTTTTTGACCTCTGGATGCCTAACTTCCACGCACCCTGTCCATGGCTAGTTCTTTGGTGATATCCCTATTGGCCGGTGCACGACCCCAACGCTGCCTCTGTCCGGCGAGGTACGTATCCAACATCATGGAGCCGCCATGGAGCTCACAACCTCCACCGCCGTCCCTTTCCTCCTCTCCCGCTCCCCTCTCTAACCCTTGTCGTCACCATCATTCTGCAGGGTCGAGCCACCGACACCATGGACAGATTCGAGATCTTCCATGTCGCCTGCCTTTGATCCCGTGTCGACACGCGTCTCCATCGACTGAATCCCGCCCCCTCCGCCTCCAACATGCCACCTGCTTGTCGTCTTCATCAATTGTTACGAGCACCGCTCGAGCCCGGCTTTGCCCACGTCGGCCATAGTAACCGCGTTGAGTCGCCCGCCTGCGCCTGGCGCGTCTCCATCGACTGAATCCTGCCCCCTCCGTCTCCAACAGTCGTGTCAGCCATGCCTCCTGCTCGTCATCTTCATCAATTGATACGAGCACAGCTCGAGTCCAGCTTTGCCCGCGTCGGCCACAGTAACCGCGTTGAGTCGCCCTGCGGGCGCCTGCGCCTGGTGAGGCGTGGCTGGCGACGGTTGGAGCTCGACACAGCATAGGCCGCCCTTGCCGCTGCTCCCCCAACACCTGCTGCTCCCTATGGCTGCTCGCTGGAGAGCCTCGAGTCCCAACGGTAGCGGGTGGTGGTCGGAGGATGGTGGCGCAGGGGAGGTCACGGGCTTGCAAGGAGGGGCTGATTGCTTTTTTTGTTTTTGATTGAAGGATGTCTTTGTAAACTTACAGGGACTATTCTGTAAATCTAGAAAACCCCTCATCTAACGATGTCTAACTTGAACCTTGAACCATTACACCACGTCATCATTTGCAGGACCCATCTGTCATAATCGTGCTTAAAACAGTCGAAGCTGCCAACTACTGTTTTCTGTAAAAAAAATATCTTCGGAATTAGTGGTTTTGGCACAAAACTGTAGAAATGTGGTTTCTGCAACCCTAGCATTCAATGTCGATGTTTTTTGCAATTCACTCGCTCACTTTCTATTAACTCCCTCACTTTCTATTAACTCCCATTCGACTATCATCGACTGGCACCCACGACATTAGCAAAGAGCATACACCATGAGATGTCTCTTTGTATATCCCTTTTGACCTCATCCATCACCAAAGCAAAAAAAGATAAGGGGTCAAAGCTGACCCTTGGTGAAGTCCTATTTTAATTGGGAAGTCATCAATGTCGCCATCACTTGTTTGAACACTTGTCACAACATTATCGTACATGTCCTTGGTGAGGGTAATGAACTTTGTTGGGACTTTGTGTTTGTCCAAGGCCCACCACATGACATTTCACTATATCTTATGATAGGCCTTCTCCAGGTCAATGAACACCATATGCAGTCCTTTTGCTCCTTGTATCTCTCCATAAGTTGTCATACCAAGAAAATAGCTTTTATGGTCAACCTCCATATATCTCTCCATAAATTGTCATACCAAGAAATAGCTTTCATGATCAACCTCCAGGCATGAAACCAAACTGATTTTTGGCCACTCCTATCATTCTTCTTAAGCGGTGCTCAATGACTCTCCCATAGCTTCATTGTATGGCTCATCAGCTTAACTCCACTCCACGGTAATTAGCACAACTTCAAATATCCCTATTATTCTTGAAGATTGGTACTAGTATACTCCACCTCCATTCTTCTGGCATCTTGTTTGTTCCAAAAATGAGGTTGAAAAGCTTAGTTAGCCATATTATCTATGTCTCCAAGGCATCTCCAGACCTCAATTGGGATACAAATCATGACCCGTCGCCTTGCTTCCCTTAATCCTTTTTAAGGTCTTCCTAGATTCGTCGCACAAAATGTATGTTGGTATCATCAAAGGAGTAGTCCAGCTCAATGGTGGAGCCCTCTCTCCATCGAATAGTTTGTCGAAGTATCGTCAACATCTATTCGTGATTTCGTCCTTCACCAAAAGTCGATTCGCTCCATCCTTGATAAACTTGACTTGGTTGGCATCCCTCGTCCTCTCCCAGATCTTAGCCGTCTTATAGATGTCTTTTTCAACTTCAAATATCCCTTGACTTGGTAGAGATCCTCATATGCCTGACCCCTTAGATTCACTCACAGCTCGCTTTGTGGTCTTCTTTCCCACCTTGTGCTTCTCTATGTTGTTTGCACTCCTATCCAGGTACAGGTGTCTTAAACAATATTTCTTCCCCTTAATAACCTTCTGGAGATCATCGTTCCACCACCAGGTGTCTTTAGCTTCGCTTTGACTTCCCCTTGTTACCCAAACTCCACTGAAGCCACCTTCCAAACACAAGCCGGCATCTTCATCCACAAAGCATGAGCTGCCTCCCCCTTAAACTATATGAGTATGTGTTATAATATGGTCGCAAATAAAGTGATTTCAATTCTTGCCCCTCACTAACAAAATCCTGTAATCGGTATGTGCTTGTGAAATGAAAACATCAATGTGCAGTTTTGCGATAGTTTGTTCTAGACTTAGTATTGCTGATTTTACTCCATGAATAGTGAACACACATACCCTACACTATATTTGGAAAATAGCATTACACATTTTGCAAAACTAAATCATGACTCGAATGATCATCCTGTATGTTTAAATTAATCAGCACATCCAATCAAGGCTACGCAATTAATTTAGGTGCGAAAAGGGAAAGATTCAAAGTAGCCACCTGTTGATCATGAAGACGGTTTTCACGCTCAAGATCTTCAATTTCTTGCTGAACAATTCAAAGAAAAAAATATCACACCAAAACGGAAAGAACAGAAGAACCGAAAATGTCTGCTAAGCTGAAACTGACTTGAAGCGCCAAGATATGCCTCTGTGACTGACCCAATTCTTCTTCCCTTTGTGCTTGTTGCCGAGCAAGAAGCTGAAATTTACAAATTGTAAGCTGAAACCTGTGAGATGTCGTATCCCAGTTGTTATCCGTTTCATCAAAGTATTGTTGATTAGCAAGGTGTTATAACTTGGACGGGTAACTGAAAAGAAAGAATGGGCAAGACATTAGGATGCCATCTCAAGGGTGCAAAATTTCAGATCAAATGTCCAATTAAGTACAACTAGTTTGGACTTTGGTTTATTGGGAGTTTGCTGGAGCTCGTGTGAGCCGGAGAGGAAGTTGGCATTGGTGCTGACATCCAAAGCCAACAAGCTGCAGCCACATCCGCCCAAGTAGCAGCTATCCAGCATGACCTTTCAGAAGCAAGGTGGGGTGCGTGCACCGATGAGGCCCTGGTGAGCATGGACTCAGCACCGGTCCTGCGGTAGGGGGTAGACACTGAGCTTGGGGAACCATGCTGGCAACCCTTGCATGACTGCTCCTCTGGATCTGGTTTGTGTTGAAATATATTGCCGGCCGTTCTCTATCAGTTCGGATTTTTGGAGTAACTGGCTGGTGCATGAATTGAATAGCTTGATTGGGTTAGCTATGAGTGAATGTGTGATAGATTGTTCAGCTGATTTAATTAAGTTGTGTGATGGATTCCTGACACGGTTCTATTTGACTATTTTTCCATTGATGCCATTTCAGTTGATTTTTTTATGCAAATTGCAGCTGATGACCAGCTCTTCCCAGTACCGATCTGCACCACAGTGGTCTCTGTGGCCACGTGGCACATTCACATGACCAATAACAAGACCTTGAAGTAGTCGTTAGTTGCCAATGTGAGATGGAAAACATCCAATGATATATAGCCCATGCTTAGCTACCCACCGGGTAGAGAATCCACTCGTATAGCCAAATACACGAACAGTGGTTAGAAATTTATAATATTCCACTAGATTTTTGCAACATTTTACTAGCGATTTACTACTTAACATTTTAGAATAGTTTATATGAAACATAACATTACCAGAATTTGCTGCTCAGCCAATTCAATACTCAGTGCATCCTGTTTAACATATCCTGCAAATACAAAGTGTTAACAGTGCCAATTTTAACCATTCAATTGATGGGAAAACATAGGAAATATTAGAAAATACACGGTATTGAGAAAACCAATTACCTGGACTTTGATTGTCACTGTTGCCGACCTGTAGCATCAATGCAATGCTCTCATCAGCAGTTTCAAACCATAACTCCATATATTTACAAGTAATGCAATGTAAAATATGAGAAGGAAACTCTCACTGTTGTGAACCTTGATTCACAATGGGATAACTACAGTGCTGAAGATAGCCAGACGGCATGGCTGCGGCAAATTTGGTAGACATAGGTTGGGACAAGAGAATAAACAGGAGAGACAAGATTGATTATTCTTGCTTGCCTTAACCTTAGGTACATGTCATCCTTTTATAGCGGATGCTTAGGCCATTGACCTACACATTATGACTTCCTAACGAATTAGACTACTTTAGTCCTAAACTTCCTAATACAATGTTATTCCCTAAAAGACTCTTCTCCCTTCCTTCCCAGCATGTGACCTGCTGCTACTGCAATATCCCTGGCCTTCTTGCCAGCCTGCCTGGCGCATCCACTGTACTAGTGTCCACAACACTACACCCTTCCCAGACTAGCAGCATGTCCTCAAGGTGCAGGGTGGCGGCATTGTTGAAATTCAATCACATCATGCTGAACTGTTTGCTCGGCAGTATATTTTGTTGGATTCAATCCCTTGGTCTTCCCTCAGATCCTTTTCCTTTGTATGCACAGCAACCCCATACAAAATTCGAAGCACAACACCTCTGCATGCTTTATTTTAGAAACTGAAAACTGTTGAATGTCTGGCCCATCACTGTTGGCCCAAGAGGTCAAGGTCCATATCCTAGAGAGGTATTCGACCTAGAAGGAGAGGAGCTCAATCCTGTCTAGAGCTAAGCACCGCTACACCACACTGAAGCCACAGGGTATCCACTTTACTAGTGTCCACAACACTACACCCTTCCCAGACTAGCAGCATGTCCTCAAGGTGTAGGGTGGCGGCATTGTTGAAATTTAATCACATCATGCTGAACTGTTTGCTCGGCGGTACATTTTGTTGGATCAATCCCTTGGTCTTCCCTCGGATCCTTTTCCTTTGTATACACAGCAACCCCATACAAAATTCGAAGCACAACACCTCTGCAAGCTATTTTTTCGAAACTGAAAACTGTTGAATATGTGGCCAATCACTGTTGGCCCAAGAGGCCAAGGTCCATATCCCACAGAGGTATTCGACCTAGAAGGAGAGGAGCTTAATCCTGTCAGGAGCTAAGCACCGCTACACCACACTGAAGCCACAGGGTACGCCTCTCCTCCTCTCTCAACATGGTATCAGAACAGGAGGCGGTCTAGTCGCAGTGACAGCAGGGCCCGACGGGAAGGGGGGAGGCGGCGGCAGACTTGGGTGACGGCGGGGCAGCTGCGGCTCAGGAGCATACAAGCTGTGGGGAAACGCTGGTGGCCGTGGCCCGACATCTTCCTCCTCTTCTCTTCTCCGGTGGCTTGAGTTTGACTTGTCTTGTTGCTGGAGTGGTGGTGTGTGCGTGAGGAGCTGCTGGAGCTGCTGAGGAAGGGAGAAGGAAAGATTGAGTGTGACTGGTGGTGCTGCTGCTGAGAGCTGCTGCTGTTGTGCTGATTGAAGAAAAAGGAGCTGCTGCTATTTTTGTAGCTGCTGCTGCTGGTGTGCACTGCTGAGGGCTTATCTACTGCTGCTGCTGTCTTGAAGTGTAGAGTAGGGCTGGTGGTGCCTGTGTTGGTACTGCTGAAAGCACATTCGTTTCCTTGATGGTTTTGGTAATTCATAACAACATATAAGTCATTGAACTAATGTTTCTGTTAGGAATGAGCAACTAACATTCACTGGGGCCAAAGGCCAGTACATATACATATGGGGATAAACAGAAAAGGGACTAACTATACACATCTAACACATCTAACACCCCCCTCAAACTCATGGTGGGTCAACAACACTAAGTTTGGAGAGAAAGAACTCATGCTGCGCTCGAGTCTGTGCCTTCATGAAGAAGTCCGCCAGCTGTAACTCAGAGGGCACATTGTGAAGAGCGAGAACCTCATCCTGCACAGCAGCACGTACAAAGTGGGCATCCACACCGATGTGCTTGGTGAGCTCATGCTTCACCGGGTCACGCGCAATACTGATAGCACCGGTACTGTCTAACAGTAAGGGAGTCGAGGTGGTAGCAGACACACCAAAATCCTCAAGTAACCACCGTAACCAGATCACCTCAGCCGTCAACATAGCCATGGCTCATAACTCAGCCTCTATACTCGAGCGGGAAACAGCGGTCTGCTTCTTTGTCTTCCAGGCAATAAGAGAGCCACCAAGAAAGACACAGTAAGCAGACAGCGAGCGTCGATCAAAGGGATCACTAGCCCAGGTAGCATCAGAGTAGGCCTGGAGCTCAAGAGAGATAGAGCGGGGAAAGAAAAGGCGCTGAGAGATCGTGCCACAAAGATATCGTAGAACACGGAGGAGATGACTATAGTGGACAGAGGTGGGGGCTGAAACAAACTGACTCAAGATGTGGACAGGATAGATGTCAGAACGCGTAACAGCAAGATAGACAAGACTGCCAACGAGGTCAAGATAGCGAGTGGGATTAGGAAGAGGGTCACCATCGGAGGCACGAAGCTGAACATTGAGCTCCATAGGAGTCACAACAGTGCGCTCATCACCGAGAGCAGCGCAAGAAAGAAGATCCTGAATATATTTTTCTTGGGAGATGTAGAAGTCATCAAAGGTCGAGGAGATCTCAATCCCAAGAAAGTAGCGAAGTGGACCAAAATCAGTCATGAGGAACTGGTCGCGAAGGCGGGCCTTAACAAACGCAATGTAGTCAGAGTCGTCACCAGTGATGATCATGTCATCAACATAGAGAAGGAGAAGAGTCCGACCACGAGGAGACGTGTGAACGAACAAAGCAGGATCATGATCACTGGGCGAGAAGCCCGCAACAGTCACAGCAGAGGCGAACCGCTCGAACCAGGCACGAGGGGCCTATTTAAGACCATAGAGAGAGCGGCGAAGGCGGCAGACCATACCATCAGGAACAGAGTACCCTGGGGGTGGCTGCATATAAACCTCCTCACGCAACTCACCATTGAGAAAGGCGTTCTGAACGTCAAGCTCAGAGACAGACCAATGACGAACAGAAGCGACAGCAACGAGAGTGCGGACAGTGGTCATGTGGGCCACAGGAGCGAATGTCTCATCATAATCGCGTCCCTGTTCCTGCTGAAAACCACGAGCCACAAGACGAGCTTTGTAGCGCTCAAGAGAACCATCAAAGCGAGTCTTGATCTTATAGACCCACTTGCAGGTGATGGGACGAACACCAGAAGGAAGGGAAACCAGATCCCACGTGCCAGAATGCTAAGGGCAGTAAGCTCCTGGGCCATCGCAAGCTGTCATTTAGGCTGAGTCAGGGCAGCCTGATAGGAAGTTGGCTCAGCAACAAAAGAGAGGCCGTACTTGGCAGGAGAGTAGCGATCAAGAGGGGGTCGAGGTCGAGCACGAAGATGATGAACTGGTGAAGGCGTGGGGGGAGGAACATCGGAAGTGGAAGATGTGTCAGGAGAATCATCCTCAACACGAGGGCGGCGAGTGTAGTGGAGAGGAAAAGGAGAGAGAGGCCAACGGATCGGAGTGGATGGTGGAGAGGTGGATGGAGGGGATTGTGGTGTCGGTGGCATGTGAGGAAGAGTGAGACGGGTCGGAGGAAGGGGAGAGACCTGAGACACAGAGGAGGATGTATCAGGAAGGAGAAGGAAAGAAATATCGTCCACAGAGAAACTCGAGGAGGAAGGGCGGGGGTAGTAAGAGCGAGACTCATCAAAGGTCACATCACACGAGATGCGCAAGCGACGACCAACAGGGTCCCAACAGCGATAGCCCTTGTGCTCATCACTGTAGCCAAGGAAAACACACTCAACTGACTGAGCAGTCAGTTTGGTGCGTTCTCGCGGGGCAAGCAGGACATAGCACACACATCCAAACATACGAAGAGCTAAGTAGTCAGGAGATCGACCAGTGAGACACTCCATAGGACTACCACCCTGCAGAGCAGTCAAGGGCTGAATGTTGATGAGATAGGTGGATGCAGAAACAGCCTCAGCCCAAAAGTGGGGTGGAAAAGAAACGGCAATCATCAGCGCACGAGCGTCTCAAGCAGATGACGATGCTTACGTTCAGCAACGCCATTCTGAGCATGAGCACCAGGACATGAAAACTGGGCAAGAGTACCCTGTTCCGCGAGAAAACCACGCAACAGCTGAGAGATATACTCTCCAGCGGAGTCAGCACGAAAAATAGGAATGGGCGTGAAAAACTGGGTGTGAACCATGGCAGCAAATCGTTTGTATATAGAGAGAACCTCGCTACGAGATTTCATGAAGTAGAGCCAAGTATAGCGAGAGAAATCATCAATAAACAAAACATAGTAGCGATGACCACCTTTCAAATCAAAGGGAGCAGGACCCCAGACATCAGAATGAACTAAGTCAAAAGAATGCTGAGATACGGACTCACTGGTAGGATAAGGGTCTGTTTGCCAAGTCTGCAACCATTACAATGCAAGGAGACATCTCCAGATACAGACCCTAAGAGGCCCTGACGAACTAAAGAAGACAAGCGAGAGCCATAGATGTGACCAAGGCGATGATGCCACTGCTGGAAGGACGCAGACGAAGAGGCAGCAAGAGCATGAGAGCTGGCAGAAGTGGTGGCAGCGAAAGGAACACAAAGCCAGTCAACCTCCCAAAGGCCCTCTGACTCACGGCGCCGGGGGCCAGCACCAACCAAAGCCTTGGTGCGACGATCCTGAATGGAGCAAGAGTTAGTATCAAGAATGACACGACAACCAGAATCAATAAGTTGGGCAGCGAAAAAAATATTCATGGTAAGACGAGGAACATGAGAAACACTAGGAACAGAAAAAGATGAAGTAGAAAGAATGCCACGACTAGCAACAGGAAGAGATGTGCCATCGGCAGTGAGAACATTAAGAGAAAAATCAAGAGGTCGAAGGGAAGATAAAGCAGAAGAATCAGAGGACATATGAAAGGAAGCTCCAGAATCCAGAACCCACGAGGATGTACCTGACTGAGTAGGCTCCGGAGGGGGCGGAGTGGTGATTGCAATCACAACAGCAACAAAACCCATCGAGGAAGAACCAGAGGAAGCCAGCATGCGCTTGAGTCGCATAATATCCTGGTCAGTGTGTGACGGAGTCGAGGGAGACGTATGAGTCCCACTGGAAGAAGAGCGCCTTTGGTCTCGCTGTTTCTGGCGGCAATCAGACTCTGGGTGACCTTGCCTGGAGCAGTAGCCACAGAAAGTGTCACGGCGTGACCGGCCCTTCTTAGCATAAGGAGGGCGACCCACCCCCCTGAAGGTGTGGGCAGAAGCGGTGGAGCGGTGAGACGAGCAGACGACACAGGAGCTCGAGCAGCCAACACAGAGGGAACCACAAGCAACCCAGCAGAACGAAGGCGGGTCTCCTCAGCACGAAGCTTAGCAAGCACCTCTGAGATAGGAACACGACCACGAGCAAGCAAGTGAGCGCGCCGAGGCTCAAACTCGAAACGGAGGCGAGATAAGAACTCATGGACACGCTGAAACTCCAAGTCGGACCTCATAGTCTGGCAGCAACGGCAAGTTCCACAAACAACTGTCCGAAGTGAGTCAAGCTGGCCCCAGATGGCAGAACTCTGTGTGTAGAACTCATCAACAGAAGAGTCACCTTGCTGAAGAGCGTGCTCCTGACGCACTACAGATAAGTAGAGCGCATCATCAGAGGGCTGATAGCGCTGACAGAGGTAAGACCACATCGCTGCAACAATACCGAGGCTCATGAACTCCGAAGCAAACTGAGGGAGGACACTCGCAGTGAGAACAGCAGCAACTCGAGCATCATCATTGCACCACTGAGTGTAAGCAGACAGACCATCCCAGTAGAGAAAGAGCATTGGAATAGGCTGATACCTGCTGATCATAAGGATCCACCGCAGCATCATCGAGAGCCTTGGCTGCATCCCGATCAGCCGGGGAAGCACCAGCAGCAAGAACAGGCGGCACCGGTGGGGTAGGAGCCACGGGAGCGACAGGGCAGGGCGGACAGGGGACCTCGCCAGAAAGAACGCCCCACAGAAGAAGGCCGCGCATGTCGATCCGCATGAAGCCCGCAAACTCAGCATAGTTGGTGCCATCGAAGATCACCGAGCACCGAGGAACAGCAACGTAGCCTGAAGAGGACATCAGGAGCTCTCTTTTTTTTGGTCAACTGCTACAGGAGACCCCGATCAGGATCGGGATCGGGCGCAGCCCCGGTCGCAGCACCGGGCAGGGCAGAGCAGCGCGGGTCGGGCGAGGCAGGCGACGGCAGCCGGCGGAGGCAGGCGGCGGCCTCATGCGGCGGCAGGCGACGGCGGCAGGCGGCGGCAGGTGGAGGCAGGAGGAGGACCGGCCAAGGACGGGCACAGCGCCGGGCGGGGCAGGCGGGGCGCGGCCGAGGCTCGGGCTGGGCACGGCCGGGGCACGGGCTAGGCAGTGCGGCACGCGGCGGCAGAGCAGCTCGGGCCGAGCGCAAGGAGGCGCGGACGGCCGGCGGCTGCCACGGAGGAGGCGGCCGGCGACGGGGGAGCAAGGCATAGAGTTGCGAGCATGCGGGAGCGGGAGCAGGAGAGCAAACCTAAGCATCTGATACCATGTTAGGAATGAGCAGCTGACATTCACTGGGGCCAAAGGCCAGTACATATACATCTGGGGATAAACAGAAAAGGGACTAACTATACACATCTAACACATCTAACAGTTTCCATCAAGTATATTTCAGAAAAAGTTCAATGATAGGTTGGCAAAGAGATTGTGGAACACCCCAAGATGCAAGAAAATGGATTGGCAAAGCTTCAAGCAAGAGGACTCTACATTTTATATTTGTGAGAAATCACCTTGAGCCCATAGGAAAGCCAATAGTATTAAAAGGGGTAAAGTTTTGTTGGTAAACAAAATGCTCATACGTGCACAAGTGATAGTCACCAAAGACACCCACAAACTCTCCCACCAAAGTCTGTCCTAAGCCAAACACTCAAAATCGGTGCAACCAACATTCCACATTCGGTGCCACCGATTCCAAACCCTAGACAGACTCAGCTAAACCCTAACCCTTCGGTACAGCCGATACTGCTTTCGGTGCCACCGAGTTGGGCTGCCAACTTTCTGTTACGCAAGTTCATAGTTTCGGTCCCTCCGAGATTGTTGAATCGTCATCACCGAGAATGGGCATTCTGACCGTTGGTCACCTTAGCGGTGCAACCGAGATTCCTATATCAGTCCCTCTGAGATTCAAAAGTTGCCACATTTTGGTCACTTCGGTACCATCGAGATTAACACTACGGTGTCACCGAGTTGATCATTTTGTGTGTAACGGTTGGATTTTTGGGGATGCCTATATATACCCCTTCACCACCACCTACTCGAAAGAGAAGCATTCAGAACCATTCCATACCTATTCTATCAGTTTTCTGAGAGAGAATCACCTACCCTTGTGTTGAGGTCAAGATCTTCCACTCCAACCATATGGATCTTGATTTCTAGCCTCCCCAAGTTGCTTTCTACCAATCCCATCTCTTCTACCAAGCCATATTTGTGAGAGAGTGATTGTATGTTGAGGAGTCTATCATCTTGAAGCACAAGAGCAAGGAGTTCATCGACATTACCGAGCCTGTTACCTTTTGGAGGGTGGTGCCTCCTAGATTGGTTAGGTGTCGCTTGGGGGCCTCCCACTTCGTGTTGTGGAGTGAACCAAGAAGTTTGTAAGGGCAAGGAGATCGCCTACTTCGTGAAGATCTACCCCGAGTAAGGCTAGTCCTCCGTGGACGTAGGCCGTCATGGTATAGTCAAGGTTGCTTCTTCGTGAAACCCTCCGTGGGTAGAGCCCTCCGTGGGTTGAAGACTCCATGAACGTGGATGTACAATAGCGCCACCTATCGAAACCACGGGAAAAATCATCGTGTCACCAATTGTGTTTGCTTTCCTTACCCTCTCTTTACTTGCATGTAAAATGTCTTTAGTTTCCGCTGCTATACTCTTAAACATGCATGTGTAGGGTTTATCTATCAAGAATTAAAATTGGAAAAAAATATATTTTTATTTGGTCAAGTAGTCTAATCACCCCCCCCCCCTCTAGACCTACTTTCGATCCTACAACTGCTTCTGCTGGAGGTGTTCCTGCTGTGTGAAGTTATTCGAGGAGGTGGGCTAGTTGTTGCGTGTGGCTGCCTGGGAGGAAGATGGCAGGTGGTGAGGTCGTGGATAAGTTCAACGACTTGGTGGAGGAGACCAGGGTCATGTATTCGGAGCAGTCGGATGATGGATGTTTGTGAGCTGTGGACATGTGCAGCAAGTATGTGGCAGCATGCTTTGTTGTTTCTCCTCGGCAAAGTGATGCAGGAAATAGAGGATAGAGGTGAGATCGAACAGCATGATAGCCGGGAGCCCGTCAGGATGCTAGTCTTCCAAGTTTGGCTCATTTTATCTGTAAAAATTAAGGCAACACTGAAAAGACCCCAATAGCTGCTCACAGAACTGATCCGGACTGGGTACTCGGCTGGTGCATCTCAACATGTTGCTGGTGACTTTACCGAATTTGAGTCATATGATCAGCACACTCCCTCTCCAAGTAATATTATATGTACATCTGGTGGGACATTGCAGCCTATTAAGGGTATTGGGACAGTTCAATGTACACCTGCTATGAAGTTATCTTCAGTCCTACATGTGCCAGCTTTCCCGGTCAATCTGCTGTCTCTTAGTGCTCTAATCGACAGCTGGACTGTAGGATAACACTTGACAGAGGAATGTGCTTGATTCAGGACAGGCCGACTGGAAGGACCGAAGGAGGATGGGGGCTGGAATAAGGCATAGGGACTGGTACAGACCACAATAGCTGGGAGCCCGGGAGGATGCTAGTCTTCCAAGTTTGGCTCATTTTATCTGTACAAATTAAGGCAACACAGAAAAGACCACAATAGCTGCTCACAGAACTGATCTGGACTGGGTACTCGGCTGGTGCATCTCAACATGCTGCTGGTGACTTCACCGAATTTGAGTCATATGATCAGCACACTCCCTCTCCAAGTAACACTATATGTACATCTGGTGGGGCATTGCAGCCTATTAAGGGTATTGGGACAGTTCAATGTACACCTGATATGAAGTTATCTTCAGTCCTACATGTGCCAGCTTTCCCGGTCAATCTGCTGTCTCTTAGTGCTCTAATCAACAGCTGGACTGTAGGATAACACTTGACAGAGGAATGTGCTTGATTCAGGACAGGCCGACTGGAAGGACCGAAGGAGGATGGGGGCTGGAATAAGGCATAGGGTCTCTGGTACATGAACCGTGAGGGGCTTGGTCAGATGCGGCTCAGTGTTTGCGGCAATTGTGGAAGAAAGAGAGTCTGTGGCGATGAAACATCATTGCAGAATGGGGCATGTACCATTTGATAAAATGTACAAGTTGTTTCCTGATGTAATGCATGGAGTAGATAAGAACAAGCTGAAACGTTTTGTGTCAGTTTCCAAAACACACTTGGGCGTCTTATGTAAGGGACTTAGAAATATATCCCCATTCATGCTTATTCACTCGGATCTGTGGACAAGTGTTGTGGTGTCGGTAAGTTGTGCAAAGTATTTTGTGACCTTTATTGGCTGCCACTCACGTATGACATGGGTCTATTTGATGCGTCACAAGGATGGAACTTGCCAGCCGATGGGCCACCCCCAGTATCATACAACATCAGTAGCCCCCAAGCTCGTCAGGAGCTTCGCTTGGCCTTCAATTGAAGCTTTGTCTTGAGTCACCATGATGAAATCTTGATGGGCTCTCCTCCTTGTGGTTGGTCGTATCACCCGTCGGTTCCTTCGGCCAATCATTGAGTTATCTGGCTTCCGCAGCTCGGGCTTCAGCCAAGCCAAATGCCGATGAGGGTATCGGAGATCACGCCTCCAAACCACCTTGTCTAGGCACTGGTCCCCAGGCGATGCCTGTCCCATTGAAGGTTTTGTTCCATCGCTATCACTATGCTTCGTTTCCCATGCCCGGGATCCACGCGGCAATCAGATCTGGCATAAGTTTCGCAATGAAGGTTGCCGCTTGGCATCCTGCGCCATGCTATATAAGGAGGGAGGGGGTAATTCACACGCAGACATGCCTCGCCCCCTTTTCTCCTTATTCTTGCTCGCTCTTAGCCATTGCTAGCGGTAGAAAACCTAGATTTGGTTTCTTTTGCACCTTGCTGAATCGTTATGACGAAGGGGAATATCCCTAGCGTCGAGCGTGAAGAGCCGAGCGGAATGGCAGAGAAAGGCGCCAAAGGCGATGCTCCAAATATGACTGGTGATGACATCTAGAAGATTTAGTAAAACATGGATATCTCCCACCCAGGAGTAAGGAAGGTGATGACAAGTTGTAGTCTTTTGTCTTTTTTATATCTTGCTTAATAACAAGCTTTGAACCTTTGAGCTTTTGTTTTGGTTGTGTCAGATGTGCATTTGCGCTTTATGGATATAAACATGGCAGCTATAATTTCAGCATGCATATTTGTTGTTGAATTTGATTATGTGGGTTTGTGCTTTATGTGTGCTTAAACTTGTTTCTGTTGAAGTATATATGTGGATTGCCTAGCCCTTTCCATAAGTTCAAACTTTTGGTTGCGTTGACTAGTGCATGAAGCTTAACATGGTATCAAAACTAAGGTCTTGAGTTCTGGTCCTGACTTTCGCATTTTATCTAAAACATGGCTGCTGCCCCCCTTTGTCCACGTATAGGCCTCTTGAGTCATACCTCTGAGTCTGTCCACGTGTTGACTTTTCGCATCACACATGAGAGGGGGTGTTGAAGTGTATATGTGGATTGCCTAGCCCTTTCCATAAGTTCAGACTTTTGTTTGCGTTGGCTAGTGCATGAAGCTTAACAGTTTCATGTTGGCATAAATTTTAAATTTTAGAAAGATGACTTTAATCTATTATAAAGCTCATTTTGTAAGCCAAACTTGGTCTGATTTATCAATTCATGCCAAAATGACAGCCATACATGATATACAAATCATTTCAATTCAGAAATCCATCTGGCCGTGAAACATGTAATTTGCAACTGGATGTCCATTTCAACCAAATGAAATTCTAAGATTTTATTTCATTTCTACAAAATGAAATGAAATGAGAGGTGCCAAACAAGCTGTACATATATTTCACACAAAAAACCATGTGTGTCCTCATAGAGGCCCTTAGTTATTTGCGAGGAAAAAACACCTCTTCCATGCACTTTTTGTTCTCTTTACCTTTCACCTATGGGACATCATGGGGCATCATACTGATGAGGATATTTCAAAACAAGGCATCCTTGCCCACCCACGTATTTACATCCTATTTACATCCATCAAGGCAGAGGCACAGTTATGGGTGAGAGCAGGAGTTAAGCGTCTAGGGAGCTTTATTCGGGGAGAGTAATCAGTCCGTCCTTTCTCTTTTGGCCTGTGTGGCCATGTAACCGACAATTCATATTCTTCTACTTAATTAATGAGATGAGGCAAATCTTTTGCCTCCGTTTCAAAAAAAAAATGATGAGGATTCACATCTTACAGTACGTGAATGTAAGAACATAGTGACATTAACTGATGGTGACACAAAGGGCAGCCCGGTGCATGTAGCTCCCGCTTGCGCAGGGTCGGGGGAAGGGTCCGACCACTTTGGGTCTATAGTACGCAGCCTTTCCCTACATTTCTGTAAGAAGCTGTTTCCAGGACTTGAACCCGTGACCTCATGGTCACAAGGCAGCAGCTTTACCACTGCACCAAGGCTCCCCTTCTGATGGGGACACATATTATTACAAAATTGTACTAGGAGATGATAATGTGATTCTAATTTTACTTAGGAGCCATTTCTACTCCCACCCGTGTTGTTTGGATAACCCTCAGGTACTAGTATTATTTTTGCTCAGTATACTTCCCCAAGTATGAATACTGTTACTTCACCCTTAAACTTTCTATATGGCCATTCTGTCCATGTGGCTGCCAACTCACGTGATTTTGTACATGTGGCATCATAAGTGGACTAAGGGTGTGTTTGGTAGGGTACATGGAGGGTTGGTGGGCTTAATAGTTCCCGACTCAACCAATTTTTAACTGTTTGGTAGGATGTATGGGCTCTCCTCAGCTATGCCCCACTCATGCTTAAAAGGCCCTCAGCAATGCTCAGCTGAGAATCCCCGAATAGGTGTTCACTAGTCAGCCCTCCTCTTCCCTGCCACCGCCTCCTCACTTCCCCCATCAAGCACCCACCTTCTGCTCCTTCCTTCTCTCTTCCCGCACTGTCGGTACCCTGTATGCCGCCGGCCTTGAGGATGGTCAGCTCCGTCCTTGATCTGCACTAACCACTCTTTCCCGGCTCCGATCTGCGCCGGCCCAGCTCTTCCCCGAATCTTGACTCCACAGAAACCGGCCGCCGCCCCAACTGTAGCTCCGAGACCCCATGTCTCCTCCATGGGCTAGCCCCACTTCTAGTCCCGCTGTCTCCACCACCACCTTCGCTCCATTCTACGTCTCTACCGTGTCTCCATTCTACGTCTCTACCTTGTCTCCATTCTACGTCTCTACATTGTCTCCATCTTCACACAGAACGCATGAACGCCATCTCTACCAAGGCAGCAAAAAACTAGCAAATCTGATCTGAGAAGGAAGAAACTGACTCTGTTTTTTGATGGCAAGTTTGAGTGTTAGAAGGCTTGTATATATAACAGCTTGTAGACCTGTGTGTTTGATGGCAATCAATTTCTGCAATTGGTACAATTCTCGTGCGGTATGACCTGATGGTTAACATGTTCATTTGTGTGATTTAGAGGAACTTCGCCGTTGAGCTGATGCATGGACAAAAAACGGTGTTTGTGGGCCGAGACTTGGATGTATACATGGACAGTGCCATGGAAAATACATGCAAAATGAGAGGTCAAGGGAACGATGTAAATCTTGGGAGAAGTAAAGTGAGCCAAAAAAAAGTTTGGGGTCATCCGAACAACATCAATACTCTTAAGGGAGTAAAAAGGACTTTTTCCTTTAGATAAATATATGAATGTTGCACATCACCAGCTAACAGTGGGTGCTTCTTAGTTGTTGCACATGAATTTCCAACAAGTATATAAAAACAAAAAACATGTGAGAATAAACATAACAGTGAGTGACCACCATTCATTCCGTTTTTCCTGCTTCAACATAGCAAACAAAAGTAGCAATGGATGGGTTTAATAGAATAACTCACTACTGTTTTAGCCTCTAAAGAATGATGAAGATCCTTGTTTTCGTTGAGAAGTTTAGCTATCTCCTGTTCCTTCTCTTCAATCATTCTATCAGAAATATCACGGAACGATTCATGCTCTTCCTAGAAAAATCAAGAATATATTAAAATACTGAGTCGAAAGACCACATTCAATAATACAAGTCATGCCACAGGGCAGGAAATAACCTTCAATTTCTCATATTTCAGTGTCCATTCCCCTAGGTTCTTCTGAAGGTGGTCTTCAACATGGCCATTGCTTTGACCCTTCATAAACTCACATTTTACTGCATTATCCATATTCACATGTTTCATCATCGAACCTCATTAAAGAGAAAGGGAAAGAATTCTGAAATACACTGAAGTCCTCTTACATCTCCAGCTTTCCTCTACACTTGCCAAATTTTTCTGCCATGATTCTTTTTCTGAGAGAAATTGAGAAGTAACATAATCTAATTTTTTCATGACATTCTTCAGTTTTTTGTCCACCTCCGCAAGACCCAAATCCCTGAAAGCAAATTAAGTAAAGGTAAAATGTTTCTCAAATCATAAACTGCTTGCAGAAAATAAGTTGATTGTATCACTGTGCATCAGCTTACAAGAGTAGTGCCAAGGTAGACCGGTCTAAGTGTCTAAACTAGTCTCGACTCGTGAATTCGTGATGACCAGTATGACCAATCTCAACTGGTTGACTGCCAGTCATAAGACCATACTTGCTACAAATCCACACTGCTGGTCTTTTACAGTGAAAAACTGGAGGGGGGACTGAACTAGAAGCACAACATCTTGCTATTTCCATAAAAAAAACATCTTGCTATCAGATCATTAGAGGCACGTGTAAGAAAGTACATGCTCAAGCGGAACGAGAGGCAAATCATAACTTCAGAAGCAGCTATTCTACATAACTGATATGAATTCAAGTACACACTGCGCATATTAGATACTGCTCATCTCTACATAGTGCTAGTCAGCTACAGACAAGATACTAACACTTAGACTTGATCCCCTGGGCTCGATCGGAGGCGCATCTCCATTGGAGTGGGCTCAGACCGACATGAACTTACTCTATCAGCGCACTGCACGATATGTCGAGCGACTAATAAAACTTGGCTAATCAGCAACAGGTCAACAACTCTCGACTAGTCCAATCAGTCGAGTCGGGATGTCCAGCTGAGACCCAAGTACCGACTCATAGATTAGTCAAGCGACTCTAGTAGTGCATGATATGTCGAGCGACTAATAAAACTTGGCTAATCAGCAAGAGGTCGACAACTCTCGACTAGTCCAATCAGTCGAATCGGGATGTCCAGCTGAGACCCAAGTACTGACTCATAGATTAGTCAAGCGACTCTAGTAGTGCTCTGAATACCATTCAAATTTTTTTTGTTACAATTAGTATTGCAAACAAGGCGGGCCGCTACTATATACAGGCTATGAAGTTAGTTCATTTTCTAAATAATAATTCAGTAACCTCCCATGTACTCCTGTCCCGAAATTCATGTCGCAGATGCAAATTTGCAAAAAGCACCCCAGTTTTGTCCGACACAACCCGCACTCCTTTCTTCAGTCCTCTCCTCTCCTTTTCCCCTTTCTTCTTTCCGCCACCACCGGCCAATCCCTGCCCTGCCGACCTTTGCCGGAACCCCCAGTTTTGTCAGACACAACCCACACTCCTTTCTTCAGTCCTCTCCTCTCCTTTTCCCCTTTCTTCTTTCCGCCACCACCGGCCAATCCCTGCCCTGCCGACCTTTGCCGGAACCCCCTTCTTCTCCTACCTCCATCCAATCGCTGCCCTGCCCGTCGATTTGCCGCCCCCACCACAAACCCTGGCCACCATCGAGAGGGGAGAGCGGGAGGAGAGAAAAAATCAATTGTTGTGTCCATGGCCTATGGCGACGCGGCAGCGGGTGGTGGCGATGCACGGATACCGGATGCCCTCCGTGCCGCTCCTCCGGCAGCAGTGCGGGCCTCAGCAGCAGCTGCAAACCACGGGAGGATGAGGAAGGGGACTCCCACGACGGAGCTTAGAGGCAGTCGCATCGGCGGCCGAAGGCGCGGCGGCGGAGCCTGTGAAGGCTGTCACGGACGCCGAATTCTTGCAACCCTCCAACGCCAGGCCCATCACGGCGGCGCCCTAACATGAGCATCAGGTACATCCCTCTGCAGAGCGAGTCCAGGAGGAAGCTCCTGCGCCGGTCCGGTAAAGCCCCCGACGACATCTCCGGTGTCGTCCTCGTCGAGAAGGACAGATAAACAAACCGAATCGCGTCGAGCTGCTCTGCTATTATCGATCGACATCCGCCAGGGATCAAGTGTGAGAAATGTTTTTTTCGCTCCTTGTGTCCTACATCAAGTCTGAAGCCGTGCTGAGGATAAATGGAGTACCTCAACCTGCCGTTTCAGAGATTGGAAATGCAGAATGCATGTAGATTGTTGTGGAGTATTTTTGTTGGTCTCTTTTCAGAGAGAGGAAATGTAGCACTTGAAATTGAGGCCTTGTAGGGATCCAGTGAGAAATTCTGTTTAGCAGATTCTTATGCATAAATTCAGTTTACAATTTATGATTCTTCTGATTGTTTAGCTGCTTCTGAAAAGGTAGGGACTGCTGCCGCTTATAACCATGCCGGATTGTTCTTTGCCAGACGCTGCTTTGGCCACTTGGCTGCTGCTGTCCTTGTGATCACCTGGCTCAATCTAAGGTAAAACTCACATACACAAAGAATCAACGATGCTACTCGTCTACTCATACAACATACACTCCGAGAAGTAAAACAGTGCTGATATCAAAAGTATTGTTCAACCATTCATTCCCCTGTTCTGAACATACTGCATCTTCACTCTACTGCAGTATGACATTTATGATTCAGATACCGGTGTTGATAAGAACAAGAAAGAATCTGTTGTCAACGTTGTTGGCAGGTACTGCTCATTTCCCTGTACCGAGTAGCAACATTCTAAATAATTAATTGCATAATTGTATTTGGAAAGGAAACATTTTACAGTGTGACCTGAAACTTGGCGTGTTTAGACTTAATGTTGAAATATTTTGAAACTGTATTTAGAAACTGAATGGTCATTTTACAGTGTGATCTTTCCATCGCAACATTCTATAGTTTCAAAATGTTTCAGGTCACAGCTTATCAGTGTTTCCTGTTTTGACTGTTTCCAATATTACAGTGCTGAAATATTCCAGATAAATTGAATGTTGCTAAACACTTTACAGTGTTGATATCCTGATTGACTGTTTCCAGTATTACAGTGCTAAACATTTTACAGTGTGACCTGATAAGCTGCTAAACTGAATTTATGCAGATTCTTCTGTTTGTTTCCAATAATACAGTGCTGAAACTCGGTCCAAAAATAATGATTGCTTCCAAAAATTGACTGATTGACTGTTAATTTCTGATTGAATGTTTGATTGTTTCCAAAAATGAAGCAGCACAAGGTTGTGGAGGAGCAACTCCACCTTGCTGCTACAATGTGTACAGCACAAGTGTTGAAGGAACTACTTCAACGTGCTGAGCTAGATATCGCTCTAGAGGCGAGTGGAGGCCAATATGGCAGCAGGAGTTCAATCCAAAACTCCTAGAGCACAAGATCTTGTCCAAGACCTTAGATAGGAACAACAAGTTCTATTATAGATAGTGGGTACATAGTCTGCTTACAAACTAGAGGTGAGGACCTCTATTTATAGGGCTTTGGGAAGCCTTTACATACTTCTACTTATGGCTAGAACACTCTAGAAAACATTACCTAAGATTCACCATTCTACTCATAGCTACTCACAACTAGAGGACTCTAGAAAACAGTAGGTAAGATAGCAAAGAACAGAAATAATACACTAGTGTGGAAGCATCTAGAAGTAGCCAAACAAATCTGACATATGACTATCATTATTTTTCATCTAGTGTTCCTCATCAAAAAACTAGTAGATTATCATGATCAATTTCCTGATTAATTGTTTGATTGTTTCCAAAAAACTAGCAAATCATCATGATCAATTTCCTGATTGACTGTTTGATTGTTTCCAAAAACTAGCAGATTGTCATGATCAATTTTTATCGAGTGTTTCCAAAAACTAGCAGATCGTGATCAATTTCTTAATTTCCTGATTGAATGTTTCCATAAACTAGCAAATCATCATGCCATTGCAGGAATAGCTACCAGATCAATATTTGTATGGGAAGGAGCGGCAGCAGCAAAGGCGAGGGCGCAGGGAAGGCGCTCGGCGACCAGCAGTGGCGATTCCACCAGCGCGGCGACCAGCTCGGGCTCGGTGGTGATTCCACCAGCGGCAGGGAAGGAGCTACTCCACCAGCGGCGGGGAAGGAGCGACTCCACCAGCACCCTGGCCTGCGGACGCGCAGCTGAGCGGCGGCGCAGGTAAAGATCACGCAGGTGGGCTCCGGCGGCAGCACACGAGCAGGGAGCTCCAGCGGCAGCACAAGCAAGGGAGCAGCATCACACGAGCAGCGAAGGGGATCATGGCGGCGCAGGTCATAGGGGGCGGAGGAGTAGGTTCTGTGCGGCAGCGGAGCAAGGCCTGGGCGGCGCAGGTGAGGAATCCGTCGACGACGGCCCTGGAGACGTGCGGGCAGAGGAAGAAGCGACCGATTTGTAACAGAACTGAAGGTACAAGGGCGTTTTTGCAAAATTGCCATTACACTACGCCAGTGACATGAATTTCGGGACGAAGAGAGTAGTGTCTTAGAAGAATTTCCGGTAGCATAACCATTTTAGTTATGGACATCATTTCAATTCAAGAACATCAAGAAATGATCGAAGTTAAGCTGATATACCTTGCCTCGATCTCTTCACTGTGCCTGCATTGAGCAGCTTGAAGGTCCTGGATCGCTTCATCTCGTTCTTCTAAGGCAGCTGCCACCTCCTTTTCAGCTTCCTACATTACAGCAATGGTGATTGATTAAATAAGTTGTGACATATTTGGTTACATTACACATCTACTAAACAATGGGTGACATACTCGTATTGCTTCTTCATGTGCTTTAAGAACATCTGAATTTTGAGCTGCGCTCAACTCAGCATCCTTCCTTTGCAAAAGTGCATGTGCACGGATCTTGTACGCGGAAAACTCACTTTCTAGTCGACTGATCTGCTTCAAAATGCTAAATTTTGAGTACTCGTCACAAGTGCTAGATACAGCATGTTTAAATGATGTCTTCGCATCTGAAAGTCAGTGAAGCTCTTTAACAGAAGGCAGTGTCGTAATAACTGGGTCAATAATATATCCTATGCCATTTTAGGCTTAAAAAGAATCATCACATGACCAGAACACTGAGGAAAATAGACACGGTGGTTCCTCAGTCCTCGCTAATTCAATCTCTCATAGTAAAGGTACTGTCAGGTTTTGTTGCCTATTAAGGTTATACTCCCTCCGTCACGAATTAGTTGTCTTAGATTTGTCTAGATGCTGATGTATGTAGATACGTTTTAGTGTTAGGTACATCCATATCTAAACAAATCTAAGTCAACTAATATGGGACGGAGGTAATACTAGACAGACATTCGTCAACTTCTACTCGTCTCTTTTCCGGCTATATATTTTTTATTTTTTACCAGCCTATCTGTGAATAAACCCTTGTAAACACCTATCCAAACATGCTTCTCCCTACGGCTAGCTCTGCTATTCTTGGCTGACCTCTTAACTGCAGAACTGGAACAGGTCAGCTTATACTACTTAATTCAGAGGAACTCTCATTTTCATTTTATTGTGTTACTGTCTCTGTACTCCATCCTAAATCGCAACCCTTGAGAAGTCCTCAGGTCAAGCATTTGGAACACAACCAACTTGCAATGCTTGAGGCAAAGATGCATTATATTGTTGTGGACTCATACTCTGGCTATCAGAGCTGTCAGCTACGAAACATAACATCAAGGAAATATCCGGACATGGAGAGCTAACTGGTGTAACCATCACATGTTAGGAGGTGTTAACCAAGAGGAGTCCGGTTGGAATATGAACCAAGTCAATTAGTTACAGTGTTATGAATCATATTTTAAAAGTTTGAACGTGTTAAAGAGTCCAGTGTATTGGTTACATCCTAGATCCATACAGAAGAGTCAGCATTGTAATTACGAGGCAAGCACCAAAAATCTCTTCTAAAGAAGTGAGCCTAGCTCACTTGGGTGGGGAAGTGGACGTACAATTCCAGCACCCAGATTCAAGTTATCATGGACTTGAATTTGGGTTCCTACTTATTATACATACTGCCAGGGTCTCTGCTACAGTAATCTCTTCTATATTCCATCCCCAACTTATTGTAAATCTCGCCAAACTGGATGTCCGTCTCCTCAAACAAACTACCCATCCGACCTTCGCGGCAAATCCAAAGCACAGCAGATAAAGTATTATGTTGTCACCAACTCAAGAACCAATGGTGGTGCCAGGAGGTAGGACCTGTGTTATCAATACCTAACTTCTACGGAGTAGGGGCTAAAAGCTTCAAGTGCAGGTACAAACTTTTGGAAAAGACAAGATCTCAAATAAAATGCACCTCCTCCTTCGCAGAAATTACATCAGAATCTTTATGTTGAAGCAATTGTTTTTGCGTTGACAACTCTGATTCCAATTGATCTGCAGAGTATCCAAATATCTGTATAAACGTATTACTCCAAAATCAAAATAGAAAGTTTGGGGCAGACTTACTTCTATATTTGGCAGATTCAATCTCAGATCTAAAGCATGCACCTTCCGATGCTTCCAATTTTTCCCTAAGGGATTCACATTCGGCTTCCCGGCTTTGTCTTTCTTTTTCCTGAATGATTATCGGTCAGACAATTTTGGTTAGTGCCTCCAACTCCAAGACATCATAAAACAATGTGCTAACCATACAGCAGTAAAGCTGTTTTAAGGGAAGTTAACTGAAAGTCTAAAATACTCTACTGATGCATGGTGACAAAAAAATACTACCTACTCGACATTTTAATAAGTTGATTGAACACAAACTCATACGGCGAGTTAATCTTCAAGACAAAAACTATATCAAGCCAGGCAGGTAGGTATACCCAGAAACAAGGTTACATGGACAGAACATGAAGTAACATGGCAGGTTTATGTGAACTATAGTATTTCAAAATTTGAACTTAAGGCTAACCACTAAAAATGATCAGCATATGTGAATAAATAGTATTTTTACCAGTGCAATTTCTGGATGCTCACTGTTTCCACGAGATAATAATCAGCATATGTGCTATTGATATTGAAGATGCCTACAAGTTTGGTGTCTAATATATCAAAAACTATCAATGGGAAGAGTTGGTACAGATAGGCTGACATACATGTTGGTCCTTCAAATGAGTAAGCTCGCCTTTAATCTCCTCCAAGGTAGCTTTAAGCCGGGCAGTTTCACCGCTTGATGCTGCTTCAATTCCGGTTATTTCTGAATCTTTCTCCGCGAGTACCATCTGGCAGTTTAACTATAAATTAAATATTCCAACAGACAATGGATTTATATTTAGCCCCGCTCTTATTCCCAGCATGTTGAGGCTTATCTTCTTCAGCTAGAGAATACTTTGACAACAACTAATCACATAAGAAAACAGTAATGCTTGAAAACAATTAAGTGGCAGACACAAGATATAACTTAATCTGTGATAATATGCTGCACAAAGATAACTTTTCACTCGAATTAATACCTGCAGTGATAGAATCGTTTCGGATGCCTTTGTCCTCTCTGCAGAAACCTCAGCTAGCTGTGCCTCCAAGCTCTCTAATTGCTTAAGAGAAGAAAGAAGCCAGATTCGATTACCCTAAATACTAATACAAATTCACATTTAAAAATTTCCTTCCTGCTTCTCTTTCTTACCTTGTGATGCTTAGCAGAAAGTTCTGAAACTGATGCAAGCCTCTTATCTTCCGCAGACTGCATTGATCTTTGGATTTGTTCTAGCATCTTTATAGACATCACATCAGTCTATTTCAGATTATTTTAGCTCATCAGAATAACTATTGTTAATCATGAGCATCAACTACACACATCTGAAGGTACGAATATATTAGTATCTTGTTTGGTTATTTCAGCATACTCAGAGAGTGAGAAATAACTAAACAAATCTCAGCAACACAGCCAAACACGCAATTACTTTCAGTCGATCAGCATTCAGCATCACCTATCCCCCATTTCCACCTTTGCAGGAGATCTTGGCAGTTGGCACTTACACTCCTATGAAGTACTAATACGATTTTCAGAATTTGAAGTGTGTACCCCTGCAACTCTTTTATCATTCGAGATCATCTGACTGATTATGTTCTCTTCTGTTTTAAGATCATGATCACATTTCCCACAATTCAAACAATAAGAAATTATTAAGCCTTTTTATACATGTACGTACCTGCTCTTTTTCAAGCATTGTCAGTTGCAATTTCTCGAGGGCATTATTCCTGGCCTCCAAAGCAAGCCGTGTTTCGTCAAAATTACATCTTAACCTACACATGATTTGCATATAGTAGTAAGAAAGATATTGCATAATTAGCATGCCTATTGCAGAAGATAAGCATGAGATTTGATGAGAAGTTGCTTGCAACATTAAGGAAATCATTCACTGGTAACTGCTTGGTTCGCTGGCAAGTAGGGGATTAAATCAGTTAATCGGCTACTTAGTAACCCACGAGTAGGGATTAAACCTTGTATAGGGGTCCACTTTAGTCCTAAATATTCCACCTACGGTGCATCCTGCACAGCATGCACTGCCACTGTTCTTCTCTCCCTGCCCTGACCATCTTATCGCAGGACACAGTGCTTGTACTGTGGTACAGTTGCTCCATGCAATCATCTCTACCTCCTGCTGCTCTCTCTATGATAGCGGGGCAGCTGGCCATAGGAGACGAGGCCTGCTGGGGCCAGGGTCAGGTGGCAAGTGGAGCCAGATATAGAGTGCATATTGACTATTCAGTGCTCTTGAAAACAGAGAGCAGAGCTGTGGAGCCATGGGAGGTGGGAGGGAGCTAGAGAAGAATGATGAGTAGTGGTGAGCTGGGCGAAATGGAATGGCAGAGGATGGGTGAAGCTAAGTGTGGTGTTTACGTGGCGAAAGGAGAAGGGTGGCCTCACCAAAAGCGGTCATGGAAGCACGTACAGGTCCCAACAGAACCTCTTTTGGGAGCAGATAGTGGCGTGCTTCAAGGACACGTAGAGCATGTATGCTGACACGCGCGCAGCGCCAGCGGCAAACAGAGTTATGAGGTGGTGGGAAGCTCAGCTTGTTCAACATTCAGGCCATGCTCCCCTGCTTCATCGTCCTCTACATGGGCAAGGTTCTAGAAAGTTTTATTTTAGATGAGGCTCTAGAAAGTTTTATTAGCTAGCTGTGGTATTTATTTTCCCTGTTCTATAAGGGGTTTTCTGCATATTGTACCACACCTGTACGTGTATATATAATGGCCTATAGCCACCTAGAAATAAAAGTTGCTACTACCCTAACATGGTATTAGACCCTAGTTTTTTTTCCTCCCACGACACAACTCGTGCTCGTAAAGATCATTGTCTCTGATTGATCACGTATTCCTTCCCCTCGATGCAAATTCTCACACTGCCACCGCCTTCTTGCCCATGCCTTCTCGTTTCCTTCTCCAAGACACAACTGTCCTGCTGACCTAAATCAGTTAGCTTGCCGATCTCCACCTCGTCGGCCGTCCCGTGCATTCGCCGTGCCACACTTTGCATTGTCCGCCAGCATCCCGTCGTCCATCGCCAGCTTCTCGTGTGCGAGGCTGTTGTTCCACGCATCCACCTCGTTTGCCGGCTTCCGCATGCATGCTACTGCCCGCTTACGCCAGTGCAGGCTGCTACTACTCTGCTCTATTGTGGCTTGCTGGTCATGTTACCGGTTGCTACATGCCAATATGTGCTGCTACTAGCTATTGTTCGTGGTTGGTGTAGTGTATGATTCGAATGCACGGATTGTTTCCTGTTTCGATTTGGCCAGCCGTCGCCTGTCCTCCTTCGCCATTGAGCAGTCTGCCCAGGCTTGTCGTGTTATGTTCGATTGGATTGATTGTTTACAAAACAATTAAGGAAGAAGAGAGAAGAGAGAAGAGAGAAAAGGTGCAATATCTTCATTGGGCACGGTTTCCCTCCCTTGCTTCCCGCTGATTTTTAACGGTGTTCGCTACACTAATCATGTCTCACACATGCGCCATCTCAGCGCTTGGTGCTCATCCGCCTGTGACGCCGTCCCCTTTGGCGTGCTCCGCAGGATGTGTCGGTTGCTCTACACCAACTTACAAAGACGGTCATGGTGGTCGCTCTTTGCGACCTCCGCACATGGTGATTGTCGCTCTACATCGACTCCTCTCGCGACTTCCACCGGCAGTTTTGGTGCATCTCGCTGCATCAACTACATATCACACGTGCGCCTTCCCTTGGCCCTTGGTGCTTGTCTACATGTGACCTCGTCTCCTGCATCGACTTCTATAGACAATACTAGTCATGCTACACCACCTCCTCCAGCAGCCTCTATAGGAGGTGGCGGACGCTCCTCTGATGTTGCTATGTCGACTACTTCAGTTGTGTCCTTCACTGCGCATGAGATTGTACGACATAGCGACGTGCCGATTGCCTCCGCCTCTCCAGCCTCTATGTCAACCTCCTCGGTTGAGCCCCAGACTGAGCAAGAGATTAGACAACTTCAATGCATGCTAGTTGCATCTTCCGATTCTCCATCGATAGGTTCTGCTAGGTTCTTCTAGCGAGTCTTCTGGCATTGTGAGACCACCTTCTACACAGGCAAGTACATCTCTGTGGATTCTTGACATTAGAGCATCTTTTCATGACTCGTGATTGACTCTATCCTTCATTCGACCTTTTGATTCTCATGTTCTTGTTCTTACCGCTGATGGTACCTCGCTCCAAGTTAATGGCCGAGGCATTCCTACCACTCTTGCTTTTAATGTCTTAGATGTTGCTCATGTTCCTCAACTTAGCATGCAACCAATTTATGGTGACCAAATTGTTCTCTGATTGTAGGGTCATTCACGACTTTGACTTGTTTTGTTCAAGATCGTCGCACTTGTGCTCTCGTTGGTGTTGGCTCTGACGTCATGACTCCCAGGGCCTTTGAGAACTTGACTGGCTTCACCTTCCTCTGCCGTCATGGCCGTCAGTCTCTCCACCTCGGTTGCCTTGTCTACCAGCTCTTTCAGCAGTGGAATCATCGTACTCTTTCAACGATGGAATCATCGTACTGGTCACTTATGTGGCTCTCGTCTATCATACTTAGTTCGATAATACTTCCTGTCGTTTCTTTTTACTCCGCATATAAGATTTATCAAATCAAACTTTACGAGCTTGACCATATTTATATCATAAAATATCAACATCTACCATACCAAATATATATAATATGAGACTATATTCCATAAAGAATCAAATGATATTAATTTGGTATTATGAATGTTGATACTTCTTTCTATAAGTTTGGTCGAAGTAGAGATACTTTGACTTTCTACAAACTTATATGCAGACTAAAAAGAAACAGAGGGAGTACTTAGTGCGACGTGTCCTTCTTGGATTCATCACCAATGTTGTGTCTTTAGACTGTCAGGGTTGTGAGGTTGGTAAACAGGTCCAGGTCCAGGTACCTTATCCCCCTAGAAAGGTTGGTAAACATCCTTTCAATGTTACCATATTATCTTCATATAGATGATTTCTCTCCAGATCTCTCTAGCTTGCTATCCATGTGCCAGAACCATGAGTTGGTCGCGAGATCATATGGGTTTCACCTCTAGCCTACCCCAACTTGTTTGGGACTAAAGGCTTTGATGTTGTTGTTATAGATGACTTCTCTCGACACACCTGGGTATATTTTATGTCTTCTCGTAGTGAGGTCTTATCTATATTTGAGTGTTTTGCTACAACGGTTCACATTGAATTCTCTACGCCTATTCTTGTGTTTCGTGTTGACTCTGCTGGAGAGTACATCTCCCAAGATGTTGCAAAGTCCTTCGTGAGGAAGTACTCTTGCTCAATTCCACCTTCTTTAGACGGCGTGTGTGTCGATGGTTGCCACCTCTCCTCCGCCTCACTTTTGGGCTGAGGTTGTCTTGACTCCCACCTATCTCAACAACATTCATCCATTTGCTGCTGTGCAGGGTGGCGTTCTTTTCAAGCATCTTTTTTATCGTTCTCCTGATTATTCGGCGCTTCATTTGTTTGGTTGTGTTTGCTATGTTCTTCTTGCCCCTCGTGAATGCACCAAACTGGCCGCTCTGTCTGTCAAGTGTGTCTTCTTAGGATGATACAATGATGAGCATAAGGGTTATCGTTGTTGGTTTATGTCAATCGTCAGATGCGTATTTCTTGGATGTAACTTTTGATGAGTCTCGTCCCTTCTACTTGCGTCCATCTTCTTTGACCTTTTCAATGGAGAATATCTCTTTCCTCGTTTTTCTTGACTCATCTCCACACTTTGCCCCACCACCCTACTCCTCATCCACCGGTCGCAAATCCGATGCCTCCATCTCCTATGGTTTCCTCACCTTGTTCGTCACCTAAAGCTACTGATGAGGACATCCTACTATTACACCCACAACCCCGACTGCTATACATACAGGACCAATTACTAGAGCTCGCACACGTCAACTGAATTACCAGGTACTTTCGTTTCTTGGAAATCCTTCTAATGTCCATGAACATATGATGCTGCCTAAATTAGATACTTTTGTTTTACTTATGAATGAAGGACCTAGCATGGACAAGAAGGATGACCATTGGAGCGGGATCAAGCATGGAGAAGAAGGTGCGCGCGCGGGAAAGAACAATGGAGCTTCCAGTGATGATTTTCGCACTTTGAAGCCACCATAATGGGAGCGATAAGCCTTGGACGAAATATGCATGATGCCACTTTATAAAAGTCATCCATAGGCTAATATAGGTGCCGCGCCACCTTATTTTTGGGCGAGGCCCGTGTAATTTCGAAATACCATATTATAGGCTGTTTTTAGAGTCCGTATGTATGGGGAAACTGAGTTAGGGTCGGTTTCAGATCCCTCCTCCGAGGGGCCACGAAATTCCCCTCTATTCCCCCATATATACGGCCCTTATGGCGTCGTTTTATGTTTGGGTTTTGTTTAGATTACAAGTTCGCCATAGCTGCAACTTCGCGTTCTTCGTTTGTGTTCCACGACCAGACAAAGGCGTCACAGAACCCCACTTTTCATCAATAAAGCTTTCCTCTTATATTCGCAATATCCAGATTGCAATCTTAGTTTCTTGCTTGTTCTTCGTTTGCGTGCAGGAAACAAACCTTCGTGGTTAGGTTGATCGTGCTCCGGCGTGGTCAATAACCTCTCGGACTTGGTTTAGCAATTGCTAAGGCGCGACGTCATAACACATTCGTAGTCGGATCGTCAAAGTCTACTCCACCAAAAAAGATAGCCACCATCTCATCGAAAGACAGGGACAACTTCGTCTCTATCAGCTACCTTACATTGCTCATCCTCTCATATGTCACAGGATTCTGCACCTTTATCCCCGTTGGCTTCCCCATCTCCATCACTTGAGTGTATTCCCCATCTCCTCGTATTCTTACCTCTTTTCCACACTTTTATACTCGTCGTCTGCGTGTTGTGGATATGTCTACTGAAGCGCCATCTACTTACGATGTGCCATCTTTCTCGGCTCAGCCAACTTATGACTGGTGTGTTTGTCCGCTTCAGCCTGTTGACTGCCTTAGTTTTCCAAGCGATGGCACTGTTGTTCTTGAGCTGACTTCTTATCATGATGTTGTCCATCCGGAATGACAGTTTGCGATGCCCTGGGAGATTGTTGCTTTTGAATGCACCAGTACATGGGATCTTGTTTCTCTTCCTTACCATGTTCGTCCCATCACTTGTAAGTGGGCCTGCAAGGTTAATACTCGCTCGGATGGTTCTCTTAAGCCCTACAAAGCTCGTCCTGTGGCTTCTGGCTTTTAGCAGGAGCATGGCCGTTATTGCGACGAGACTTTTCCTCAAATCTAGCCCATGTGACAATTGTTCGCACACTTGTCATGGCTTCTGTTCCCCACGGGTCTGTGACTCAGCTTGATGTTAAGAATGTCTTCCTTAATGGTGAGTTGGGTGAGCCAAGTTTACATGCAGCTACCGCCTTGGTAATCTGTTCTTGACAGCATGGTCTATCGTCTTCATCGCTCTCTCTATGGCCTTAAGGCCCCTCGTGCCTTGTTTGGGCGTTCTACCTCTATGGTGATTGCCGCTAGTTTTTCAGCAACTGCTTATGTTCTTGCACTATTTGTTCACCTTTATGCTCGTGGTCAGACTCTTCTATATTTTGATGACATGATCATCACTGGCGGCAACCCTGAGTATATTGTCTTTGTGAAGGCACATCTTAGTGAGCAATTTCTAATGCCTGATCTTGGCCCTCTTCGCTACTTTCTTGGGATTGGGGTCTCCTCTACCTCTAATAGCTTTTTTATTTCCTAAGAGAAGTATATCCAGGATCTTCTTGCTCGTGATACTCTTACTGATGAGCGCACTGTTGAGACTCCCATGAAGCTCAATGTTCACCTTTGTGCTACTGATGGTGACCCCTTGTTTGATCCGACGTGCTAACGTCATCTTGTCGGGGGTCTTGTATATCTAGTTGTCACTCATCCAGATATCTCCTATCAAGTTCATATTTTGAATCAGTTTGTCTCCGCTCCCACTTCAGTTCGCTAGTCACCTCCTTCATGTTTTTCGAGTTACTATTGGCAAATTTGTTTAAGAAGGCCGAAACTAAAGCACAATACAGCTTCTATCTCTCGAAACTCAGTGTTGTTGATCCACTATGAGTTTCAAGGGGGTTAGAGTTATATATATTTAGTCATGTAACCCTTTGTATTTTCCACGTTATATAAGGGGTTTCCTGAAGGGGGCCTTGGCGTAGAGGTGAAGTTGCCTTCTGAGCATGAGGTCACGGGTTCAAGTCCTGAAAACAGACTCTTGCGGAACTATAGGGAAAAGATGCGTACAAAAGACCGACCCTTCCCCAAACCCTATGCAAGTAGGGCTACATGCACCGGGCTGCCCTTATTATAAGGGGTTTTTTGCATATTGTACCATACATGTACGTGTTTGCTACTTCCCTAACACCATTTATCTGAATCCAGATTGACTCAGTTCACCATCATGTCAACTACTACCACTAAGCACTAACTGTTAGCTAGGCTGCTTGCTCTATCGGTCTTAGTGTGTTCCTTTCTTGCAGTGAACTTTCTTGCTTCACTACGTGATGTAGGTGACCACCCAACCTCCCAAATCCATGGTTGGAGAGGATATTGGTTACAGCAACCAAATTTGGAAGCACCAAAGGATCCAAGATTGTCATCAACAGAGGGGGGTAGCGCCACTCATCGCCAACGACCAATTCTTCTCCAAATCCAGCCTGCCAGCTAACGACACCACACCACCTCCACAAACTCACCATTGGCTTCTCTTTCGCTGGATTGCATCGTGCGCAGGCTTGCTTGGTGCCCGACATGGTGGCGGTGCGAAGAGCGGAAGATTTCGAAGGTGAGCTTACCGACCACGAGTGCATTTTACTCTTTAAAAGATAGGATCTTTTTGAACTACGAAAGTTGGGCGGGTTGGGCACTAATTATTTCTTTACTGAATTTGTTCACAAAGTAAAGTAAGAATTGAGTGGCAACTGATCCACCGGTGTTCTGACTGGGCCATTAGGTCAACAAAGTTTCGTCCTACCTATAACAAGCAATCGAATCGCATCTCTAGTAGTTGGGAGGTTTAACTTGGTTTATGGTAGGGCGGCTCTATATAAGAGAGGTTGCAACATTAATATTCTTGTTTACGGATGCAAGTCGGGCATCTTGGGTTGATCCACCCAAACTAGTTGCTTCACTAATTTAAGGGTTTTGTGCACAAAGTGAAGTAAAAATTGAGTGGGAATTGATCCACCACTTGGTTTCATTCCTAACCTTATATCTAGCAGTTAAAAGGGCATTTATAGTAGTTAGGAGGTTTTAAGGCAGCGGAGCTCTATATAAGAGGTTGCCATATTGTGATTGAGGATTAAGCAAAAGATAAATCAAGTACATTACGGTTCCCTCAAATCCCTGCTATGTATCTGCCCTTTAGCTGGCTATATATGTTCTAAATTGTACATCGTTCAACAGATGGCCCCCTCAAAATCTAGTGGCTAGCACCATTGTACCTTAAGTCATGTATACACGACAACATTGTACAGTGAGACCAGTAAATGTACTCACTTGTTGTTCACAGTCCGCAGTTGCTGTCTTTCAGCATCCATTGTGATTGAAGATTAAGCAAAAGACAAATCAAGTACATTACCGAGTCCCTCAAATCCCTGCTATGTCTCTGCCCTTTAGCTGGCTATATATTCTAAATTGTACATCGTTCAACAAATGGCCCCCTCAACATCTAGCGGCTAGCACCGTTGTACCTTAAGTGATGTATACATGACAACATTGTACAGTGAGAGCAGTACATGTACTCACTTGTTGTTCACAGTCCGCAGTTGCTGTCTTTCAGCATCCATTGCCCGTAAAGCCTCACTAGCCTGCTGACGAGCACATTCCAGTTCCTGTTGTGCCGCTAGCTGTAGAGAAGCAGTTTCCATAGCCTTCTGTTTAATTTCATTAAACCGAGCTTCTAGATCATCTTTTTCCTGTTAAGAACGCAAAAACCGTGTCCCGAATGAACAAAAAACAACAACAACTCATGGTCCTAGCACGCAAAGCCTTTAGTCGCAAACAAGTTGAGGTAGGCTAGAGTTGGAACCCATAAGAAACCAACTCGTGGTACTAGCAAGTGGATAGCTAACTTCCATGCACCCCTGTCCATGTCTAGTTCTTTGGTGATATTCCAGTCCTTCATATCTCTCTTTACGGACGTCATTAAAAAATTAATCAAAAATTATAGCCTTTACAGACAGTGAGTGATTTCCAAACTAACTGCGTAAATTTTAGAAAGTAATGCAACCACTATTCTCAAGTTAATGTACAGAAAGTTAGAAGTGGTTACCTTCTGTATATCTTGTATGCGGTTTTTCGCACGCTTGTGAAGCCTCTGGAACTTAGTATCCAAATCAACATATTTACCATCTCGTTCCTTTAGTTCTTTTTCAATCTTCAGTTGAGCTGCATACATGGGAACAAATGATGATTTAGATTCTAAAAAAGGGAAATGCGCAACGACAGAAAGCAGAAAAAACACTGGTCACATAACACATAAAAAGGTGCATTCTGGTCAAGCAAAAAAAGGTCCAGAAGTCGATATTGTCATTATTCAGAGAAGCGTAATAATCTCAAGCTAAATGGTTTACACAAGTTTGGAAAACTGGAGCAGGAAAAACTAAAGAATCGAGTAGATCAACCACGGCATTCCAAGTTCCGCAATAACACAATATCAAAGGGTCCGGGAGAGTAGGACTAACCTTCGTTGAGCTTCGCCGTGAGCTCCTGAACCTTGACGTCCGCCTCGGCGTAAGACATATTGACATGCTCGAGAGCCGCCTCCGCGACCTTCTGCGTCTGCTTTTGCTCTTGAACCTCCTTGCTAAGCCTTTCGACCTGCTCCTTCAAGCTCCTAACGAGCTCGGAATCATCCTCGTCTTCCCTCACACTGCCTATTCCCACATCGGCGCTATTCGCCAGCTGTTGAGCACCGGCGATCTGGGACTTGAGGTACTCGTTCTGGATGCTGAGCTCCGTGACCGTCCGCTCTAGCTCTTCGCGTGTCCGTTCCGCCTCGTTCTCACTCGCCCCTTCGTCTTCTCCCGTTACCGCGGCAGTGTTTGCCCTCTCTTCGTACACCGGCGCCGCACTCTCTTCTTGCGACGGATCACGCGCCGCCTGTTGCGGAGCCGGTGGTGTGGTAGCCTCTTCAGGATCCATCCTTTGCAAGCCGGATCTGGTTTTGCCCCGCCCGCGGGATCGAGGTCGGGGCATCGGGTGGGATCGGAGAGGCTGACCGTGAGGTACTGGACTTGACTGGCGAGAAGTGGACTAGATTAGGGTTTACGAGGGAAGCGAAACCCCGGTCTCCAATTGCCCGGTTGAGGCGGGGGAGATTGGCGAGTTCGCCGTTGGTGACAAAGTGGGGGAGGAAAGTGTTGTCCGGGGACGGAGATGGGACTCTCAGCCGCGCCACGGTGCTGACGTGTGGGACCAGGGACCAAAAGAGAGCGGTGAATAAAAGGGCAATGACCGGCGAGAGCCTGTTGGGTTGCTTCGTGAGAAAGCTGCCTCTACTCATGGACATACCTGGCCAAACAGGCCGGTCCGGCACGGCCCGCTGGTAATCGTGTCCGGCACGGTCCGGCCCGTCATGGCACGATTACTAACCGGGCCGTGCCGTGCCGGCCCGCGTGTCCGGGGTGTCGGTCCAAGGCTAATCGGGCCGGCCCGTCGGCACGTCAGACCCGTTAATATGCCTACTATTTGATGCATTGAGCGTTTTTTAGTCTATTTTTACTTATTGGGTCGTATAAAAAATAAAAAATAAAAAAAGATAATCGGGTCGTGTCGTGTCAGCCCGCGTGCTGGGGTGGCGGCCCAGGCACGGCCCAAGGCGGGCCGCGGGCCTGGCACGGCCCGTTTAGTTCGTGCCGGGCCGGGCCGCGTGCCGGACCGGCGCGGCGTGCCGCTGGGCCGTCCCGTTTGGCCAGGTATGCTCATGGAGGAATCTCATGTGTTGAATTTTTCAAGTCCAAGACCATACGTGGCCATACCTCAAACCGGGTCGGGCCTGACGAAGCCCATGGCAAAAAAAAGGCCCAAGCCCGGTCTGGTCCGGTCGTCGGATCTGATTTTAAGGCCTAAGCTCGGCCCATCCATGCAAAAACCCGTCGGATCTCGGGTCGGGCTTTCTTCTTAAATCGTAAAAACGTCAAGCCCGAGCACGGCCCGATCACTGGGCTCAAAATTAGGACCGGTCCGTGGACAAGGCCGGGTCGAGTTTTTCATGATCATGTCTACCGAGATTTGAGATTCCTACCTGGGCAAGAAGCTGCATGTATGGCCTTCATCCAAACATTTGTAACAGCCCAAGACCGACGCTACAGAACCTTCTTTTTTTCGTTATCGTCGTGTGTTTTATTTGTTTGTCGCATTCATCACCGCATCAATCGCATCATTCGCATTGCATCGGCACTCTATTGACGTCATTTTTTAAAACTTGCATCCATTCGTAGTTGTCAGTTCTCCCCGTTCTCGTCGACGGCCGTTTCGAGACCAAACACACACGCAGCGACTGCGGCATCATTAAAATATTGTTTTAAAAGGCGCGTATAAAATGTTCTTGGAATGGGTTAAAAATTGGCGAGCGGTTTTGTTATATTATAGGTAGACCGCTTGCCAAATTAGTTGCATTCGGAGTCCTTTTAATACCTCAACGTATAACTATAGAGGCATTGTAGCCGACCAAATTGCGGACGTTTTTCATATATAATAGCATGTTGTTGGGTTGCCTGTTTTCTCTCTTGCTATGCCTAGTCCCTTTGCACAGTGCACACACCCCTCGTGATCGTTGGATCCGGATCAACCCCGAAATATCCCAAACCATCATCTGTTTTTTAATTGGACTCCCTAACCTATTTTACCTCGACCGTTCAATTTAAACCTAGGCTCCGGATCATCTCATACCCCCTCCTTTCCCTATATATAGACCACCCCTGGCCTATTTTGGGAAAACCCTAAAATGTAGGGAGTTGTCCCATCCTAGCCACCGCCACTCCGAGAATTCCCCTCGGGATCCATCCCATGAGCATCCATGACCGTCTGATCTAAGGATCAAATGGCCACAAGCAGCCCCGCAAAACAACCCACAAGACCGAGCTCCTCGTCCCCTCCTCTCATGCCTCGATCCAGGGTGGATCGGGAGCAACGCCATGCCCCGCCGCCGCGTGACATGCGCCACGGTCGGCGAACAGCATCGGGAGTCGGCCAGCCAAACCACCGGACCTCCTCCCTCGCGTCCCTTTGATAGAGGCGAAGTTGTCCCTGTCTTTCGATGAGACGTGGCTATCGTTTTTGGTAGAGTCAACTTTGATGATCTGACTACCAACGTGCGAGGACGTCGTGCCTTAACAATCGCTAAACCAACTCCGAGAGGTTATTGACCACGTCGGAGCACGATCAACCTGACCACGAAGGTTTGTTTCCTGCACGCAAACGGAGAACAAGCAAGAAACTGAGATTGCAATCTAGGTATTGCGAATATAAGAGGAGAGCTTTATTGATGAAAGTGGGGTTCTATGACGCCTTGGTCTTGTCGTGGAACACAAATGAAGAACGCCAAGTTCCAGCTGGTGAGGACATCCCTACTAATGTTGCACCCAAATCCCCACCAGCTACACATATTGGACAAGTTACTAGAGCCCGTGCACGCCAACTAAATTATCAAGTATTTTCGTTTCTTGCAAATCCTTCTAATGTTCATGAACATATGTTGCTGCCTAAATTAGATACTTTTGTTTTACTTATGAATGAAAGACCTAGCATGGACAAGAAGGATGACCATTGGAGCGGGATCAAGCATGGAGGAGAAGGTGCGCACGCAGGAAAGAACAATGGAGTTCCCAGTGGTGATTTTCGCACTTTGAAGCCACCATAAGGAGAGCATGAAGGCTTGGACGAAATATACAAGATACCACTTCATAAAATTCGTCCATATGCTATTATAGGTGATGTGTCAACTTATTTTTGGGCCAGGCCCATTTCGAAAGACCACTTTATAGGTTGTTTTTAGAGTTTGTATGTGTGGGGAAACGGAGTTAGGGTCGGTTTCGGACCCCTCCTCCAAGGGGTCACGAAATTCCTCCTCTATTCCCCCATATATACATCCCTTAGGGCGCCATTTAGACTTGGGTTTTGTTAGATTACAAGTTCGCCATAGCTTCAACTTCGCGTCCTTCGTTTGTGTTCCACGACCAGACCAAGACATCATAGAACCCCACTTTCATCAATAAAGCTTTCCTTTTATATTCGCAATATCCAAATTGCAATTTTAGTATCTTGCCTATTCTTCATTTTGCGTGCAGGAAATAGACCTTCATGGTCAGGTTGATCGTGCTCCGGCATTGTTAATAACCTCTCGGAGTTGCTTTAGCGATTGCTAAGGCGTGACGTCCTCGCACGTTCGTAGTTGGATCGTCAAAGTCTACTCCACCAAAAACAATAGCCACCATCTCATCGAAAGACGGGACACCTTTGCCTCTATCAAGTGGTATCATATTTCCAGGTTGCTCGGTGAGATTTTACCAGTTTTTCGTAGTTAGATCGCATACGTCCTTCATACCTATAGTCCACGAAAAAGCCACAAAAAATATATTAGAGTTAGTTCATCATATCTGAACCAATCTGAGCCTTTTTGCAATTTTCTGTTCGGTGTCTTGCTTTGTTGAATTTGCGGTTGCATCATCGTGTCGTGTTGCTGGTCTTAGCGTCTGGTCCTTTAGAGTTTCGAGTTTGGTTCACATGTTATCACGCCGCCACCACAACCTCTTCAATTTTGCTGCCACCCACCACCATCCTCACCACTGTCATACACCATCATCACCGCACCCATATATCACCACCCACCATCATCACCTCCACTGCCATAAATCACCACTCACCATCATCACCTCCACCGCCATATATCACCACCCAACATCATCACCTCCACTGCCATATATCACCACCCCATATCCACCTCTAATTTGAATTCTTTAGTTATTAGGTTTGTTTCTGAGTTCTATTTCTTTTCGGTTTCGCGTTTCCTTGCCTGAGTAGGTCTAAAAAAAGAGTCTGGAGACCCCCGAATAGTTTTAGGCCAAAATTTCAGCGGGTGAAAATATTTTTCCCTATCCTGTTTTTAGGCTTTCTAGAGTGTTTTGACAAACTCACCATCATAGTGATTATTTGTCGCAATTTTTGGTCGTCGTAGCCCCGAATCGCTCCCAAAAAATATTAGTCAATTTTTTGTGCCTATCATGTTTATACGTCTTGGGAAGAGTTTTGAGACACTCGCCATTACAGTGATTTTCTAAAAAAAATGCAAAAAAGGCGCTAATTTTTTTTGGAGTGTGCTCTTCCCTTGATCACGTGTAGCGTCATGCTTTTGTTGGTGTCCTAAGCTCGCGTCTCTGGTACGGTCTAGCCTAGGACCAGCATGGTATCGTCGTTGGGCGTATTTTCAACATTGCATCTCTGAATTGAATATTGCTGACCGTTTTTACTACCACATTATAAGCCTTCCCAGCTCCACATACATCTACGTCGTGTGTTTGATACCACCTGGCAATCGCTCTATCCAAGCTTTGAGAGTTTTGACTACACCGGTTGCCGATCACCACCTCCTGCTGGATAAGAACTGGTAAGAATTTGAGATTTGCTTAACGAATTTGTGACACACCACCACCACCACCACCACTTCCTAGTAGTCTGTAGGTTCATATTCTTGTGTGTTCCTATTAATGCTAACCATGCCAGGATCACGAGCAGATGAGATCGAATGGGAGGTTATGACCAACAAGGAGCTCCATGATAAATTCTAGCAAATGATGGTTGACCAGGTACAAGACTTCGTGACCAGCCTTGGAGAGGCCATGGAGAAGCTAGATAGTTTGGAGAAGACATTCGACACCAAGCTGGACGCTAAGTTCAATAAGGT
Organism: Hordeum marinum; assembly: GCA_022496015.1. Taxonomy (NCBI): domain Eukaryota; kingdom Viridiplantae; phylum Streptophyta; class Magnoliopsida; order Poales; family Poaceae; genus Hordeum; species Hordeum marinum. The sequence continues at coordinate 173,731 of JAAAWK010001168.1, read as the reverse complement.
GTTGGCACGTCTACCACCACCAGCTGCATTTATTGTCCCTCTCGAACAACGAGCACAACGTGTGCCTCTTGACCAAGGCCAAAATTTTGGTAACGTTGATACTGCTGCTACTGCTACGGTTTCTGTGGCTGATGTTGCTACCGTCGTTGAGCATAATGACGATTATGATGGTGATTACGATGATGAGGGAGAAGTTGTTCCACATCAGCCCCACGGGCAACCACCACCACACGCATCAGGTCGTCCACATGGCTACAATCACAACGGTATGGCTACACCACCCCCTCAGGTATGGGATCATGACCATCTCCCTAAACTTAAAATCGAATATTCCGACATTTGATGGTAGATATGTTCCTAACATATATCTTACTTGGGAGTTAGAAACAGAACAATGTTTTACATGCATACAATTTCCTGAGGATAGAAGTGTTGATGTTGATGTTTGTGCATTCACTAGTTTTGCTTGTTTTTGGTGGTCTGAACATTGTTGCACACACCATGCTAATATTCAAACTACTTGGGCTTCTTTGGAAACTGCTATGCCTACTCGTTGGGTTCCACCATATTATCAACGTGAATTACTTCAAAAATTGCAACGTTTAAGACAAGGAAAAAATTATGTAGAAGAGTATTGTTGGGAATTACAAACTGGTACGATTAGATGTGGTATTGTTGAGGACAATGAAGCTATGCTTGCACATTTATGGGTGGATTAAATAGAGATATTCGAACTATATTAGAGTATAAGGAGTATAACACTATCACTCATTTATTCCATCTTGCTTGCAAAGCTGAACGTGAAGTGCAGGATCGTCAGGAATTGGCCAGAACTAATTTTTCTGCAGGTCGCACTTCATCATGTACGCTAGAGACCTCATCTACATCCACGCGTCCTGCTTCAGCACTGCCTGCTTTAGCCACCAACTCCAACTGAGATATTGGGAATCAGGCACCGCCAGCAGCCTCCAGCAAGGGCACACCTTCGGGGCCTGCATAGAGCTCTTCATCCATGGCATCTACATGGCAAACACATGAGGTTATATGTCGTTCTTGCAAGGGTAGAGGTCACTTTGCGAGAGAATGCACATCCAGGCGTGTGATGATTGTTATTGAGGATAGTGGATATGCATCCACTAGTGATTACGATGAGGAGACTTTGGCTCATATTGAACATGAAGAATAGGGTGCCGAGGATACTAAACAAGAAACACACTACATGACTGATGACTACGCAGACAGGTATGAAAGTTTTAGTTGCTCAACGTGTTCTGAGTGTGCAGGTTACACAGGCTGAGCAAAATTAGAGGCACAACTTGTTCCATACAAAGGAGTTGTGAAGGAGCATTCTGTTCGCGTCATCATCGATGGAGGGAGTTGCAATAACGTGGCTAGCATGGAGACGGTGGAGAAGATGTCTCTAACAACCAGACCGCATCCTCGTCCTTATTACATCCAATGGTTCAAAAAGAGTGGCAAGGTTAAGGTAACACGTACTGTTCGTGTGCATTTTAGCATTCATACCTAATCTGATTATGTTGATTGTGATGTGGTGCCCATGCAAGCATGTTCCCTTTTACTTGGTAGACCATGTCAATTTGATAAAAAAACTGTACACCATGGTAGGACAAATCAGTATACTCTTGTTCATAAGGATCAAAATATAACTTTGCTTCATATGTCTCTTGAACATATTATGAAAGATGACATTGCTAGAGCTAGTAAATTAAAACATGAGCTAAATAAGAGTGAAAATCTGATTGTAGCAAAGGAATGTGAGCAACACCATAAGCATAATAAACCATCATCTAGTGTTGAATCTGAAATAAAATTGAAGAGTGGATATTCACTTGCTACTAAATCTGATATTACTGATTTGGATGTTACTGCATCTGTTTGCTATGCTTTTGTATGATAAGAGGTATTATTTTCATTCGAGTACATGCCTTCCTCTTTGTCTCCTGTTGTCACTACCATTTTACAGGAGTTCACTAGCGTCTTTCCACAAGACGTGTCACCAGGATTACCACCTATTCGAGGGATTGAGCATCAGACTGACTTAATTCCCAGTGCATCACTACCCAACCGTGCACCATACCGTACCAATCTAGAGGAGATGAAGGAGATTACATGTCAAGTACAGGAGTTGCTCGACAAAGGTTATATACGCAAATCCCTTAGTCTTTGTGTTGTTCCTATTATTCTAGTGCCGAACAAGGATGGTACATCGCGTATGTGTGTGGATTGTAGAGGCATTAATAATATTACTATTGGTTATCGTCATCCTATTCCTAGGCTAGATGATATGCTTGATGAATTAAGTGGCTCTACAATTTTCTCCGAAGTTGATTTGCGTAGTGGATACCATAAAATTCATATGAAATTGGGAGATGAATGGAAAACATCATTTGAAACTAAGTTTGGTTTATATGAGTGGTTAGTTATGCCTTTTGGATTAACTAATGCACCTAGTACTTTCATGAGATTAATGAATGAGGTTTTACGTGCTTTCATTGAACGATTTGTGATAGTCTATTTTGATGATATACCGATTTATAGTAGATCTTTGGAGGAACACTTGGAACATTTATGTGTTGTTTTTATTGCTCTACGTGATGCACGCTTGTTTGGAAACCTTGGGAAGTGCACCTTTTGCACCGACCGAGTATCTTTTCTTGGCTATGTTGTTACTCCATAGGGAATTGAATTTGATAAAGCCAGGATTGAAGCTATTGAGAGTTGGCCGCAGCCCAACTGCTCACACAAGTGAGGAGTTTTCTTGGCTTCGTTGGTTTCTATAGGCGTTTTGTGAGAGATTTCAGCACCATTATTGCACCTCTCAATTAGCTTACAAAGAAGGACATGACTTTTTCTTGGGGTACCGCACAAGAAGAAGCCTTCACGGTATTGAAAGATAAGTTAACGCATGCTCCTTGACTCCAACTTCCTGATTTTAATAAGACTTGCGAGCTTGAATGTGATGCTAGTGGAATTGGATTAGGAGGTGTGTTATTACAAGATGGTAAACCTGTTGCATACTTTTCTGAAAAATTGAGTGGGCCTAGTTTGAATTATTCTACTAATGAAAAGGAATTATATGCTCTTGTTCGGACTTTGAAAACATGGTAACATTATTTATGGCCCAAAGAATTTGTTATACATTCTGATCATGAATCGTTGAAACGTATTAAAGTCAAGCAAAAGTGCAAAACTGAATTGGAGACATGCTAAATAGGTTGAATTCATTGAGACTTTCCCGTATGTCATTAAATAGAAGAAGGTAAAGAAAACGTTATTATTGATGCATTGTCTCGTCGTTATACTATGCTTTCACAACTAGACTTTAAAATATTTGGCCAAAGATGAGACGGGATGTTGAGCGTTTTGTTGCTCGCTGCACTACATGTCCAAAAGCTAAGTCACGACTCAATCCTCATGGTTTATATATGCCTTTCCCTGTACCTAGTGTTCCTTGGTTATTATATATCCATGGATTTTGTTTTAGGTTTACCTAGAACAAAGAAGGGGGGATGGCATATTCGTTGTCGTGGATAGATTTTCAAAAATGGCACACTTTATACGATGTCATAAAAGTGATGATGCTACTAATGTTGTTGATTTGTTCTTTCGTGAAATTATTCGCTTGCATGGTGTGCCAAATACATTTGCTTCAGATCATGATGCTAAATTTCCTAGCCACTTTTGGAGATGTTTATGGGATAAGTTGGGGACTAAACTACTTTTTAGTACTATATGTCACCCCAAACTGATGGAAAAAACAAAGTAGTCAATAGATCATTGTCTACTATGCTTAGGGTTGTTTTGAAGAATAACTTGAAAATGTGGGAAGAATGCTTGCCTCATATTGAATTTGCTTGTGATTGTTCATTGTATTCTACTACTAAGATGATGGGGGGATGACCCCGGGGTAGCCTCAAGCGCCCCCTTGCTCCGGCCTTCTAACGCAATCAAAGGCGGGCCGCCTCCCCCTGCGGGCCGGCTACGCCCTGCCGGTAGCGGCCCTCCGGCCAGAGCCCGCCGGTTACGCCCCTCTGGTTACGACGTGCCGGCCAGCTGGGGGCGTTGCCGCCTGGCCCCCCCAGCCGGCTGCGCATTGGATACCGTCGTCAGGGCACACGTGGCGACAGTGGTCCCCATCCCATTGGGGGTCAGCGCCAGAGTGGCCACAGTGAAGGTGTCAGGGCCTCTGACCCTGGCGGACGGTGACCGGGCTTCCAACAGTGCTGACACGCCTCAACCACTCCATTACCTGCTCCGGCATGGCGGCCAGCCGCACCGCTGACCTCGGCCAGTCGCCGCAAGACGACGCCACAAGGGGCGGCCCGTGCCATGACGTGACCGGCATCGGGACCCGCCGCGGGCCTCGCTGGTTCTTGACGGGACCCTTCAGGCGACGGGGCCTACCGGCGACAGGACTCCACAGCCGGCGGCCCCCAAAGCCGGCCAGAGAGGCTGTCGGCTGGGCCCCCCCTTGACCTTCTATTTGTATTGTAATCCGGGGGTTGGCCTATAAACCCCCCCGGGCCACCCCCATGCAAGGGGTCGCCCGATCTCCCAGCTCTCTTCACGCCCACTCCTCACACACGCGAAGGGAGGCAGAAGAGCGGGCTAGCTCCTTCTTCCTCCACGATCCATACAGCTCGAGGAGCGCCATTGTAACCAGACCATTATCTCAACTAGACCTAGCAAGACTAGGGGTGTTACCTCCCACGGAGGGCCCCGAACCTGGGTACATCGTGTGTCCACCACCGCTCGTGCCTAACCCTGCTCCCAAAGCCCGCCGGCGTCCTTCGGCCCCTCTCGATAAGCCTACCCATGGCATCTGCCATGATGAAACCACGACAGTTGGTGCCCACCATGGGGCCTTCCGCGGCGCCGGCCGAAGTCACGCTCCGAGCGGGGCCCTTCACCACCTCCCCCGTCCGCCTCGCGTCCGGGCGGAACCGCGTGCTCGTGGGGCTTGCTCCGGCGGGTCTTGCGGGCAACTTGGCCGGCATCTCTGACGAGTGCCTCGGCCGTGACCTCGCACTCAACGTCGCCGCGCTCGCTGGGCGGTTCAGCAAGCTGAGCCTTGCCAAAGAGCCGGCGGCCGACGAGTACCCTAGTTGGGTGTTCGATTGCACCGACCCTCCCTCGTCTGTGGACACGCTCGCCACGGGCGAGGTCATCGGCCCCCACACCCGCGTGGGAGTGATGGTCACCGCCTCCTCCACCACTTCGGGCCGTGTGCGGGCGGCCGCGGCCGCCGCGGCCGCTGCTTGCGCTGGCACCTCCGACCCACTCGCCGCCACCCTCCGGGGTCTGGGCACTCCTATCGCTATGACGGCAGACCTGGCCATCGCCAGAGCCGAGCTGGAGGTGGCTCGCCGCCTGCTGTTCGAAGACGCCAGCGCCCTCGTCACCGAGCGGTGCCGGATGGAGGCCGCGCAGCGGGAATACAACTCCGCGCACGGTCTCACCCCGGCTGGCCCCGAGCCCAGCCGGCGTGGTGCTGTGCTACAACGCGGCCGCGTGGTCGCAGAAATCCTCAACGGCCGCTTCCCCATCTACATGTTGGGGAACGTCGCATGGGAAACAAAATTTTCCTACGCACACGCAAACCTATCCATGGTGATGAGCATCTACGAGAGGGAGAGTGGATCTACGTACCCTTGTAGATCGCTAAGCGGGAAGCGTTAAGAAACGCGGTTGGTGTAGTCGAACTTCTTCGCGATCCAAATCGCCGAGCGTCCCGCGATCCAATCACGAACCGTCCCGCGAACACATCATGATCCGTCCCGTGAACTCATCACGATCCGTCTCACGATCTTGATCACGATCTGTCCCGCGAACTCATCACGATCCGTTCCGTGATCACATCACGAACCGTCTCGCGATCTCGATCACGGTCCTTCCGATCTAGCGCCGAACGGACGGCACCTCCGCGTTCAGCACACGTGCAGCTTGATGACGATCTCCACCATCTTGATCCAGCAAGAGGAGGTGGAGAGGAGAGAGAGTTCACCGGCAGCGTGACGGCGCTCCGGTGATGGTGGTGGTGGAGCAATTCCGGCAGGGCTTCGCCTAAGCGCTGCAGAAATCCGATCTAGAGGAGAAACTGTGCACCGGTGAAACGGGTAGCACGTGGCCGGAAATTCTGTCCAAAAACCACCCAATCCACTAGTATATATAGGAGGAGAGGAGAGGAGAGGCAGCCAAGGCCTTTGGGTCGGCCGAAATAGGAGGTGGGAAGAAATCCTACTTCACCTCCAATCCTAGTTGGAGTAGGATTGCCTCCTATTGGCTGATTTTCCACTTTTTGCTTTAGGACTTTCTCTCCTGCGCCATGGGCCTTTGTGGCTGTTTTCCCAGCCCAATAAGGGCTGGTTATTATTCTCCCACAGCCCATGGACCTCTTGGGGTCGAAGTACCCCTCCCGGAGGTCCTCCGGTACACTACCGGCACTCCCGGTACAATACCGATACTCCCGGTACACTACCGATGAGCCCGAAACTTTTCCGGAAACCAAACTGGGACTTCCTATATATGAATCTTTACCTCCGGACCATTCCGGAGCTCCTCGTGACGTCCGGGATCTCATCCGGGACTCCGAACAACCTTCGGTCACCACCATACATAACTCTACACTACCGAAACGTCACCGAACCTTAAGTGTGCAGACCCTGCGGGTTCGAGAACTATGTAGACATGACCGAGACACCTCTACGGTCAATAACCAATGGCGGGACCTGGACGTCCACATTGGTTCCTACATATTCTACGAAGATCTTTATCGGTCGAACCTCTATGTCAAGGATTCAGTTAATCCCGTATAACGTCCCCTTTGTTCTTCGGTATGTTACTTGCCCGAGATTCGATCGTCGGTATCTCCATACCTAGTTCAACCTCGTTACTGGCAAGTCTCTTTACTCGTTCCGTAATACAAGATCCCGTGACTAACACTTAGCCACATTGCTTGCAAGGCTTGTTGTGATGTTGTATTACCGAGTGGGCCCTGAGATACCTCTCCGTCACACGGAGTAACAAATCCCAGTCTCGATCCATGCCAACTCAACAAACACCATCGGAGATACCTGTAGAGCACCTTTATAGTCACCCAGTTACGTTGCGACGTTTGATACACACAAGGCACTCCTCCGATATCCGTGAGTTGCATGATCTCATGGTCATAGGAACATATACTTGACATGCAGAAAACAGTAGCAATAAACTGACACGATCATATGCTATGTTTGTAGTTTGGGTCTTATCCATCACATCATTCTCCTAATGATGTGATCCCGTTATCAAATGACATCTCATGTCCATGGCTAGGAAACCTTAACCATCCTTTGATCAACGAGCTAGTCCATTAGAGGCATACTAGGGACATGGTTTTGTCTATGTATCCACACATGCATTTAAGTCTCCGATCAATACAGTTATAGCATGGATAATAAACGATTATCATGAACAAGGAAATATGATAATAACTAATTTATTATTGCCTCTAGGGCATATTTCCAACAGTCTCCCACTTGCACTAGAGTCAATAATCTAGTTCACATCACCATGTGATTCGCATTGTTATGAATCTAACACCCAATGAGTTTTGGGGCTCGATCATGCTTTGCATGTGAGAGAGGTCTTATAGTCAACGGGTCTGCGATATTCAGATCCGTGTGTACTTTGCAAATCTCTATGTCAAACTGTAATCACTGCTACCACACTCCACTTGGTACTATTTCCAAATGGCTGCTCCACTATACGTATCCAGATTGCTACTACTAGTCATCCGGATAGGTGTTAAAGCTTGCATCGACGTAACTCTTTACGACGAACTCTTTATCACCTCCATAATCAAGAAACATTTCCTTAGTCCTCTGGTTACTAAGGATAATTCCGACCGCTGTCCAGTGATCCACTCCTGGACCACTCTTGTACCCCTTGACAGACTCGTGGCAAGGCACACATAGGTGCGGTACACAGCATGGCATAATATAGAGCCTATGGCTAAGGCATAGGGGACGACATTCATCCTTTCTCTTTCTTCTGCCGTTGTCGAGCTTTGAGTCTCACTCAACTTCACACCTTACAAATCAGACGAGAACTATTTCTCTGGCTGATCCATTTTGAACTCTTTCAAAATCTTGTCAAGGTATGCACTCATTGAAAGTCTCATCAAGCATCTTGATCTATCTCTATAGATTTTGATGCTCAACAATTAGGTAGCTTTATCCAGGTCTTCCTTAGAAAAACACTTTTCAAACAACCTTTTATGCCTTCCAGAAATTCTACATTATTTCCGATCAACAATATGTCAACCACATATACTTATCAGAAACTCTATAGTGCTCCCACTCACTTTATTGCAAATACAAGTTTCTCGTAAACTTTGTATAAACATCAAAAACTTTGATCACCTCATCAAAGTGTATATTCCAACTCCGAGATGCTTGCTTCAGTCCATGGAAGGATCACCAAAGCTTGCACACCTTTTAGCATCCTTAGGACTGACAAAACCTTCTGGTTGTATCACATACAACCTTTCCTCAAGTAAACCGTTAAGGAAATGATGTTTTGACATCCATCTGTCAGATTTCATAATTGAAAACGCAGCAACTGCTAACATAATTCCAACAGACTTTAGCACCACTACGAGTGAGAAAATCTCATCGTAGTCAACTCCTTGAACTTGTCACAAACTACTTTGCAACAAGTCGAGCTTTACAAATGGTGATATTTACCATCAGCGTCTGTCTTCATTTTTAAAGATCCATTTGTACTCAACGACCTGCCGTCCAACGAGCAAGTCTACCAAAGTCTATACTTGGTTTTCATACATGGATCCTATCTCGGATTTCATGGTCTCATCCATTTGTCGGAATCCGGGCCCATCATCGCTTCTCCATAGCTCGTAGGTTCATCGCTGTCCAACAACATGACCTTTAAGACAGGGTTGTTGTACCACTCAAGAGCAGTACACGTCCTTGTCGACCTACGAGGTTCGATAGTAACTTGATCCGAAGCTTCATGATCATCATCATTAACTTCTTTCTTCAACTAACATAGGCTTCACAGAAACAACTTTCTGCGCTGCGCTACTCTGATTGAAACAAGGTTCAATAACCTCATCAAGTTCTATCTTCCTCCCACTCAATTCTTTCGAGGGAAACCTTTTCTCAGGAAAGGATCCATTCCAGCAACAAACACTTTGCACTCGGATCTGAGATAGAAGGTATACCCAACTGTTCTTGGCGTATTCTATGAAGATGCATTTGTTCGCTTTGGGTTTGAGCTCATTAGGTGAAAACATTTTCCACACAAGCTTCGCAGCCCCAAACATCAAGAAATGACAGCTTTAGGTTTCTATCAAACCATAATTCACACGGTGTCATCTCAACGGATTTAGATGGTGCCCTATTTTAAAGTGAATGCGGTTGTCTCTAATGCATAACCCTAAAACGATAGTATTAAAACGATAAGAGACATCATAGTATGTGCTATATCAAATAAGGCATGACTACGACGTTCGGACACACCATCACACTATGGTGTTCCAGGTGGCGTGAGTTGTGAAACAACTTTCACATTGTCTAAATTTGTATGCCAAACTCGTAACCCAGATATTCACCTCCACGATCATATCGCAGAAATTTTTATCTTCTTGTCACGATGATCTTTAAACTTCACTCTGAACTTTGCTTTGAACCTTTCAAACAATTCAGACTTGTGTTTCATTAAGTAAATATACACTATATCTACTCAAATCATCAGTGAAGGTAAGAAAACAATGATATTCACTGCAAGCTATAAACACTCATTGGATCGTATACATCAACATGCATTGTTTCCAATAAGTCACTTGCCCGTTTCATCAAGCCAGAAAACGGGGTTTAGTCATCTTACCAAAAGGCATGGTCCGCATGTCTCAACCGATTCAAAATCGAATGAGTCCAAAGATCCATCAACATGGAGTTTCTTCATGCGCTTTATACCAATATGACATTTAGCGGCAGTGCCACAAGTATGTGGTACTATCATTATTAACTTTGCATCTTTTGGCATCATTGTTATGAACATGTGTATTACTATGATCAAGATTCAATGAACCACACTTACTAGGTGCATGACCATTGAAGGTATTTATTCATGTAAGCAGAATAACCATTATTCTCTAACTTGAATGAATAACCGTGTTGCAATAAACATGATCTAATCACGTTCATGCTTCAATGCAAAACACCAAATAAAATTTAGGTTCGTCACTAATCCCGAAGGTAGAGAGAGCGTGCGATGTTTGATCATATCAACCTTGGAAACATTTCCAACACACATCGTCACCTCACACTTAGCTAGTTCTCCATTTATTCCGTAGCTTTTATTTCGAGCAACCGAACCGGTATCCAATACCCAGGTGCTACTAGGAGTACTAGCAAGGTACACATCAATAACATGCATATCAAATATACTTCTGTCGACTTAGCCAGCCTTCTTATCTACCATGTATCCAGGGTTGTTCCGCTTCAGTGACCGTTCTCCTCATAATGGAAGCACTCAGTCTCGGGTTTAGGTTCAACTTTGGGCTGCTTCACTGGAGCAGCAACTGACTTGCCATCCATGAAGTTTCCCTACTTGCCCTTGCCCTTCTCGAAACTAGTGGTTTTTACTAACCATCAACACTTTGATGCTCCTTTTTGACTTCTACCTTCGCGGTGTCAAAACATCGCGAGAAGCTCAGGAATCATTTCTATCCCTGGCAATTTATAGTTCATCACCAAGTTCTAGTAGCTTAGTGATAGTGACTTGGAGAACTATATCAATCACTATCTTATCTGGAAGATCAACTCCCACTCGATTCAAGCGATTGTGGCACCTAGACAATCTAAGCACATGCTCAACTATTGAGCTATTCTCTTTCGTCTTGCAAGCAAAGAATCTTTGTTTGAGATCTCATATCTCATAACACGGGCACGAGCCTGAGATCACAATCTCAGCTCTTAGAACATCTCGTATGTTCCGTGACGTTCAAAACGTCTTGGAGCCTCAATTCTAAGTCGTAATGCATGACGCACTAAACTATCAAGTAGTCATCAGAACGTGCCTGTCAGATGTTCACAACATCTACAGACGACGCTAGAGGGGGTGGCGTACCGAACGGTGCATTAAGGACATAAGCCTTCTGTGCAGCAATGAGGACAATCCTCATATCACGGACCCAGTCCGCAATATTGCTACCATCATCTTTCAACTCTATTTCTCTAGGAACATATAAAAACACACGGGAGCTACAGTGCGAGCTAGTAATCTACAACATAATTTGCAAAGACACTACTGACTATGTTCATGATAATGAGTTCAATTAATCATATTACTTAAGAACTCCCACTCAAATTGACATCCCTCAGGTCATCTGAGTGTCACATGATCCAAATTCACCAACTCGAGTCCGATCATCACGTGAGTTGAGGTGGCTTCAATGGTGAACATCATTATGTTGATCATATCTACTATATGACTCATGCTCGACCTTTCGGTCTCTTGTGTTCCGAGGCCATGTCTGTACATGCTAGGCTCGTCAAGTTTAACCCGAGTGTTCCGCATGTGCAAATCTGTCTTGCACCCGTTGTATGTGAACGTAGAGTCTATCACACCCGATCATCACGTGGTGTCTCAACACGACGAACTTTCGCAACGGTGCACACTTGGGGAGAACACAATTTATCTTGAAATTAAGTGAGGGATCACCTTATAATGCTACCGTCGTCCTAAGCAAAACAAGGTGCATAAAAGGATTAACATCTCATGCAATTCATAAGTGACATGATATGGCCATCAACTTGTGTTTAAGATCTCCATCTTCGAAACACCGGCATGATCTCCATCGTCACCGGCACGACACCATGATCTCCATCAACGTGTCGCCATCGGGGTTGTCACGCCCTGCATGCTTCTACTACTATTGCTACCGTAGCGATAAAGTAAAGCATTACATAGCGCTTTAATGATTGACACGCAGGTCATACAATAATTAAAGACAACCCTATGGCTCCTGCCGGTTGCCGTAATCACCGACATGCAAGTCGTGATAATCTATACATCACATGATCATCTCATACATCACATATATCTCATCATGTAATTGGCCATATCATATCACAACATACCCTGCAAAAACAAGTTAGACGTCCTCTAATTGTTGTTGCATGTTTTACGTGGCTGCTACGGGTATCTAGCAAGAACAATTCTCACCTACGCAAAACCACAACGGTGATACACTAGTTTGCTTTTCAACCTTCTCAAGGACCGCCTTTGTCGGATCCGATCCAACTAGAGTAAGAGAAACTGTCACCCGCAAGCCAGCTAAGCAACAAGTTGCATCGCGGGAACCGGTCTCTCGTAAGCGTACGAGTAATGTTGGTCCGGGCCGCTTCATCTCACAATACCGCTGAACCAAAATCCGACCAAGGGAGGAAGCAATCTAAGCATCAACGCCCACAAACCTTTTGTGTTCTACTCGAGATCTCATCGAACCATCAACCTAGCTCTGATACCACTGTTGGGGAACGTCGCATGGGAAACAAAATTTTCCTACGCACACGCAAACCTATCCATGGTGATGAGCATCTACGAGAGGGAGAGTGGATCTACGTACCCTTGTAGATCGCTAAGCGGGAAGCGTTAAGAAACGCGGTTGGTGTAGTCGAACTTCTTCGCGATCCAAATCGCCGAGCGTCCCGCGATCCAATCACGAACCGTCCCGCGAACACATCATGATCCGTCCCGTGAACTCATCACGATCCGTCTCACGATCTTGATCACGATCTGTCCCGCGAACTCATCACGATCCGTTCCGTGATCACATCACGAACCGTCTCGCGATCTCGATCACGGTCCTTCCGATCTAGCGCCGAACGGACGGCACCTCCGCGTTCAGCACACGTGCAGCTTGATGACGATCTCCACCATCTTGATCCAGCAAGAGGAGGTGGAGAGGAGAGAGAGTTCACCGGCAGCGTGACGGCGCTCCGGTGATGGTGGTGGTGGAGCAATTCCGGCAGGGCTTCGCCTAAGCGCTGCAGAAATCCGATCTAGAGGAGAAACTGTGCACCGGTGAAACGGGTAGCACGTGGCCGGAAATTCTGTCCAAAAACCACCCAATCCACTAGTATATATAGGAGGAGAGGAGAGGAGAGGCAGCCAAGGCCTTTGGGTCGGCCGAAATAGGAGGTGGGAAGAAATCCTACTTCACCTCCAATCCTAGTTGGAGTAGGATTGCCTCCTGTTGGCTGATTTTCCACTTTTTGCTTTAGGACTTTCTCTCCTGCGCCATGGGCCTTTGTGGCTGTTTTCCCAGCCCAATAAGGGCTGGTTATTATTCTCCCACAGCCCATGGACCTCTTGGGGTCGAAGTACCCCTCCCGGAGGTCCTCCGGTACACTACCGGCACTCCCGGTACAATACCGATACTCCCGGTACACTACCGATGAGCCCGAAACTTTTCCGGAAACCAAACTGGGACTTCCTATATATGAATCTTTACCTCCGGACCATTCCGGAGCTCCTCGTGACGTCCGGGATCTCATCCGGGACTCCGAACAACCTTCGGTCACCACCATACATAACTCTACACTACCGAAACGTCACCGAACCTTAAGTGTGCAGACCCTGCGGGTTCGAGAACTATGTAGACATGACCGAGACACCTCTACGGTCAATAACCAATGGCGGGACCTGGACGTCCACATTGGTTCCTACATATTCTACGAAGATCTTTATCGGTCGAACCTCTATGTCAAGGATTCAGTTAATCCCGTATAACGTCCCCTTTGTTCTTCGGTATGTTACTTGCCCGAGATTCGATCGTCGGTATCTCCATACCTAGTTCAACCTCGTTACTGGCAAGTCTCTTTACTCGTTCCGTAATACAAGATCCCGTGACTAACACTTAGCCACATTGCTTGCAAGGCTTGTTGTGATGTTGTATTACCGAGTGGGCCCTGAGATACCTCTCCGTCACACGGAGTAACAAATCCCAGTCTCGATCCATGCCAACTCAACAAACACCATCGGAGATACCTGTAGAGCACCTTTATAGTCACCCAGTTACGTTGCGACGTTTGATACACACAAGGCACTCCTCCGATATCCGTGAGTTGCATGATCTCATGGTCATAGGAACATATACTTGACATGCAGAAAACAGTAGCAATAAACTGACACGATCATATGCTATGTTTGTAGTTTGGGTCTTATCCATCACATCATTCTCCTAATGATGTGATCCCGTTATCAAATGACATCTCATGTCCATGGCTAGGAAACCTTAACCATCCTTTGATCAACGAGCTAGTCCATTAGAGGCATACTAGGGACATGGTTTTGTCTATGTATCCACACATGCATTTAAGTCTCCGATCAATACAGTTATAGCATGGATAATAAACGATTATCATGAACAAGGAAATATGATAATAACTAATTTATTATTGCCTCTAGGGCATATTTCCAACACTACAACACCCCCGCGGCCAACCTGCGCGCTGCCAAGGTTGCCTACGAGGATTTGGCAACCTTGGAGGGCGAGGAGTGGGCCGCACGCGAGCGGCACATCAAGGACCTCATCGACACTGCCAACGCGCAACAGGCTGTCCTCACCCCCGGGGGGGGGGGTCGTCTCCGAGTTTCCTCGTCCCGAGGGCGAGGACACTGGGGCTGCTGACCGCCGGCCAACTCAGCACTCCAGCACCCCTCGTACCTCCGGCCGGAACGCCCGGGGGAGCAACGCTCAGCGCCCCCCGTCACGCGGAAATGAGCAGCTGGCTGTGAACAGCCGGTGCAGCAACAATCCGGCTGGCAGCAACCGCCGCGACGAGGCACCGGCACGCGGCAGCGGGGGCACCCGCGGGCATACTCCGCCTCCGTGGCAGGAGCCCACGTGGTCCATCCCGTCATCCGTCCGCCCCGAGCTTGCAGCTCGGCTCGGACCACGCGTCCCCCACAGCGACAACGACGCCCGGCTCCGCCTCGACCGACTGGCGCAGTCGGCTCTCCTCGAGGAGGAGGGCTCGATTGGCCCGGCCTGCTTCGGTCCGAGGATCCGCAACGAGCCTTTCCCGCCTGGCTTCACGCTCCCTCGCGACACCCCGAAGTATACCGGGGCCGCCAAGCCGGAGGACTGGCTGATCGACTACACCACCGCTGTCGGCATCGGTAGGGGGAACAAGCGCATGGCCGTCCGCTATGCCCCCCTCATGCTGATCGGCTCGGTCCGCACCTAGCTGAACAGCCTGGCTGCCGGCAACATCAACACCTGGACAGACTTCGAGGAGGCCTTTGTCCGCAACTTCAACGACACCTACAAACGGCCTGGCCGGCCCCGCGAGCTGGCCATGTGCGTCCAGGGGCCGGAAGAGCCCCTCTGCGACTACCTCACACGCTGGACCGAGCTCCGCAACTCCTGCGAGGGAGTGCACTAGGTACAAGCCATCCAGTACTTCATCGAAGGCTCCTACGACAGCACCCCCCTCAAGCACAAGCTCTTGTGCTCCGAGCCAACCTCCCTGGCGGACCTGATGTCCAAGCGGACAAATATGCCACGACCGATTCCTCGATGAGGATGAAGGCTAAAGCACCAGCCAAGCCGGCTACGCCCCCCACCGCGCCGCGGGCGGCGGCCGATAACCGGCAGCAGCAGAACGGCAAGCGCAAGAATGAACAGCCCGACTCCCGCTACGGGAGCTGGTAGGTCACCTCCATCGAGGAGGAGCAGCCGGCTGGCCAGGCCTCCGGTCAGCGCCAGCGCACCGGCAAGACCGGCTGGCAGCCCAAGCTGACTTTCGAGCAAATGCTTGACCTCCCTTGCAAAAACCACTCCGGTGCCAAGCCGGCCACGCACACGCTCCGACAGTGCAGCTTCTCACAGCGATTGGCCCGGGGGGACAGCCTCCCGGCTCCCCTCGCGTAGCTAGCCCGTGCTCCGGCACCAACTCTGGCTCCCGGCCCGGTCCCGGCGGACCCGGCCCCGGCTCGGAACGACGGCCGGCTGCACGACCGGTACCCCAAACATGACGACTGCCACGTCGTCTTCACCAGCGAAGAGACGGACAAGCACGCCCAGCGCCGACTCCACCGCGAGGTGAATGCCACCATGCCCGCGACTCCCCGGTTCATGCATTGGTCCGAGAAGCCGGTCACCTGGAGCCGAGCGGACCACCCGGCCGTGATGCTAAACCCTGGCAGCTATGCCCTCGTCCTCGATCCTACCATAACCTCTGAAAGACGCTCGTGCCGCTTCTCGCAGGTGTTGATCGACAGTCCCTACCACGCATTGCTGGGCCGACCGGCTCTTGTCAAGTTCATGGCGATCCCTCACTATGCCTACCTCAAGCTCAAGATGCCGGGTCCCAGGGGCATCATCACCATCGCCGGCAAATACCAGATGTCAATGGCGTGTGCGCGAGACGGTAGCCGGCTGGACGAGGCCCTAGAGATAGCGGAGGAGAAGCGACAGCTCGACCGGCTGGTGGCCCTCGCCTCTGCCCAGCCGGTCGTCCCGGCCCCTCCGTCCCAGTCGGTCAGCGAGGCCTCGTTCCAGCCGTCCAAGGACACCAGGCAGGTGCCACTCGATCCGGCCAACCTCACCCAGTGCGTGACCATCGGCTCCCGCCTCAACAGCAAATAGGAAAGCGAGCTCGTCGACTTCCTCCGTGAGAATCGGGACATCTTTGCATGGTCCCCCAAGGACATGCTGGGTGTTCCGAGGAAGTTCGCCTAAGCACTACGGAAATCCGATCTAGAGGAGCACTGGTGGAACGGGTAGCACGTGGCCGTAAAATCAAGTGCAAAACACCCAATACCACCAGTATATATAAGAGGGAGGGAGGAGGAGGGCTGGCGCACAAGGCTGCCCTTGCGCAAGGAGGAGAGGAGGAATCCTCCTCCAATCCTAGTAGGACTAGGATCCCTCCTTTCCTACTTGGAATCTCTTTCCACCTTGCGTTTTTTCTTTCTCTTTCAACTCCATTCGCACGGGCCTCTTAGAGGACTTCCACCAGCCCACTAAGGGCTGGTTTCCACCCTCCCACAGCCCATGTAGCCTCTTGGGTCGAAATACCTCTCCCGATGGTCCCCCGGTACACTACCGGCACTCCCGGTACACTACCGATGAGCCCGAAACTTTTCCGGCGACCAAAATAGGACTTCCTATATATGAATCTTTACCTACGAACCATTCCGGAGCTCCTCGTGATGTCCGGGATCTCATCCGGGACTCCGAACAACCTTCGGTCACCACCATACATAACTCTACACTACCAAAACGTCACCAAACCTTAAGTGTGCAGACCCTGCGGGTTCGAGAACTATGTAGACATGACCGAGACACCTCTACGGCCAATAACCAATAGCGGGACCTGGATGACCATATTGGTTCCTACATATTCTACGAAGATCTTTATCGGTCGAACCTCTATGTCAAGGATTCAGTTAATCCCGTATGATGTTCCCTTTGTTCTTCGGTATGTTACTTGCCCGAGATTCGATCGTCGGTATCTCCATACATAGTTCAACCTCGTTACCGGCAAGTCTCTTTACTCATTCCGTAATACAAAATTCTGTGACTAACACTTAGTCACATTGCTTGCAAGTCTTGTTGTGATGTTGTATTACCGAGTGGGCCCTAAGATACCTCTCCGTCACACGGAGTAACAAATCCCAGTCTTGATCCATGCCAACTCAACAGACACCCTCGGAGATACCTGTAGAGTACCTTTATAGTCACCCAGTTACGTTGCGACGTTTGATACACACAAGGCAATCCTCCGGTGTTAGTGAGTTGCATGATCTCATGGTCATAGGAACATATACTTGGCATGCAAAAAACAGTAGCAATAAACTGACACGATCATATGCTATGTTTGTAGTTTGGGTCTCGTCCATCACACCATTCTCCTAATGATGTGATCTCATTATCAAATGACATCACGTGTCCATGGCTAGGAAACCTTAACCATGTTTGATCAACGAGCTAGTCCATTAGAGGCATACTAGGGACATGGTTTTGTTTATGTATCCACACATGCATCTAAGTCTCCGATCAATACAATTATAGCATGGATAATAAACGATTTATCATGAACAAGGAAATATGATAATAACTAATTTATTATTGCCTCTAGGGCATATTTCCAACAATCTCCCACTTGCACTAGAGTCAATAATCTAGTTCACATCACCATGTGATACGCATTGTTATGAATCTAACACCCAATGAGTTCTGGGGCTCGATCATGCGTTGCATGTGACAGAGGTCTTATAGTCAACGGGTCTGCGACATTCAGATCCATGTGTACTTTGCAAATCTCTATGTCAAACCGTAAACACTGCTACCACACTCCACTTGGTACTATTCCAAATGGCTGCTCCACTATATGTATCCAGATTGCTACTACGGGTCATCCGGATTGGTGTTAAAGCTTGCATCGACGTAACTCTTTACGACGAAATCTTTATCACCTCCATAATCGAGAAACATCTCCTTAGTCTTTTAGTTATTAAGGATAATCTTGACCGGTGTCCAGTGATCCACTCCTGGATCACCCTTGTACCCCTTGACGGACTCATGGCAAGGCACACACAGGTGCGGTACACAACATGGCATACTATACAGAGCCTATGGCTAAGGCATAGGGGACGACATTCGTCCTTTCTCTTTCTTCTGCCGTTGTCGAGATTTGAGTCTCACTCAACTTCACACCTTACAAAGCAGGCGAGAACACTTCTCTCTGACTAATCCATTTTGAATTCTTTCAAAATCTTGTCAAGGTATGTACTCATTGAAAGTCTTATCAAACATCTTGATCTATCTTTATAGATCTTGATGCTCAACAATTAGGTAGCTTTATCCATGTCTTCCTTTGAAAAACTCTTTTCAAACAACCGTTTATGCTCTCCAGAAATTCTACATCATTTCTGAATAGCAATATGTCATCCACATATACTTATCAGAAACTCTGTAGTGCTCCCACTCACTTTATTGCAAATACAAGTTTCTCGTAAACTTTGTATAGACTCAAAAACTTTGATCACCTCATCAAAGTGCATATTCCAACTCCGAGATGCTTGCTTCAGTTCATAGAAGAATCACTGAAGCTTGCACACCTTTTAGCATCCTTAGGACTGACAAAACCTTCTGGTTGTATCACATACAACCTTTCCTCAAGTAAATCGTTAAGGAAACGATGTTTTGATATCCGTCTGCCAGATTTCATAATTGAAAAATGCAGCAACTGCTAACATAATTCCAACAGACTTTAGCATCGCTACGAGTGAGAAAAGTCCCATCGCAGTCAACTCCTTGAACTTGTCGTAAACTTCTTTGCAACAAGTCAAGCTTTACAAATGGTGACATTTACCATGAGCGCCTGTCTTCATTTTAAACATCCATTTTGTACGCAACGACCTGCCGTCCAACGAGCAAGTCTACCAAAGTCTACACTTGGTTTTCATACATGGATCCTTTCTCGGATTTCATGGCCTCTAACCATTTGTCAGAATCCGGTCCCATCATCGCTCCTCCACAGCTCGTAGGTTCATCGTTGTCCAACAACTTGACCTCTAAGACATGGTTGCCACACCACTTAGGAGCAGTACACATCCTTGTCGACCTACGAGGTTTGATAGTAACTTGATCCGAAGCTTCATGATCATCATCATTAACTTCCTCTTCAACTAACGTAGGCTTCACAGAAACAACTTCCTACGCTGCGCTACTCTCTGGTTGAAACAGAGGTTCAATAACCTCATCAAGTTCTATCCTCCTCCCACTCAATTCTTTCAAGAGAAACTTTTTCTCGAGAAAGGACCCAGTGTTAGCAACAAACATTTTATGCTTGGATCTGAGATAGAAGGTTGACCCAACTTTTCTTAGGGTATTCTATGAAGATGCATTTGTCCACTTTGGGTTCGAGCTCATTAGGTGAAAACATTTTCCACCCAAGCATCGTAGCCCCAAACGTTAAGAAATGACAGCTTACGTTTCTATCAAACCATAATTCACACGGTGTCATCTCAACAGATTTAGATGGTTCCCTATTTAAAGTGAATGTAGTTGTCTCTAATGCATAAACCCAAAATTATAGTAACAAAACGATAATAGACATCATAACATGCACCATATCCAATAGAGCACGACTATGACGTTCGGACACACCATCACACTATGGTGTTCCAGGTGGCGTGAGTTGTGAAACAACTTTCACATTGTCTAAAGTTGTATGCCAAACTCGTAACTCAGATATTCACCTCCACGATCATATCGCAAACATTTTTATCTTCTTGTCACGATGATCTTAAACTTCACTTTGAATTTGCTTGAACCTTTCAAACGATTCAGACTTGTGTTTCATTAAGTAAATATACACTATATCTACTCAAATCATCAGTGAAGGTAAGAAAATAACGATATCCACCGCACGCTACAAGACTCATTGGATTGCATACATCAACATGTATCATTTCCAACAAATCACTTGCCCGCTTAATCAAAACAGAAAACTGGGTCCTTAGTCATCTTGACCAAGAGGCATGGTTCGCATGTCTCAACCGATTTGAAATCGAATGAGTCCAAAGGTCCATCAGCATGGAGTTTCTTCATGCGTTTTATACCAATATGACATTTAGTGGCAGTGCCACAAGTATGTGGTACTATTATTATTAACTTTGTAATTTTTTGGCATCAATGTTATGAACATGTGTATTACTACGATCAAGTTTCAACAAACCATTCTTACTGGGTGCATGACCATTGAAGGTATTATTCATGTAAATAGAATAACAATTATTCTCTAACTTAAATGAATAACCGTGTTGCAATGAACATGATCTAATCACGTTCATGCTCAACGCAAAAACACCAAATAACATTTATTTAGGTTCGTCACTAACCTCGAAGGTAGAGAGAGCGTGCGATGTTGATCACATCAACCTTGGAAACATTTCCAACGCACATCGTCACCTCACACTTAGCTAGTATCCGTTATTCCGTAGATTTTACTTCAAGTTACTAACATTTAGCAACCGAACCGGTATCCAATACCCAGGTGCTACTAGGAGTACTAGCAAGGTACACATCAATAACACGTATATCAAATATACTTCTGTCGACTTTGCTAGCCTTCTTATCTACCAAGTATCTAGGGTTGTTCCGCTTCAGCGACCGTTCTCCTCATAATCGAATCACTTAGTCTCGGGTTTGGGTTAGACTTTGGGTTGCTTCACTCGAGCCGCAACTAACTTGCTATCCATGAAGTTTCCCTCCTTGCTCTTGCCCTTCTCGAAACTAGTGGTTTTGACTAACCATCAACACTTTGACGCTCCTTCTCGGTTTCTACCTTCGCGGTGTCAAACATCGCGAATAGCTCAGGGATCATTATTTCTATCCCTGGCGTTTTATAGTTCATCACTAAGTTCTAGTAGCTTTAGTGATAGTGACTTGGAGAACTATATCAATCACTATCTTATCTAGAAGATCAACTCCCACTCGATTCAAGCGATTGTAGCACCCAGACAATCTGAGCACATGCTCAACGATTGAGCTATTCTCTTTCATCTTACACGCAAAGAATCTTGTTGGAGATCTCATATCTCGCAACACGGGCACGAGCCTGAGATCCTAATTTTAGCTCTTAGAACATCTCATATGTTCCATCACGTTCAAAACGTTTCGGAGCCTCATTTCTAAGCTATAATGCATGACGCACTAAACTATCAAGTAGTTATCAGAACGTGCCTGTCAGATGTTCACAACATCTACAAACAATGCTAGAGGGGTTGGTGCACCGAGCGGTGCATTAAGGACATAAGCCTTCTGTGCAGCAATGAGGACAATCCTCAGATCATGGAGCCAGTCCGCAATATTGCTACCATCATCTTTCAACTCTATTTCTCTAGGAACATATAAGATTCAAGGGAGCTACAGCATGAGCTAGTAATCTACAACACAGTTTTGCAAAGACACTACCGACTATGTTCGTGATAATGAATTCAATTAATCATATTACTTAAGAACTCCCACTCAAATTGACATCCCTCCGGTCATCCAACACGACGAACTTTCGCAATGGTGCACACTCGGGGAGAACACAATTTATCTTGAAATTAAGTGAGGGATCACCTTATAATGCTACCGTCGTCCTAAGCAAAACAAGGTGCATAAAAAGGATTAACATCACATGCAAATCATAAGTGACATGATATGGCCATTAACTTGTGCTTTTGATCTTCATCTAGAAAGCATTGGCATGATCTCCATCGTCACCGGCAAGACACCATGATCTCCATCATCTTGATCTCCATCAACGTGTCGCCATCGGGGTTGTCGCGCCCAACATGCTTCTACTACTATTGCTACCATTTAGCGATAAAGTAAAGCATTACATAGCGCTTAATGATTGACACGCATGTCATACAATAATTAAAGACAACCCTATGGCTCCTGCTGGTTGCCGTACTCATCGACATGCAAGTCGTGATAATCTATACATCACATGATCATCTCATACATCAGATATATCACATCATGTAATTGGCCATATCACATCACAACATACCCTGCAAAAATAAGTTAGACGTCCTCTAATTGTCGTTGCATGTTTTACGTGGCTGCTACGGGTATCTAGCAAGAACAATTCTCATCTACGCAAAAACCACAACAGTGATACACTAGTTGCTTTTCAACCTTCTCAAGGACCGTCTTTGTCGAACCCGATGCAACTAAAGTGAGAGAAACTGGCACCCGCAAGCCATCTATGCAACAAGTTGCGGTCGAGGGAACCGGTCTCTCGTAAGCGTATGAATAATGTTGGTCCGGGCCGCTTCATCTCACAATACCGCTGAACCAAAATCCTACCAAGGGAGGAAGCAATCTAAGCATCAACGCCCACAAACCTTTTGTGTTCTACTTGAGATCTCATCTACACATAGACCAAGCTCTGATACCATTGTTGGGGAACGTCGCATGGGAAACAAAAACTTTCCTACGCACACGCAGATCTATCCATGGTGATGAGCATCTACGAGAGGGAGAGTGGATCTACATACCCTTGTAGATCGCTAAGCAAGAAGCGTTAAGAAACGCGGTTGGTGTAGTCGAACATCTTCGCGATCCAAAACACCGAGCGTCCCGCGATCTCATCACGATCCGTCCCGTGAACACATAACGATCCGTCTTGCGAACTCATCACGATCCATCCCGTGATCTCATCATGATCCGTCTCGTGAACTCATCACGATCCATCCCGCGAACTCATCACGATCCATCCCGTGAACTCATCATGAACCGTCTCATGATCTTGATCACGGTCCTTCCGATCTAGCGCCGAACGGACGACACCTCCGCGTTCAGCACACGTGCAGCTTGATGATGATCTCCACCGTCTTGATCCAGCAAGAGGAAGTGGAGAGGAAGAAGAGTTCACCGGCAGCGTGACGGCGCTCCGACGATGGTGGTGGAGCAATTCCGGCAGGGCTTCGCCTAAGCACTGCGGAAATCCGATCTAGAGGAGCACTGGTGGAACGGGTAGCACGTGGCCGTAAAATCAAGTGCAAAACACCCAATACCACCAGTATATATAAGAGGGAGGGAGGAGGAGGGTTGGCGCACAAGGCTGCCCTTGCGCAAGGAGGAGAGGAGGAATCCTCCTCCAATCCTAGTAGGACTAGGATCCCTCCTTTCCTACTTGGAATCTCTTTCCACCTTGCGTTTTTTCTTTCTCTTTCAACTCCATTCGCACGGGCCTCTTAGAGGACTTCCACCAGCCCACTAAGGGCTGGTTTCCACCCTCCCATAGCCCATGTAGCCTCTTGGGTCGAAATACCTCTCCCGATGGTCCCCCGGTACACTACCGACACTCCCAGTACACTACCGATGAGCCCAAAACTTTTCCGGCGACCAAAATAGGACTTCCTATATATGAATCTTTACCTGCGGACCATTCCGGAGCTCCTCGTGACGTCCGGGATCGCATCTGGGACTACCAAAACGTCACCAAACCTTAAGTGTGCAGACCCTGCGGGTTCGAGAACTATGTAGACATGACCGAGACACCTCTACGGCCAATAACCAATAGCGGGACCTGGATGACCATATTGATTCCTACATATTCTACGAAGATCTTTATCGGTCGAACCTCTATGTCAAGGATTCAGTTAATCCCGTATGATGTTCCCTTTGTTCTTCGGTATGTTACTTGCCCGAGATTCGATCGTCGGTATCTCCATACATAGTTCAACCTCGTTACCGGCAAGTCTCCTTACTCGTTCCGTAATACAAAATTCCGTGACTAACACTTAGTCACATTGTTTGCAAGGCTTGTTGTGACGTTGTATTACCGAGTGGGCCCTAAGATACCTCTCCGTCACACGGAGTAACAAATCCCAGTCTTGATCCATGCCAACTCAACAGACACCCTCGGAGATACCTATAGAGTACCTTTATAGTCACCCAGTTACGTTGCGACGTTTGATACACACAAGGCACTCCTCCGGTGTTAGTGAGTTGCATGATCTCATGGTCGTAGGAACATATACTTGGCATGCAGAAAACAGTAGCAATAAACTGACATGATCATATGCTACGTTTGTAGTTTGGGTCTTGTCCATCACACCATTCTCCTAATGATGTAATCCCATTATCAAATGACATCTCATGTCCATGGCTAGGAAACCTTAACCATCTTTGATCAACGAGCTAGTCCATTAGAGGCATACTAGGGACATGGTTTTGTCTATGTATCCACACATGCATCTAAGTCTCCGATCAATACAATTATAGCATGGATAATAAACGATTTATCATGAACAAGGAAATATGATAATAACTAATTTATTATTGCCTCTAGGGCATATTTCCAACAGTAAAGAAAAACAAGACCTAGCGCATGTGTATCAACTACACAAGCCTGAACAAGGCGTGCCCCAACGACCCATTCGCCCTGCCGCTGATCGATCAAGTCATCGACTCCACGACCGGCTGCGATCTACTGTCTTTCCTGGACGCCTACTCCGGCTACCACCAGATAAAGCTAGACCTGGCCGACCGGCTTAAGACCTCCTTCATCACCCCCTTCGGGGCCTACTGCTACATCACCATGTCCTTTGGCCTGAAGAATGCTGGCGCTACCTTCCAGCGTTGCATGCAGAAGTGCTTCCTGCCTCAGATAGGCAGGAATGTCCACGTCTACGTGGATGACATCGTCGTCAAATCCAAGAAGCATTTCAGCCTCCTCGACGACCTCCGGGAGACGTTCGCCAACTTGCGCGAATACAAGATCAAGCTCAACCCGGAGAAGTGTGCCTTTGGTGTCCCAGCCGGCCAGCTCCTGGGTTTCTTCGTGTCTGCCCGTGGCATCGAAGCTAACCCCGAGAAGATCCGGGCGATCGAGCGCATGCCCAAGCCGGTCCAGCTCCGCGACGTCCAAAAGTTCACTGGCTGCCTTGCCTCCCTCAACCGGTTCATCAGCCGGCTGGGCGAGAAGGCCTTGCCCCTCTACGGGCTCCTACGCAAGTTGGCCCTGGTCGAGCTGGACCGGGACCTCTTGAAGAAGCCGGCCTTGTTTGACTGGTCCGATGAGGCGGACGCGGCTTTCCGCGGCCTCAAGCGGGCTCTCACCAGCGTGCCCATCTTGGCTGCGCCGGCCAACAAGGAGCCTTTGCTCGCCTACATTGCGGTGACCACACACGTCATCAGCGTCGTCCTGGTGGTTGAGCGGCCGGAGGAAGGCAAGGCGCTGCCAACGCACATCCCGTCTACTACCTCAGCGAGGTCCTCTCCGCCTCCAAGCAAAACTACCCCCACTACCAGAAGATGTGCTACGGCATATACTTCGCCGCCTAGAAGATCAAGCAGTACTTCCAGGAGCACGTCATCACCGTCGTGAGCACAACGCCGCTGGGCGAAATCATGGCCGGCTGGGACGCCACCGGCTGGATCGCCAAATGGGCCATCGCCCTGGCCGACTACGAAATATGGTATGAGCCGCGCACCACCATCAAATCGCAGGCAATGGCCGACTTCCTCATCGACTGGGCCGAAACCCAGTTCATGCCACCTCTGCCCGATTCCACGCACTGGCGCATGCACTTCGACGGCTCGAAGATGCGAGCCGGCTTGGGAGCCGGCATCATCTTGTCGTCTCCTAGAGGGGACCAGCTCCGCTACATCCTCCAGATCCACTTTGCCACCTCCAACAACGTGGCCGAATATGAGGCCCTCGTCCACGGCCTCCGGCTCGCCAAGGAGATCGGCATCCAACGCATCATTTGCTTTGGCGACTCCGACCTCATAGTGCAACAGGTCTCTGGCGAATGGGACGCCAGGGACGCCAACATGGCCAGCTACCGCTTCCTCGTCCAACAGCTCACCGGCTCCTTCGAGGGTTGCGAGTTCCACCACGCCCCCTGTGCGGACAACAAGGCGGCCGGCGCGCTGGCCAAGATCGGCTCCACCCGGCAGGGCATCCCAGCCGGGGTCTCCCTCGAGCGGCTGCTGAAGCCTTCGATCAAGCCTTCTCACGAATCGGAGTCCGTCTTCGTACCAGCAAACGTGGTCGGCACCTCGGTGGAACCAGCTGCCCAACCGGCCCCGCCGGCCGCGGCAGCTCTGCCGGCTCCGTCACCACCAGCCGCCGGGGCGGTGCTGTCCGCCATGGCAATTGAGCCGGCCACGTCTGTGCGCTCCGGTCGACGCTCCTACCACTGCCTCGCTCCCGGGGGCTGGCGAGCCGGTCTCGGGGGCTGACGAGCCGGTCTCGAGGGCTGAGCCGGCCCCTGTCTCGGCTCCCTCATGGGCCCGACCCATCTTGGCGTTCCTCCAGCGCGGCGAGCTCCCCTCCGATGAGGCCACTACAAGGCAAATTCAGCGCCGGGCCCCGGCCTACAACATCGTCAACCACGAGTTGGTTCATCGCAGCACCACATGCGTCTTCCAACGCTGCGTCGAGCCGGAGAAAGGGCAAGAAATCCTCCTCGACATCCACCAGGGCGAGTGCGGGCATCATGCCGCCTCTAGGTCCCTGGTGGCCAAAGCTTTCCGTCACGGTTTCTTCTGGCCGACAGCTCTAGACGCGGCCAAGAAACTTGTTGACAAGTGCGAGGGCTGCCAGCGCTTCAGCACATAGAGCCATCTTCCGGCTAGCACCCTCCAAACCATCCCCCTTTCGTGGCCCTTCGTCGTCTGGGGGATGGACATGGTGGGACCCTTCAAGACCGCATGAGGCGGCATGACACACTTGCTGGTAGCCGTCGACAAATTCCCCAAGTGGATCGAGGCCCGGCCAATCAAGAAACTGGATGGCCCCACGGCCGTCCGATTCATCGAAGACATCACAATACGCTACGGCGTCCCCCACAGCATCATCATCGACAACGATACGAACTTCGCCAAGGGCATGCTAGCACGTTTCTGCTCGAGGCGGGGCATCCGGCTTGACCTGGCATCCGTCGCCCACCGCAGTCGAACAACCAGGTTGAGAGGGAAAACGGCCTGCTCCTGTCCGACATCAAGCCCCGACTCGTGACACCACTGGTCCGGTCGGCTGGCTGTTGGGTCGAGGAGCTGCCGGCTGTCCTTTGGAGCCTCCAAACCACGCCCAACCGGTCGACCGGCTACACTACGTTCTTTCTCGTTTACGGGTCCGAGGCGATCATCCCCACCAACATCGAGTTCGATTCGCCTCGGGTTACCCTGTACACTAAGAGGGATGCGAGGGAGGCAAGGGAAGGCGGCATCGACCTCCTCGAGGAGGCCCGTGAGCTGGCCTTGAGCTGGACAACCATCTACCAGTAGAAGCTCCGGCATTACCACAACAAGCGGATCCGGCCACTCTACTTCCGCGAAGGAGACTTGGTGCTCAGGCGGATCCAGTGAACCGCCGGCCAGCACAAGCTGTCCTCCCCATGGGAGGGCCCGTTCATCGTCAGCCGGGCGCTGCACAACAAAGCGTACTATCTAATAGACGCCCAGAAGCCGCAGAAGCGCAAGAGAGACGCCTCCGGCGAGGAGACAGAGCGCCCATGGAATGCGGCGCTCCTCCGTCCATTTTATTGCTAAAAACGAGTGTATGTATTCTTCCCCTTTCGGGCTTATGAATGCAACGGGGGCCCCTAGCCGGCACTTGGGGCATGCCCCTTTTCGATTCCTCCAAAGTTTTCCTGTTATTTAAGGCACGTCAACCGAGTCCGGCTCCCGGGCCCGGGGGATCGCCCGACTCCACCCGAGGCGGAGAAGCAGTGCGAGCAAGCAACCCTTCGTCTCCCCTCCCTAACCAGCTATAGACCGGCTCCCGGCTGTCCGGCTGAAGGGGCCGCGGGGTGCGAAGGAACTTCTTACACTGAGGTCAGCCGACGCGCGGCAGCCGGACCGACCCAGTCGAGCTTTGTTACTCCTAGTAACCGGCCTCTACCGGCTCAACCTAGCCCTAGCTGGTTGACTCTAAGAGCTCGCTGATTCTCCCCAAGGGTGAAGCCCCGTCCCTGTCCCAGACCGGCTCCCGGCTGGCTGGCAGGCGGGGCGGAAGCCAGAAGGAATCCCGGCGCGCGAACACAAGTCAAAAGGCAAAAGGAGAAAGAAGAGTCGACACGCACATTCTTTTTAAGAAAAGCGGCATAAGTCATAACGATAAAAGGCCCACGGCCACGAGTTCATTACATATACACACCCAATGGGTGGAATTCCAGTCTAAAACAAAAAGCAGGAAAGAAAAATCCTAAGTGGTGGCAGCATCGGGCCGACCCTCT
This sequence comes from Hordeum marinum, assembly GCA_022496015.1. Lineage (NCBI taxonomy): Eukaryota > Viridiplantae > Streptophyta > Magnoliopsida > Poales > Poaceae > Hordeum > Hordeum marinum. The sequence continues at coordinate 144,937 of JAAAWK010001168.1, read as the reverse complement.
TCCGGTGCTGACGCCTTTGGAGCTGGTGGTGCTCACGCCTCGGGAGCCGGCGGTGCTGGTGCCTCCGAGGCCGGCGCCTCCGGGGCGGCTGAGGTAGAAGCCCCCGCCCCCGCATCCGGAGCTGGCTCGGACTCGGCATAGTCGTCAGTGTTGGACTCTCCATCGGCCGTCTCGGCGGCGCTCCCCTCCGGGTTGTCCAGGGCGAGCCCATACCGGTCCTCCGGGACCACCACGCCGTCCGCCCCGCGCTCCGGGACGTACTCGTCCCACGCGGCGAAGGACGCAAGGTCGCTCTCCCTCACCAACAGCCCGTCGGCCACCGCCTCCAACTCCACGTCGGTGCCTGCACGCTGGGTCGTGAGCAAACCCAAGTCCAGCTCGGGGTACCACGACCTGGCAACGCGGAGCGCCATGACCGCACCGGCGTGTTCTGCGAAGGCCCTCCAGGCGTTCACCCGCGCAGTCCCAAACTCCAGCCACCTCGACAGCCGGTTCATGGAGACCGGGTCCGCCGCGCCGGGCCAAAGGGTGCGAACCAGCACCAAGCTGGCCGCTTGGAGCCGCCTCAGGGCGCGGAGCACCTCCGACAGACGCGCCTCGGCGGCGATCCCCACCTCGTCCAGGGTCTAGGGGGCAAGCGGCCCGACGGCCTCTCCTTGCGCCCGCCGAGCCTCACGGTCGGCCTCCATGGCCACCTCCGTGACCTCGTGCATGCCGGGGAAAAGCCCTAAGAAGAAGACAAGGGATGAGCGGGGAGGCAAGCCAGAAAACCCAGAAGGAAGGCGCGAGAAGAACAAGGCAACCGAAGCTTACCGTGCAACATCTGATCCACCTCATGCCCTTGTTCCTGCAGCTGCACCTCCCTGGCTGACCACTCCTAGCGCTGGCGCTCGTGCCCGTCCTGAGCCGCCTGCGCGTCCTCGGCTGCCTTGGCTAGCGCGACGTCTTTGGCCTCCAGCCTCTCGCGAAGGACTTTCTCCCGCTCCTCTGCCTCCCGACGAAGGGCCGCCCCTTGGTCCGCCAATGCTTGGCGGTGGGCCGCCTCGCACCCCTCCCGCTCCACCTTCACCTGGTCCGCCTCCCCATGGAGCCAGTCGCGCTCCGTCGTCAGGAGTTCCCGCTCCTTGTAAAGACGCACCACCTGGCACCGGAGGCTGATCGTCTCGACATGGGTAGCTTCACGAAAAGAAGTCGCCGTTGTCAGAAAGGATTCAGCCCACCTACGGGGCGATCGACCTGATTCCTGGGGGCTACACCCAGTGGGTGCGCTTGCATGCCCCCACTGAAAGATCGCAAGAGCACATACCTCGCAAATCCGCAGACACTACGGCGAGCCGGTTTTCGGCTCCTCGGTACAACCCCAACAGGGTGTTGTACGCGGCCTCCCAGCGGTCACACGCCTCCTACAAAACAACAAGAGTACGCAGCCTTAGGCTCGACCCGCCTGCGCCCTAGCCGGCTCGAGCCTTGGGGGCTACACCCAGTGGGTGCGCTGGCGCGCCCCCACTGGAAAAGACAGAAAACTCCGAGTCAAGAGAAGAAGGAAAGAAGAGAGCTCACCGCGACCGCTTGCTCCAAGTTCACCAGCCGGTCGTTGGCGTATCGAACGTCCTGTGACGTCTGGGCATGGCAAGCGGCGAACGCATCCACAACGGCGGACACCGCCGCCCCGAGGGCGCTCGACGGTTCAGCAGGGGCCGGGCTCCCGGCCGCCGCCCAGGTCTGCTACGGCCGGCCCCCATCCACGGGTCCTCCCTTGTCAAAGACTGCGATGGGACTGGCCCCTCCTATCGTCGTCGCGCCGGGGTCCTCCGTCGCGCAGGCGGCCCTCACCTCCGGCGCTCCGCCTCCGGCGGCTCAGGGCCGACTCGCCTCCAGTGCCGGCGCCTCTGGAGCCGATGCCTCTGGATCCGGCGCCTCCGAAGCCGGCGCTTCCGGGGCCAGCACCTCCGCCCCCGGTGGCACGCCGTCCGCCACCGGCTGGATGGCGTCGCAGTCCATCTCCGCCATATCCTCCACGGCCTTCGCGCCCGCCTCCGTCCGTCGCCCGGGACCGCGGTGGTCCTTCGACCTCTTCTCCCGGTCACTGGGGAATGGCTCCCACGCTCCGCCAGTGGCCTCCCCGCTGGTTCCTCGGAGGCGGGGGAATGGCTCCCACGCTCTGCCAGCGGCCTCCCTGCTGGTTCCTCCCCTCTTCTTTTCCGCCTCTTCCCATGGGCGGAGCTCCTCGATGCGCCACTCCTACTCGGCCGCCTCGAGGTCGAGCCACGCCTAGCGCTCCCTCTCCTTGGCAGCCTTCGGCGGTGCCGCCCTCTCCGTCCCGCCACCCGGGGTCCTCCCTAGGGTGTGCGCCTCCCTGGTGACAACGAAATAAGGGACTGGGGGGGAAGACGGAACGGACCAAGGTGGAGGAGGAGATGGACTTACCCGACGACGACGGAGACCGCCCTCCTCGTGGGTCCCGCCTGGGCGACCCTTTGTTTCTTGCCCCCGCCTCCACGGCTGCCGCCCGGCTGCGCGGTTGCCACACGCTTAGGCGTCGGCTTGGTGGCAGCCGGCCGTTTCCCCTTGCCGTTCGCATTCGGGTCTCCCTGGCTGGAGCCGCCGCCGGCTCGAGGTTGGCGCCTCCGCGGCGCCGTGACCTCGTCCTCCGAAGTTTCGAGTTTCTTCGGAGCCTCTGCAACACGCGACGTCTCCGCCTCAGCGTGATCATCGGTCCAGTCCCGTAGGTGCGTCTGGGGAGGAGACTCGCCCGTCGATTCAGCCTCTTCGGCCCCCTCCGTCTCCGTCTCCGCATCGCCGGCTTCGGACGCACGGGCTCGCTCGGAGTCAGCCGGCTCCACGTCGTCGGCATCCTCAACCTCCTCGGGGTTCAACTCCGCCATGTCGGGGGCCGGCTCCTCGTAGTTCTGCAGCAGCGGGAAAATCTGCGGGCGGGCCGGGCGGCGCGTTGTCAGGCCAAAGGGGGGAGGGGCGCTGCCTCTGAAAAATATGGAGGGGAGGAGGTGGCCAGACACTTACCCGCGGTGCCGGGCGGCTCCGGTTGTACGGGGTTTTCCCCCATTGCCACTCGTCCTCCACCATCTTTGCCGTCGAGATGGCGTTCACCCTCCTTGCCATATGGGCTGGTTTCATCTCCTTGGTGGAGAGACGACATGGGTCATGGCGTCCTCCCATCTGGTGGCCTTCAGCCCCTTCGCCCCAGTCATCACGAGCAGGCGCTCGCAGAGCCGGTCCGCCGTCTCGGGCGCCGGAGGCGGAACCGCCCGCCAGTTCAGCATCGCGGTCGGTGGGTGGTTGGCGAAGTCGGGGAGGTTGATGTAATCCTCCTCCGGCTTCACGTTCTTCACATAGTAGAACCCCCGTTGCCAGCACTTCACCGACTCATGCAGCGGGAGTTTCGGGAAGCCGGTCCCCTTGCGGATATGGATCATGGCGCCTCCGCAGGCGGTCATCACCATCTGCTTCGTCACCGGATCCTTTGTCGTCTGTCGCTTGAGGAAGAAGAGCCGACACCAGAGGTCAAGCCTCGGCTCAACCCCCAAGTACCCCGCACAAAGGGTGACGAACGCTGCCAGCTGCAAGACGATGTCGGGGGGGGGGGGGGGAGGTGGTGTGATTGTAGACCGAACCGCGCCAGGAAACGGTGGAAGAAGGCACTCGCCGGCAGCCCAAGCCCGCGGAGGAAATGATCGGCGAAGACGACCACCTCGCCTTCCCGCGGTGCCGGGAAGTTCTCCGGCCCGGCCGGGCGTGCCTCCAAGCGAGCCTCCGCCGGAAGCTTGCGGCGATGGCGGAGGTGCTCAATGAAGGTCTCATCCACGTCACTGTCGTCCCAGGCGCCCTTGCCTGCCATGGTCGCCGAGGGGGTGTGCGGTCGCGACGACGCGCGCGGGTGCTCGGCGGCGGTCCGGGTTTTCTTCGACGGTGGATGACGGTGCGGCCTACCCGCGAGCTCTGGCCTCCTTCTCTCTCTCTCTCGTGGCGGGGGAGGAAGACGACAACGACGATGCGGCGACAGTGAGGGGAGCGAACGGGCCGTTCTGCCCCTCCTCTTGCCATTTAAACCATGCGCGGGTGATCGTGGGGGCCGAATTCATTGCGCATGACCCCCACGATTCCCGTGGCATGCGGGGCGGATATTGTGGCGCTCGGGAATGCCGACCGTCCGCCCGCGCCGTAAAAGATCCTCGCACACGGGCCGAGGCCGTAGTCGTGAAGGGCCCCGCCCCACGGTCCGGTCTTTTCCACCGCATGGCGCGTCTTCTCTACCCGGTGGGGAACCCGAGGCGGCGCGTGAGGCGGCGGCCGGTTGTGGAGCCGGCTGTCGTTTGCCGGCATCGCTCGACTCTCAAGGCCCCCCGCGGCGCAAGGATGATCTTCAAGCCGGCGAGGACCGCCATGGTTTGTCGGCGGGCCTCCCCGACTTCGGGGACTACTGACGGGGGGATGACCCCGGGGTAGCCTCAAGTGCCCCCTTGCTCCGGCCTTCTAACGCAATCAAAGGGCGGGCTGCCTCCCCCTATGGTCCGGCTACGCCCTGCCGATAGCGGCCCTCCAGCCAGAGCCCGCGGGCTACGCCCTGCCGGTTATGACGTGCCGGCCAGCTGGGGGCGTTGCCGCCTGCCCCCCCAACCGGCTGCGCATTGGATACCGTCGTCAGGGCACGCGTGGCGAGAGTGGTCCCCATCCCATCGGGGGTCTGCGCCGGAGTGGCCACAGTGAAGGTGTCAGGGCCTCTGACCCTGGCGGACGGTGAACGGGCTTCCAACAGTGCCGGCACGCCTCAACCACTCCATTACCTGCTCCGGCATGGCGGCAGATCGGCCGGCCGCATCGCTGACCTTGGCCGGTCGCCGCAAGATGACGCCACAAGGGGCGGCCTGTGCCGTGACATGACCGGCGTCGGGATCCGCCGCGCGGGCCCTGCCGGTTCCTGACGGGACCCTTCAGCCGGCGGGGCCTACCAGCGACAGGACTCCATAGCCGGCGGCCCCCACAGCCAGCCAGAGAGGCTGCCGGCTAGGCCCCCCTTGACCTTCTATTTGTATTGTAATCCGGGGGGTTGGCCTATAAAACCCCCGGGCCACCCCCATGCAAGGGGTCGCCCGATCTCCCAACTCTCTTCATGTCCAATCCTCACACATGTGTAGAGAGGCAGAAGAGCAAGCTAGCTCCTTCTTCCTCCACGATCCATACAGCTCGAGGAGCGCCATTGTAACCAGACCATTGTCTCAACTAGACCTAGCAGGACTAGGGGTGTTACCTCCCACGGAGGGCCCCAAACCTAGGTACATCGTGTGTCCACCACCGCTCGTGCCTAACCCCGCTCCCAGAGCCCGTCGGCGTCCTTCGGCCCCTCTCGATAAGCCTACCCATGGCATCTGCCATGACGAAACCACGACATAAGATGTGCCCCTTTGAAATTGTGTATGGTTTCATACCTCATGCGCCTAATGATTTGTTGCCTCTTCCATCTTCGGAGTAGGTGAATTTTGATGCTAAACAACGTGTTGAATTTATCTTAAAAATGCATGAGGTAACTAAGGAAAACATTGAGCGTATACATGCTAAATGCAAACTTGCTGAGGATAAGGGTAGAAAACATGGTATCTTTGCCCTGGAGATCTTGTTTGGTTACATTTGCGTAAGGATAGATGTTCTGATTTGCGCAAGTCAAAGTTAATGCCACGTGATGATGGTCCTTTTAAGGTGTTAGAGAAAATAAATGATAATGCATATAAACTTGAGTTGCCTGCAGAGTTTGGGGTTAGTCCCACTTTTAACATTATAGATTTGAAGCCTTATTCGGGTGAGGAAGATGAGCTTCCGTCCAGGACGACTTCATTTCAAGAAGGGGAGGATGATGAGGACATACCTACTAATGTTACACCCACATCTCCACCAGCTACACATATTGGACCAGTTACTAGAGCCCGTGCATACCAACTAAATCATCAGGTACTTTCGTTTCTTGGAAATCGTTCTAATGGTCATGAACGTATGATGCTGCCTAAATTAGATACTTTTATTTTACTTATGAATGAAGGACCTAGCATGGACAATAAGGTTGACCATTGGAGTGGGATCAAGCATGGAGGAGAATGTGCGCACATAGGAAAGAACAATGGAAATTCCAGTGATGATTTTCACACTTTGAAGCCACCATAAGGAGAGCATGAAGGCTTGGACGAAATATAAAAGATGTCACTTCATAAATTTCATCCATAGGCTATTATAGGTGTTGCTTAACCTTATTTTTGGGCCAGGCCCATGTAATATCGAAATACCACTTTATAGGTTGTTTTTATAGTCCATATGTGTGGGGAAACAGAGTTAGGGTCGGTTTTGGACACGTCACCCAAGTTGTCACAAAATTCCTCCTATATTCCTCCATATATACAGCCCTTAGGGAGCCATTTAGACTTGGGTTTTGTTTAGATTACAAGTTCGCCATAGCTGCAACTTCGCGTCCTTCGTATTTGTTCCACGACCATACCAATACGTCACAGAAACCCACTTTCATCAATAAAGCTTTCCTATCATATCCGCAATATGCAGATTACAATTTCGGTTTCTTGCTTGTTCTTCCTTTGTGTGCAGGAAAAGACCTTCGTGGTCAGGTTGATCGTGCTCCAGTGTGGACAATTATCTCTCGGAGTTGGTTTAGCGATTGCTAAGGCACGACGTCCTCGCACGTTCGTAGTCAGATCGTCAAAGTCTACTCCACCAAAAACGATAGCCACCATCTCATCAAAAGATGGGACACCTTTGCCCCTATCAGTAGCTTTGGCAAACCTCTTATCTAAACAAAACCCAAGTCTAAATTGTGCCCTAAGGGTTGTATATATGGGGGAATGGAGAGGGATTTTCGTGTCCCCTTGCAGGAGGGATCCGAAAACAACCCTAACTCGTTTTCCCCACACATACGGACTCTAAAAACAGCCTATAATGTACTATTTCAAAATTACATGGGCCTGGCCCAAAAAATAAGGTGATGCAACACCTAAAATAGCCTATGAACGAAATTTATGAAGTGACGTCTTGTATATTCTGTCCAAGCCTTCATGCTCACCTTATGGTGGCTTCAAAGCGCCAAAATCACCACTGGAAAACTCCATTGTTCTTTTCCGCATGCACACCTTCTTCTCCATGCTTGATCCCGCTCCAATGGCCATCCTTCTTGTCCATGCTAGGTCCTTCATTCATAAGTAAATTAAAAGTATCTATTTTAGGCAACATCATATTCTCATGAACATTAGAATGATTTTCAAGAAATAAAAGTACCTGGTAATTCAATTGGCGTGTGCGAGCTCTAGTGATTGGTCCAGTATGTATAGCATCAGGGGCTGTGGGTCTAACAATGGTAATGATGTCCTCATCACCCTTCCCTCTCGTTTCCCTCTCTCTCTCATCTATATGTCTCTCTTTCGCAACAAGAGCACAACCATGGCGCCCAAAGGAAGCAAGTCGTTGTCGTCGACCTGATCCGCCGAGTGCGTCATCCCCAGGAATTGATCTGCGCCGGATCCACCCTCAGCCACCTCATCTCAGATCCATGAGATATCACACGCCGCATCCCCGCCATGGTCCATATCGATGACTTCCCCTACTATAGTGCTGCCAGCCACGTGCTCCGCTCGATCTTGTGCGGGGAACGAATGAGGCACAACCCAATGACCTTGCCAGGTCCCAGCTCACGCCTCCTCCCCAACGGCCTAACAACACCCCACTACTGGCCCAGCTAGCAGCCGCGCCAAGCCCACTCTGCCTCGTCCTACCTCAATCCTCTTGGGCCTCTCCACCGAATGGGCTAGGCCCACAAGTTGAGACCCATGTGCCTATCCAGTGCCCCGTGCGTAGCATTACTATGATGCACTTAGTTCTAGACCCGATTAAGATTTCAGATACGGCCCATTAGTGTTTTTTAGTCCTGCGAATTTATCTATTATCCATGGATTTACAGATTGATACAGGGCAAGCCCGTGGGTGTCGATATTTTCACACGTGGAGGGGGAAAGGGAGAAATCATGAGAGAAAACATGAACTCAAGAATGATCTCCGATCACACATCCACTAGAACCACACAAACACATGAGATACATAGATCCAAGATCAACAAGAGGATACTAGTAACCGATATTCTCCCGCTCCGAAGGAAGGTCTTGATATCACGTGGGATCTTCCCTTGGTACGGACCTGGGCATCCACTTCAGACCTTCTCTCAAAGAGGTGATCAACTCCATGGGGAAGGAAATAAATGGAGTTGTGCTCAACAATGTCAAGTGCTAAACAAAATCTAACCCTAACACGGAGGTAGAAGAAGAGTATTTGTAGTCTAGGTAAAAATAGAAGGGTGAAGGTATACACGGGCCTCGGGAACGAGTGGCTGCGTAGGTAGGCCGGAAGTTCTGGGTGGAAGTTCTGGGCAGGTTTCGGGCTTTCCATAGAGTTTTCACCATCTTCGGTGGCTGGGATGAGGAGGGGCCAGAAGTTCCAGGCCGGCCAGAATTCCAATGGGCCGGAGTTTCCGGTCCAGGGTCTGGGCAGGTTCCGGGCTAAACCGAAAGTTTGCACGCCCCGGGTTGATCATGGGTTGTTGTGCGGCCGGAGGTTGCGGGCTAGCCAAGAGTTTCGTGCTGGACTGGAGCTTCAGCTTGGAGTTGGCCTCCTCTTCTTCATGTGGTTCTCCTCCTTGCACCCTCAAGCTCCAGTTATGGTCGAGGTACCTGAGTATACATGGTGTCTTTGCTTGAGGTAGCAATTGTGTCTCAAGGCAAGTAATGGGTCACTCAATAAGGAGGGAGTTCACCTCAGTTTCGATGGCCCATGCACGGGCTCTCGTCATGGGTCCACTTGGAGCTAGCGGTGTGGATCCATGGGGATGACCATGGGATGCTCTGCATCATGTCCCCCCTTGGGGAAGATCCATCGTCGGATCAATATCTTCATCACCATTGAAAGAGGAAAGGTCCTTGACGTTGAAGATGTCGCTCACATTGTACTTGTCGTGTGGAATGTCGATCTTGTAGGCATTGTTGTCGTAGCGTGCCAACACCTTGAAGGTCCCGTCGGCTCGAGGAAGTAGCTTGGACTTGCGCTCGGTGGGGAAGCGACCCTTGCGTTGGCGTAGCCACACAAGATCACCAGTCTTGAACGCCATGGGTTGCTTGTTGATGTTGTGCTTGGTGGTGACTCATTCCACTTGACATTCTACCATGCGCCTTGTATCTTCATGCATCTTCTTGATATAGCTTGCCCTTGCACTTGCGTCCAAGTTCACATTCTCTTGGAGTGGTAGAGGGAGTATGTCCAATGGGGACAAAGGGTTGAAGCCGTAGACCACCTCGCATGGAGACTTGCCGGTGATGAAGTGAGTTGCGCGGTTGTAGGCGTACTCGGCGATGGGAAGGCAACCTTCCCATTCCTTGATGTTCTTCTTGATGAGCACGTGTAGAAGAGTGGAAAGCGTCTGGTTCGTCACCTCTGTTTGGCCGTCATTTTTTGAGTGATAGGCCAAAGAGAATAGTATCTTGATCCCGAGATTGGCGCATAGAGTCTTCCAAAAGTAGCTAAGGAACTTGACGTCGCGCGTCTAAGACAACGGTCTTGGGAACCCCATGTAGTCATAAGATGTCCCTACAAAAGAGATTTACAACATGTGAATCATCGTCGTTCTTATGACATGGGATGAAATGAGCCATTTTGGAAAAATGATCCACAACCACAAAAACAGAATCATGGCCGTATTTAGTTTGAGGCAAACCAGGCACCAAATCCATACTAATGTCCTCCCAAGGTTGGAAAGGTATAGGAATAGGCATGTAAAGACCATGGGATTGAGCTTTGCGACATAGAGAGCATCGATTGGTGAAGCGTGCAACATCACGAAACATCTTTGGCCAAAAGTACTTGTTAGGGAGGGTGGCATACCTCTTGCCGCATCCAAAGTGGTCCATAAGTCCTCCACCATGAGCTTCTTGCAAAAGCAACAAACGAAGAGAAGACTCGAGTATGCCAAGTTTGTTAGCACGCATAAGATAGCCATCTTTCATGTAGTAGTTTCCCCAACAAGGTTTAACTTGGCACTTAGCATAAGGAATAGCAAAGGAAACATCATGCTCATACAAATCTTTAATATGCTCAAAACCAATGACATTCAATTGAAGTTGAGTAACTAGCATGCATTTGCGGGAAAGATCATCCGCCACAACATTTTCTTTGCCCTTAATGTATTTTATTACATAAGGAAAGGGCTCAATGAACTCACTCCATTTAGCATGCCATTTTTTAATCTTAGTTTGACCCTTAAGATATTTCAGAGTTTCATGATCGGTATGACTGATGAATTCATGTGGTCGGAGATAATGCTCCCAAATATGTAACACTCTCACCAAAGCATATAATTCCTTATCGTATATGGGATAGTTAAGTTGAGTGCCGGAAAGTTTCTCACTAAAATATGCAATTGAGCACTTTTCTTGCATGAGCACACCACCTATGCCGTTACCACTAGCGTCACAATGAACTATAAACGTTTTATCAAAGTTGGGTAAGGCAAGCAAAGGTGCATGAGTAAGCAAATTTTTAAGCTCAAGGAATGCGATGTCTTGTGTTGGTCCCTAAATGAAAGGTGTGTTATTCTTGCTCAAAGCATGTAGAGGAGATGCAGTCGTGCTAAAATCCTTAACAAAGCGACGGTAAAAGCTTGCTAGTCCAAGGAAACTACGCACTTGTTGCAAATTGGTCGGTGTGGGCCATGTTTTAATAGCATCAATTTTAGTTTCATCAACATGAACGCCCTTAGAAGAAACCACAAATCCTAGGAAAACAACCTTGTCAACACCAAAAGTGCATTTTTCCATGTTTTCATACAATTGTGCATTCCTAAGGACTTGCAATACTTCCCTAACATGTTTAGCATGCTCCTTGAGAGATTCACTAAAAACAAGAATGCCGTCAAAGTATATCACAACGCAATCACCAATGAGATGATAGAGGCTCGAGTCCCGATCTTTCGATGAGATGGTGACTATCGTTTTGGTGGAGTAGACTTTGATGATCTGACTACGAACATGCGAGGACGTCGTGCCTTAGCAATCGCTAAACCAACTCCGAGAGGTTATTGACCATGCCAGGGCATGATCAACATGACCACGAAGGTCTATTTCCTACACGCAAACGAAGAACAAGCAAGAAACTAAAATTGCAATCTGGATATCGCGAATATAAGAGAAAAGCTTTATTGATGAAAGGGGGTTATGTGATGTCTTGGTCTGGTCGTGGAACACAAACAAAGGACACGAAGTTGCAGCTATGGCGAACTTGTAATCGAAACAAAACCCAAGGAAAAAAGCTACTTGATTGATCTACTTATATAGGAGCAAGGGGTGGTGGCCAAGAAGGTCGGAGGACTTCCAAGGCAGCCTAAAACTAACCCTTAGTCGTACAAGGCCCATGGGCCCGAGTGGAGGTAATGCAACGCCTTTGGACTTGTATTTGGACTCAGATTCCGTTTCAACGTCACATTTTTTCGCCAATATCTACTTTCCAATTTGAAGATGAATCCAATTGGGCTGGAAAGTATATGAAATCTACTTTCCAACAAAAAAAAGAATCACCCAATTTGATGTCTGGATGAAAAAATTCTTGGCATTTTGAGACAAGTATGTATGTGTAGTCCGAATCTGAGTCCAAAACGTGAGAGACTTGGACTCTATCTTCTCTTGGGCCAAAAGTGACGTGAGAGAATTTCTTGAACAACAGCTAAACGTCTCTTTTTCCCTTATCTTCATATGCGGATCATACAAGTGTGTGGTAGTTCTTAAATTGGACATGAAACAAAAAGAGGTGAAGTACTGTTTTTCTATATAGCATAAATTAATTATTGCATAAAGTTTTTTAGAAACCACCTCAAATAAATACACATATGCAATATTTGTGATCATATTCAAGGTAGTCATGTCCTCGTCATGAGATGTCGTAAGACATGATGCATGACTCACATACAAGTACTTGGTGCTTCGGATAAGCCCATATGCATCACTAACCATTCATAGAGACTAAACTTAGTTTTGAACACCATTTTCCTCTCATCGCTCTCTTGTATGCGTATTTGATAGTAACCACTTTTCTAGTCAATTTTGGGAAATATAGTGGCACTGCTAAGTTCATCTAGCATGTCATCAAGGCGAGGAAAAGGGTGGTGATATCGAACGGTTATAGCATTGATATGACGGCAATCTGAGCACATGCTCATATTACCGTCTTTCTTATGTACTAGTATCACCGGAACCGCACAAGGACTTAAGCTCTCACGTACATCTTTTATCTAGGAGTTTTTGGACTTGCCTTTATATCTCCTTCGTTTCTCTGGGGTTGACGCGGTAGGGTGCCTTGTTTAGAAGTGGTGCTCGGGGTATGAGATTGATGTGGTGTTCGATCCCTCGTTTTGGTGGTAGTCCCGGGGGTAGATCATAGGGAAAGACGTCTTGAAATTCCTGCAACAAACAAGATAACACAAGAGTAAGATGTTGTGAAGGGTTAGGCCATACAACATCATCTTTGCACACAATCACATAGTGAAGAAGGTCGATGGGCTCTCACTCACATCCCTCAAGTCTCGTTTGGTGGCTAAAAGACCTAGATCTATCATGTCCCACATCGCGGGGTCACTCAACTTTTGCTTGTGACGGTCACTCTCTTTTAGGTGGATCGCTCTCTCAATTTTATCTCCGCGATGGGATGAAGCTTGCTTGTCGGCGGTCACTTGACTTGGAGACATTAGTCAAAGCACATATTCCTTGCCCTTCATTTTGAAGCTATAGTGATTGGTCCGACCGTTGTGTATGACGTCACGGTCGAATTGCCAAGGTCTCTCAGGGAGTAGATGGCAAACGGACATGGGAAGCACATCACACTCCAAGGTGTTTTAATCAGCGCCTATCTTGAAGGAAACTTGAATGGTGTGGTCAACTTAGAGAGAGCTGGAGTCTCTAAGCCATTGGACCTTGTAGGGGCGAGGGTGCTTCTTCTTGACCAATTGGAGCTTGAAACAAAGGTCCTCACTTGCCAAATTGTGGCAACTTCCACCATCGATGATGACCTTGGCGGATTTTCCTTGGATGCACGCCTTGGTATGGAAGATGTGGCAATGTGTGTCCTCATCTTGTTGTTGTTGAAGTGTCAAAACCTTGGGGACAACGAGAGCGGGGCTCGAATCGTTGTGATAAAAGATTTGTGAATCTTCGTCTTCATTTACTTGTCAATGCATGGACACATGCTCCAACGCTTCTATCTCGTCGTCGCTAATAGAGTCATAGGTGTCGTAGTCTTGAAGAATCATGGTGCGTCTTGTTGGACACTCGCAGGTCTTGTGGCCTCGGCCTTGGCATGTGAAACACTTGATGGAGCTTGATTTAGAGGTGGCATCCTTTGTTGGTGCAGAGGATGAAGCTCTTGTTTTATAGTTACTTGAAGTCGTAGGGCGGTTTGATGAAGTCATCTTGTCCTTGGAACTTTACTTGTCTATGGTAGGTGTTGTAGATTTCGTAGTCGAAGGCATCATGGTCGTAGAAGCTTGTGCACTTGAGCTGTAGGTCTTGGAAGAGAACTTGGAGTACTTGTAGTCATCTTGTACTTGACGTTCCACCTTGGTTGCTTGATGTACTAACTCGAGTAGGTTGGAGTATGGTTCAAAGTCCGCGGTTTTCTTGACTTGGTAGTTGAGACCATTCAAGAAGCACGCCATTGTTTGCTCATCATCTTCCTTGACATTGGGTCGGATCATAGCAATTTCCATTTCTTGATAGTATTCTTCTATGGACTTTGTGCCTTGCTTCAGTACTTGTAGCTTCTTGAAGAGATCACAGGTTGTAGTGGGTTGGCACGAAGCGATCTCTCATGAGGTCCTTCATTTGGGCCCAAGTGGTGATAGGAGGTTCACCTCTTTGTCTTCTTCGCTCAATCACTTGTTCCCACCAAATGAGAATGTAGTCTTGGAACTCAAGGGAAGCCTGTAACACCCTGGTGTTAGTGCTACAGTGATGATGTAATTAAGCTACAGTAATGGCATGATCAGCAACTAATTATTTTGTTAAGTGGAACATTATCAAGATGGAATTCCCAAGTCCAATTCAAATCACATTCAAATGCTCTATAGTTTCAAGTGACAAATTTATATCCTCAAACATAAAAGATAAAATGTTGCATGCTTGTAAAATATTCCAAAATAAATAATGTTAAGGAAAACAACATCATCAAGATTCTGATGTGGTCCCCACCATTAATAACATAATCTAAAAGTATTTCTAAGGGCATTTAAATTCAAATTTAAATATTCAAACAGCTTTGAAAATTGCTTAAACTAGATGTGTCCGTTCCAAATAATGCTTGCTATTTTTGAGTCCCCGTACCACATTTTTTCTTCTAAAGCAAATGGTGACTAAAAATAAATGAAACAGGAACTAAAAAGAAAACAAAAAACAAAAAAGGAAATCCCTCCTTCCCCATTGGGCCAGCCCCAACCGGCCCAACCCAACCAGCCCGCTCCCTCCCCCGTCGTCTTCCTCCCCTGTAGTGACCAGAGCGGTCGCTACAGGGCGCCGACCGGCCGCCATCGCCATCCAACCCCGTCGCGGAGGGGATAAGACCGCCACCACGGCCGCTCTCTCCCTCTCCTGGAACCCTATCCCCCTCCTTATCCCTCTCCCTCGCGCCGCTCTCTGTCCCCGCAATAGCCCGACCGCGGTCGTCGCCGCGTTGCCTCGCCGCCGCGGCCACCGTGCCTCCCGCGCCTAGCCGTCGCGTCCACGGGCTCCGCCACGACCCCCTCGACCCTCTCGACCACGAGTTCGAGCTCGAGAAGCCCTGCAACGCCATCGTTGCTCGTCTTCTCCCTCAGATCGCTGCCGCTCACCGTCGTCGATTCCGGCGACTTCGAGCCTCCCTCGAGCCCGCTAAGCACCCCTATAGGACCCCAGTGAGCTCCTACTTCTTTCCCCTCCTTCTCCTCGACGAACCCGAGCTCGTAGCATAGGATTTTGCAGGAGCCCGAAACCACTGCTGCAAGAGCTCGACGCCGGCGAACCTCCGGTGGCCTTTTGGTCCCGCGCTCGCCGCCATCCGTCTCTTCGCGCACGTAGAGCCCCCCTGCCTTTTCCGTTTGCTCGCTAGGTCACGGTAGCGCCGTCCCCGTCGAACGTCCGTTAACGTCGCCGCCTATGCTCGTCGCCGGTGCCCTTACCGACCACCCCCGGTGCCGCTGATGACCCAGATCGATGCGTGCGAGCACCAGCTGCTCGTGGGTGGTCGCGACGCGCGAAATGGTGGCCGGAGCACCATTTCCGAGCCCTGGCTCGATTCGGGAGCTCGCCGGAGCATCGCCGGCTGCGAGTCACCAGCCACCGCCGACGTGGCTAAGCTGGGGCCACCCCTAGTGTCACTGCCAGTGGCCCCAACGACCCCAGTGACCAGTTGACTTGGTCAACTGGCTGACTGGGCCTCGCCCAGTCACTGACTGGTGGGGCCCCTACCCCCAGTGTCTATGACATTTGGGCCCCACCCTGTCAGGTGGTTAATTAGTGAGTTGATTAATTAAACTAATCAAATTTCCTAATTAGTCACTTACATGTGGGCCCACTGTTAATTAATACTGTTTAGTTTAATTTAATAAACTGGAATTCCACTGTGTCTATGACATGTGGCCCCCACATGTCAGGTTCAAATAGTAACAGCCACTGTCGACTGCTGATGTCATCCTGATGTCATGATGGCGTCATCATTGCACTGTTCTGGATAATGTTGGATTTAATCAATTAAAATAATCCCAGAAAACTATTAAAACTTTAGAAAATCATATCTTTTAAACCGTAACTCAGATAAAAATAATTTATATATGAAAGTTGATCAGAAAAATCCCATGAATCCAAATACGCCATCCATTCATCTGTCACGGGCCTCTTGCTATCTGAACATGCAACTTTTTGCCTGTTTCGGATAGGTGAATAGTGCATGGCTTTATTGAAATAATTTCAAATAAATTCGTAAATTAACCATCGCACATAGATAAACCGTAAACACCGCTAGCCCTGCGTATTGCCATGTCATGCATCATGTTGCATCTGTGTGCTTTATATTTATTGTTTCTTCCCCCTCTTCTCTTCGGTAGACCCCGAGGCTGACGCTGTTGCCGAGTACGACTACGCCCCTGACGACCAGCCTTTTGCCACAAAGCAACAAGGCAAGCAAACCCCCCTTGAGCATTCCGATATGGCCTATTCCTTTCCCTCTTATTCTTGCATTAGATTTTTGCTACTGTATTAGTTAGCTCCTATTTTGATGCATAGCCTGTTTTTGATAAACTGTTACTATACCTACAATCATACCAACTCCTTAGTATAGGTTGGTTAGGGAACCCCCAATGACCACTTAGTCCCAGTTGCCCCTGCTTCTTCATCGACGACCCGACGACTCGACGACTCGAAGACTCGATCAACTGGCCGACAAGCTAGCCCCCCCTCACATCACCGCATTCCCCTAAATTGTATGACTCTGCAGTGCTACTATCGAGTACCGAGGGTGACACCTCGTGAAGTACTCATGATGCTAGCCCTGCAGTGCAGCTAGTCGGTCGTGGTTATCGAGGGTGATTCCTCTTTCACCATTCCTAACGATGTCTCTGTCGTGCAGCCCCTCAAGTGTGGGACCCTCAAGGGTGATTCCTCTAAAGTCCACCTTGACGGTTACATCGAGCGGGGACCATTGAGGGTGATTCCTCAGTTCTCATCTTGATGTTATAACCACACAGTTACTATTGACTCGGCACTGTACTAACATGACGGGACTGAAGGGACAGGCGGTACCACTCTGTTGAGGTGGACCTGAGTTCCCGACAGTTCTGAGATGGGTCGGCCCCAAGGGTACCCGTGTGAAAAAGATTTGGTGGGATGCGCTGTAAGGCATCCGAAGACTTGGTGGGGTGCGCCGGTAAGGCACCAAAGTGTTATTGGCGGGGCGACGACCTGCAATACGGTCTGAGCTTGCCCCGCACTAATAAAATGCTAATGGGTTGGGTATTTGATCCGAGTTGGTCGTTGACCTTTTTACGCACTAAACCTTCACGTGGGAGAAGTTATGGGTGCTCAGCGTCGTTGTATCAACTGAAGCTCTACGGACATCAGCAATGGAGCGGCGCGCGCCGGATTGGGCTGGAAGGTACAACTCCTGGACTGAGTGTACTAGGTCTGCTTCCGTCCGCGTACGCATCGTGCAGGAGTGCAAGGGCAAGTGGGCCCACGAACCTGCGCGCTTAGGAGTAGACCGATGGGCTGGCCTCTTCGCTGAGCCTAGGTGGGGCGACGATGTTTTGGATCCCAAGGCCGGGCATTACCCCGGAAAGTGTGTCCAGCCAGAGGTGATCAAGCGTGTTGGAAATGCGGTGCACCCCTGCAGGGAAGAACTTATCTATTCGAATAGCCGTGTCCACGGTAACATGACGACTTGGAGTTGTACCTTGACCTTGTACAACTATAATTGTGCTTTACTTTAAATGAAATGTGGCTCCGGGATTGCTTCCACGCAGGGAGTCGAGGAAGAATCTCTGGGCGTGGTTACTTAATAAAATTGCTACAATAATATGACTATATATGTGAGTTACCAGTCTACTCTCTTCTCATGCTGCAAGATGTTGAAGATGCTAGTCTTCGATAGGACTAGGCCTTCCCCCTATTCTTGCTTTCTATAGTCAGTCCAGATATAACCCCACCCCTTGATAATGATGCATACTTAGCATAGTTCTGATGTCAGTCTTGCGAGTACTTTGGATGAGTACTCACCGCTGCTTTGCTTTCCCTTTCCCCCTCGATACGAGTATGCGTTCAGACGATGGAGCCCAGGAGATGGAGTACGCGGAGACGACTGCTACACCACCACAGGAGCCTACTACTACATGGAGGCAGCCCCCGACCAGCAGTAGGATGGGAGGTTCCCAGGCAGGAGGCCTCGCCTCTTTCGATCCGTGGTTATGTTTGTGCTAGCCTTCTTAAGGAAAAACTTGTTTAACTTATGTCTGTACTCAGATATTTGGCTTCCGCTGACTCGTGTTTGTCGAGCTTTGTATTCGAGCCCTCGAGGCCCCTGGCTTGTAATATGAAGCTGTATGACTTTAATTTGTGTCTAGAGTTGTGTTGTGATATTGATCACTGAGTCCCTAATCTTGGCCGTACGCATTGCGTGTATGTTTAGCATACGGACGAAATTGGGGGCGTCACAAAGCCATGTCAATCTTATTCTCTTACTCAAATTTATGCAATCGAAATATCTTGTCAACTTTGAGTGCGCATGAGAGATAGTCCTTGGGGTCATTGCTTCCGGTAAATTTAGGCATGGTGAACTTGAGCTTGCCAAAGCATTGTTCTTAGTTGTAATTGTTTTGGCGATGTCCTTGACGTGTAGGAGGTGCATCATTGTTGTTGTCGAGTTGATGTCGTGGTTAACTTGGGGCGTCGTCATCACTGTGCTTGACGTGATGTGCTTGAGGACGTGGACGAGGTCCTTGAACTTGGATCCTTCTTTCTTGTTGCTCCTCTTGGCGAGTGGCTTCTTCTTCTCGTTCTGGTCGGAGTGCTTCTTGTTCTTCATGAGCTCGGCGGTTGCGCTCGTCCAAGGCACGTGTAGCTTCTTGTAGGGCGCGTTGTGCTTGAAGTGCTTGTTCATTGGCGATGATGTTGTTCTTCTTCTTGGTGTTGTCTATCTTGTTCTTGTTCCAATGCTTCTTTGTCTTGTCGACGATGACAGTCTCGAGCGCGGAGTCGATCTTGCAATACATCGCCATGGAATGGATTCTCCGTGGCTTGACATTGGCGACCTTGTGGTTAACTTGGACTAGAGCGGTCGTGTTGATGATGAACACGTGCTCGGGGAGGACTTGTGTCGGAAGAGTACTCCGATGAGTGGTGGTGGGGATATGACCCCACGATATGACCCGCCCCGGAGGCTTCGGGTCATGTTGTTGGCTCGTGAGCTGGCCCAAAGGTGAGCCGTAAGACTGGTGGCCCAGGAAGATAGGCGGCTCAAAGTGTGGGCCGTATAAACGGCCCGGACGGAGAAGACCCGGGCATGCAAGCCGACTCATAGACATCTTGGACAAGAAGATAGAGAGAGACTCGGTTAGCAATTGTAACGACCCGGTGGTCCTGACCTCTTATATAAAGGCAGACCTGGGGCGACTTAGGGAGGAGGTGATCAAGAACTAGGTCAAGTTTCTAGCTCCTTGTAATCGATACACAAGCAATACAAACACAAGCAGGACGTAGGCTATTACCTCGACTTGAGGGCCCGAACCTGGGTAAATCCGTGTCTTTCGTCCCGACCAACCCCTTTCAGTCCACCCCGTTAGCGATGGCCTCGAATCTAGGTCCGTTCACCCGAACATCTGCCGTGATAAAACCACGACAATTGGCGCCCACCGTGGGGCTAGCGCTTGGTGGTGTTGAGTTCTCAAAGGGCTCTCTCCCAGGGCTCGAAGGATATGTGGTTGGAAGGATGAGCAAGAGTCGCCGCGGCCGACTCTACATCGACGACGCCGGCTGGGGGCTTGATGCTGGTTCTGTGGAGTATGGATTCCGGGTTCCGTTCGGCGGGATCCAGGTTTTCATCGGAAAGGTTGATGGATCTACACCCGGGCTGGACATCTGCACCAACATCGTCGAGCCGGCTCGGCGTCTCCAATCTACGGGTGTTATGCGTCCTGCCCGTGCCCACCCAGGTCAAAAGCATGTCCTCATGGGCTTCACTCAAGGCATGGACCTGGAAGCGTCCGTGTCACAGGGAACTCTCGTTTGCTCGGAAGATGAGTCTTCCAGTGGGGAGACAGAATCAGTGTATCGCCTCAGTAATGGTGGCCTTGGGGGCTACTATGACACCTATTCTGAGGTAGAGGGCTTTGAGTCGGATGATCTAAGACCCCCGATTCATGCGGCGGTGTTCATGGCAGGATCGGCTTCAGCCGCCGGTGACACAGCGGCGGGAGCCGCCGCAGCGGGTGATAGCCCGCCGCCGCTGGCTCGGGTTCTAGTGGAATTGATGGACGAACTTATAGCTCCCATGGCCACAGAAGTAACACCGGATAATCAAGCAGCCAGGAATCTAGAGGTGGCACGGATCAAGAGCCGGATGGCAGAGGAACGACAAAGGATGGCCGAGCTGAAGACCCGGATGGAGGAGGAAGCGGAGTGTATCAAGGCTGATGCTTTCCGTCTGGAGCTGGAGCAAAGGTCAGCGGCCACGATGCACCGGAGGAGGCATCAATCCCATCTGCCAGAACGTTACGAAGCGAGGAACCTTTTTAACACCCCCGGTGCGGGGCGGGTTACGAGCGCACCGGAAAGCCACCCGATGGGACGCCCGGCAACTCATCCACCCTAGCATAACCAAATCTCACCTAGGGCTTTTCCAATGCCGGTAGGTCACTACTCTAACCCGGCCGAGAACATGGTGGTAGCGGCCGCCCGGCTTGAGACGATTCCCATCCCAGATGAAGCACCCTTTGCGGAGGATGTTCGAAACGCCATTGGATATTTACAGACGACCATGGCCCAGCAAGAGAGGTATGCTCATAGCCAAAGCCGGGTTCACTCCACCCCCCTCCCCAGTCGAAGTTTTAGCTGGCGCCATGAGTCGTCGGCGTGTTCCAGCAGTCATCCACGTCGTGGACCGCCGGAGGCGAGCGGGAGGCTCTAGATGCACAAGCCCTCGCGGACCAGGCGAGAGACAGGCGAGAGGCGGAGATAGCGGCAACCCGTCCAGAGCCGGTGCTTTCCGTCTCAATGGGAGTAGTTAGTACCAGAGCCGTAGGGGTGCCATGCTTAACTCTGGCTCTGAGAAGTGAACGGCTACCGAAAGATTTCAAGGGGCCTCGAAAGGTTCCGAATTACACCGCTGATCTACCCCCTGAGGCGTGGGTTGAAAGTTATGAGCTGACCATGGAAATGCTGGATGTCAGTGAGGCGGTATGTGCAAAATATTTCATCATGATGCTTGAGGGTCCGGCTCGTACATGGCTGAAAGGTTTGTCGCCTAACACGATAAGCTCATGGGCGGAGCTGAGAGCGAAGTTTATTAAGAATTTCCATGGGACCTGTAAGAAGCCTATGACCATTGTCGACTTGGACCATTGTGTTCAACAGGAGAACGAGTCGGCCCATCATTGGGTCCGGCGGGTGACGAACATTATTCACTCTTCAGAGTAGATCACGGCGGCTCAAGCGGTGCTTATTTTAGAAAAGAACTATCATTTTGTTACATTGAAACAGAAGCTCGGCCGGCTCAAGCGCACGTGTCAGGATATGGGAGAGCTCATGACGGCCTTGACAAAGTATGCCGACTCAGATAACACCAAGGATCCAGGCTCAGATGATGAGAAAGCCAATCAAGGGAAGAAAAACAATCAAGGAAAAGGTTTTGTGAACAATGGGAATCAGAATAAGCGGAAGAGCGCTGATAGCGGGTCAGAGCTAGTGGCAAATACCAACACAGGACAGAACCATCCCAAGGGGAATGGAAAATTCAGGCCGTTTCATCAAAGGAACAGAGGCCCTTTTAATTTAGAAGAAGCGCTTAGGAAGCCTTGTCCGGAGCACAGCACGCCTGACAAGCCGACGTTGCATGCGTGGGGTGATTGCTTTATCATGCAGAGATTCAAAAACCAGCATTCCCAACCGCGTAATAATCAGGGCGGTGGCCCGCTTGGCGGCTCAAGGCATGGCGGATCAGGGGCTAGATTCGGTGCCGGCGGTTCAGGAAACAGGCATCCGGGTCAGAATAACCAAGGGGGGCACCAATAGCATCCTGGCAACGACAACAATAACAACAATCAACAGTAGCACAATCAGTCCGGGTTTCAGAGTAACCCGAAGCAGTTCAGTTCTAGACAGTATCACGTATTCACGACCGGTCACAGTAAACGAGATGAGAAGTTGCGGAGGTGAGCAGTTAATGCGGTTGCTCCGGCTCTCCCACGATATTTACCGTGGTCTGAGTATAACACAATGTGGAGCCGGGAGGATCACCCGCCACGGGTAGATGACCCGGGCCGGCTGGTTCTAGTTGTGGCCCCTCAGGTGAATGGCTATATGGTGAATAAAGTGCTTATGGACGGAGGTAGCAGCATCAACATCCTTTACTATGACACTTTCCGGCGGATGAAGTTGCTTGACAAAGACCTTAAACCTTCCTCCACCGTTTTTCATGGTGTGGTCCCGGGTAAATCGGCATACCCGGTGGGCCGGATTTCATTGGAAGTAGCTTTTGGCGATGAGTATAATTACAGGGTGGAGTCCTTGTGGTTCGAGGTGGTCAAAATCAAAAGTCCCTATAATGCACTATTTGGGAGGCCGGCTTATGCCAAATTTATGGCTAGGCCTTGCTATGTTTATTTGCAACTCAAAATGCCCAGCTTAAAAGGTACAATTACCATTCACGGTAATAGGAAAATGGCTCTAGAGTGTGAGGAAGGAGATGCGGCATATGCAGAGTCTAGTTGTGCTCAGGAGGAGCTAAAATTCTACAAGGAGAATGTTGAGCCGGAGGATATGACCCCGCTGAAGAAGCCTACAACAGAAGTTGAGCCGCCACTCAAGTTTTCAGCGGATGATACCAAGGCAGTAGATTTCAATCTGGGCGACTCATCCAAGCAGTTCATCATTGGGGCTCACATGGATCCCAAATAGGAAAGCGCGCTCATCGAATTCATCCGTGAGAATCGGGACATCTTTGCATGGAAGCCTTCTGACATGCCAGGTGTACCGAGAGAGTTCGCTGAGCACAATCTTAATGTGGATCCAAAGTTTAAGCCGATCAAACAGTTTCTACGATGGTTCAACGAAGAGAGACGTAAAGCTATTGGGGAGGAAGTTGCCCGGCTCTTGGTCGGAGGCTTTATAGTGGAAGTTTTTCACCCGGAGTGGTTGGCTAACCCGGTGCTAGTGCTAAAAAAGAACGACACTTGGCGTATGTGTATAGATTACACGGACCTTAACAAGGCTTGCCCGGCTGACCCTTTTGCACTCCCTCGTATCGATCAAATTATTGATGCTACAGCCGGATGTGAAAGTTTATGCTTCCTGGATGCATATTCAGGATATCATCAAATTAAGATGGCAACAAAAGATCAGGAGAAGATGACGTTTATTACACCTTTTGGGGCGTTCTGTTACGTCTCCATGCCTTTCGGGCTCAAGAGTGCCCAGGCGACTTACCAACGATGTGTGCAGAACTGCCTCCACAATCAGATTGGCCGAAACGTTCATGCTTACGTAGACGACATCGTGGTTAAATCCAGAAAGAAGGAAACTCTCCTAGAGGATTTGAAAGAAACCTTTGACAATCTCCGGGTCTACAAGATGATGCTTAACCCGACGAAGTGTGTCTTTGGTGTTCAGCAGGAAAGCTTTTGGGTTTCTTGGTCTCTGAGCGGGGCATCGAGGCTAACCCAGATAAGATTAAGGCTATCACTTCTTTAGGGGAGCCAACGTGCATTAATGACGTTCAGCGCCTTGCAGTACGGATTGCTGCATTGAGCCGCTTCATAAGCCGGCTTGGGGAGAAAGCCATTCCCTTATACCAGATGATGAAAAAGACAGACAATTTTAAGTGGAGCAAAGCAGTGGTCGAATCACTTGAAGCTCTTAAAAAACAGTTGACTGAGCCGCCAGTGTTAGCTGCTCTGGTTGAGAAAGAGCCATTACTTCTTTATGTAGCGGCTAACAACAGAGCGGTCAGTGTAGCAATTGTGGTTGAGCGCAAGAAGGCAGGGAAGGAGTATCCTGTGCAAAGGCCGGTTTATTACATTAGTGAAGTTTTGGCAGAGTCTAAGCAGAGGTATCCGCATTGGCAGAAGTTAGTATATGGAGTTTTCATGGCCAACCGCAAGTTAAAACACTACTTTTTGGGGCACCAGATAACAGTGGTCAGTTCCGCCCTGTTGGGAGATATCATTCAAAATAGAGAAGCTACAAGGAGGATTGCCAAGTGGGCCTTAGAGCTGGGTCCTCTTAATATCAAGTATGTTCCTCGTACAGTAATTAAGTCTCAAGCTTTGGTGGATTTCACAAATGATTGGACCGAATGTCAAGCCCCCAAAGAGAAGCCGGATAACATGTATTGGACTATACACTTTGATGGGTCCAAGCAGCTAGAGGGGTCTGGTGCAGGAGTTGTTCTCACTTCCCCCAAGGGTGACAAGTTTTGTTATGTGCTCCGGTTAATGTTCCCTTGTACTAATAATGCAACTGAGTATGAGGCACTGCTCCATGGTCTCAGAGTCGCTAAAGAAATGAATTTAAGCCGGGTCAGATGTTTAGGCGACTCAGATCTGGTGGCTCAGCAAGTTTCAGGTACTTGGGACTCCAAGGATCCGCGAATGGCGGCTTATCGACAGGCGGTTGATATCATTGCCGGTCTCTTCAAGGGGTACCAAGTGGATCACATTGATCGTCGCATGAATGAGGCAGCTGATGCTTTGTCATGGTTAGGCTCTCAACGAAAGCCGGTACCACCTAATGTTTTTCTGGATGTATTGCATCATCCGACTGTCAAGATACCCTCTGAGGAGGATCTAGCTATTCCTGACCCGGAAGCGGAATTGGTGGCGGCTCTGCATGCTACCCCAGACTGGACTATTCCTTATTTGGCGTATCTAACACGCGGCAAGTTACCTCAGGAGGAGGATCTGGCCAGGAAGATCACCCGGCATTCTAAGTCTATGACAATTATCAATGGTGAGTTACATAAGTGTAGTGTGACGGGTGTCTTTCAACGCTGTGTCTCACCGGAGGAGGGCCGGCAGATCTTGAGTGAAATTCATGCTGGCGACTGTGGACATCACGCCGGGTCAAAATCTTTAGTGGCCAAGGCTTTTCGACATGGGTTTTTCTGGTTGACAGCTCACAAGGATGCAGAAGACTTAGTCCGTAAGTGTGACGTCTGTCAGAAGTTTGGCCGGCGTGCTCACGTTCCGGCTCAAGAGTTGAGCATTATACCAATCACTTGGCCGTTTGCAGTCTGGGGGCTTGATATGGTAGGACCCTTCAAGAGATCCAAGGATAAGAAAACACACCTTCTGGTGGCAATTGATAAATTTACTAAGTGGGTAGAGGTAGAGCCGGTCGGTAAATGTGACGCAGCTACAGCGGTTCAATTTGTTAAGAAGCTGATTTATCGCTTTGGTTACCCGCACAGTATCATTACAGACAATGGAACAAATCTATCCAAAGGAGCTATGAAAACGTTCTGTGAGAAGGAGCATATCCGGCTTGATGTTTCAGCTGTGGCACATCCATAGTCTAATGGTCAGGCGGAGCGAGCCAATCAGGAAATCTTAAGAGGAGTCAAACCACGGCTCATGGTTCCTTTGAAGCAGACACCCGAATGTTGGGTTAAGGAGTTGCCTTCCGTCTTATGGAGCATCAGAACTACCCCTAACAGATCTACAGGTTTCACGCCTTTCTTCATGGTGTATGGTGCTGAGGCGGTTCTACCCAGCGATATCCGGCACGACTCACCAAGGGTGGCGGCTTATGTTGAGACGGACAATGAGGTAGCACGCCAAGATGCGTTGGACGCCTTGGATGAAGCACGAGAGTTAGCAGCAGCCAGGTCGGCAATTTATCAACAAGACCTGCGACGCTATCATAGCCACAGTGTGAAGACCCAGACATTCCAGGAGGGTGACCTGGTGCTCCGGCTGATTCGAGACCAATCTGGAATGCATAAGTTATCTCCACCATGGGAGGGGCCTTTTGTGATCAGCAGAAACCTTAACAATGGGTCATATTACCTCATTGATATCCGAGATGAATCAGAAACCGCGGGTCAAGAGACGTTGCGGCCATGGAATATCGCACATTTGCAACCATACTTTACTTAGCAGGCATTGAAAGCCGCTATCATTGTATATATCATGCTTACATGAGTAAAAGCTAGCATCCCCACAAAGACAGGGGCCTCCGCTCTTATGTATACCTTTGTGCAATCAAGATGAAATTTTTTCGGCTCAAAAATTTGAGTTAAAGTGGTTTATTCGCCGTCAAAACGGCTGATCCGGCTTTATGCCCTATCAAGCGCTGTTGCAGGGAGGCTTATTGCCTTCGGGTATAGCTCAGATCTCCCCTTCACAGTCTGCTTTTACGCTGTTGCAAGGAGGCTTCTTGCCTTCGGGTATAGCTCACATCTCCCTTGCACAGCCGGCATTATGCCCAATTAAGCACTGTTGCAAAGAGGCTTCTTGCCTTCGGGTATAGCTTACATCTCCTTTGCACAGCCAGCTGTTATTAAACTGTTGCAAGGAGGCTTCTTGCCTCCGGGTATAGCTTACATCTCCCATGCAAAGTTGTCTTTATGCCTAGTTTGGTTACATTAAGCGCTATTGTTGATGGAGGCTTCTTACCTTTGGTATAGCTTACATGACCCTAAGACAACAGCGTGTACACCAAATTCTAGTTGCTTATCAACTACGGCCATCGAAGGGGGCTTCTTACCGACGGGTAACGCTTATCTCACCCTAATGGCCGACTTTATGCCACTTCCGGTTACTTATTAACCGCGGTTATCGAAGGGGGCTTCTTACCGACGGGTTCGCTTATCTCACCCTAACAACCGGTGTTTTACGCCAAACCTCAGTTGCTTATCAACTGTAGCTGTTGAAAGAGGCTTCTTGGCTTCGGGTATAGCTTACATCTCCTTTCAAACAGCCGGCTTTATGCCGTCTCAGGATAATTATTAGCCGCGGCTGTCGATGGAGGCTTCTTGCCTTAAGGTATAGCTTACATCGCCCCTCAACAGCCGGCGTTCGCACATACAACATTTGCTGTTAAAAGGAGGCTTCTTACCGTCAGGTATAGCTTACATTACCCTTCATATAGCCGGCTTTAAGCCGCTTCCGGTTCATCAATAGCCACAGTTGTCGATAGAGGCTTCTTACCATCAGGTATAGCTTACATTATCCTATGACAATCGACTCCTTAATGGATTCATGCGACAAGAATCGGAGCCATGTTGCTCCGGTTGACAAAAATTGAGTTTTCAAAGAGATTATCCGACTCTAATATTCTCGAGAAGGAATGGCGTCTTCAAAGACAGACACCTCTCATCAGAAAAGCTCAAGGTATATCCATGGAGAGCCGGCAACACATTAAATTGAAACACAGAGAGAAGGAAAGTGCACACAGAGAGGTGCAAATATATACAGCCGCCAAACGGCAGGGTCATGTTTACTCTATTACAAAAACTACTCTCAGAAGGAGCAAAAGGCATTGTCAACCGCTCACGGCGGGTCATTACATGAGTCTATGCTCAGAAAGGTTAAAAGAACAAAGTTCAGTTATTGGTCAGCTCATCCTGCTCCGGGTCTTCTGCTGGCTTTATCTGGAGATTTCCCAATTCCCAATTACAGTCATCCAGAGCAGCGAAAGACCCTTCAAGGAAAGGGACGCGTCAAGCTCACAAGGGAAAAGATCCTTACTGCGGGCGGCTGTCAAATCCTTCCACTCATAGAGAGGCTCATGGATCCTCTTCTCCTCTGCGTCATAAGCCGCCTGATAAGTGCTCAAGTCAGTTTCATCCGCCAGTACAGAGGCCAGATAACGCGACTCTTTGACACACCGGATGTAATCTTCTTCGGTGAATTCTGAGCCGTCATCTCTTTTGGATGGGTAACCATCCATCATTTTAGCCGGCGTTAGCTTGGGGGCGAAGGCCAGAGCCCG
Source organism: Hordeum marinum (assembly GCA_022496015.1). NCBI lineage: Eukaryota > Viridiplantae > Streptophyta > Magnoliopsida > Poales > Poaceae > Hordeum > Hordeum marinum. The sequence goes on along the minus strand of JAAAWK010001168.1, from coordinate 117,176 downwards.
GCTCAATCCAGCGACGAATCCTTGGCGGAAGGCGGACTTCTTCAGCTCTTCTATCTGCTTGGGCATTGTGGAGAAGAGTTCCAAGACCCCTTTCAGAGCGGTGGGGATCTTCTCCTTATATTGAACACTCTTGATCGTGAAGATGGCGCCGCAGTATAGTTGTTCCGCAAAGGTGTAGATGGCCTTCAGTGGAAGAAGGCTACCAGAAGCCAACTGCCGGCTCCTGGGACCTGGATAAGCCGGATAAAGCTAATGAGTCACCAGTTTTTCAATAGCAATGTTAAAATACAAAGTAAAACAGAAACTTACCAAATAGGGCGGCTGGCATCTTCGCTATGTGCCGCTTCAGGCCTTGGAGTTCCTCCGCCACAGCTACTAGCCACTGGTCGGCGTCGTCCGCCCGTTTGGTCAGAGCGGCCTTTTCAGATTCTGCCGTCTCTTTCAAAGAGGTAAGCTCAGCAGTGGCATTGGCCAGCTCCTTAGAGAGAAGCCGACACTTTTCGTCAGCAATGCTTCGGGCTTCTTGCTGAGCCGCCAGGTTGGCCTTCAGATCCGTCAACTGAGACCCGGCTTCATTTAAAGCTTCCTATAGTACATCAAAATACAGGATAAGTCGCCAAGATACAGGACGAGTGTTGAATGCAAATTTATGCAAGTCTCAAACAGATTGCAAGCAATATATTTGACACTTGGGGGCTAGTGTATATTTGATCTTTCAGTATGCAATGCAGTTCCGGTTCATGTCCTTCGAAGGTAATCCGGAACTTGGGGGCTACACTATGGCTCTTCAATGTACTAATAATGGAAGCATCGACTCAACTTGATCAAGTTTGAGCCGGCCCTTGGGGGCTACGATTAGATCTTCAAGCTGTCTACATTAAAGACCCGACTCAAATATAATCTGAGACGGCCCTTGGCGGCTACGATTGGCGGTTCACTTTATCTACACTACTAAGCTAAATCAATTCTAAGGGAATTTGGCATGACAATATCTACAGAGGTCACAGAAAGACCCGGTTCAACTATCAACTAGATTAAACCGGCTCTTGGGGGCTAAGTAAGGATATGGTAAGAAGGAAAGATACCTCATATTTGGTTTTCATCAAAGTCACCAGCCGAAGCTCCAAGTCATGACTGGTATTTAGCCGGTTCATATATCCGGCATGGAGCTCATCAGCTGTCATCTTCTTGTATGAAGAATCAAAGTTTAAGTTCCTCGAGGCCTCTAACGGTTCGGTATGTTTAGTTAGCACATAAGCCGGAGGCGTCTGCTGAGCTGACCCGATGATAATGACCTCCGGAGTTGCAGGAGTTTTTGCAGGAGTAGGCGGCTTTGAAGGAGCCCTTGGAGGGCTCTCCATGATGACATCTTCAGCGGCTAGCTCCGTGGAGGCAGCCGGCGGGTTTTCTTCCGGTTGAGTCTCCTCCGGTTGTTCGAGCTCCAGCTCTTGGATAACAGGACCAGGGGAGGGCTTGTTGGTCTTGCGACGCTTGGCTTGGGCACTGCGAAACAAAAGGATCAACATTTGAAGATGTTACTATCATGTTAACAGCCGGATATGTAAATGTCATAATAAGAAAGACTTACAGTGGATTGATCTTGGGCGATGGTAGAACCGATGCTGAAGAGTCGCCAGAGGAAGGGGATTTCTAAAAAGAGTAAAACAGGAAAGATGAGAAGGTGTTAGATTACAAAGGAAAGTCAAAGAAAAGTAGAGACTTAAACCTCGACGGGGCGTTTCTTTGGAGCCGGAGAGTTTGGTAGCCCGGACATGAGCTCAGTAGAGCCGGTGCTTCGAGTCTGTCGACGCTCGACTTGCTGTTGCTTTTTTAAGAGAAAATCGGGAGCCAGATAAGCAAGAGGGTGAGAAAGAGGAACTTTTCTGATAACCCGCCGCAGCTTTCGGGGGACGAAACATTCTGAGCCAGAAGAAACGTAATTTACCTCAGGAGCATTGCCACAGCTGGTTTCCACTTCATCCCGCGAGTAAAACAAGCATTAATAAAGCAGGAAGGTAAAAGATCAAACAAAGCAGTTAAAATTTTACCTCTGAGCTGGATGATGGTGGCGGGTCAAGCAAATTATCTTGCGGGGCATCTTTTTTAGCCCTCTTGGTCACGACCTTCTTCCTAGATTTCCTTGGAGGGGCAACATATTCCTTCTTCCAGAAGTCTGAGTCGGCCTATAGGAATGACCCGGAGAGTGAATACCAAATCAACAAAGTACAAACAACGTCTAAGAGACGGATGGGAAGAGATTAACTTACATCGGGAGCCGGATTATTGACGCAGAAAGGCGCCAGACCGATGGCACTGCATGAGCCGGAGGCCTCGTGGACAAGGCTACGGATGGTAGTGGTAATATCGTCCTCTGACAGTCTTGATTCGCTGAAGCACAATGAGCTGTCATATTTGCCTTCATACTCGCACATAAGCCGACCTCTACGGCTTAAAGGCATGATCCGCCAGGAAATCCAGCAGCGGATCGAATCCAATCCTATTAAGCCGTTGGCTAGGAGCGCTTTGATCTTGGCATGGAACGGCTCATATCTGGTATGCTCCGAGGCTGAGAGCCGACCGGGAAGCTCTGTATCTTTCCTAAGCCGGGAGGGGCGGTAACCCCCCAATGAGTGCTCTTTTTCGGGAGAGGTCTCTGGGCAATAGAACCATGTCTTATTCCAATATTTTGGGTGACTTGGCATTGGAGTAGCAGGAAAGATGATGTCTCGGTGGCATTGAATAGAAATGCCGCCCAGCTCCAGACTCGGGCCACCCTTCATTTCAGTTTGGCGGTTGGCGTAGAAGAATTCTCGAAAGAACCCCACAGATGGCTTACTTAGCAGATAAGCTTCGCAGAGAACTTGGAAGTTACAGATGTTGGAAACAGAATTGGGTGCCAAGTCTTGAGGATGCAGCTTATAAAAATGAAGGACGTCCCGGAAAAACTTAGAGCCGGGCGGCACGAACCCTCGCTCGATGTGACCAGCAAAGACTACTATTTCTCCTTTTTGGGGAGAAGGCCGGGTCTCGTTGCCCGGAACCCACCAATTGAGAACCTCTTTGGGAGGAAGAGCACCCGATTCAATGTAGCCTGCTAAGTACTCCTCCGTAACGCAAGAACCAACCCAGTTGCATGAGTTGGATGCACGAGACATATTGGCGGCTTAAGTGCTGTGCAAGATAAAAGGCGCGATGAGTAAAAGCGCAAGCAAATATTTTCGACGGCTTAAAGGTTTAAGGGCTCTACGGATAAAGTGGAAAGACCCGGTTGATGAGAGCCGGAGAAGCTTAGCGACTCAACAGAAGGAAGGAAGATTGAAAAATCGGCTAAGTCCTAAAAACAGATTCCGCAAACTATCACTATGGCTACGGATCTACAAAAGCGGCGAAAAAGGATTTAAATGCAGACCTAGCGATGAACAGCAGAAAGAAAGAAAATGGAGCGGGGCTATCGCGGTCCACGCAATACTCGCGGCCGGCCCGCGTGCGGCATTGGGATGAGAGCGCGATCTAAAAGTAACAACGGCGTCGGGACATACTCATGGTGGCGGTGCCAGAGCCCTGCTACGGCAGAACCCTACTATGGCGGCGAGCGATCTAAAGAAAAAGGGGAACTCACCGGAGATGTTGCGGCGGCGGCGGAAGAAATCTGGTCCGTATCAGGGTGATGCAGCGGCCCGGTTGGTGCAGAGGCGAAGACGGCGCCGGACGACGAGGATGCTAGAGCGGCGGCGGCAGGAAGAAGAAGAAGAGGCATGAGCGGGAGGATGGAAAACTCCGACCCGCACGGGTCATATTTAAAAATGGATTAACGAAGGCGCGAAAATCCAGGCGATGACACCGTTTGACCGAGGCGGACGCCTCGATTCTCGGGATGACAGTTAATGAAAGATTCGGTGGTACGTCAGCAGATCTCATGACGTCACGCCGGGTCATTTCCGAGCGACTCGCCAAAAAACCCGGAAGAGAAGGATGAAGTGAGAAAGCTCAATTCAACATGGGGCCTAATGTTGGGGATATGACCCCACGATATGACCCGCCCCAGAGGCTCCGGGTCATGTTGTTGGCTCGTGAGCCGGCCCAAAGGTGAGCCGTAAGACTGGTGGCCCAGGAAGATAGGCGGCTCAAAGTGTGGCCGTATAAACAGCCCGGACGGAGAAGACCCGGGCGTGCAAGCCGACTCATAGACAGCTTGGACAAGAAGATAGAGAGATACTCAGTTAGCAATTGTAACGACCCGGCGGTCCTCACCTCTTATATAAAGGCAGACCCGAGGCGACTTAGGGAGGAGGTGATCGAGAACTAGGTCAAGTTTCTAGCTCTTTGTAATTGATACACAAGCAATACAAACACAAGCAGGACGTAGGCTATTACCTCGACTTGAGGGGCCGAACCTGGGTAAATCCGTGTCTTTCGTCCCGACCAACCCCTTTGAGTCCACCCCGTTAGTGATGGCCTCGAATCTAAGTCCGTTCACCCGGACATCTGCCGTGATAAAACCACGACAAGTGGAGACTTGAGTGATGCCGCCTTGACGAAGTAGATGTTGTAGGAGTGTGGTTGACCATCAAGGACCGGGAATCCTCCATTTGACTTGATAGTTTGGTGTCAAGGTACTCCCGCATGAGCACCTTCGTTTCACGCAAGTCGGTGGCGATTTGCTCGATGCGGTCGCTCAAGATATCTTGTGCTTGAGTAATTGCTTTATGTGCGCCGAAGAAGTGAAACTTGGTGACGTGGACATTCACGTCGTCGTCATGTTCCTCGAAGGCCGGGTTCGACATGGTGTTCCTATCCATAGGACTAAAGTAGATATAAGTGGAAGAGTGAGAAGACAATACCAATTACCGTTCCAGAAGTTGAAATGGATCAAGATCACTCAATGTGCAATTATGGAAATAGTATAATTGGTACCGAAGATCGTTCTTCTCACACCTACCCAAATAAGGCTTATGGAGTAGCTTGGTTAGGATGGTGGCACAAAATTCAAGCAATTCGAGAATAAGGTTCAATAATGTTTAAGGAGATTCACATATTCTCCAGTAAGACAATCTAGATCAAAAGCAATGAGTATACACGGAAACACACACACGGATAGATAAGTGGGGTCGTGCAACCAAGGAAGGAGCACAAAATGTGGAACCCATGGAAAACACTCGTCTTGCACAACACTAGAGAGATGCTAGCACGATTGCTCAAATGGGCGTGATACGAACTTGTGCACAACCTATAAGAAACAAAACTTGTCGTCTTCCTATTCCCGACTTGTTTTGTATGAGGCACATGTCACTCGCTCAAGTGATCCAAGATGATCAAGTATGATATGCAAATTTGGTGATGCTATTGCTTTTGTTCTTTTGTCCTTGCTTAAAAGCTTTGCTTCTCTTTCTTTGACAATGTTATTTTGTACGGTCACAATGCGGGACGTGCACACCAAGATATCAATTATGTATGCGGGTACTTTGGAACACAATAGATGATACTATGATATATGCACACAATTGAAGCTATGTGGAGTATGTATCACTAAAGTGCACAAGCAACATAGCCCGACAATACTTGATGGCTAGTATTGATAGGCAAGTAACGCAAATAGGCTCGGGGTAACAATGCAATGGCAAGGATATATGTCAAGAGTGTCGTTGCCGTTATCGTCCTTGCTTATGGTGTGGTGTCACCGAGGAGTTGGTCAGCCACGATCCAGGCGATGATGATGTTGAACCACTACTAAGTAACCGAAACACCTTAGGAAGTGGCAAGCTCACGACTCAGAATCTCAAATGCAAAAGGCTGCAGAAGAAATGACGATGGGTTGTGGAAGAACCAAAAATCAAAGAAATGTGAGATTGCGGAAACAAAAGTTTATGTTAAGGCCAGAAGGTCTAGGTGGACCGGAGGTTCTGGAGGCCGGAAGGTCCGGGGGAGGCCGGAGGGTCCGGTGGCCGGAAGGTCCTGGTGAAGCCGAAGGTTCTAGGAGTCGGGAAAATTGGGAGGAACCCTAATTTCCAGATGTGAGACTTGGGTGGAAAATCGTGAAGAAAAACTCAAATATGTCGGTGAAAAAGAAAATTTGGTGGGATTTGGATGGATGGAAAGCTACATCCACTCGTCCACAACAAAATCCATGGATCAAACTCAACAAAATCTCCTCAAATCCAACAAATTCAAGAAATTTTGGTACGACTATTTTTGTGGGATTTTCAAGATTAGGTTAAAACAAAACTAAAATCAGCTAGAAAGTGGATGGAGAGATTCCAAGGTGTGAATCAACGTGGCTCTTGATACCATTATGATACGAGGCAAGCCCGTGGGTGTCAACATTTTCACACTTGGAGGGGTAAAAGGGAGAAATCATGAGAGAAAACACGAACTCAAGAACGATCTCCGATCACACATCCACTAGAACCACACAAACACATGAGATTCATAGATCCAAGATCAATAAGAGGATACAAGTAACCGATAGTCTCCTAATACGGAGGAGGGGCCTTGATATCCCATAGGATCTTCCCTTGATAGGGGCCTTGGCATCCACTTCGGATCTTCTCTCAAAGAGGTGGTCAACTCCGTGGGAGAAGGAATTATATGGAGCTATGCTCAACAATGCCAAGTGCTAAACATAAGCTAAACCTAAACCGAAGGTAGAAGCAGAGTATCTATAGTCTAGGTAGAAATATAAGGGCGAAGGGTTACATGGGCCTCGGGCCCGAGTGGCCGCGCGGAGGTAGGCCGGAAGTTCCGAGCAGGTTCTAGGCTTTCCAGAGAGTTGTCGCCGTCTTAGGTGGATGGCCTAAGGAGGGGACTGAAGTTCCATGCCGGTCAGAACTTCAGGGGATGACAGTTCCGGGCTAGGGTCCGGGCAGGTTCCAGGCTAAACCGAAAGTTTGCATGTCCGGGGTTGAACCTGGGTTGGTGGGCAGCCGGAGGTTCCGGGCTGGCCGGAAGTTCCGGGCTGGTTTGGAGCTTCAGCTTGGAGCTTGCCTCCTCTTCTTAATGTGATTCTCCTATTGGGGAAAGTCGCATGGGAAACAAAAATTTTCCTACGCGCACGCAAACCTATCCATGGTGATGAGCATCTACGAGAGGGAGAGTGGATCTACGTACCCTTGTAGATCGCTAAGCGGAAGCGTTAGGAAACGCGGTTGGTGTAGTCGTACTTCTTCACGATCCAAATCGCCGAGCGTCCCGTGATCTAATCACGAACCATCCCGTGAACCAATCACGAACCATCCCGCAATCTTGTCACCCGTCTCGCGATCCGATCACGAACGTCCCGTGGCCTTGATCACGATCCTTCCGATCTAGTACTGAACGGACGACACCTCCGCGTTCAGCACACGTGCAGCTTGATGACGATCTCCACCGTCTTGATCCAGCAAGAGGAGGTGGAGAGGAGAGAGAGTTCACCGGCAGCGTGACGGCGCTCCGGTGATGGTGGTGAAGTTATTCCTGCAGGGCTTCGCCTAAGCACCGCAGAAAACTAATCTAGAGGATAAACTATGCACTGGAGGTTAGGGTTGCACGTGGAAGAAAGAACTTGTGTAAAAACCCTTGAAACCCTCTAGTATATATAGGAGGAGAGGAGGAGGAGAGGCAGCCTTGGCCTCCAAGGCTGGCTGGTTCGGCCGGCTAGGAGGGAGGAGTCCTCCTCCTTCTACTCCAAGTAGGATTAGGACTCCTTCCTTATATAGCCCCCTTTTGCCTTTTCCACCTTTTTCCTTTTGGTATTTCCCCCTCCTGGCGCCATGGGCCTTTGTGGCTGTTCCACCAGCCCACTAAGGGCTGGTTATTATTCTCCCACAGCCCATGGACCCTTTAGGGTCGAAATACCTCTCCCGGAGGCCTCCCGGTACACTACCGGCACTCCCGGTACACTACCGATGAGCCCAAAACTTTTCCGGCGACCAAACTGGGACTTCCTATATATGAATCTTTACCTCCAGACCATTCCGGAACTCCTCGTGACGTCCGGGATCTCATCCAGGACTCCGAACAACCTTCGGTCACCACCATACATAACTCTACACTACCGAAACGTCACCGAACCTTAAGTGTGCAGACCCTGCGGGTTCGAGAACTATGTAGACATGACCGAGACACCTCTCCGGCCAATAACCAATAGCGGGACCTAGATTTCCACATTGGTTCCTACATATTCTACGAAGATCTTTATCGGTCGAACCTCTATGTCAAGGATTCAGTTAATCCCGTATAACGTTCCCTTTGTTCTTCGGTATGTTACTTGCCCGAGATTCGATCATCAGTATCTCCATACCTAGTTCAACCTCGTTACCGGAAAGTCTCTTTACTCGTTCCATAATACAATATCCCACAACTAACAATTAGTCACATTGCTTGCAAGGCTTATTGTGATGTTGCATTACCGAGTGGGCCCCGAGATACCTCTTCGTCACACGGAGTAACAAATCCCAGTCTCGATCCATGCCAACTCAACAGACACCATCGGAGATACCTGTAGAGCACCTTTATAGTCACCCAATTACGTTGCGACGTTTGATACACACAAGGCACTCCTCCGATATCCGTGAGTTGCATGATCTCATGGTCATAGGAACATATACATTGACATGCAGAAAACAGTAGCAATAAACTAACACGATCATACGCTACGTTTGTAGTTTGGGTCTTGTCCATCACATCATTCTCCCAATGATGTGATCCCGTTATCAAATGACATCACATGCCAATGGCTAGGAAACCTTGACCATATTTAATCAACGAGCTAGTTCACTAGAGGCATACTAGGGACACAGTGTTGTCTATTTACCCACACATGCAATGTGTTTCCAATCAATACAATTATAGCATGGATAATAAACGATTATTATGAACAAGGAAATTTAATAATAAACACTTTATTTATTGCCTCTAGGGCATATTTCCAACAGTCTCCCACTTGCACTAGAGTCAATAATCTAGTTCACATCACTATGTGATTTACATGGTAATGAATCAAACACCCATACAGTTCTGGTGTTGATCATGTTTAGCCCTGGGAAGAGGTTTAGTCAACAGGTCTACAACATTCAGATCCGTGTGCACTTTGCTAATATTTATGTCCTTCTCCTCGATGTAGAACCGGATGGAGTTGAAGCGTCGCTTTATGTGTCTGGTCCTCTTGTGAAACCTTGGTTCCTTGGCTAGAGCAATGGCACCAGTGTTGTCACAGAACAGGTTTATTGGATTCAGTGCACTAGGCACTACTCCAAGATCTGTCATGAACTGCTTCATCCAGACACCTTCCTTAGCTGCCTCCGAGGCTGCGATGTACTCCGCTTCGCACGTAGAATCAGCTACCACGCTCTGCTTGGAACTGCACCAGCTTACCGCTCCCCCGTTAAGAATAAAAACATATCCGGTTTGCGACTTAGAGTCATCTGGATCAGTGTCAAAGCTTGCATCGACGTAACCCTTTACGATGAGCTCTTCATCACCTCCATAAACGAGAAACATCTCCTTAGTCCTGTTAAGGTACTTAAGGATATTCTTGACCGCTTGCCAGTGCTCCACTCCAGGATCACTTTGAAACCTTCCGGCCATACTTATGGCAAGGCTGACATCGGGTCTTGTGCACAGCATTGCATACATGATAGAGCCTATGGCTGAAGCATAGGGGATGACACTCATCTTTTCTTTATCTTCTGCAGTCACTGGGCATTGAGTCTTACTCAACTTCACACCTTGTAACACAGGCAAGAACCCTTTCTTGGACTGTTCCATTTTGAACTTCTTCAAAACTTTATCAAGGTATGTGCTCTGTGAAAGTGCTATTAAGCGTCTCGATCTATCTCTATAGATCCTAATGCCTAATATGAAAGCAGCTTCTCCTAGGTCCTTCATTGAAAAACTCTTATTCAAATATTCCTTCATGCTTTCCAGCATTTCTATATTGTTTCCAATCAGTAATATGTCATCCACATATAACACTAGAAACGCTATAGAGCTCCCACTCACTTTCTTGTAAATACAAGCTTTTCCATAAACTTGTATAAACCCAAATGCTTTGATCACTTCATCAAAGCGCTTCTTCCAGCTCCGAGATGCTTGCACCAGTCCATAAATGGATCGCTGGAGTTTGCAAACTTTGTCAGCATTCTCTGGATCGACAAAACCTTCGGGTTGCATCATATACAACTCTTCCTCAAGGAAACCGTTGAGGAATGCCGTTTTGACATCCATCTGCCAAATTTCATAGTCGAAATAAGCAGCTATTGCCAACATGATTCTGACAGACTTAGGCATCGCTACGGGTGAGAAAGTCTCATCGTAGTCAACTCCTTGAACTTGTGAAAAACCCTTTGCCACAAGTCGAGCTTTATAGACGGTGACATTACTGTCCGCGTCCGTCTTCTTCTTAAAGATCCATTTGTTCTGAATGGCCTTTCGCCCTTCAGGCAGTACTTCCAAAGTCCATACTTTGTTATCATACATGGATCCCATCTCGGATTTCATGGCCTCTAACCATTTCTCGGAATCCGGCCCATCACTGCTCCTCCATAGCTCGTAGGTTCATTGTTGTCTAACAACATGACCTCCAAGACAGGGTTGCCGTACCACTCGGGCGTAGTACGCGTCCTTGTCGACCTACGAGGTTCAATAGTAGCTTGATCCGAAGCTTCATGATCATCATCATCAACTTCCTCTTCTACTGTCGTAGGTTCCACAGAAACATCTTTCTGCGCTGCGCTACTTTCTAGTTGAAGTAAAGGTTCAATAACCTCATCAAGCTCTATTTTCCTCCCACTCAATTTTTCGAGAGAAACTCTTTCTCAAGAAATGTTCCGTTCTTTGTGACAAACACTTTGCCTTCGGATCTGAGATAGAAGGTATACCCGACTGTCTCTTTCGGGTATCCTATGAAGACGCATTTCTCCGCTTTGGGTTCCAGCTTTTCAGGCTGAAGCTTTTTGACATAAGCATCACATCCCCAAACTTTAAGAAATGACAACTTTGGCCTTTTGCCAAACCACAGTTCATATGGCGTCGTCTCAACGGATTTTGATGGTGCCCTATTTAAAGTGAATGCAGCTGTCTCTAATGCATAACCCCAAAACAATAGTGTCAAATCGGCAAGAGACATCATAGAACGCACCATATCTAATAAGGTTCGATTATGACGTTCAGACACACCATTTGGTGTTCCGGGAGGTGTCAACTGTGAAACAATTCCACATTGTCTTAAGTGACTGCCAAACTCATAACTCAGATATTCACCTCCTCGATCAGATCGCAGAAATTTAATCTTCTTGTTACGATGATTCTCAACTTCACTCTGAAATTGCTTGAACTTTTCAAACGTTTCAGACTTGTGTTTCGTCAAGTAAATATACCCATATCTACTTAAGTCATCAGTGAAGGTGAGAAAGTAACGATATCCACCGTGCGCTGCAACATTCATTGGACCGCACACATCAGTATGTATGATTTCCAATAAGTCACTTGCCCGTTCCATTGTTCCAGAGAACGACGTTTTAGTCATCTTGCCCATGAGGCATGGTTCACATGTGTCAAGTGATTCAAAATCAAGTGACTCCAAAAGTCCATCAGCATGGAGCTTCCTCATGCGTTTTACACCAATATGACCTAAACGGCAGTGCCACAAGAAAGTGGTACTATCATTATTAACTCTACATCTTTTGGCATCAATGTTATGAACATGTGTGTCATTACTATCAAGATTCAATATGAATAAACCCCTAACATTGGGTGCATGACCATAAAAGATATCACTCATATAAATAGAACAACATTTATTCTCCGATTTAAATGAGTAACCGTATCGCAATAAACAAGATCCAGATATAATGTTCATGCTTAACGCAGGCACTAAATAACAATTATTCAGGTTCATCACTAATCCTGATGGTAATCGAAGAGAGAGCGTGCCGACGGCGATCACATCAACCTTGGAACCATTTCCCACGTGCATCGTCACTTAGTCCTTTGCCAGTCTTCGTTTATTCTGTAGTTCCTGCTTTGAGTTGCAAATGTGAGCAACCGAACCGGTATCAAATACCCAGGCACTACTATGAGAACTAGTAAGGTACACATCAATAACATGTATATCATATATACCTTGTTTGTCTTTGGCCGCCTTCTTGTCAGCCAGGTACTTGGGGCAGTTCCGCTTCCAGTGACCAGTTCCTTTGCAATCAAAGCACTCAGTTCCTGGCTTAGGCCCATGCTTAGGCTTCTTTGTAGGAGTAGCAACTGCTTTGCCATCCTTCTTGGTTTTACCCTTCTTGCCCTTGCCATTTTTCTTGAAACTAGTGGTTTTATTGACCATCAACACTTGATGTTCTTTCTGGATTTCAGACTCAGCGACTTTTAGCATCGCAAACAGCTCGGATGAAGACTTGTTCATCCCGTGCATGTTATAGTTCATCACAAAGCTCTTGTAACTAGGTGGCAGTGATTGAAGAACTCTGTCAATGATCGCCTCTTGCGGTAGGGTAATTCCCAACTTAGCTAGACAGTTTGAATACCCAGACATTCTGAGTATATGCTCACTGATAGACCCGTTCTCCTCCATCTTACAAGCATAGAACTTATCGGAGGTCTCATACCTCTCGATCCGGGCATTCTTCTGAAAAATAAACTTCAACTCCTGGAACATCTCATATGCTCCATGACGTTCAAAACGTCTTTGAAGTCCCGGTTCTAAGCCATACAATATTGCACACTGAACTATTGAGTAGTCTCCAGCATGAGCCTCCCAAGCGTTCTTAACGTCTTCAGAGGTCATGTCTTCTGGTTGGTCACCAAGCGGTGCATCAAGGACATATTGTTTCTGGGAAGCCGTGAGGATAATCCTCAGATTACGAGCCCAATCAACAAAGTTACTTCCATCACCTTTCAACTTAACTTTCTCTAGGAACGCATTAAAATTCAGGGGTGCTACTACGTGAGCCATTGATCTACAACATAAATATGCAAAGGTTACTTAGACTATTGTTCAAGATAATGAGTTTAGTTAGTAAAATTACTAAATCTCCCACTCAAATTGACATCCCTCAGGTCATCTGAGTGTCACATGATCCAAATTCACCAACTCAAGTCCGATCATCACGTGAGTTAAGGTGGCTTCTATGGTGAACATCATTATGTTGATCATATCTACTATATGACTCATGTTCGACCTTTCGGTCTCTTGTGTTTCGAGGCCATGTCTGTACATGCAAGGCTCGTCAAGTTTAACCCGAGTGTTCTACACGTGCAAATCTGGCTTGCACCCGTTGTATGTGAACGTAGAGTCTATCACACACGATCATCACGTGGTGTCTCGACACGACGAACTTTCGCAACGGTGCACACTCGGGGAGAACACAATTGATCTTGAAATTTAAGTGAGGGATCACCTTATAATGCTACCTTCGTACTAAGCAAAACAAGGTGCATAAAAGGATTAACATCTCATGCAATTCATAAGTGACATGATATGGCCATGAACTTGTGTTTAAGATCTCCATATTCAAAACATCGGCATGATCTCCATCGTCACCGGCACGACACCATGATCTCCATCATCTTGATCTCCATCAACGTGTCGCCATCGGGGTTGTCACGCCCTGCATGCTTCTACTACTATTGCTACCTTAGCGATAAAGTAAAGCATTACATAGCGCTTAATGATTGACACGCAGGTCATACAATAATTAAAAACAACCCTATGGCTCCTGTCGGTTGCCGTACACATCGACATGCAAGTCATGAAATTCTATACATCACATGATCATCTCATACATCACATATATCTCATCATGTAATTGGCCATATCACATCACAACATACCCTGCAAAAACAAGTTAGACGTCCTCTAATAGTTGTTGCAAGTTTTACGTGGCTGCTACGGGTATCTAGCAAGAACGATTCTCACCTACGCATAAACCACAACGGTGATACATAAGTTGCTTTTCAACCTTCTCAAGGACCGCCTTTGTCGAATCCGACCCAACTAAAGTAGGAGAAACTAACACCCGCTAGCCATCTATTGCAACAAGTGCAGTTGAGGGAACCGGTCTCTCGTAAGCGTACGAGTAAGGTTGGTTCGGGCCGCTTCATCCCACAATATCGCTGAACCAAAACATGACCAAGGGAGGAAGCAATCTAAGCATCAACGCCCACAAACCTTTTGTGTTCTACTCGAGATCTCATTGAACCATCAACCTAGCTCTGATACCACTGTTCGGGAAAGTCGCATGGGAAACAAAATTTTTCCTACGTGCACGCAAACCTATCCATGGTGATGAGCATCTACGAGAGGGAGAGTGGACCTACGTACCCTTGTAGATCGCTAAGCGGAAGCGTTAAGAAACGCGGTTGGTGTACTCGTACTTCTTCGCGATCCAAATCGTCGAGCGTCCCGCGATCTAATCATGAACCATCCCGCGATCTCGTCACGATCCGTCCCGCGATTCGATCACGAACGTCCCATGGCCTTGATCACGATCCTTCCGATCTAGTACCGAACGAACGGCACCTCCGCGTTCAGCACACGTGCAACTTGATGACGATCTCCACCGTCTTGATCCAGCAAGAGGAGGCGGAGAGGAGAGAGAGTTCACCGGCAGCGTGACGGCGCTCCGGTGATGGTGGTGAAGTTATTCCTGCAGGGCTTCGCCTAAGCACCGCAGAAAACTAATCTAGAGGATAAACTATGCACTGGAGGTTAGGGTTGCACGTGGAAGAAAGAACTTGTGTAAAAACCCTTGAAACCCTCTAGTATATATAGGAGGAGAGGAGGAGGAGAGGCAGCCTTGGCCTCCAAGGCTGGCTGGTTCGGCCGGCTAGGAGGGAGGAGTCCTCCTCCTTCTACTCCAAGTAGGATTAGGACTCCTTCCTTATATAGCCCCCTTTTGCCTTTTCCACCTTTTTCCTTTTGGTATTTTCCCCTCCTGGCGCCATGGGCCTTTGTGGCTGTTCCACCAGCCCACTAAAGGCTGGTTATTATTCTCCCACAGCCCATGGACCCTCTAGGGTCGAAATACCTCTCCCGGAGGCCTCCTGGTACACTACCGGCACTCCCGGTACACTACCGATGAGCCCGAAACTTTTCCGGTGACCAAACTGGGACTTCCTATATATTAATCTTTACCTCCGGACCATTTCGGAGCTCCTCATGACGTCCAGGATCTCATCCGGGACTCCGAACAACCTTCGGTCACCACCATACATAACTCTACTCTACCGAAACGTCACCGAACCTTAAGTGTGCAGACCCTGCGGGTTCGAGAACTATGTAGACATGACCGAGACACCTCTCCGGACAATAACCAATGGTGGGACCTAGATGTCCACATTGGTTCCTACATATTCTACGAAGATCTTTATCGGTCGAACCTCTATGTCAAGGATTCAGTTAATCCCGTATAACGTTCCCTTTGTTCTTGGGTATGTTACTTGCCCGAGATTCGATCGTCGGTATCTCCATACCTAGTTCAACCTCGTTACCGGCAAGTCTCTTTACTCATTCCGTAAGACAATATCCCGCAACTAACAATTGGTCACATTGCTTGCAAGGCTTATTGTGATGTTGCATTACCGAGTGGGCCCCGAGATACCTCTCCGTCACACGGAGTAACAAATCCGAGTCTCGATCCATGCCAACTCAACAGACACCATCGGAGATACCTGTAGAGCACCTTTATAGTCACCCAGTTACGTTGCGACGTTTGATACACACAAGGCACTCCTCTAATATCCGTGAGTTGCATGATCTCATGGTCATAGGAACATATACATTGACATGCAGAAAACAGTAGCAATAAACTGACACGATCATACGCTACGTTTGTAGTTTGGGTCTTGTCCATCACATCATTCTCCCAATGATGTGATCCCGTTATAAAATGACATCACATGCCAATGTCTAGGAAACCTTGACCATCTTTGATCAACGAGCTAGTTCACTAGAGGCATACTAGGGACAGAGTGTTGTCTATTTACCCACACATGCAATGTGTTTCCAATCAATACAATTATAGCATAGCTAATAAATGATTATTATGAACAAGGAAATATAATAATAAACACTTTATTTATTGCCTCTAGGGCATATTTCCAACATCTCCTCCTTGCGCCCTCGAGCTCCAATTATGGTCGACGTACTTGAGTATGCATAGTGTCTCTGGTTGAGGTAGCGGTCGTGTCTCAAGGCAAGTAATGGGTCGCTCGAGAAGGAGGGAGTTCACCTCGGTTTCGATGGCGCGTGCACGGGCTCTTGTCATGGGTCCACTTGGAGCTAGTGGTGTTGGTGACAGATCCATGGGGATTACCATGGGATGCTCCGCATCACAGATTTATAGAAACCCCCCATCTTCATGCAGTTAATAACTAATTAACCGTGCATCTGATCAAAACAATTAATATATGAAAAATATTGAATGTTTTGGTAGATAAATAATATCCAACTTTCATCCATGATAAAAATGTTTAAACTTGATGATTGTTTTAATTTGCATAAATGTCATGCGAAAATGATTTACTTTATAACTAAATAACCGTAGCTCTAATTAAAATGATCCACATATGTAACTTGACTAGAAAAAACATGTAGAACAACATGGTGCACTTTATATTGCCATTTAACAACAATGAAATTTGGTTAGTTCAGATCTGGAGCAATTTCAAAATTAACATATGGGATCGTTTCAGAAATACTATAAGTTGTTATCGACCTCATTTAAAATGCCTAGGTAGTGTAGTTGTTTATGCTTCACCTCTTGCCATGTTTAATAACATTTAAACTTGTCATGTAACTAAACAATAGCGAACTAAATGATTCGAACATGGAGCTTCATCAATATGCAACTCGTTGCATATTATTGAACTTCTTTTAATGTGTAGAAGTTGATTGTTGTGCTTCGCCATGCCATGCATAATTAAATGGACATGCATCATATTTGTTTGCGAATCATGTCACATGCTGTGGTGTTTACTCATACGTCTCCATCATATCTATAATTTTTTATTGTTCCATGCTATTATATTATCATTCTAGGATACTTTTTGATTAATAATTTACCAATTTATATTATTTTGAGCACTAACCTATTGACACAGTGCCCAGTGCCAGTTCCTGTTTTCTCATGTTTTTTTACTTTCCAGGTTTACTATACCAAACGATGTCCAATTGCTCCGAAATGTTTTTATGATTTTATGGACCGAAAGAAAACCTGGAAGCTTTGGGACAAGACCGGAGGCCACACGAGGGAGGCACAAGCCAACAGGGCGCGCCTAGGGGGGTGACTGTGCCCTGATGGCTTGTTAGTACGTCTCCAACGTATCTATAATTTATGAAGTATTCATGTCATGTTTACAATAATTCTATATGGTTTTATTAGAACTAACCCGGCCTGACGCTGTTTTCAGCAGAACTACCATGGTGTCGTTTTTTGTGCAGAAATAAAAGTTCTCCGAATGAGCTGAAAATTTAGTATGACTTTTTGTGGACCAAAAGAGACCCCTGAAGCATTGGAGCTAGGCCAGAGGAGACACAAGGAGGCGGCAAGCCTGCTTGGCGCGGCCACCCCCTAGCCAACGCCTAGCAGGCTTGCCACCGCCTCGTGGCCCCCTTGATGTGAGATCGACGCCAAAAATTCCTATAAATATAGAAACCTCCGAAAAGAAACCTAGATCGAGAGTTCTGTCACCGCAAGCCACCAGAGCCACGACAAACCAATCGGGAGCCCATTTCGGCGCCCTACCGAAGGGGGAAACCATCACCGGAGGCCATCTTCATCATCCCGGCGTTCTCCATGATGAGGAGGGAGTAGTTCACCCTCGGGGCTGAGGGTATGTACTAGTAGCTATGTGTTTGATCTCTCTCTCTCTCGTGTTCATGAAATGGCATGATCTTGATCTACCGCGACCTTTATTGATATAGATTGAATCATATGGAGTTTCCCCCTCTCTATCTTCTTGTGATGAATTGAGTTTTCCCTTTAAAGGTTTCTTATCGGATTAAGTCTGTAAGGATTTGAGAACACTTGATGTATGTCTTGCGATGGGATATCCCCGGTGACAATGGGATGTTCTATTGATCCACTTGATGTATGTTTTGGTGATCAACTTGCGGGTTCCGTGACCTTGGGAATCTATGCATAGGGGTTGGCACATGTTCTCGTCTTGAATCTCCGGAAGAAACTTTGGGTCACTCTTTGAAGTTCTTTGTGTTGGATTGAACATGATGAATCTGAAATTGTGTGATGCATATCATATAATCAAGCCCATGGGTACTTGTGGTGACATTGGAGTAACTAGGTGACATTAGGGTTTTGGTTGATGTGTATCTTAAGGTGTTATTTTAGTACAAACTCTAGGGCTGTTTGTGACACTTATAGGGATAAGTCATAAGATTGATCAGAAAAGATAACTTTGAGGTGGTTTCGTACCCTACACTGATTTCTTCATTAGTTCTCCGCTATTTGTGAATTTGGAGTGAAATCTTTGTCACATGAGAAGTATTTACATATGATTCAACTATGTCAGTGTTGTTGAGAGAAATTGCACTAGTGAAAGTATGAACCCTATGCCTTGTTTTCAAGCATTGCAATACCCTTTTTGCTCACTTTTGTTACTTGCTACCTTGCTGTTTTTATATTTTCAGATTACGAAAACCTATATCTACCATCCATATTGCACTTGTATCACCATCTCTTCGCCGAACTAGTGCACCTATACAATTTGCCATTGTATTGGGTGTGTTGGGGACACAAGAGATTTTTGTGTTTGATTGCAGTGTTGTTTGAGAGAGACCATCTTCATCCTATGCCTCCCACGAATTTATAAACCTTAGGTCATCCACTTGAGGGAAAATTGCCACTGTCCTACAAAACTCTGCACTTGGAGGCCCAACACGAGTCTACAAGAAGAAGGTTGTGTAGTAGACATCAATCTCTTTTCTGGCGCTGTTGCCGAGGAGATGAGTGCTTGAAGGTATATATTTAGATCTTGCAATAAAATCTTTTAGTTTCTTGTTTTTCATCAGTTTGGTTTTATAAAAGAAAACTACCAAAAAATGGAATTGAGGTTGCCTCATATGCTTCATCTTTTTAATGTCTTTCGTGAAAATGATGGAAAGGAAATTTGTGCTCAAGTGTTAGCAGAAGAAGCTATTAAATGTTTGGCAATAAATCTTTGAGTGATGAGCATGATTTAAATATTGTTAGTATGAATTCTCTGAATATTCATGATGCTAATGATATGCAAAGCCGCAAGCTTGGGGATGCTATGTTTGATGAATATGCTAATTTTAGTCCCCCAAGTTTTGATGAGCAAAACTATTATGATTATGGCATGCCTCCTATATATGATGATTATAATGACGAAATGTATGCTATAAAGAGTGATTTTAACCATGAAACTTGTCATCATGATTTTAACATTGAATGTGGTTATGTCAATCAAGTATCTCATGATAGTTATTTTGTTGAGTTTGCTCCCACTATTATGAATGAGAAGAAAATTGCTTATGTGGAGAGTGAATAATTTCCTATCCTTGTAGATCATAAAAAGAATGCTTTATGTGCTGGTTATATTGTGGAATTCCTTCATGATGCTATTGAAAATTATTATGAGGGAGGAACATATGCTTGTAGGAATTGCAATAATATCAAGTTTCCTCTCTATGTGTTCAAAGTTTTGAACTTATGCTTATTTTGCCTTCCTATGCTAGTTGATTATTGCTCCCATAATTTCTTTCCTCACAAAATCCCTATGCATAGGAAGTGGGTTAGACTTAAATGTGCTTTTCATGAGATTCATGATGCTCTTTTGCATGTTTCAATTCTTATTCCTATACGAGCATCATTGAAATCATCATGCCTAGCTCAAAGGCATTAAAGAAAAGCGCTTGTTGGGAGACAACCCAACACTTTTACTTTCTGTTTATGTGTGTTCAAATGATTAAGCTACTGTATTAATCATGTCTTGTGTCTTTTATTTCAGTGAAGTGGCAAGTAAAGCCTTTGGGATAGTGTGGATACTTGCTTGTTTGATTCTGTGCAAAAACAGAAAGTTTTGCGTCTAGTATATGAATTATCTAATTTTACTGGAGCGTAAAAAAAAATCTGAAATTTTTACAAAACATTTATATGGAAGTTTCTTGAGTTTTCCTAATTTTTTCAAATTTTTAGAGTCATGGAAGTATGGTGATCATTCAGATCTTTACAGACTGTTCTGTTTTTGACATATTCTGTTTTGCATGCATAGTTTGCTTGTTTCAAGTGTTCCTATAGCTTATATTGAGTAATATAAATTGTGGGAATGATGGAATACAGTGGTTATCATGTGGGAATAATTATGAATCTTGTCTTGATAGTACCTAAGTGAATGATCTATCTTTATTACACTAACCCTTCTCACAAAGTTCCGTTAAGTTTTGTGTGATTGAAGTTTTCAAGTTTTGGGTGAGACACCGATATGAGGAAAATAAGGAGTAAAATAACCTCAGATTGGGGATTCCGAAGGCACCCCCAAGGTAATATCGAAGGAAGACTCAATTGTCTAAGCTTGGGGGTGCCCTGGAAGGCATCCCCTCTTTCCTCTTCAACACTATCGGTATATCTTACTTGCAGCTATATTTTTATTCGCCACATAATATGAGCTTTGCTTGGCGCATCATTTTATTTTGTTGCTCTCTGTTAGGTGTTATTTATAATATGTTTTTTCAATAAAAAGTTCCAAGAATTTCTTTGGATGTTTGCATTGCATGTTTTGATATGTGCTGGGTAAAAACAGAAACTTCTTCTGTAGTGTTTGAATTTTCATATTTTACTGGAACGTGGAAAGTTTCTGAATTTTTTACACAATGTTGTAATATAAATTTTATAGCATGTCCTAAATGTTCATAATAATTTGAGTTACATAAGTACACTGTTATCATAAATTTCTACAGACTGTTCTGTTTGGACAGATTGTTGTCATAGTTTTGTTATCTACCTATCCTATAGTTTCCATAGCCTATGTTGGTAAATATAAATTGTGGAAATGATAGTATACAGTATGTAACATTTGAAAATTATTGTGCAAATTATCTTGGTTGTACATGAAGTGTTGATTTATTCTTATGTGTACTAACCTATCTCACGAGTTCTTTTCGAGTTTAGTGTGGATGAAGTTTTCGAGAATAGGTGAAACCGGGATATGAGAGGATCGAAAAAGATACAAAATCTCAAGCTTGGGGATGCCCAAGGCAACCCAAGTAAATATTTCAAGAACTCTCAAGCATTTAAGCTTGCAGATGCAACGCATCCCACCTCTCTTCATCAACAATTATCGGTTAGCCTATGTTGAGCCAAAAAAAATTATTCGTTCACATGATATGTGCTATTCTTGGAGCGCTATTTTTGTTTTGCTTGTTGTTTTAATAAAATAATAAGATATGAAAATCTTTATTGAGAGATAGAGAGATAGAGAAAGTCCTCACATAGCTACTTAATTGTTTGACTACTCATTGATCTTCACTTATATGTTTTGGAGTAGTTTTGTCATTTAATCTCGTGCTTCACTTATATATTTGTAGAGCACGGCGGTGGTTTCATTTTATAGAAATTGTTGAACTCTCATGCTTCACTTATATTATTTTGAGATCCTCTAAACAGCATGGTAATTTGCTTAGGTTATGAATAGTCCTAATATAAGGGGCATCCTAGAGGGAATATAATAAAAACTTTCATATGAAGTGCATTGAATACTATGAGAAGTTTGATTCCTTGAATAAAGTTTTGAGATATAAAGATGGTAATATTAGAGTCATGCTAGTGAGTAATTGTGGATTGGTAGAAATACTTGTGTTAAAGGTTTGTGATTCCCGTAGCATGCACATATGGTGAACCGTTATGTAACGAAGTCGGAGCATGATTTGTTTATTGATTGTCATCCTTTGTGTGAGGGTCGGGAGCGCGCGATGGTTAATTCCTGCCAACCTCTCCCCTAGTAGCATGCGTCTAAAACTTTGCTTCGATAACTAATAGTCTTTTTCAATAAATATGTGAGTTCTTTATGACTAATGTGAATCCATGGATTATACGCACTCTCACCCTTCCACCTTTGCTAGACTCTCTAGTACCGTGCAACTTTCGCCGGTGTGATAAACCCACCATATATTTTCCCTCAAAACAGACACCATACCTACCTATTATGGAATTTCCATAGCCATTCCGAGATATATTTCCATGTAACTTCCACCGTTCCATTTATGACACACATCATCATTGTCATATTGTTTTGCATGATCGTAAGATAGCTAGCATGATATTTTCATGGCTTGTCCATTTTATGATGACATTTGCTATGCTAGATCATTGCACATCCCTATACACCATCGGAGGCATTCATATAGAGTCATATTTTGTTCTAAGTATCGAGTTGTAATTCTTGAGTTGTAAGTAAATAAGAGTGTGATTATCATCATTATTAGAGCATTGTACCATGTGAGGAAAGGATGATGGAAGCTATGATTCCCTCATGAGTTGGGATGAGACTCCGAACTTTATGAAAAATAAAAGAGGCCAAGGAAGCCCAAATAAAAAAAGAGAGGCCATAGATGCCCACCAAAAAAATGAAAAAATGAAAAAAATGAGAGAAAAGCGAGAAGTGGCAATGCTACTATCCTTTACCACACTTGTGTTTCAGAGTAGCATCATGTTTTTCATATAGAGAGTCTCCTATATTGTCACTTTCATATACTAGTGGTAATTTTTCATTATAGAACTTGGCTTGTATATTCCAATGTTGGGCTTCCTCAAATTTCCATAGGTCTTCGTGAGCAAGCGAGTTGGATGCACACCCACTTAGTTTATTTTTGAGCTTTCATACATTTCCAGCTCTAGTGCATCTGTTGCATGGCAATCCAACTCACTCACATTGATATCTATTAATGGGCATCTCCATAGCCCGTTGATATGCCTAGTTTATGTGAGACTATCTTCTCTTTTTTTCACAACCTCCACCATATTCTATTCCACCTATAGTGTTATATCCATGGCTCACGCTCATGTATTGCGTGAGAGTTGAAAAGGTTTGAGAACATAAAATGTGTGAAACAATTGCTTGACTTTTGATCGGAGTTTTGCATGATATAAATACTTTGTGTGGGGAAGATGGAGCATAGCCAGACCATATGATTTTGTAGGGATAACTTTCTTTTGCCATGTTATTTTGAAGAGACACAATTGCTTTGTTAGTATGGTTGACATATTAATGTTTTTATGTCAACATCAAGCTTTTGTTTCGAGTCTTATGGATCTGAACATTCTTTCCACAAGAAGAAGATTGCATTGATAAATATGTTAGGTAGCATTCACAATTCATAAATTATTTCTTTTATCATTTACCTACTCGAGGACGAGCAGGAATTAAGCTTGGGGATGCTGATATGTATCCAATGTATCTATAATTTATGAAGTATTCATGCCATGTTTACAATAATTCTATATGATTTTCGTATGATTTTATTAGAACTAACCTGGACTGACGCTGTTTTCAGCAGAACTACCATGGTGTCGTTTTTTGTGCAAAAATAAAAGTTCTCGGAATGGGCTAAAAATTTAGTATGATTTTTTGTGGACCAAAAGAGACCCCCGAAGCATTGGAGCTGGGCCAGAAGAGCCACGAGGAGGCAGCAAGCCTGCTAGGCGCGACCACCCCCTAGCCCGCGCCTAGCAGGCTTGCCACCGCCTCATGGCCCCCTTGATGTGAGACCGACACCAAAAATTCCTATAAATATAGAAACCTCCAAAAAGAAACCTAGATTGGGAGTTTCGCCACCGCAAGCCTCCAGCGCCACGAAAAACCATTCGGGAGCCCATTCCGGCACCCTACCGAAGGGGAAACCATCACCGGAGGCCATCTTCATCATCCCGGCGGTCTGCATGATGAGGAGGGAGTAGTTCACCCTCGGGGCTGAGGGTATGTATGAGTAGCTATGTGTTTGATCTCTCTCTCTCTCGTGTTCATGAGATGGCACGATCTTGATCTACCGCGAGCTTTATTGATATAGATTGAATCATATGGAGTTTTCCCCTCTCTATCTTCTTGTGATGAATTGAGTTTTCCCTTTGAAGGTTTCTTATCGGATTAAGTCTTTAAGAATTTGAGAACACTTGATGTATGTCTTGCGATGGGATATCCGCGGTGACAATGGGATGTTCTATTGATCCACTTGATGTATGTTTTGGTGATCAACTTGCGGGTTCCGTGACCTTGGGAATATATGCATAGGGGTTGGCACATTTCTCTTCTTGAATCTCCAGAGGAAACTTTGGGTCACTCTTTGAAGTTCTTTGTGTTGTATTGAACATGATGAATCCAAAATTGTGTGATGCATATCATATAATCAAGCCCATGGGTACTTGTGGTGACATTGGAGTAACTAGGTGACATTAGGGTTTTGGTTGATGTGTATCTTAAGGTGTTATTTTAGTACAAACTCTAGGGCTGTTTG
This sequence comes from Hordeum marinum, assembly GCA_022496015.1. NCBI lineage: Eukaryota > Viridiplantae > Streptophyta > Magnoliopsida > Poales > Poaceae > Hordeum > Hordeum marinum. The sequence continues at coordinate 92,710 of JAAAWK010001168.1, read as the reverse complement.
TGACACTTATAGGGATAGGTCATAAGATTGATCAGAAAAGATAACTTTGAGGTGGTTTCATACCCTACAATGATTTCTTTGTGAGTTCTTCGCTATTTGTGACTTTGGAGTGAACTCTTTATCACACGAGAAGTATTTACATATGATTCAACTATGTCAGTATTGTTGAGAGAAATTGCACTAATGAAAGTATGAACCCTATGCCTTGTTTCAAGCATTGCAATACCATTTTTTCTCACTTTTGTTATTTGCTACCTTGATGCATTTATATTTTCAGATTACGAAAACCTATATCTACCATCCATATTGCACTTGTATCACCATCTCTTCGCCGAACTAGTGCACCTATACAATTTGCCATTATATTGGGTGTGTTGGGGACACAGGAGATTTCTTGTATTTAATTGCAGTGTTGTTTGAGAGAGACCATCTTCATCCTACACCTCCCATGGATTGATAAACCTCAGGTCATCCACTTGAGGGAAAATTGCCACTGTCTTAGAAAACTCTACGCTTGGAGGCCCAAGACGAGTCTACAAGAAGAAGGTTGTGTAGTAGACATCACTTGTCCCTCCCTGGTGGCCCTCGTGACCCCGTTCTCTAGCCAATAAATTCACATATATTTCAAAACCCCTAGGGGACATCCCGAAACACTTTTTCCATGGCTACAAGTCTTTGTTCCGCCATTATTTCATGTGGAGCTCCGTTTCAGCACCCAGCCGGAGGGGGGATCGATCAAGGAGGGCCTCTTCATCAACCTTGCTTCCCTCATGATGATGTGTGAGTAGTTCACCACAGACCTACAGGTCCGTATTTAGTACCCAGATGGCTCTCTGTCTCTCTCCCTCCCTCTCTTTTGATCTTCAATACAATGATCATCACATCTTTGCTTTGATATATCCGATGTAATTCTTTTGTGCGGTGAGTTTGTTGGGATTTAATGAATTATGAGTTTATGTTCAGACTATTCATGAAAAGTATTTGAGTCTTCTCTGAAATCTTTTGTTGATTCTTATTGCGTGATCTTTATAGCTTCATAAATCTCTTCGATCTATTTATTTGATTTGGCCAAGTAGATTGATCTTTCTTCAGTGAGAGAGGTGCGCTGTAGTGGGTTCAACCTGACAGGTTTTTATATCCTAGTGACAGAAGGGGACAAGATACGTCTTTGTGTTGTTGCCACTAAAGATGGAATGATAGAGTTTATTCATATTCATTGAGTTTACTTTGTCTACATCATGTCATCATTCTCCAAGCATTACTCTGTTTGTCATGAACTTAATACATAGAGGCGCAAGCATAGAAGCACTCTTGAAGTGGAGTAATAGTAATAGGTGCAGGAAGGAGTCTACACACTTCACTTGCTTGCAAGTAACGAGATCAAGGTGATTGACAACCCTCTTGCCCGCGTTGGGTGCAAGTTGTTTGCTCTTTCGTGTGCAATGGGTGAATACGGTTGTGGATTGATATTCCAATTGGTTCAATAAACCTTGGTTTCTTAACCAAGGGAAATACTTTCCCGTATTGTACTGCAATTACCCATGCCTCTTCACGGAAAACCCAACGCAGATCACAAGTATCAGGAGGGATTTCTGGCGCCATTGTTGGGGAATATCATCACCAACTATCAAGTAACTTCACACAAATTATCATTCACTTGTTCTTCTTTTTATTTGCTGTTATATTTTGCTTGTTATAAAAATCAAAAATACAAAAAATATTTCTATTTGCTTGCTTGCCTAGTTGTGTTATCTTTATCTTTGCCACACCAAAACAGAAAGTAAAATGCAAGAAAAATAAGATAAATGGATCCTCACCCACTTGTTAGTCTTTTCGAAAGACCCGATCATGTTGAACCAATTGCTAGTGAATCGAGTGCACTAGATCATATTTATGAGGTCTTGCTTGAAAATCATGAATCTAAAAATTGTGATGAATATCTTATGATAATAAGCCTTGCAATAATATTGAAAGTGGGTTTGGAGAGGTCATGACTTTAGTTGATGTTGATCCCACTACCTTGGAAGATTGTAAAACTCTTGTGCATGTGGATCATAGAGAAAATATCATATATGATAAATATATTGTTGAATTTTAATATGATCCTACATGTAATTATTACAAGAGAGGCTAATATGGTTATAGGAAAATTTATGTTACTCACATACCCCTCTTTAGGGATGGCACCCGCAGGGTATGGGTACGGGTGGAGCCTCCCCATACCCTTACCCGTCCCGCCTGAGCTTACCCATCACCCGTACCCATATCCGTCAACGGGTACAATTTTTGCCCATACCCATTACCCGACAGGGTAGATGGGTACCCATGGGTAAAATTACCCATATTTGCAAAGCATTAATTTGGACAACTTATAGTCATAAACTACGTCATATAATATAGTTTACAAAAAATAGATTATAATAGAAACACACACACACACACACACGCACACACACACACACACACACACACACACACATATATATATATATATATAAACAACATCATATAGTCATAAACAACAACACATAGACATACATTTTCAGTTCACAAAATTTTCACATAGTGTAGATTGTAGAGATAATTTTCAGTTTACATAGATTTTATACGGGGTACATGGGTATGTGGGTATAGGTTATATGATCCCATACCCGTACCCGCTCTACCCGATGGGTTTTATATTTTTCTATTTATATACCCATGGGTAAATTTTTGTCCAATACCCTCACCCTAATAGGGTTTTTACGCCGAGGGTACGTGGGTAATGGGTACCCATTGCCATCCCTGCCCCTCTTTGTGTTACTATTGATGCTTCACTCTCCCTATTTGCATATGCTAGATTTCACTTCTCTTGAGAATTTGTTTTCCTATAAAATGCCTATGCATAGGAAGTATGTTAGACTTATATGTGTTTTTCACATGCTTTATGGTGCCCTCTTTGTGCTTTAATTCTTGTCTATTATGTGAGCATCATTGAAATCTCAAGCCTATCTTAATGGCTATAAAGAAAGGACTTGTTGGGAGACAACCCAATACTTTCTGTTTTGGTGTGATAACATGATTATTGCCTCTATTATGATTGTGCTTTTATGTTTTATTTAGTGTTTGTGCCAAGTAAATCCTTTGGGATGACTCACAAGATGAGTGGAACTGATACAGTGCAAAAACACAAACTATAGCGTCCAGTTTAGAATTTCTCTAATTTTACTGGAATCTCTTTTTAATCTGATTTTTTTTGCACATTATTGCTATAAAAATTCTTTAGGTTCTCATAATATGTTCGAATTATTAGAGTTATAGAAGTATATGTTCTTTATAGATCACTACAGACTGTTCTGTTTTAGACGGGTTCCGTTTTTTGCTTGCATGGTGTGCTTGTTTTGATGATGCTATGGATTGTATCGGGGGTTTAAGCCATGGAGAAGTAAGAATACAATACCTATTATGTAATAATGAAATATGAAAGAATTTATAACAGTACCTAAAGTATTTGATATGTTGCTTATACTAACAGATCTCACGAAAGTTTTGTTGAGTTTTGTGTGATTGAAGTTTTCAAGTTTTGGGTGTTATCACGATGGACAAAGAAAAAGGAGCGGCAAGAGCCTAAGCTTGGGGATTACCAAGGCATTCCAAGGTAACATTCTAGGAATACTCAAGCATATAAGCTTGGGGATGCCCAGGAAGGCATCACCTCTTTCGTCTCAATCCATCGGTATGTCACTTGGAGCTACATTTGTATTCGTCACATGATATGAGTTATACTTGGAGAATTGTTTGCTTTTATTTTTTTAGTTTGCCACAATCATTGTTTTCTAGACACACCTATTTGATAGATACACACCTTCATCATAATTTGTTGGAATACTCTATGTGCTTGACTTATATCTTTTGAGCTTAACAGTTGCTCTAGTACTTCACTTATATCCTTTTGAGCACAGTGGCGTATGGATTTGATAGAAATAATTACACTCTCGTTATTCACTTATATTTGTTTGAGAGTTAATAAATAGTGATGGTAATTTGCTTGGGTCATAAGACTAGTCCAAAAATAATAGGTATTAAATGAGTGATAATCAAAACCATCATGTAGTACATAAAAGAGAACTTGTGGGTTAATGATATTGATGTGGTAATATGAAATAGGTGTGAGTGCATCATTGTTGATTCGTAGAAGTATCAATATTAAGAGGTGTTAATTTCTCGTTTGTCTAAATATTAAAAAGGCATGGTGGGGATGTGTGAGCATTTCCATTCCTTGTTAAAATCCTAGTGTTGTTTCGGGTCGGAGGCGCGCGATGGTTAACTCCTCCCAATCTCCTCCCTCGAGGCATACGAGAAGTCATTTGATTTGTGATAAAAATAAAAACTTTGCAATAAGTATATGAGTTCTTCGTGACTAATGTCAAACCATGGACATACGTAATCTCACCTCCTCATATTTTGCTAGCCTCTTCGGCACCGTGCCTTGCCCATTCTCACTCGAGGATCGGTGCAAACTTCGCCGATGCATCCAAACCCCGCGATGGGATACAATCTCTCACACATAAGCCTTGTTATATCTTCCTCAAAACAGCCACCATGCCTACCTATCATGGCATTTCCATAGCCATTCCGAGATACATTGCCATGCAAATTCCACAGTCACATCATATGACTAGTTCATTCATCATCATATTGCTGTGCACGATCATATAGAGCTGGCATGGTATTTTTGGCAAAGCCACCGTTCATCATATTTTTACATATCACACTAGATCATTGGACATCCTGGTACACTGCCATAGACATTCATATTGAGTCATATTGTTTCATAGTTCTTCATATCGAGTTTTCATATTAAGTTGTAAGTAAATAAAAGTGTGATGATCATCATTATTAGAGCATTGTCCCAGTGAGGAAATAAATATGGGGGAGGCCAAATGAGCCCACCATAATAAAAAGATGAGAGAAAAATAGAGAAGGGACTTTGCTACTATGCTTTACCACACTTGTGCCTCAAAGTGGCACCTTGTTCTTCATATAGAGAGTCTCATGCTATGTCATTTTCATATGCTAGTGGGAATCACTTTTTCATTATTATAAACTTGGCTTGTATATTCCGATGACGGGTGAGGGAGTCCGGTACTAAGGGGTCCTCGGGCCACCGACTCATCTCTCATGGGCTGACTTGTTGGGCCGCTCTGTGGAAGGCCGGACTATGTGGCGACCCCGTGTCCGAGAAGGAAAGCTTTGGAGCCTTAGCGTGCCTTCCAAGTCTTGAAGACAAGATCAACACATCTATCCTCGGTTGGTGGCTGGCCATGTGTAACCCTAGGTACCCATGGTGTCTATATAAACCAAAGGGTTTAATTCATAGAGGGAGGTTGACTCATCTAGGGTTTTAGCTCATATGATCTCGAGGTAGATCAACTCTATAATTCCCATTCACATCAATACAATCAAGCAAGACGTAGGGTTTTACCACCCCAGGAGGGCCCGAACCTGGGTAAACATCGTCTCCTTTGTCCCTTGTTACCCATCGATCCAAGGTCCATAGTTCGGGACCCCTACCCAAGATCCACCAGTTTTGACACTGACATTGGTGCTTTCACTGAGAGTTCCGCTGTGAGCCGCCCAAGCATCGACGAACCGCCTAATCATGAGCGATGAGATCCGCAACAGGGACATCTTCGTCCCCGGACAGATCTTTCCATTTAGAAGCATCATGCTGCATGCCGATCCTTCCGACCACCTTGGCTAGGTTGAAAGTTTCTCCCCCGATCAAGAGGTGAGGTTCGGGAATCTAGAGTTCATCGTCGACCCCCAGGGAGATCTTGTGTTAACAAATTTCTCATCTCCCCTTGTAGATCCTGCAAACCCCGATGCTTTAACTTTGGGAATGGTGGAACCCGCCACTAGAGCGGCCCCTACCCCTGGTTCGGCCCTAAAGCCCAACCTGGTCTGTATGCCCAGATCCGCCTTGGCCGGGCACATCCCGGGAGTGTCCTTGAACGGCCTCGGGGCAACAATGTTGCGGATCAACCCCAAACACTCAAACAATCTGGACTCCATCGAGATCCCATCGTTACATGAGTTACGCGGCCGGATCCAAGCTATGGGCATGACCAGCGACGAACCCTCGATCTATGATCAAATCGGGCTTAAACCAGACGACAGGGAAATTCATGTCCCACCCATCACACATTTGGTTGCCACCATCGAGTGCCCAACCAAGGGCTTCCCTCCTCAACCACCAGAGCTAAGGTTGGTTTATATCCCGATTGCTCATCACTCGGACCCCTCTGATAGTACAGAATCAGTATCTCATCCTGAGGATAATTCGGGGCCTATTGCCGATCTGGCACGCAACCTGGAATCAATGCAGCTGGGTCCCGTCGAAACTGCGGACCCCAAACCTGCTGCGCCAAACCCCACAAGAGCACGGGACGCAGTCGTCAAGATCTTAGACTCGCATCCTATTGGGGTATGGAATTTTATCCCACCCACCACCCAACTCGAGCATTCTTCGAGAAGAGTTCGGCTCATTAGGCTCGTGAGAAGTTAGACAACAACCAGAGGAATCGATCCATAATTTTTGGGCCAGATTCCTCCTCAAAAAAGACAGGGCGGAGAGCCATAGCGAACAGAAGATGATAGCCGCCTTCCGGCACAACTACCATGATGAAGGAATCATCAACTCCCTCGCCCATCGCTGAATTCAACCTTTCACCGAGCTGTCAAACCTGGTGCGCAAATATTGGGCCATGGAAAGCACCAGACAAGTACAACAAATGTACGCGAAATCAGTCCATGCCGAACAACACAGATGAATCCGGAGAAGGCACATACCCCCGCGATGGTCGGTCACTCCCGAGCCCGCCGAGAGAAAGAATAAAACCCTAACAAGCACCAGAACGGTCCTCGATGGACTACCGGACAAGCCATGCCCCATACACTCCATATTTTAAGCACGAGCCCGACCCACAGCCTTCGAGCATGCTGGGTTGTCATGCAAGTCACGAAGAGTGGAGAAAGCATCCTCAATGCCCCACACCCAGACAGACGTTCAACAACGCCACCCGAATAGAATGCAGAGATCCTCACGATCTACAAAACGTTTTCCTCCAAAATCTATAGAAAAAGAGCTGTTCGAGAACTCCACCAAATTCGCGACGTGGCAGCAGTGAACTCATGGACATACACGCCAATTACTTTTGGCGAGGCTGACCAACCAATAGCCTGTACAGATCGAACACCTGCCGCCCTGGTCCTAAACCCCATAGTCGATGGCTTCACGCTGAGCAAGGTGCTAATGGACAACCACAACAGTCTAAACCTCGTTTAAGAGGATACCTTGGACAAAATGCAGTTCGATAGATCACGCATCGAACAAAGCAACACAACCTTTCGAGGAATCATCCTCGGGAAAGAAGCACATTGTACCGGACGAGTTACACTCGACGTAGTATTCTGCACACCCGAGAACTACAGATCCGAAGAACTTCTTTTCCATATTGTGCCCTTTCACAATGGCTATCATGCTCTATTAGGACACGATGCCTTCACAAGATTTCAGGCCATCGCATTACGGGTATATGAAGCTCAAAATGCCAAGGCCCAACGGTGTGATCACAATTATAAGTGACCCCAATAGAGCCCTCTGAGCTGAAAATAAAAGAACATCACTAGCCCTCGAGGTACTAGCTGAGACTCTCGCTACATAAGAACTTACTACGCTCGGCTCTATAGTGGACAAGGATGATGTGGTCCTCGATAAAAGGCCAAAATCCACATCCTTCAAACCTGAAGATGAGATCACCAAATTTTTGTTCATCAAACGGACACCAATAAAACATCGTCCATCGAAGCCCAGCTGGACCCTGCGGTTGACGAAACACTATGCACATTCTGTTGGGGAACATTGCATGGGAAACAAAAAAATTCCTAGGCACGCACAAGATCTATCCATGGTGATGAGCATCTACGAGAGGGAGATTGGATCTACATACCCTTGTAGATCACTAAGTGGGAAGCGTTAAGAACGCGGTTGATGTCGTCAAACGTCTTTGCGATCCAAATCGTAAGCCGTCCAGTGATCCCATCACGATCCATCCCACGATCCAATCACGATCCATCCCGCGATCCAGTCATGGTCCTTCTGATGCAATGCCTAATGGACAACACCTCTGCGTTCAACACACGTACGGCTCGATGACGATCTCCGCCTACTTGATCCAGCAAGAGGGAGCGGAGAGGTAGATGAGTTCTCTCGCAGCACAAATGATGTGGTGGCGGTGGTGGTGAACTAATTCGGCACGGCTTCGCCTAAGCATCGTCGAACTAATCTAGAGGAGAAACTGATCTAGGGAAGAAGAGGGCAACATGTGGCAATTAGGGTTGCGGCTGCCCTCAAAATCCTCTAGTATATATAGGAGGGAGGGAGGAGGAGGCAGCCCAAGGGTTGCCCCTTTATTCGGCCGAAGTGGAGAGGAGGTGGAGGAGTCCACCTCCAATCCTACTCCAAGTAGGATTCGAATCCTACTTGGAATCCTTCCCCACTTTGGTTTTTTTTCTTTCCTCCTTCTCTAGCTGCATGGGCCTCTTGGGGCTGGTTTGCCCAGCCCACTAAGGGTTGGTGCGCCACCCCTCATGACCATGTGGACTCCCGGCGTAGGTAGCCCCTCCTTGTGGTCCCCCGGAACCCTCCTGGCACTCCCGATACACTACCGAAGTACCCAAACTTTTCCGGTGACCAAAACAGCACATTCTATATATCAATCTTTACCTCTGGACCATTTCAGAGCTCCTAGTGATGCCCGGGATCTCATTCGAGACTTAGAACAACCTTCGGTCACCAACATACATAACTCAATACTATCAAAACGTCACCGAATGTTAAGTGTGCACACCGTGCGGGTTCGAGAACTATGTAGACATGACCGAGACACCTCTACGGTCAATAACCAATAGCGGGACCTGGATGCCCATATTGGTTGCTACATATTCTACGAAGATTGTTTTCGGTTGAACCTCTATGTGATGAGGACATCTCTACTAATGTTACACCCACAACTCCGACTACTATACATACATGACCAATTACTAGAGCTCGCGCACGTCAATTGAATTACCAGGTACTTTCGTTTCTTGGAAATCCTTCTAATGTTCACGAACATATGATGCTGCCTAAATTAGATACTTTTGTTTTACTTATGAATGAAGGACCTAGCATGGACAAGAAGGATGACCGTTGGAGCGGGATCAAGCATGGAGAAGAAGGTGCACATGCAGGAAAGAACAATGGAGCTTCTAGTGATGATTTTCGCGCTTTGAAGCCACCATAATGGGAGAGAGAAGCCTTGGACGAAATATGCATGATGCCACTTTATAAAGTTCGTCCATAGGCTAATATAGGTGCTACGCCACCTTATTTTTGGACCAGGCCCATGTAATTTTGAAATACCATATTATAGGCTGTTTTTAGAGTCCGTATGTATGAGGAAACTGAGTTAGGGCCGGTTTCGGACCCCTCCTCCAAGGGGCCATGAAATTCCCCTCTATTCCTCCATATATATAGCCCTCAGGGCATCGTTTTAGGTTTGGGTTTTGTTTAGACTACAAGTTTGCCATAGCTGCAACTTCGTGTTCTTCGTTTATGTTCCACGACCAAACAAAGGCGTCACAGAACCCCACTTTTCATCAATAAAGCTTTCCTCTTATATTCGCAATATCCAGATTGCAATCTTAGTTTCTTGCTTGTTCTTCATTTGCATGCAGGAAACAGACCCTCATGGTCAGGTTGATCATGCTCTGGCGTGGTCAATAACCTCTCGGAGTTGGTTTTGCGATTGCTAAGGCGCGACGTCATCACATGTTCGTAGTCGGATCGTCAAATTCTACTCCACCAAAAACGATAGCCACCATCTCATCGAAAGATAGGGACAACTTCGCCTCTATCAAGTGGTATCAGATTTCCAGGTTGCTCGGTGAGATTTTACCAGTTTTTCGTAGTTTAGATCACATATATTCATCATACCTAGAGTCCGTGAAGAAGCCACAAAAAAATTTAGGGTTAGATAATCATATCCAAACCAATCTGAGCCTTTGCATACTCTTTTCAGTATTTTTGCTTTATTGAATTTGCGGTTGCATCATCGTGTCAAGTTGCTGGTCTTAGGGTCTAGTCCTTTAGAGTTTCAAGTTCTGTTCATAAGTTGTCACGCCACCATCGCTCCGTCTTCACCGCTGCCATATACCATCACCCACAATCGTTGTTAACCTTTCCATATATCACCACCCACCATCACTACCCATTGGTGTCCATATATACCACCATAGATCGACCACCAATCCGAGTCCATCTCGCATTAGGTTTAGTTTTGAGATCTTTTTGTTTTTGGTTTCGCGTTTTTCTACCTGCGTAGGTTTCGAAAAAGAGTCTGGCACGCTTTGCAGAGCATGTTTTGGCCCAAAATTTTCGCGGGTGAAAATATAATTTTTCTATCCTAATTTTAGGTTCTCTGGAGCGTTTTGAGACACTTGCCATTATAGTGATTTTTGTGAATTTTTTGGTCATCATAGCCCCCGAATCGCTCCAGGAAAAAAATAGTCAAATTTTTTTCGTGCATATCCTGCTTATACGACTTGGGAAGAGTTTTGAGACAGTCGCCATTATAGTGATTTTCTGAGCAAAAAAAAGAGCACAAAAAATGTGGCTAAAAATGAAAAAAAATTAGAGTGTGCTCTTCCCTTGATTACGTGTAGCTTCGCGATTTTGTTGGTGTTTTAGGCTCGCGTCTCTAGCACGGTCTAGCCTAGGACCAGCACAATACCGTCGTTGAGCTTTTATCCAAGTTTACATCTCTGAATTGATTATTGCTGACCTTTTTTGCTACCATATTATAAACCATCCCAGCTCCACATACATCTACGTCGTGTGTTTGACACCACCTGGCAATCGCTCTATCCAAGCTTTGAGAGTTTTGACTACAATGGTTGGTGATCACCGCCTGTTGGTGTGCAAGAACTGGTAAGAATTTGAGATTCGCTTGAAGGATTTGTGACACACGACCACCACCACCACCACCAATTCCCAGTAGTCTGTAGGTTTCATATTCTTGTTTGTTTCCTCTTGCTGCTAACCATGCCAGGATCACAAGACGACAAGATCGACTGGGAGAGCATGACAAATAAAGTGCTCCATGATAAATTTCAGCAAATGATGGTTGGCCAGGTACAAGACTTCATGACCAACCTTGGAGAGGCCATGGAGAAGCTACATGGTTTGGAGAAGACATTCAACACCAAGATGGACGCCAAGTTCAATGAGGTGCTTGCCCGTCTACCACCACTAGCTGCAGCTCGTATCCCTCTCGAACGACGAGCGTGACATGTGCCTCTCGGCGTAGTCCAACATACTGGTATTGTTGATACTGCTGCTACTTCTGTGGATGCTACTGCTACTATCATTGACCAGGTTGAGGATTATGATGGTGATTACGATGATGAGGGAGAGGTTGCTCCAGATCAGCCTCAGGGGCAACCACCACCACACGCACCATGTCGTCCACATGGCTACAACCGTAACGGTAGGGCTGCACCACCCCCTCAGGTATGGGATCATGACCATCTCCCTAAACTTAAATTGAATATTCCGACATTTGAGGGTAGATATGTTCCTGATATATATATCTTACATGGGAGTTAGAAACAAAACAATATTTTACATGCTTAAAATTTCCTGAGGATAAACGTGTTGCTGCTGCTCTTTGTTCATTCACTAGTTTTGCTTGTGTTTGGTGGTCAGAACATTGCATAATTCATCATGCTAATATTCCAACTACTTGGGCTGCTTTGAAAGCTGCTATGCGTAATCGTTGGGTTCCACCATATTATCAACACGAATTGATTCAAAATTTTCAGCGTTTAAGACATGGGAAAAATTCTGTAGAGGAATATTATCACGAATAACAAACTGGCATGATTAGATGTGGTATTGTTGAGGAGAATGAAGCTATGCTTGCACGTTTTATGGGTGGATTAAATAGAGAGATTCAGACTATTCTAGAGTCTAAGGAGTATAACACTATCACTCCTTTATTCCATCTTGCTTGCAAAGCTGAACGTGAAGTGCAGGATCGACATGCAATGGCGAGAACTAATTTTTCTGCAGGTCGCACTTCATCATGGACGCCACGTACCTCCTCTACTTCCACATGTTCTGCCATAGCACCACCTACTTCAACCTCCAACTCTAGTCAAGATACTAGGAAACAGGCCCCTGCTCCACCCTCCGCAAAGAGCACACCTTCTGGGCCTGCACAGAGCTCTTCTTCATCTATTGCATCCACATGGCAAACACATGAGAATGCACATCCAGGTGTGTGATGATTGTTACCGAGGATGGTGGACATGCCTCCGCTAGTGATTATGATGAGGAGACTTTGGCTCTTATTGCACATGAAGAACAGGGTGCTGAGGATACTGAACAAGAAACTCACTACATGACTGATGACTACATGGACATGTATGAAAGTCTAGTTGCTCAACATGTTCTGAGTGTGCAGGTTACACATGCTGAGCAAAATTAGAGGCAGAACTTGTTCCATACAAAGGGACTTGTGAAGGAGCATTTTGTTTGCGTCATCATCAATGGAGGGAGTTGCAATAACGTGGTTAGCATGGAGATGGTGGAGAAGATGTCTCTAACCACCAGACCGCATCCTCATCCTTATTACATCCAATGGTTCAACAATAGTGGCAAGGTTAAGGTAACACGCACTATTCATGTGCATTTTAGCATTGCTACATATTTTGATTATGTTGATTGTGATGTGGTACCCATGCAAGCATGTTCTCTTTTACTTGGTAGACCATGGCAGTTTGATAAAAAATCTATGCACCATGGTAGGACAAATCAGTATACTCTTGTTCATAAGGATCAAAATATCACTTTGCTTCCTATGTCTCCTGAACATTATGAAAGATGACATTGCTAGAGCCAGTAAAACAAAACAGGAGCAAAATAAGAGTGAAAATCATATTGTAGCACGGGATTTTAAGCAACACCATAAGCCTAATAAAGCATCATCTAGTGTTGCATCCGAAGTAAAATTGAAGCATGGATGTTTATTTGCTACTAAATCTGATATTAATGATTTGGATGTTACTACATCTGTTTGCTTTGCCTTTGTATGCAAAGAGGTATTATTTTCATTCGAGGACATGCCTCCCTCTTTGCGTCCTGCTGTCATTAACATTTTGCAGGAGGTCGCTGACGTCATTCCACATGATGTGCCACCGGGATTACCACCTATTCGCGGGATTGAGCATAAGATTGACTTAATTCCCGGTGCATTGCTACCCAACCGTGCGCCATACTGTACCAATCCAGAGGAGACAAAGGAGATTATGCGTCAAGTACAGGAGCTGGTCGACAAAGGTTATATACGCGAATCCCTTAGTCCTTATGTTGTTACTATTATTCTAGTGCCTAAAAAGGATGGACATCATGCACATGTGTGGATTGTAGAGGCATTAATAATATTACTATCATCATCCTATTCCTAGGCTAGATGATATGCTTAATGAATTAAGTGCCTCTACAATTTTCTCCAAAGTTGATTTGCATAGTGGATACCATCAAATTCATATGGAATTGAGAGATGAATGGAAAACAACATTTAAAACAAAGTTTGGATTATATGAGTGGTTAGTCATGCTTTTTGGGTTAACTAATGCACCTAGCACTTTCATGAGATTAAGGAACGAGGTTTTACGTGCTTTCATTGGACGATTTGTGGTAGTCTATTTTGATGATATACTGATTTATAGTAGATCTTTGGATGAACATTTGGAACATTTATGTGCTGTATTTATTGCTCTACGTGATGCACGTTTGTTTGGTAACCTTGGGAAGTGCACCTTTTGCACCGACTGAGTATCTTTTCTTGGCTATGTTGTTACTCCACATGGAATTGAAGTTGATAAAGTCAAGATTGAAGCTATTGAGAGTTGGCTGCTGCCCAAAGCGGTCACATAAGTGAGGTGTTTTCTTGGCCTTGCTGGTTTCTATAGGCATTTTGTGAGAGATTTTAGCATCATTGCCGCACCTCTCAATGAGCTTACAAAGAAGCACGTGCCTTTTGCTTGGGGTACCGCACAGGAAGAAGCCTTCATGGTTTTGAAAGATAAGTTAACACATGCTCCTTTACTCCAACTTCCTGATTTTAATAAGACTTTCGAGCTTGAATGTCATGCTAGTGGAATTGGATTAGGAGGTGTGTTATTACAAGATGGTAAACTTGTTGCGTACTTTTCTAAAAATTGAGTGGGCCTAGTCTGAATTATTCTACTTATGATAAGGAATTATATGCTCTTGTTCAGACGTGCTGAATTGATGTTAAAGATGCATGAGTTAACTAAGGAAAACATTGAGCGTATGAATGCTAAATACAAACTTGTAGGAGATAGGGGCAGAAAACATGTTGTCTTTGCACCTGGAGATCTTGTTTGGTTACATTTGCGTAAGGATAGATTTCCTGATTTGCGCAAGTCAAAGCTAATGCCACATGTTGATGGTACTTTTAAGGTGTTAGAGAAAATAAATGATAATGCATATAAACTTGAACTGCCTCCAGAGTTTGGGGTTAGCCCCACTTTTAACATTGCAGATTTGAAGCCTTATTTGGGTGAGGAAGATGAGCTTCCATCGAGGACGACTTCAGTTCAAGAAGGGGATGATGCTGGGGACATCTCTACTAATGTTACACCCACAACCCTGACTGCTATACATAAAGGACCAATTACTAGAGCTCGCGCACGTCAATTGAATTACCAGGTACTTTTGTTTCTTGGAAATCCTTCTAATGTTCATAAACATATGCTGCTGCCTAAATTAGATACTTTTGTTTTACTTATGAATGAGGGACCTAGCATGGACAAGAAGGATGACCATTGGAGCGGGATCAAGCATGAATATGAAGGTGCATGTGCAAGAAAGAACAATGGAGCTTCTAGTGATGTTTTTCGCGCTTTGAAGACACCATAATGGGGGAGAGAAGCCTTGGACGAAATATGCATGATGCCACTTTATAAAATTCGTCCATAGGCTAATACAGGTGCCGCATCACCTTAGTTTTCGGACAGGCCCATGTAATTTCGAAATACCATATTATAGGTTGTTTTTAGAGTTCGTATGTGTGGGGAAACTGAGTTAGGGTCGGTTTCGGACCCCTCCTCCAAGGGACCACGAAATTCCCCTCTATTCCCCCATATATACAGCCCTTAGGGTGTCGTTTTAGGTTTGAGTTTTGTTTGGATTACAAGTTCGCCATAGCTATAACTTCGCGTTCTTCGTTTGTGTTCCACGTCCAGACAAAGGGTGTTACAGAACCCCACTTTTCATCAATAAAGCTTTCTCTTATATTCGCAATATCTAGATTGCAATCTTAGTTTCTTGCTTGTTCTTCGTTTGCATGCAGGAAACTGACCCTCGTGGTCAGGTTGATCGTGCTCCGGTGTGGTCAATAAGCTCTCGAAGTTGGTTTAGCGATTGATAAGGCGGGATGTCATCACACGTTCGTAGTCAGATCGTCAAAGTCTACTACAGCAAAAATGATAGCCACCATCTCATCGAAAGATAGGGACAACTTTGCCTCTATAATGTGAAGGATTCAGTTAATCCCGTATGATGTTCCCTGTGTTCTTCGGTATGTTACTTGCCCGAGATTCGATCGTTGGTATCTCTATACCTAGTTCAATCTCGTTATTGGCAATTCTCTTTACTCGTTTCATAATTCAAGATCCCATGGCTAACACTTTAGTCACATTGCTTGCCAGGCTTGTTGTGATGTTGTATTACTGAGTGAGCCGTGAGATACCTCTGAGTCACACGGAGTAACAAATCCCACTATTGATCCATACCAACCCAACAGACACCCTCGGAGATACCTGCAGAGCACCTTTATAGTCACCCAGTTACGTTGCAAGGTTTGATACACACAGGGTACTCCTCCGGTGTTAGTGAGTTGCATGATCTCATGGTCATAGGAACAGATACTAGACATGCAGAAAATTATAGCAATAAACTGACATGATCATATGCTATGTTTATAGTTTGGGTCTTGTCCATCATATCATTCTCGTAATGATGTGATCCCGTTATCAAATGACATCTCATGTCCATGGCTAGGAAACCTTGACCATCTTTGATCAATGAGCTAGTCTATTAGAGGCATACTAGGGACATGGTGTTGTCTATGTATCCACACATATATCTGAGTTTCCAATCAATCCAATTCTAGCATGGATAATAAACGATTATCATGAACAAGGAAATAGGATAATAACAAATTTATTATTGCCTCTAGGGCATATTTCCAACACATTCCTGCAAGAAATTTGGGACATATTTGCCTGGCACCCCTCAGATATGCCGGGAATCCCACGAAGGCTGGCGGAACACAGTCTGAACATAATCACATGCTTCCAGCCTATAAAACAGGCTTTACGCCGGTTTTCCGAACCAAAGCGTCAAGATATGGGTGAGATACTTGCCAAATTACTTGAAGCTAGATTCATTAGATAAATCAAACATCCCGAGTGGTTGGCAAATCTGGTCATGGTGCCAAAGAAGGACAAATCTTGGCGGCCGTGCGTCGACTTCAAAGACCTCAATAAAGCCTGCCCCAAGGATCCTTTCCCTTACCCCATATAGACCAGGTCATTGACGCAACTGCCGGACACGACTCACTATGCTTCCTTGATGCTTACTCCGGATACCATCAGATTAAAATGAAGGAGTCTGATCAAGCTGCAACCGCCTTCATCACCCCCTATGGGCCATTCTGCTTTAACACAATGCCCTTCTGGTTAAAAAACGCAAGCGTCACATACCAGCGCATGATTCAAAAATGTTTAGTGAAGCAAATTGCCAAAACAATTGAGGCATATGTGGACATCATGGTCATCAAGACCAAACACGTCAGCCAGCTGGTAGACGACCTAAGACAAACCTTCGTTAGTCTATGGGAATACGGCATATGGCTTAAGCCGAACAACTGTGTCTTCAGAGTTCCCGTCGGTAAACTTCTCGGATTCATTGTCTCGCAGGGAGGAATAGAGGCTAATCCCACTAAGATCTAAGCTTTATCCCAACTTGCTGTCCCTATGGAGCTTAAGCATGTGCAAAGGCTGGCGGGTTGTGTGGCGGCTTTGAGCCGCTTTATCTCCCGCCTCGGAGAAAAAGCTCTAGCACTCCACAGGCTGCTGAAATGGACCAAAAACTTTGAGTGGACCGACGAAGCAGCGACCGCACTAGAGGAAATTAAAATGCTGCTAGCCAGCAGCCCCACACTAGAAGCACCTTGCGCTGGTGAACCGATGTTATTGTACATCTCGAACACCAATCAAGTGGTCAGTGCGGTCCTCGTCGTAGAGCGGGAGGCCGAGGGTCACAAATTCCGGATACAAAAGCCAGTCTACTATGTATCTGAATGCTCACTCCGTGCAAATGCAGATACCCACACTACAAGAAGATAGCCTACATAGTGTTTATGGCATCACACAAGCTCAGACACTATTTTCAATAGTGTTTGGTCACAGTGACATCCGAGGTACCCCTGGATGACATAATCAACAACAGGGACGCCACCGACCACATAGCTAAAGGGGCCATTGAACTCCTTCCGTTTGAAATCACTTACAAGCCATGGCGAGCTATCAAACCTCAGGTGTTGGCTAAGTTTCTTGCCAAATGGACGGAGCCTGAGCTCCCCAGAGAGTATATTACATATGCCCATTGGACGATGTACTCCGATGGGTACAAAACTCTTGCCGGACTGGGGGATGGAGTTATCCTCACACCCCCCACCGGGGATAATGTCTGATACGTACTACAGATCATGTACACTGACTCAAACAACATAGGCGAATACGAGGCACTGTTGGCCGGACTTTGTATGCAAACATCAATGGGTATACAACGGTTTGAAGTACGAGGGGACTCCAATCTCACCATCTCGCAAATCAACGGCGAATTCGATGCCAAAAATCCAAAACTGGCAGCATACAGAAACACCATCCTTAAGATATCCACACGGTTCGAGGGGCTATAATCCCACCACATCTTTAGAGACAACAATCAAGTTGCCGACGTCCTCGCCTACGTGGGCAACAAGCATGACCCCGTACCTAAGAAAAAAATTCCTAGAGAGGCTCTTCAAGCCATCCGTGGTATGGAAGGATGAGAACATGAGCGCATGAACTAGTGGTGCGGAATAGGTTATTCCCCCATGGTCGAACGGGACGAGCAAATCATCGATAGCTCCGCAATTCAAGAAACACCTTCGGCTCACGAGGTCATGGAAGTAATTGCATCATGGACCGAGCCTTCCTTGCTTACCTTCTACGCAAAGAACTCCCCGACGAGATGCATAATCCGTTGATCAAAAGCCTACAAGGTCCATGAGGGGGAATTATATAATGTAAAGTTGTATTGAACAATAATTAATAATGATATTGTGCCGGTTACAAGAGGTATATATGAGGAGCTAGCTGCATCGACCTAGCCCTATTACAAACCGAGTAGGACTCTTCAATCCTATTACAAGTTGTATTCTAACATCACCCCCGCAGTGTCAACGGTAGGCTCGACGACATTGAGACTGAAACAAATGTCTTGAAAGGGAGTAGTAGCCAGGCCTTTAGTAAAGATATCAACAACTGAGCAGAAGAAGGGACGTGGAGAACACGAACTTGACCGAGAGCCACCTTCTCGCAAACAAAATGAATGTCGATCTCAATATGCTTGGTGTGTCGGTGTTGAACTGGATTCCCTGACATGTAGACAGCTGAAATATTATCACAATAAACAATGGTTGCTTGCTCAATAGGACGATGCAGCTCCGACAGCAACTGGCGCAACCAAACCGTTTCAGCAACCGCATGAGCCACAACGCAGTACTCAGCTTCAGCAGATGAGCAGGAGACCATAACTTTCCTTTTTGAAGACCAAGAAACCAAATTGTTACCAAGAAAAACACAAAATCCGAATGTGGACCTACGAGTATATGGACAACCAGCCCAGTCTGCATCAGAGTAAGCTATCAAGGAGGTGGGAGAGGATCTATTGATATGAAGGCCTAAGTCTAGTGTGCCTTTGAGATGCCGAAGAATATGTTTAACATGGTTATAGTGGGGAATACGAGGATCATGGATGTATAAGCAATCTTGTTGAACAGAAAAATAAATTTCAGGACGAGTGAGAGTGAGATATTGAAGTGCGCCAGTGAGACTATGATAAAGAGAAGGATCAGAAAAAGGATCACCAGGGGTATGGGAAGTTTGACTGTAACATCCCAAAATTTCATTTTTGGAATGTTATGAAATATAGCTATGCATCATCATCATATTGTTTGAATGAATATAATGGTTGAAGTGTTTCTTTTGAATTTCTGAAATGCACTTTCATCTTTCCCTTTTCTTATTTCACCTATTTGAAAATCTATGGAAAAGTTCACAGAAAAGAGGGGAGTAGCATGACACTCCACACCAGGGGCATCTTGGTGAAATATTTGAACAATAAAACTAGGGGGGTCTTTTGAAAAATATTTGCAAAAGGTTTTAAAACCAAATAGGCATTTTGTGAAAATATTTTTTTAAGTATTCAAATGACAAAGGAAAAATGTTCAATAAATGACATTAATTCTTCTGATCATTTTGATATATATTTTTCCTATGTTTGGAAATGATTTGAATGCATTAAAAGGTTTTAAACGCTTTGGAGAAATAGAAAAGGAAAAATATTTAAAGCCTTTAAATACCGGTCGGCCCACCTACTCTTTATACCCCTCCCGACTTTCCTTATTAACGGCCAACCGACACTCCCGCAAACCTCTCGCTCTCGCTGACAGATGGGACCCATCGTTGCTCCCACTCACCGCGCGGTCACCTTCTTCCCCGCGCCGGAACCTCGCCGGAGATCTCTCCCCACGCGGATCTCCCTCCCCTGCCTTCCCCGCACCCACCCGAGCACCCTATATAAATCCACACACCCTCCGCACTCCATTCCACCCGAAACCCCTCTCTCTCCCTCGCCGGAACGCCGCCCACGAGCTCGCCGGAGCTCTGCCCACTCCTGAACCTCCCCATGCCACTTCTTGTCGCTCCACTCCACCCCACGTCCCTCCGACACCACCAAAGCTCGCCATAGATCCACCACCACCGTTTGGAGCCTTCGGACGTTGCCCCCGACCACCGGAGCACCCTCCCCGACCACCTTCTGCTTCCGGCTGCCGTCGACATCACCGGAGATCTCCCCGACCACCACTGTAAGCCCCCGCCCCTCCCGTAGCCGTCGGATCTGTAGTCTACGCGCTAGATTAGAATCGTTTAAATAACGACGGTATCCTCTACTAATAGGCCGTCCGCCCGCAAGCACTCCCGCGCACGCCCTCTCAGCCAATAGGAAGCTGCCACGTAGCCCTGTCCGTCCGTTAAGTTTTCTTTTCTTTTCTGTTTTGTTTTTAGAAAACAGAATGTGTTCTGTTTTTGTTTTACTTATATCTTTTAAACTACTTAGTGTTTTTAGTTGATTCTTTTTGCATTAGTTCACATATTTGATGTAGTTTATGTCTGTATGATTAGTTTTCAAATTTGAACTTTAAATTTTGAATCTAATCAAATTTGTTCAAATTACTAAAATCTGCATAACTATAGTTTAAAAATATATTTTCATATGAATCTTTTTGCCACTGTTTGGTATTAGTTAAACCTATCATTCTACATGATTTGAGTATTTTTATTGAATAAATTTAGCTACTATTTTAACAAAAACGGAATCTGTTTAGTTCTTATTGTAGTTTAGTTATCTTAATTTTAATTTAATTTGAATCTGAATTAGTTTAACTTTTGTTAATAGTTTTCATGAGTTTCTTTTGTTTCAAATATTTAGGTAACATTACTTGCAAATTTTTAGAATGATTGTTTAGTTTTATACCATGTTGTTATAGGATTTTTTTGGTATAGTTTGGTAAAACAATTTAGTTTTACTTTCACAAACTAGTTAGGTGATTAAGATAGATTTCTAATAAATAATTTTAGTAATTCAATTCTGTTAAGTAAGATGATGATAATAATATTAGTGTTAATAATATCATTGTTTTGGTTTCCTATTCCAAAGTTGTAGGAACATTCTAGTTACTTTCATTTTAGTAGTGTTTCTTTACACAAAAGTTTTAGTGAAATTTATTCTATTTACTAAAATTGATTTTTCTTACTATTTCTTTTCTACTAGCTATTGCTTTGTTGTTTGTCTTAAAGTAGTAGTAGTATAAGTTTTTGACACTAAAAATATTTTTGTGAGTCAAAATATTTTATTTTGATTTCTTTCTCTTGATTGATACTATTGAATGGTTTTAGTATTGTTTGTTTAACCTTGCTGAATTGTGTGAATTGTTTTGTATTTATGCTTATGGTGTGCTCTTGTTTGATTTGTTAGATCATCCGGAGTGAGAAGCTTGTTATCTAGAGTCACTCGAGTAGGAGGACCGTCAGCAAGGCAAGTCACTTTGATCATGTGTTACCCACGTTTTATTGCATTAGTTCTTCCATCACCCCAATTGCATACAAAGTAGGTAAATTGGAAACTTGGTTACTTATTGTAGTATCATGTGGTAGGTACCCCTCAACCCCTTTGACACATTGGCCCCGGGAAACGTTGTTTTTACATTTTTGCTATGCTATTAGTAGACGGGGTTGGTTCTGTGATTCATGAGAGTTGAGAGTTAATAATTTCAAGACCTACCTAATGATCAAGTATTCAAGACTTCAAGTTTTCAACTTACCTCTGGGTGGATGATGGTTGAACGGCGCCCTGGAGAAACCAGTGGTTAGCCTAGATGATGCTGGAGATGTGCCAGTATTCATGTGGAAAGGTCCACCCAGGCACAAAGAGATGGATGGATGCTTCAAGACCCAAGGCTTACCTGCATAGCCACAAGTCATTATGGGCTCTGGCTTGGTTGGATATCGTGGTGACCCTAGATAGGCAGTGCTACGAGATGTAGAAGAACGGTAGGAAAGGATGGGCACCGACAGAGTCGCAGGGAAACCCTTTGGAAGACCATGTTTTGGTCATCCGTTTCTCAAACACCCTGAAGTGCGAGAAATCAAATGGAGGCGACCAAACCTTGTGGGGAACATGTGCAAAACTCTGCAGAGTACCCAAACCTAATCGATTAGCCATGTCCACGGTCATGGACAGTTTGAGCCAAAGGAACTGAAACTATCTAGAACTCTCAACACAATTAAATTATATTGATGTGGGTTATTAATGTCAACTTGGGTATGAGAATTGGTTGGTGGAACCATCTCATTAATAAACCAACATTGTAGTAATTATGCCTTTGCCCTCTTTTGTTGTAGGAAAAATTTGGCTTTATGCAAAAACTTACTACCCCACCTGCCATATTTGCATATAGACTAGATGATTACTTTACCCCTCTCTTGTGACTTTGCCGGCATATTCAATATGCTGACCTACACGGCTGCAACGTATCATGTTGCAGAGTACTTTTCCGACCAGGAGTGAGGATACGCTCTACGCTCGGTGAGATGCCCTTGGAGTCATGATGGACTCATCTACCTTCGATGCTTTCGTGAGTTTATGGTTTAGTTTATCTCATGAGTTGGCCTCCAGCCACTTTATTGTAATCATTATTGTAATAAAGGACTCGATATGAGATTTTGATTAATTTATGTTGTGTGATTTCCCTTTGATATATACATTGATGTACCGTGTGTGTGCCAGCATGATCTTGGGATGGTACAGAAACATCGGAGATTCGACCTTTTAGGTCGGGTCGCTACAGAAATGGTATCAGAGCACACGCTGACCATAGGGCGTAACCTCTAGGATTGGAAAAGCCTTAGGATTTATTTCTCTTTTGTCCTTCAAATTCTTATACTCTCATCTACTCGTTTCTGACTTCCCTCCGATTATTTCATAATTTATAGATGGCCACCTTCATCCCAGATTTGATCACGGAGTTTTGCCAGCCTGATGAAACGATGCCCTTTGGCAAGGAGCTGATGAGTATCGCCAGGGACGTGAGGATTGCTTTGCCGAGCATCACCGGGACTCCTCTCATGTCCTTTCCACAAGACAGACGCTATAGGATTGAGGTGCACATTCCAGGGAAGACCTTTGGGAATCGGAAGGAACCCATCGACTTCAAGTTTGTGGCACCCAGCTGGATACTTGGAAGAGACATGGCCATTCATTGTGCCCTTGGACGTATTCAGGAGAAATACAGAGGTGGAACCATTTCACCAGGACTCAGCGTGGTTTGTCGTAGGGATGTCAATGGAAACATCATAACCACTCCCACTGAAGACACCACCATTTCCTATATCCAGACTCTGGAGAGGCACATCGGGACCTTGGAGCTTCGGGTACATGCCGACACGAAGACGATCAAGAGGCTGATGAACCGTGAGATTGACCTCAAAGCTGACTTACGGGAAGCCGAGTACGAGCATGAGTATGAGGTGAAGGATTTCGTAGAGAGGATCGACAAGCTAAACACTTGCATCGCAACTTTGGAGGAACAGATGGACATGGGTGAAAATATTCATCCAGAAGGAGACATGGCTCCTTTGATCAGCAACGATGATGACTATGAGGAGAGCACCACCGGAGGAGACCACTTCACCATGTACTTTTGAGGACAACTTTAGTTATGCCCCCATGTATCTCTATTTTCGTCGTTATGGCGTAGGTCGATGTTTAGTTTGAATGGAGATTTGTATCTCAATGTTTGACTTTGAGTTGAATAAATGAATGAGTGCTTGGTGTGATATGTTTGTTGCATCGCATATGGGTAGTGAACTTCCCTTTTAGGTTATTGTTCTATTCTAATTCTCACCCCTCTGAAAACAGCAAGATGCCTCCGCGACGTGAGCCCGACTTCACTTTCCCACTAGAGCTCACCCAACTTCTCCAGCAGCAGAACGCCCTGATGCAGCTGTTGATTCAGAATCAGATCAACAACCACAACAACCACCCTCCACCACAAGGCGACAACCTCACCCGTTTTCTGAGACTGAATCCCCCAACCTTCTCCAGCAGCACAGAGCCCATTGTGGCAGATGATTGGCTCCGCAAGATGGAGAGGGAACTCACCACCGCAGGATGCACTGAGGTGGAAAAAGTGCGTTTTGCCGCCCATCAACTGGAGGGCCCAGCAGCTTCATGGTGGGAGAACTACACCACCACATACCCCATTGCCGATGTGACTTGGGAGCAGTTCAAGCAAGCTTTCCGCACCGCACATGTCTTAGCTGGAGCCATGAGTCTGAAGAAGCGTGAGTTTCGCAACTTACGCCAGGGGAACCGTTCCGTGGCCCAGTACGTGGACGACTTCAGCACGTTGGCTCGTTATGCACCAGGAGATGTGGCCGATGATGCAGCCAAGCAGGAAAAGTTCTTGGAAGGACTCAATGATGAGTTGAGCGTGCAGCTGATGGTGGCTACCTTCAGCAACTACCAGGAGCTGGTAGACAAGGCCCTCATCTTAGAGGGGAAGTAGCAGCAAATTGAGAACCGCAAGAGGAAGTATGCACATGGGAAGTCTACCTCTGGAGCTCATCAGAAGCCCCGCTACTCCCCGTACTCAAGAAATACCGGATCAGGGACCGGTAAGTATGGAGGACACACTCATCCACTGCACAACCATGGAGGAAATGGGAATAATCGTCCCAACAATGGCAGCTTCAAGAATGGTAATGGAAGTGGGAATGGCAACCAACACCGTCCCGCTCCAGCCCAGAAGGATCTGAACCACATCACATTTTCAAGTGTCAGAAGACAGGGCATATTGCCACTGAATGCCCTCAAAACAAGCAAGGGAATGGAAACGGCAACTCTGCAACTAAGAAGCCAAATCCGTTTCCTCGTGCTCAGGTGAACCACCTCGACGTGGAAGAAGTCTATGATCAGCCCGAGACTGTGGTTGGTAAGTTTTTATTACATTCACATCCAGTTATGGTACTTTTTGATTCTGGTGCAACTCATTCATTCATATCAAGGGTAGTTGTGGAAAAGTATGGTTTACCCACCAGAACCCTTAGTCAGCCCATTAAGGTAAATTCCCCCGGAGGAATGATGATGGCAGGGATAGGATGCCACGCCCTGAAACTTCACATAGGAAACCATGTTTTTCCTACCGACCTCATCGTCTTAGAATCCCAGGGATTGGATGTAATTCTAGGCATGGATTGGATGAACAAGTATGAAGGAAATCTTGATTGCCCCAGCAAGTCTATTTCACTCACCACTCCGGAGAACAAGAGGATTAAGTATGTATCCCGACGCACACAGATGAGTGCTCGGCTAAATTCCCTCATAGGAGTTGTGTAGGAGGAAGTACCGGTTGTACGAGACTTTCCAGATGTATCCCCGGAGGAATTACCAGGCATGCCACCCGATAGGGAGATTGAGTTCCTAATAGAGCTACTACCAGGGACAGCCCCAATTTCTAAGAGACCCTATCGGATGCCCGCAAATGATTTAGTGGAAATCAAGAAGCAGATTAAGGAGTTATTGGACAAGGGGTATATTCGCCCAGTTCATCACCTTGGGGAGCCCCAGTTCTTTTGGTGGAGAAGAAAGATAAAACCTTGAGGATGGTGGTCGATTATCGAGCATTGAACGAGGTGACTATCTAGAATAAGTACCCTCTGCCGATGATTAATGACCTGTTTGATCAGCTAGTAGGCGCCAAAGTATTCTCCAAGATCGATCTTCGATCAGGGTATCACCAACTGAAGATTCATGAACAGGATATACCCAAAACAGCTTTCACCACCAGGTATGGCTTATACGAGTATACAGTCATGTCCTTTGGTTTGACAAATGCTCCTGCCTACTTCATGAATTTGATGAACAAAGTATTCATGGAATATCTGGACAAGTTTGTTGTGGTGTTCATCGATGACATATTGGTATTCTCCAAGAACGAGGAAGAACACAAGGAACATTTGCGTTTAGTTCCGGAGAAGCTTAGAGAGCATCAGTTATATGCCAAGTTCAGCAAATGTGAATTCTGACTGACGGAAGTCGGATTCCTTGGACACGTTATTTCTGGGTTTCTAGCAAGAACGATTCTCACCTACGCATAAACCACAACGGTGATACATAATTTGCTTTTCAACCTTCTCAAGGACCGCCTCTATCGAATACGATCCAACTAATGTGAGAGAAACTAGCACCCGCAAGCCATCTATGCAACAAGTTGTGGTCAAGGGAACTAGTCTCTCGTAAGCGTACGAGTAATGTTGGTCCGGGCCGCTTCATCTCACAATACCGCTGAACCAAAACCCGACCAAGGAAGGAAGCAATCTAAGCATCAATGCCCACAAACCTTTTGTGTTCTACTCGAGATCTCATCTACACATAGACCTAGCTCTGATACCACTGTTGGGGAACGTTGCATGGGAATTTTTTTCCTACGCACACGCAGATCTATCCATGGTGATGAGCATCTATGAGAGGGAGGGTGGATCTACATACTGTTGTAGATCGCTAAGCAGGAAGCGTTAAGAAACGCGGTTGCTGTAGTCGAACGTCTTCGCGATCCAAATCACCGTGCGTCCCGCGATCCAATCACGATCCGTCCCGTGATCTAATCACAATCCGTCCCACGAACTTGATCATGATCCGTCCCACAAACTTGATCACGATCCGTCCCACGAACTTGATCACGATCCGTCCCACGAACTTGATCACGATCCATCCCACGAACTTGATCACGATCCGTCCCACGAACTTGATCATGTTCCGTCCCACGAACTGTCACGATCCGTCCCTCGAACTTGATCATGATCCTTCCGATCTAGGGCCGAACGGACGACACCTCCGCGTTCAGCACACATACAGCTTGATGACGATCTCCGCCGTCTTGATCCGGCAGGAGAGAGCGGAGAGGTAGAAGAGTTCCCGGCAGCATGACGGTGCTCCAGCGATGGCGGTGGAACAATTCCGGCAGGGCTTCGCCTAAGCACCGCAGAAATCCGATCTAGAGGAGAAACTATGCACTGGAGGAACGGGTAGCACCTGGCTGAAAACTTAGTGCAAAAACCCTCAATACCACCAGTATATATAGGAGGAAGAGAGGAGGTGGCTTGTCCCAAGGGACAAGCCACCAGGGAGTCGGCCAAACCAAGGGTGGAGGTGGAGTCCACCTCCAATCCTAGTAGGACTAGGATTCACCCTTTTTTTTTGCCATTTTCCACTTTTCTCTTAGGAATCTTTTCTTCTAGCCGCATGGGCCTATTGTGGTTGTTCCACCAGCCCACTAAGGGCTGGTTTCCACTCTCCCACAGCCCATGTAGCCTCTTGGGTCGAAATACTCCTCCCGGAGGCCTCCCGGTACACTACCGGCACTCCTGGTACACTACCGATGAGCCCAAAATCTTTCGGCGACCAAAACAGGACTTCCTATATATGAATATTTACCTCTGGAGCATTACGGAGCTCCTCGTGACGTCCGGGATCTCATCCGGGACTCCGAACAAACTTCGGTCACCACCATACATAACTCCATACTACCGAAAAGTCACGAAACCTTAAGTATGCAGACCTACGGGTTCGAGAACTATGTAGAGATGACCGAGACACCTCTACGGTCAATAACCAATGGCGGGACCTGGATGTACACATTGGTTCCTACATGTTCTACAAAGATCTTTATTGGTTGAACCTCTATGTCAAGGATTTAATTAATCCCGTATGATGTTCCTTTTGTTCTTTGGTATGTTACTTGCCCGTGATTCGATCGTCGGTATCTCCATAACTAGTTCAATCTCGTTACCAACAAGTCTCTTTACTCGTTTCGTAATACAAGATCCCACAACTAAGACTTAGTTACATTGCTTGCAAGGCTTATTGTGATGTTGTATTACCGAGTGGGCCCTGAGATACCTCTCCGTCACACGGAGTAACAAATCCCAGTCTTGATCCATGCCAACTCAATAGACACCTTCGGAGATACCTGTAGAGCACATTTATTGTCACCCAGTTACATTGCGACGTTTGATACACACAAGGCACTCTTCCGATGTCCGTGAGTTGCATGATCTCATGGTCATAGGAACACATACTTGACATGCAGAAAACAATAGCGATAAACTGACACGATCATATGCTACGTTTGTAGTTTGGGTCTTGTCCATCACATCATTCTCCTAATGATGTGATCCCATTATCAAATGACATCACATGTCAATGGCTAGGAAACTTGACCATCTTTGACCAACGAGCTAGTTCACTAGAGGCATACTAGGGACATAGTGTTGTGTATTTACCCACACATGTAATGTGTTTCCAATCAATACAATTATAGCATGGATAATAAACGATTATCATGAACAAGGAAATATAATAATAAACACTTTATTTATTGCCTCTAGGGAATATTTCCAACACAGACTAGGGCATAGGCCATGCCTGGACGAGGCCTGTCCATGGATCAGGAGATGGGTGCCATCCGGGCGGTGGCGGTGGTGCAGTTGGTGAAGATGAGGGCGGTGGTGGTGCAGTTGGTGGAGCCGGGGCGGGCGCCGTGCGAAACGGCGGCGAACGAGGGTTTTACCCCGATAGTTGGGACTTGGACGCCAGCCAGATGGTTGAGGAGATGTTGTTGGAGGAGGCGGTGCTGACATTGGCGCAGGCGGGCGAGGAGAAGCAATGAAGACGGGACTCCTTTGTAGTGAGGGCACGGTCGGCCCACTGGAGCATCGAGCGAACCTCGGCGAAGGAGGGACGCGGACGCATCATAGGGATGAAGGAGGCCAACTTTTCGAACCGCTCGCTAAGGCCGACGATGAGGGTGTTGATGAGCTGGCGATCGTCGATCGGATCACTGAGTTCACGGAGTTCATCCACGATCGTATTGAGGCGCTGGCAGTAGGCACCGATGGGCGCATCACCTTGCACCGTGTTCCGAAGCACGGTGTGGAGACTATTGGCGCGAACGTCGACATTGTCCTGGAAGAGCTGGCGAAGGGCCGTCCAGAGATCGGCGGCAGAGGCACCGTCACGATGGACGAAATTGAAGATCTCTATGAAGACTCGCATGTAGATCCATTGAATAATGGCGAGATCATCCTTGACCCATTACGCATCATGAGGTTGAGGAAGAGAGGCGTCGGCGACGTGAGATCGGAGGTTGCATCGCCCAAGATGGACGTCGAAAAGATGACGCCAATGGTAGTAGTTGTGAGCAGCGAGGTCTAGGGTTACGGGGACGTAAGGGCTAATATCGGAGATGGTGTCGGTGAAAGAGATGGAAGGGGGTATTTGTGGAGGGAGAGCTATAGTAGAGGTAGAGGCGGAGGAGGCCATAGCCACGGCAACCTTGGCGGCGACAATGGCGGCGCGCCGCTCGAAGTAGCCGGGCGGCGGCGGCGGCGGTGGGGTGGGCGGCAGAGCCATGCCCTAGGACCGAAAAACTTATACCATGTAAAGTTGTATTGAACAAATAATTGATAATGATATTGTGCCGGTTACAAGAGGTATATATGAGGAGCTAGCCGCACCGACCTAGCCCTATTACAAACCGAGTAGGACTCTTCAATCCTATTACAAGTTGTATTCTAACATATAAGAAAAACACTACCGGGGTCCTCCAACGGCGCATCTCAGAGGAAGAAGGGAGGCAGCTTTTGGCCGAGGTACACGAAGGTACGGGCGGTCACCACATAGCGCTGCGGGTCCTGGTAAGCAAGGCCTTTCGAGCCGGGTTCTTCTGGCACACCGCTCGAGCGGACGCCCATACACTCTTCCAACATTGTGTGGGTTGTCAGCTCTTTGCAAATCAAAGACACATGCCCCCAAAGGATCTTTGGACAATTCCGATCACCTAGACTTTCGCGGTCTGTGGTCTGGATATGGCCAGACCACTTAAAGGGGGGACCAATAAAAAGAAATACCTTCTGGTTATGGTCGACAAGTTCACCAAATGGATCGAAGCAAAACCAGTAAGTTCAGCTAAATCCAGACCGGTCATCGACTTTATATCCGGCGTGGTACACTGTTATGGTGCCCCCACACAACATAATAACTAACAGCGGATGCAACTTCACTGCCCTAGAGGTAAAGGACTGGTGCGCCAACTTGGGCATCAAGCTCGACTTCGGCTTGGTGTATCATCCGCAGACCAATGGACAACTCAAATGGGCCATCGGTCTCATTATGAGTGGTATGAAACCTCGTCTGGTCCGATCTCTTCAAGAATTTTACTACCATCGGGTGGAGGAGCTTGACTCTATACTACGGGGTTTGCCCACCACCTCGAATCGATCAACGGTGTATACACCATTTTTCATGGTATATGGGGCAGAAGCGGTCCTCCCCTGTTACATCATCCATGATGCTCCTAGGGTGCGCATGTATGAAGAAAAACATGCCGAACTAGATCGACATGACGACCTAGACACCCTGGAGGGAGAGGGCGATATAGCTCGGGCTCGATCTGCCTTTTATCAACAACAAGCTCGGCGATACCAAAGCGGGGAGGTTCGAGCGAAGGCATTGTTGACACACGAACACGTCACCGTGTACCCTCGACGCCGGGGGTGATGCACCGCAGCTTACGTTGAAGGAGGCCCGTCCGAAAGCGCGGTATGCAAGCAATCCAGCGGGTGCTTTTGAGGACGCAAAACCCCACATGCCCGGGAGGGACCCGTCAGGGCACGCGGCGGCTATGGGCTGCCCTAGGTCAACCTGATTGCCCCTAGGTCCTCGTGGATCTCTGCCCTCCAAGCGAAGAACGAAAGAAGAACTAGGAATAAGAAGAACAAGGGGAGGGATAAAAGTAGATGAACACAAAAAAGTATTAGATTGATTTGTTCGATTGTGTGTTGTTTAATCGGCCGTCACCTCGTACATATATATGAGGCGTCTGGACTTTTTGTACAAGAAAAGGACTCAAATCTTGTCCAAAACATGAAAATTTAACCTAACTCGGATTACGAGGGCTGGAACTTCCGGTCGGCCCGGAACTTCTAGGCCAAAATTACAACAAGTAGCCTTCTTGTATTGATTCCGCAGGTCGCATATGATCTCGGATGGCAATGGTTCCAAAACCATAATTGTAGAGCTTGAAACGCATAATATTTCTTTTGCTGATCACTTTTTTATCCGAGGTCATCTTGGGATTTAATTTGGGCCCGTAAAACTGCAAAAAAAGTTAAATTCTAGTTTCTCGGAGTGTCCCGCGTGCGAAGTTTCTGTTCAGCCCGGAACCTCCCCGGAAGTTTTGCCTGGAACTTCTGAGCGGATTTCTACAACACACCATTTCACCTGTAAATTTTGCATATGTACTCCGTTTGAGACTATCGTTATATCCAAATCGATCGTTTCGACAAGACGAAGACAATCCGTGTTGAACATTTTCTCATACGAGGTCGTCTTGGAGGCTTAATCGTCTGAACAGTACTCTGAATATGAAATCTCAGTACTTTGAGTATTGTTTCGGCATTCAAGATGAGATTGGAAAGCGATGGCCTGATCTTCAAATATATTCGTGTCAACACTACGAAACTTTTCCATGCAGAGCACTTCTTCATTTGAAGCCATCTTCATAATTTTCCATGCCAAAATCTGGTGTCAACACATGCCCTCCTGTTTTTCGGCAAAGCTTGTGAGCCAAAAAATAATTTGCACCGTGTCTGTTCTAAGGACGACGTCAACACTCCATCAACCATTTTGTACGTGCTTAGGACGATTAGTATATATCGGCCATTTTAATTCTTAGGGCGATAAATGTATTGGCCATTGCTTTCTTGAACTTTCGAAGCAAACCTTGGTGAATTCTTTTCGACTTTATTAATCCAACGATAAA
This sequence comes from Hordeum marinum, assembly GCA_022496015.1. Taxonomy (NCBI): domain Eukaryota; kingdom Viridiplantae; phylum Streptophyta; class Magnoliopsida; order Poales; family Poaceae; genus Hordeum; species Hordeum marinum. Next base: position 60,824 of record JAAAWK010001168.1, on the reverse strand, counting down.
CTTCCATAGATATGCATGTGAAAACCATCCTCAAAACTATATTTTCCATCCTTCTGCTAGGTCTTCCAAATAATAAACCATTTTGTACGTGCTTAGGACGATTAGTATATATCGGCCATTTTATTTCTTAGGGCGATAAATGTATTGGCCATTGCTTTCTTGAACTTTTGAAGCAAACCTTTGTGAAATCTTTTCGACTTTATTAATCCAACAATAAACTTCCATAGATATGCATGTAAAAACCATCCTCAAAACTATATTTTCCATCCTTCTGCTAGGATCTTCCAAATAATAAACAATGAACTTTCTCCGATCCTTGCTTTAGTCTGCATAAAAATTTCACTAGTGGCCGAAGCGGTGGGATCCAGTTCGGCGTTACCTATTTCTACAAGGCTAAGCATCGGCTATTGATAGATGTGCAAAACACTAGGATCAACATGGTAGCCACATGCTTGTTGTGCCAATGTTATCCAATTGCCATGTCTAGATATATGAACAATTGGAAGCCACACAAGGAGATAAAACATGCTTCAAGATGAATTATAAGAGATTCGTCAAGACATTGATAAGTATTTGATATTTCTTGCAATACTAATAATGAATCACCGAAAGCATCAATATGTATAGCACCTATAGCAAGTAAAATATCATATCCGAATAACTATTCATATTCGGCTTTGATTGTTTGTGCATAAACATTTTAAGCTGCATGAGGCTCCACAAAATAATACCATAAGGAGATATAGGAACAACACCAACACATTGGCCATTGTTATGAATCCAACACATTATGCACGTCATAAATCTGATGCACAATATTAAAAACCAACAATGATTTGGCTTCTCATACATTTGAAGATACATAAGCCAAATTATTTTCAATCAAGTCAGAAGCAACTCGCCAATTCTACAATTATGAATTGTCCTATGCAACATATGTTGTATGACATTGCTTATAATGTCTCTACTCCATGCAAGCATGATATAGATATAAATATAAATTTCAATGGACATGCATCTTGTCTCGGTTTCCAATAGGACTACGGATGATGCAAGAATATTACGTCGGCTACACTTAGATAGATTCTTAGGTCGATAGATAAATACCGGCCATAACCATAAGGTCCATGTAAACTCAATCTACCAAAATCATGTATAGCCAAAATAAACAAATGAAATGACAAATCAAGTATTTTGGCTCTTTGGATCATCAATAAACTCGTAGATAATCAAATGTATTGTGATTTGGTAATACCCTTTCATGATATAATAAATTATATTGCATTCATGGATTAAAATAATTCCATGGAAGGTAACCAATCATACCTGATAAAGAATTCCATGACATCGGCATTAATGACATAGTTGAAGAATATGGGTATTGTTTGAACCGAAGATTTTGCGTAAACCTTCGGCTTGATTGTTTGGAGCTTTCACTCTTCTCCTTCTTTACCCTTGCTACACTTTTTACGGTGGAAGATTTCACGTCATCCCTATTTTGAATACTTCCTTTGGGAGCCCATGCCATGTTCATCTTTTCAAGTTCCTGTGCACTTAGCTTTTGTAGTTTCTTATTTTGCCAATACGGTAAGCCGAGTGGGCACCCCGGCTGTGATTTTGTTTGAAGCAATGGCAATCCCTTTTTGACCTTGTGCACTCTCAACTTCTTCCTTTCAGATTCGACACTTTATTGACTTGCCTCATCGCCTTTATTAGCCAATGTCAACGTTTTAATTGGTTGTTTTTCATTTGAGATCAAATCTAAAATAGCACTCTTACAGCCATCTCTTTTAACGCGGTAAACTTGCCTGACCACCTCTTTCTTCCTCCTTGTGCTATGGACTGGATCCTTATAATTGAAACGGTCTTTGACATATGATTGTTCATCAAATGTTGTTCTTTTTGAAGCTGCATAATGTTGGTGAGATGGTTTAACATAAAATGGATGAAGTGCCCTTGTACCATACATGTCCCATGATAGATATGGATCAGCATGAGCATAGGGAGGTATCCATGTCATTGCCATTGGTGGCCCAAAATAAGGATATGTATATGATGCATTGAAATTTCCCCTTTGCCAATACCGGTCCTCACATTTGCGCCTTGGGGGTGATCTTGATGCGTTCGAAATACTTGGCCGATGAAAACTCTTTTCCTCACTTATCTTTCGGTATTTTTCCAATAGCTGCGCGAAAGTGACTTTCGGCCTTTTACCTTTGTGCTTACCTCGGCCTTTGCTTTCTTTGGTTGTGTTTGCATCAATCTTTGGATTATTTTGTTGTCCCCCAGTACTTGGCATTTTCATTGCAACTTTGATGGAATTTTTGCCCTCGAGAATATTATCATTGTGCACTTCAACAACTTCCTCACTTGAAAGCTTTATCCCATCACCTGCAGTTTTTATCTTCTTTTTAAATGGATCGGCTTGAAGCAGCCGATACAAAAACTTTTTGCCACCGAGACCAATCAGAATAGACTGGTCATCCCTTTGTGTTTCAACAAATTTCAATCGTCCTTTGTCTATGGCCGATTTAACTATTTAACGGAACATATTGCAATCCTCAAAATTGTGCTTGAACGAATCATGCAACTTACAATACATTCGTCCTCAAATTAATGGCTTGACATGGTCATCAAGAATTAGAGTATAATTATTTCTCAACAACAATTCAAAGATTTGATCACACATGTTCGAATTGAAGGCAAACTTCTTGCTTTCTAACCGATCCTGATGTGGGAACAACTTTGAAATGAAGCACATAAATGGTTCAGATTTAGCATCTTTCCATTCGGCTATGAATTTTCTCTCGCATTCTTTTTCCGATGTCGTTGGATAAAATATTATACTCGCATCGGTTTTCTCAAAATAATGTAATCCTGGCTTTAAATTTCCGAAACAAAAATAGTTAGAACATACATGCCTCAATGGAGACCAAATATAAGCCAAGTATGAAACAAGGGAAGCTATCCAATTATATATGAACTTTAGATAAAGCACTCGGGAAAGCCTTGGCTGCAATAATAAGTCATTATTGGTCTTTTTAAATGGTGAAATGGGTTGACCGATATGCTCTATAACAATTTTGCTGCAAACAAGTAAATTACCCTTCTTCATTGGTCTTTCAAAAGTATTTATGATAATTTTTCCTATAGATGCATCAACAATAAAGTTGTGACCAAATCTGAAAATAGGTAAATTACTTGCTAGACATACCTCTTAAAATATGTTGGGAGAACATGATGGTGTTGTGACTTGAAAAGTATCTTGCTCCGCCTTTGGATGGCTCCCCAACACCTTTTCATCATATTTTTCTTGATTCCATGCATCATTACTTTGAAGATCCTTGTTAACCAAACTTTGTTCGTCTACTTGTTCTTGTTCTGGAGGCTTGTCAATTGTTGTGGCATGGAACTCATAGGGCAGGAGGTAGGTTCCATTAAGTTTAGAAAAATCAAGTGTGGCCGTTTTGCTATGTTTATCCTGCCCTTTCTCAATCATACTTGCCTCTTTGAATTTGATGGATTCACAATATATACTACTTGATTCGGCTTTTTCAACTGAAACACATTCATGTTTCAAATCATCCTTATTTTCATTGATTCTACCAATTGGCAATGCTTCTGTTCTTTGAGCCAATTCTTTTTCTGTTTCATTCTAGCGGTGGGCGGCAAAACTGGCTTTAAGTTTTTTCTCAATTTCAGCCCACTCCGGATATGATTGCCCCCAATGCTTTTAGACTCTTTCGGCAATGACACATGGGTGATACCGAAATTTTGCAATTGTGTAGGGTGTGTGTAATATGAAATAGTACTAGGTGAAGGCTTATGCATCATTGCACAACCATATTCTTGCTCGCCAATTCTATCAATTGGCAAAGATTCATATTCTTAAAAAACTCTAGCTTTTATTGCATTATAATCAGGAACTAGCCCCTTATCATGTTCTTCAAGGCAAAGAGTACTAATCTTGCTATTTCGGGCTATATCCCTTTTTAATGTAGCCACATCCCATTATGTAAGGGATTGATCCACAACACTTGTGGATTCTTTTGACAATGGGTGGTTGCCAAAATTATGCAATTGCGTAGAGGATGCATTATATGCTACAACATTAGGTGATGGAGTATGCACCCTTGCGGAAGTTTCACTTATTCTGCTATGACCATGAAGGTGCGGTGCCGAATATGAACATCCACAGTTGTGTATGGTGCCAAAAAATTAGTAACATGAGGTGTAGCACATGATGGTTGAGGGTAATTGGCCGAATAGCTAGTAGCATGGCCAATTCTTCCGTCCATCGACATCTTTGGATCAAAATATTGCAAGTTAGTTGCCGCTGAATAAAAAGGTGAAATACTTTGTTGCATGCTATTGGAAGTTTCTATATGGGGTGTTTCAACTTGAATAACCGAACTCATCATGTGGTTCATCGTCATACAAAATTGTGGGGTTCCCATGCATGAGAGTTGGAATACATATGTTGCATCTTACTAATATCATAGAAAGTTGACACATGTAAATTACTTTGAATCGGCCCTTGCACGCAATTAGATGCATGATTGAAACAACTAGGGGTGGCCGATCGAGTATACTTATTGAACGATCTAGTAGCACCATATGAATCATTTGTATCTACATAAGGGGATTGGGTATTCATATTACCTTTATAGATAGCAAACCCTAGATGACGATCTCTTCGTAGCAAGAACGGGCTGGAGAACGTTCAAAGCTTCATCCCCAGTGGAGTCGTCAAAAAGTTTGTTGACACACGAACACGTCACCGTGTACCCTCGACGCCAGGGGTTATGCATCGTATCTCACATCGAAGGAGACCCGCCCGGAAGCACGGTACGCAAGCAATCCAGCGGGTGCTTTTGAGGACCCGAACCCCCCTACCCCACCCCACCCCCCACCCCCGCCCGGGAGGGACCCCGTCAGGGTGCGCGACAGCTATGGGCTGCCCTAGGTCGACCTGAATGACCCTAGGACCTTGTGGATCGCTGCCCTTCAAGTGAAGAACGAATGAAGAACGAGGAAGAAGAAGAACAAGGGGGAGGGATAAAAGTAGATGAACACGAAAAAGTAGTAGATTGATTTGTTGGATTGTGTGTTGTTCAATCGGCCATCATCTCGTACATATATATGAGACGGTTGGACTTTCCGTACAAGAAAGGACTCAAATCCCATCCAAAACATGAAAATTTAACCTAACTTGGACTACGAGGGCCGGAACTTTTGGGCCAAAATTACGACAAGTAGCCTTCTTGTACTGATTCTGCAAGGCGCATATGACCTCGGATGGCAATGGTTCCAAAGGCATAATTGTAGAGCTTGAAACGCAGAATATTTCTTCTGTTGATCACTTTTTCATACGAGGTCATCTTGGGATTGAATTCGGGCTCGTAAAACTGCAAAAAATATTAAATTCCAGTTTCTCAGCGCGCCCCCCGTGCGATGTTTCTGTTCAGCCCGGAACCTCCCTGGAAGTTTTGCCCGGAATTTCTTGGCAGATTTGTGGAACACACCGTTTCACATGTAACTTTTGCATCCGAACTACGTTTGAGATGATCTTTATATCAAAATCGATCTTTTCGATGAGACGAAGATAATCTGTGTTGAACATTTTCTCATACAATGTCGTCTTGGAGGCTTAATCGTCCAAAACGTACTCCGAATATGAAATCTTAGTACTTTGAGTACCGTTTCGGCATTCAAGATGAGATCGTACAGCGATGGCCCAAACTTCAAAGATATTCGTGTCAACACTATGAAACTTTTCCATGTAGAGCACTTTTTCATTTGAAGCCATCTTCATAATGCATTCTTCCATGCCAAAATCGGGTGTCAATAGGCATATAACATGGGTAAACTTATATTACAACTCCCAGAGAAGCAGACGCGTAAACTCAACCCCAAGTGGAGGGACTTTTCATAATTGATGAAGTATTGACAGAAGGAGCTTATCGCCTCCGCAACCTACAGGACAATCGCCTCGAACTAAACCCATGGAACGCATCTCGCCTTCGGCATTTCTACAGCTAGACCGGTGTCGTTACCTTCTCTAAAAACACTTGTATTTTATCCTATCTATATTTCCTTGGTTACTTTTATAGGATTGTTTAGAATTCCTATGCTATGTTCGGCTCAACCGAACTAGGTTAAGTTCTTCATCGGCATACATTCAAATAAAATGTCCTACACGGTAGGATCTAGGGGCTTCTTAAAGAAGCCAAACAATTTTATATCTGCCTAGTATGCATCCTTCCAATATCGTTTTACGCTTCTATATGCATCAATTGGCACATAATAATACCTTTTTTACTTACTGTGTGCCTCTCTGTTAAATTTTTTGACCTCCTGCAGTTCGGCCTTGATAGCTTGCAAATATGTCTGGCTCGACTTGAGGTCCTTGGACAACTTCTCGTTTTTCTGCTATAAATTCTACATGGTAGTGAAATAATATTTAGACCCTTAACTCGACCGTCCTGACCAAATTAAGGCTTGTGGGTTAATGGGTAGTGACTTATGTTTGGTCATCAAAACAGACTACTTACCCGCATGTTGGAACACATTAGTCTCGCAGCTCTCTCGAGTTCTGCTCGGGCAGCGCCAAGGTGTGCGCCACTGAACTAAGAGCATTAAACTCTTGATCGGAAATGTTGGGTGGCCCAATGTCTCTTTTCGCCGCTAGTGATTCATTGGACTTTCAACCTCGAAATTGGTAACCGAGACTCCCTTGGAATCTTCAGGGAGCTGATCCGCAACAGGGACTCCCGCTTCAGCTTCAGCGGGGCCGAATGCCTTGGTTGACGATGTGATGTAGAACGAACCTCGTGGCGAGATCCAATCTGTTGTGGCGGTCCGATCATTCACGACACTCCACCTCCGATAATAGCAACTTCTTGTCCGCGCACACAATGTACACCAAGTAGTAGGTTTGAACCTTGCGGCTCAACACGAGAAAACCAATCTCGTCGACGATATTCACGCACAAAACAATTTCTACGACGAAATCGCAACACAGAGGATTTCTAAAGATCCCTCCAAAACTTGATACAGGTGTCTACCCTCAAAAACACATCGTGTCTATTTCATATAAAAATAACCTAACCTTTACAATGACCTTTCTCCACTATTTGTAACCGTACATGAAATATAAAGCTGGCCTAAGGCCCTCACGTGCACACAAACCATAAAGGAGTCCAATCCTTTTACATCTCTAACTGAACTTTCTATCTAATAACTAGGCTTAACTTTTAATTGTGATGCGTCGTAGCCCTTTGACCTGTTTTGGTCGGCCCCATGCCATTTCCTTTAGGGATAAGAAGTTCCATGCGTTGAATCTCTTGTTTTTATCTTCGCACGGTAGAAACAAAAATAGGATGTGTCTGGTGTTCTTGCTCCTTCTCTCCTTAAAAACACGTGACATTATGTCTTCAAAATCTTCAAATTGATTTCCTTCTAAATTATCTCCAACAACTTGACTCACCAACGCCTCGTATTTCTTATGCATGCATGAGCGTGTGCACATGCATATACGTGTCATTGTACGTCTACTAGTAATTTCCATAAAGTCTTGTATATTCTTCTCAGTTTCCCGATCAATATGTATATACTTCAAAACACTTGTGTCTTCTATTTTCAAACTTGGCGGCACAACAATTATAGCTTCATTGAACAATATTAGAATCATATCCGGCCATCTGTGTAGACTTTAGTTTAACAATAGCAACCATCATAGATAAATTACACACGGTCATATCATCCTCTCCTCCTTGAATCGAAACTGTCCTCGGTTTTGAGTTATGTTTTTTAGCAAAATTTTCATCTAGAGATTGAACGCGGGACACAAAAATTTCAGTAGATTCGACCATGTTCTTTTTTGCATCTTCCTCCTCTTTAACCTTTTCCTGATGTTCTTTCCTCCAAGCAATGAAATATTCCTCACCCATGGCTCGCCCAACAACAAGTGACAAGAAATTATCGGTGCCGGAATCACGTCGCAGAAAACCTCACAAAAATAATTACCCAACAAAAATTGTACCTTGGTTTGGTGAGTAACATTGAGCTCCTCATGACCCCAACGAAACAAATATGATTGTGGACGTGGTTTCATTGGTAGATTCAGCTTCTCCACCATCTCAATGCTTGCTGCGTTGATCAAACTCATGTGATCGATTGTCATGGCGCATGATCACTCTTTTACCACAACACGAGTATGAAAAAGCCCATCCCATCGACCTTCCTCCTCCAACTGAAATCCATAGCTTAGCTTCCATCATAATCCAGTCATCTCCTACACAGTGTCATGAACAACCTTGCTCTGAATACCACCTGATGTAGAACAAACCTCCTGGCGAGATCCGACCTGTTGTTGCGGTCCGATCTTTCGCGAAACTCCACCTCCGGGAGTAGCAACTTCTCTCCCGCGCACACGATGTACACGAAGTAGAAGGTTTGAACCTTGCGGCTCACGAGAAAACCAATCTCATCAACGATATTCACGCGCAAAACAATTTCTACGAAGAAATCGCAACACAGAGGATTTCTAAAGTTCCCTCCAAAACTTGATACGGGTGTCTACCCTAAAATACACATTGTGTCTATTTCATATAAAAATAACCTAACCTTTACAATGACCTTTCTTCACTGTTTATAACCGTACATGAATTAAAAAGCTGGCCTAAGGCCCTCACGCGCACACAAACCATAAAATAAAGGAGTAATCCTTTTACATCTCTAACTGAACTTTCTATCTAATAACTATGCTTAACTTTTAATTGTGATGCGTCATAGCCCTTTGACCTGTTTTGGTGGGCCCCATCCCACTTCCTTTAGGGATAAGAAGTTCCATGCGTTGAATCTCCTGTTTTTATCTTTGGACGGTAGAAACAAAAATAGAATGCGTCTGGTGTTCCTGCTCCTTCTCTCCTTAAAAAGACGTGACATTATCTCCTCAAAATCTTCAAATTGATTTCCTTCTAAATTATCTCCAACAACTTTACTCACCAACGCCTCGTATTTCTTATGCATGCATGAGCGTGTGCACATGCATATACGTGTCATTGTACGTCTACTAGTAATTTCCATGAAGTCTTGTATATTCTTCTCATTTTCCTGATCAATATGTATATACTTCAAAACACTTGTGTTTTCTATTTTCAAACTTGGCGGCACAACAATTATAGCTTCATCTTGAACAATATCAGAATCATATCCGGCCATCTATGTAGACTTTGGTTTAACAATAGCAACCATCATAGATAAATTACACGGGGTCATATCGCGATGGCTATCTGGTGCCTCGGTGGCGTCTTCGGATAAGGGTGGCTATACTCGTCTCCTAAGTATTTTGGCAAAAAGACTATGAGTGTTTAAGGCAACAATAACCGAAATACAAAGTTAATTTGAGTACCTTTTGGTAGAGGGTGCAGTTGATGTGTTTCCCGCTATTGTCTCTCGCTTGGGTACCCTGCCAATGTTTGATGCGGACCCAGCTGGTGTAGCCCGGGATGGTGTTCGACGCGTAGTCCGACAACCCTTGGGAGTAGGAGTAAGTATATTCGGAATGACAGGAGGTTTGCGCCCTTTTCGGGATGGGGCCTTCCTTTTACTAATGATAGAAGAAGCAAGAAATCTGGGATGGTCAGCCATAAGGGCCACCTTGATTTTGTCCACACTCTCCTGGTAAAAAAAAACGTCCTCAAAGACAATCGAAATGTCTGGATCATCGTGAAATCCGGGATCATCGCCACAGGAATAACTCTCTGGTTGGGGGGCGGAGCAATTGACTATCTGGATCGAACGTCTCCATTTCTGTTAAGAAAGACGGAACATTTTGATTAGTAAAATTGAACATAAGCATTCGAGCTATGGGGACATGATCAAACTTACCCACTCGATGGGGTTATAAGTTGAGAAGCCATCCCTGATCATTAGGTGGGCAAACTCTTCTTTTTCTCCTTTGAAGAGATCGACCAGTATAGCCGCCAGTGCTTCCTGGTTGGCCGATCCTTGCCGTCTGGAATGGGTTGTGTCGCTTGTACCATTGCGACACCACACGAGATGCGTCCATTGTTGAAGAGGTTGGGCACATCGGGTAATCACTACGGCCATCACCTCGATGGTGGTTAACTTGCTATGAACTAGCAACTTCACCTTGGCGGCCAAGCACTTTACCTCGGGGCTCTCCTCTTGAGAGGGGCTCTTTGGCCGCCATTTGAATCATTTCTTTAAAGGGGCCTCGGAGTATTCGGGCAGACCCCTCCGAGATGTGTCGAATAAGGGGACATCCTCAACATAAAATCATTCCAAAGACCATTCGTTGGATTCCTTCTTTGGGGTCCCGATATGATACCCGGTACCAGCTATGCGCCATACTTCGGCTCCGCCCACCTCCTGGATTGTGCCTCACTGAGTTCGGGGGACGAGACAGAAATATTTTCTCCATAAAGCGAAGTGGGTCTCGTAGCTTAAAGACATCTCGCATCGAGCCATGAAGCTTGAGATGTGTAGGATCGACCCGGGGGTAAGGCTATGGAGCTGGATCCCATAAAACTCTAGAGACCCCTCAAGAAGGGGTGAACGGGAAAGCCTAGGCCTCGTAAGAGGAAAGAAACAAAGCATACCCTCTCGTCCTTGCGATGGGTAGGGAAATTCTCCGCAAGGTCCTCGCCGTTTATAGAAGTCAGCCTAGCGCGAGTGAGCGTTAGATCCGAAGCAGGGAGATACCCTTGTACCTCAAGATCGCGCAATTGAAGAAGGGAAACATAAAAGCTCTCCCAGTCTCCTGGGAGGGGGGCATGAGGGCATGAGGAGGTACCTGGGGCACTCGCCATATCTCCAGGCTCTCAAGCTTTAGGGCTCCTTGGTGGTAATGGAGGGAGAATATCGCCTACGGCGGATTCCATTTTCTTAAATAGGCGTTTTCCCCTTGACTTGCAAGGAACGATTCTGTAAGACTGCTGAGTTACTTATCTTTTATTTGTGCGCAGGAATCGAGGGTTGCCGTCAACCTTCGAGTAGAGAAATTAATGCAGTGGGCCCCATGACGCTTCGACACTCGAGAACCTGTCAGTGGACGAATTGATGTTCTACGAATTAGTGGGAATAGAGGAACTCGCCTCACAAGTCGAATACCTTGGACGCGTGGAGCTGCCGAAGACTATATACCTTGGCGTTGGAGGCTAGTTCGGGGGCTACTAAGGGAGTCCGTGATTAAGGGGTCCTTGGGCCGTCAGCTCATCTCTCATGAGCCGACTTGTTGGGCCGCTCTATGGAAGGCCGGACTATGTGGCGACCCCGTGTTCGAGAAGGAAAGTGCCGGAGCCTTGTCGTGTCTTCCAAGTCTTGAAGACAAGACGACACATCTATCCTTGGTTGGCGGCTAGCCAGGTGTAATCCTAGGTACCCCTGGTGTCTATATAAACCAAAGGGTTTAATTCGTAGAGGGTGGTTCACCCATCTAGGGTTTTAGCTCATACGATCTCAAGGTAGATCAACTCTGTAATTCCCATTCACATAAATACAATCAAGCAGAACATAGGGTTTTAGCTCCCAAGGAGGGCCCAAACCTGGCTAAACATCGTCTCCTTCGTCCCCTATTATCCATCGATCCAAGGTCCACAGTTTGGGACCCCATACCCGAGATGTCCCTGTTGTAGATCTCATCCCTATCCTCAAATGCCCGAGGTCTTCATGAGCAAGGAAGTTGGATGCGCACCCCACTTAGCTTCAGTTGAGCTTTCATACACTTATAGCTCTAGTGCATCATTCGCATGGCAATCCCTACTCCTTGCATTGATATCTATCGATGGGCATCTCCATAGACCATCGATACGCCTAGTTGATGTCAGATTATCTTCTCGACTTGTTGTTGGAGATATACCCTAGATGCAATCATGTATGATGATATTTCCTATGTATTTATGAATAAAGATAGTCCTTGGACATTTTCAGTGATGTGTATTAACAAGTATGTGACTTGTTTGTGAGACTATGCATTGTATGATGATTGTCCTAAATGGTCCCTAGTCGAAAGGGTTGTGTGCATGCACAAATAGTTAGATTAGCATATGACACAATGGATGGTCTGGTCTCACTGACCATGTAGCATTGTATGCTAGCCGAATAATATGTATACAGAAAGATCTAGTCGGATTCGTTGTAGTCGAATCCTAGTTAAGGTAATGTCTGAGTTGGACAGACCCAACTAAGAGACGCAGCGACATGTCATCTGTGAGTCTCTAGTACAACATACGTTCTATGTCCTAATACCTTAGCTTCCGCATGTACTCGGGATGGTGATAGACCTGCTTTGGGCTGACCAAACGCTACTCTGTGACTGGGTAGTTACAAAGGTAGGTTTTGGGCTTGTCCAGACCCATGCCGTGTGACATGGTCGAGCAAGATGGGATTTGCCCCTCCAATTGGGAGATATATATTCTGGGCCCCTCGAGTGACCCGACCTGGATAAGCATGGGCATGCGATGAGGATTATGAGATAATGCAAAGTGTTGGTCAGATTCACCGAAACGAGAAAGAGGTCGTGCTACAACAAGGATGACCATGTCGCCTTGAACACGACAACATATATCGTGTGTCAAAGGGAACAAAAGTGTGAAGTACAAGTTCACCTAACTAGCTTCATTGGACACTTGGAGTGGGCACGCTTTGCTAGAGGCCGCTACCGACTAGCCGAGCCAAATATGACTGGACTTGCGACCAAGTGAATGAGAACCTAAAGGGTCGCACGCTTAAGGGAAGGAACACGTGGGCTTTAGGATCCTTGCGAGGACCAAGAGTTGAACCCGTGATGGATGCCTATATATAGTGGAGGTGCGACACACTTATTGAGTTGATCGCTTTGGCAGCATCATTAGGGCCTTGCATGAGTTGCAACTAGACACCTCCACTCACCGCCGCCGACTGTGTGACCGGACCTAGTAGTCCGCCCCATGGAGTTCCTCCTACACGCACGGATACCATTGGAGGCGGTGCACTTGTGCTGCTCCGGTAAACCTGTACGCGGGCGGCAACCGGCTGTTCAAAGGGAGATCAGACCGGATATTTGAGGGAGATCGAGCAAGGAGGAGATGGACCATGCAAACGCGCTGCCCAACTCTACTTCCACTGCACGACACTACGCGTATAGTGGTAATGATCGTGAACCATCTCCATAGCATGTTCTTGGATGTTCTACGCGTAGGAAATTTTTAATTTGCATGTGATGCACCTACGGTAGAACCCAACCGTGGTATTAGAGCCTCCACTATAGGTTTTGGTTTCACATCGGATGCATATTTGATTTGTGGAGGCGGCGGATGAGATCTGTCGCCGTTCATGAGATCGGCTATGTGCACATTTGATGATATCAACTGCACACCGGGATCATTGAGGCTATGTTTCTGTCAATCCGAACCTATGAGGCCGTGACACAACCTACCCCTACCAGTCCGTGTCCGCCATCGGGGTTAAGAATGAAACGTAAATCCGAATTGTGTTCGTGATGATCGATAAGATCGGTCAGATCAAAATACTCGGCGTGATTGGAGTACATATTCGATCTGTGATTTCCGAAAATGTGTGCGTACCGCCTTATATTTCGTACACGATCACACAAACTGGTAGAATGCGATTCTATGCACAACTTTGTTTTACATATTTGATGTAAATAATATGGCTCATGTGTATGTGATGCATGTGTGTAACTTAACATGATCCGCGTGTCATGATTGTCAGCTGGCAGGAGCCAAAGTGTTGTCATTATATTGTATAACGACCTATGTGTCGACTTGTGATTCTCTATAAATTCGTTACTGGTTGTAGTAGTTGGAGGTCAGAGTTCAAGTTCGAGGTTTCGGTGTCTCGACATGTTGGACAAGATGGAGTTTTGCCCTGGTCCTCGAAGTTGGAATCGACCTGGAAGGACGTCCATGAAGGAGCTATACTATTTCACATATTTATTTCAATATGTTATTGATATTGCTTCTTGTTTCTATGCATGATGTAATGGTAGAAAGATCCCTCATTAATACCAAGCACATTGCCATTCCAGATGTTGCACCGTCACACGTCAAGTACGTCTAGTGTTGGGCTCATAAAATTGAGGTTGAAAATTAGCTCGGCAAAACTATAAAACTTCTACAATCAAATCATGGAGGTGAGTACATGAGCCAGGAGTTTGATGATCATCTCAAAAGCCGAGATATAATACCTCAGCTCACACCTCCGGGTACACCACAGAGAAACAACGTGTCAGAACGGAGAAATCGAACCTTGTTGGACATGGTCCGATCAATAATGAGCAAAGCGGATTTACCCTTATCATTCTCGGGATACGATCTAGAAACTGCAGCTTTCACACTTAACAGGGTACCATCAAAATCCGTAGACAAGACACCACATGAGATGTGGACTGGGAAGAGACCTAGTTTGTTCTTTCTAAAGATTTAGGGTTGTGAAGGATTTGTCAAGCGACTCATGTCGGACAAGCTTACACCCAAGTCGGATAAATGCATATTCGTGGGATATCCGAGGGAAACCGTGGGATACAACTTCTACAACCGAGAAGAGAACAAAGTGTTTCTTTCTCGGAACATGGTTTTCCTAGAGAAAGAGTTTCTTAGTCGGGAGGCCAGTGGGAGAACGGTGCAACTCGAAGAAATTCGAGAGACACTCGGGGATGACTCGGCTGGTGATGAGATCATACTAGAGTTGGTCAAGGAACCCGTAATGGGGTCTGCACCGGAGCCACGAAGGTCGGAAATATTGTGCAGAGTGCGCGACGTGTTGTTGCTAGAAGCGACGAGCTGACCACGTATGCGAAAGCGATGGTGAGACCAGATTTCGAGGCATGGTTGGAGGCCATGAGATCCGAGTTAAAGTCCATGGATGACAATCAAGTCTGGGACTTGGTTGATCCACCGCCTGGCGTAGTTGCCATTGGTTGCAAATGGGTCTTTAAGAAGAAAACCAATGTGGATGGAAATGTTCAGATCCACAAAGCTTGGCTTGTCGCTAAAGGTCATGGACAAGTTCAAGGAATTTACTATGACGAGACCTACTCGCCGATAGCGATGCTAAAGTTGGTAAGGATCGTACTAGCTATAGATGCATATTTCAATTATGAGATATGACAGATGGATGTCAAAACGGCTTTCCTTCAGGGAAATTTAAAAGAGGATGTATACCTGATACAACCCGAAGGTTTTGTCGATCCAACTAATGTTGGTAAAATATGCAAGCTCAGTAGATCCATTTATGGATTGAAGCAAGCAACTTGGACTTGGAATATTCATTTTGATGAAGTCATTGTTGATCTTGGTTTCATCAAGAATGAAGAGAACTATTGCTTATACATGAAGTCTAGTGGGAGCTCGGTAGTATTTTTGATCCTGTATATGGATGACATACTTTTGATTGGAAATGATGTTTCGATGCTGAACTCAGTCAAGGAATCATTGAATGGCAAGTTTTCGATGAAAGACCTTGGAGAGACAGTGTATATTTTAGGCATCAAGATCTATAGATATAGATCGAGGAGGCTGCTCGGCTTAAGCCAGAGCACGTACATAGACAAAGTGTTGAAGAGGTTCAACATGAGTGAGGCCAAGAAAGGGTTCTTGCCCACATCACATGGTATAAGGCTGAGCAAGACTCGGAGTCCTACGACTTCTGATGAGAATACGGGTGAGTAGGATTATGTATGCTTCGGCAATAGGATACATCATGTATGACATGCTATGTACTCGACCTGATGTTTCCTATGCAATAAGCTTAACAAGCAGATACCAGGCTAATCCAGATGAGAGTCACTGGCAGCGGTGAAAACTATCTTGAAGTACCTGAAATGGAGTAAAGAGATGCTCCTAGTTTATGGAGGTGAGGATGAGCTCTGAGTAAAGGATTACACTGATGCTAGTTTCCAAACCAACATGGATGATTGTGAATCACAAACTGGATTCGTGTATCTCATGAATGGAGGAGTAGTGCGATGGACGAGTTCCAAGCAAGATACAATGTCCGACTCCATAACATGGGCCGAATACATTGCGGCTTGTGAAGCCGCAAAGTAAGGTGTTTGGATTCGGAAGTTCCTGGAGGATCTTGGTGTGTTCCCGGATTGGGCAAAACCGTTGGACCTGTATTGTGACAATTCAGGTGCCATCTCATAGGCCAAGGAGCTGAGACAACACCTCAAGACCAGGCACATAGACAAAAAGTATCACCTGATACGAAAGCTCGTAAAGAATGGTGATAGTAATTTATGCAATATTCATACAGATGTAAATGTTGCAGATCCATTGACTAAGCCGCTTCCACAACCCAAGCATGAGGGGCACATTAGAGCTATGGGCATTCAATGTCTATTTGGTTGACTATTGCAAGTGGGAGACTGTTGGAGATATGCCCTAGAGGCAATCATGTATGATGATATTTCCTATGTGTTTATGAATAAAGATAGTCCTTGGACATTATCAATGATGTGTATTAACAAGTGCATGACTTTTTTTGTGAGACTATTCATTGCATGATCATTGTCCTAAATGGTCCCTAGCCGAAAGGGCTGTGTGGACGCACAACCAGTTAGACTTGCATATGACACGGTGGATGGTCTGGTCTCACTGACCATGTAGCATTGGATGCTAGACGGATAATATGTACTTAGAAATATTTGGTCAGATTCGACGTAGTCGAATCCGAGTTGAGATAAGGTTTGAGTTGGACAGACCCAACTAAGAGACGCAACGACAAGTCATCTGTGAGTCTCTAGTACACCATACGTTCTACATCCTAAGACCGGAGCTGACGCATGTACTCGGGTTGGTGATAGACCTGCTTTGGGCTAACCCAACGCTACTCCATGACTGGGTAGTTACAAAGGTAGGTTTCGGGCTTGTCTAGACCCATGCTGCGTGACATGGTCGAGCAAGATGGGATTTCCCCCTCCGATTAGGAGAGATATACTCTAGGCCCCTCGGGTGATCCGACCTGGATAATCATGGCCATGTGATAAGGATTATGAGATAATCTGGAGTGTTGCTCGGATTCACCAGAACGAGAAAGAGGTCATGCTACAACAAGGATGACCATGTCGCCTTGAGAACGACAACATATATCATGTGGAAAAGGAACAGAAGTGTGAAGTACAAGTTTTCCTAACTAGCTTCATCAGACACTTGGAGTTGTCACGCTTTGCTAGAGGCCGCAATCGACTAGCCGAGCCAAATGTGATCGGGCTCGTGACCAAGTGAACTAGAACCTAAAGGGTCGCGTGCTTTAAGGAAGGAACACGTGGGCTTTAGGATCCGTGCGAGGCTAAAGAGTTGAGACTGCGACAGATGCCTATATATAGTGGAGGTGCGACACACTTATTGAGTTGATCGCTTCGGTGCCTGCTACTTCTTGAGCTTGTGTTGGTTTTCCCTTGAAGAGGAAAGGGTGATGCAGCAAAGTTGATTATATTTCCTCACTTGTTTAGAACCAAGGTATCAATCTAGTAGGAGGTACAAGCAAGGCCCTAATTTATGCACCTACAAAAACAATCAAACACTTGCACCCAACAGTATAAAGGGGTTGTCAATCCCTTTACGTGTACTTGCAAGGATGAGATATGATAGAGATAGATATAAAAGATTGCTAAAATTAAAACTAAATAAATGTAAATAAAATTACATCAAGGTATTTTTGGTGTTTTTGGATTATAGATCTGAAAATATAATATGGAAAATAGACCCGGGGCCATAGGTTTCACTAGAGGCTTCTCTCTTGAAGGAAAATAATACGGTGGTGAACAAATTATTGTTGAGCAATTGATAGAAAAGAGCATAGTTATGACGATATCCAAGGCAATGATTATGCATATAGGCATCACATCTGTATCAAGTAGACCGAAACGATTCAGCATCTACTACTATTACTCTCCACATCGACCGACTGCTGCGTGCATCTAGAGTATTAAGTTCATGAAGAATAGAGTAACGCATTAAGTAAGATGACATGATGTACATGGATAAACTCAAGCAATATGATGAAAACCCCATATTTTTATCCTTGATGGCAACAATACAAATACATGCCTCGCTACCCCTACTTTGTCACTAGGTGAGGACACCGCAAGATTGAACCCAAAACTAAGCACTTCTCCCGTTGCAAGAATTGCCAATCTAGTTGGCCAAACCAAACCAATAACTTGAAGAGACTTGCAAAGATATTAAATCATGCATATATGAATTCAGAGAAGATTCAAATAATATTCATAGATAATCTCATCATAAACCCACAATTCATTGGATCTCGACAAACACACCGCAAAAGAGTATTACATCGGATTGATCTCCATGAAGATCATGGAGAACATGGTATTGAAGAACATAGAGAGACAAGAAGCCATCTAGATACTTGCTAAGGAGCCGAAGGTCTTAGGTGAACTACTCACGCATCATCGGAAGGGCAGCAGTGTTAATGTAGATGCCCTCCGTGATCGAACTCCCCTCCGGCAGATTACCGGAAAAGGCTCCAAGATTGGATCTCACGAGAACAGAGGCTTGTGGCGTCGGAAAAGTATTATCGTGGATCTCTTTGGTATTGGGGGAATATTCCTGAATTTATGGGCGAAGAATTAGGGTTGAAGGAGCTATGGGGGGCCCACAAGACCCAGGTGGCTTGTGGGCCACCCGTGGGTCTTCTGGCCTCTTCTCCAAGTCTCCTGGGTTCCTCCTGGTCCATGAAAAATCACCGTAGAATTTTATTCCGTTTGGACTCCATTTGATATTCCTTTTCCGCAATACTCAAAAACAAGGAAAAAACAGAAATTGGCACTAGGCACTAGGTTAATAGGTTAGTCCCCAAAATAATATAATATAGCATATTAATGCATGTAAAACATCAATAGATAATATAATAGCATGGAACAATAAAAAATTATAGATACGTTGAAGATGTATTAGCGTAGTCATTAGGGCTTTGCATGAGTTGCAACTAGCCACCTCCACTCATCGCCACCGACTGTGTGATCGGTCCTAGAAGTCCGCCGCACGGTGTTCCTCCAGCACATGCGGACACCGTTAGAGGCAGTGCACTTGCGCCACTCCGGCGAACCTGTACATGGGATCTGGTGACCTTCTGTTCGAGGGAGATCGGACCGGCTGTTTGAGGGAGATCGAACGAGGAGGAGACGGACCACGCGAATGCGCTGCCCCAACTCTACTTCCGCTGCATGGCTCTGCGCGTATAGTGGTAACGATCTGTGAACCATCTTCGTAGCATGTTCTTGGATGTTATACGCATAGGATTTTTTTAATTTGCATGCGATGCACCTATGGTAGAACCCAACAATGGTATCAAAGCCTCCGCTATATGTTTTGGTTTCACATCGGATGCATATTTGATATGTGGAGGCAACAAATGAGATATGTCATCATTCATGAGATCGGCTATGTGCACGGTTGATGGGATCAACTGCATATTGGGATCATTGAGGCTATGTTTTCTGTCAAGCCGAATCGATGAGGTCGTGGCACAACCTACCCCTACCGGTTGGTTTCCGCCATCGGGGTTAACAGTGGAACGTAAATCCGAATTGCGTTCGCGATGATCGATAAGATCGGTCAGATCAGAAAACTCGGCATGATCGGAGTACATATTCGATCTGTGATTTCTGAAAACGTGTGCGTAGTGCCTTATATTTCATACATGGTCACAGAAACCGGTAGAATGCGATTCTATGCACAACTTGGTTTTGCGGGTTTGATGTGAATAGTATGGCTCATGTGTATGTGATGCATGTGTGTAACTTAACATGACCTACGTGTCATGATTGTCAGTCGGCAGAAGCCAAAGTGCTCTCATTATATAGTATAATGACTTGCGCGTCGACTTGTGATTCTCTGTAATTTCATTACTAGTTGTATTAGTTGGAGGACAGAGGTCAAGTTTGAGGTTTTGGTGTCCCAACGTGACGGACAAGATGGAGTTTCGCCCTGGTCATCGGAGTTGGAACTGACCTGGAAGGACATCCACGAAGGAGCCATACTATTTCACATATTTATTTTCATATGTGATTGATATTGCTTCTTTTTTCTATGCATGTTACAATGGTAGAAAGATGCCTCGTTAATATCAAGCACATTTCCATTCCGGATGTTGCACCTTCACACGTCAAGTACAACAAGTTGTGGGCTCTTAAAATTGAGGTGCTACTAGGTGTCCTTGAACTGGAGGGTTCGTATCGGACATGGACATGCACTACATCAGGTTAACTTGACAAGGCTATCAAAATGGTTTTGGGCCTTATGGCAAAGAAGGTCGGGAGCCAGGATATAAGATACCTATCCGATCGACATGAGTTGTATGGAGATACGATTAGCAAGGAGTTACTTACCGAATAGGCAAGTTGGCTAGCAGTGATGCTAAAGCTCACTAGTCGCTTGCGCTAGTCGGATACTGAATCACTAAGAGTTTGCGGAGGGATGATGACTTTAGTGGGAGTAGTTCTATTTAAGGCTTGAATTACTCTACATAAACACATTGCTTAGTGATTGCATATTTTCCGTTGTAAATCAATGGCACCACCCGCTCAACCCAACTTTGCATTGAAATCAATTCCAGTTAAGGATAAACTGAATGGAACAAACTTTACCACCTGGTATATAAATTTGAGAATTGTTATCAATCAGGATAAAAAGGATCATGTTATAGAGGATCCACTTCCAAAGGAACCTAACGGTAATGCAAATGCCACAACCAAGAATGCCCACCAGAAACTCGTTGATGAATCAAACGCGATTGTCTGCCTCATGCTGGCTTGTATGGAGCCCGATTTGCAACAGCATTTTGAAAACGTTGAGGCTTTCGATATGATAGAGAGCCTCAAGAGTATGTTTTAGGTGCAGGACAGGACCGAAAGGTTCAACGTCTGGCAATCCTTGATGGATTGTAAGCTGAAAGAGGGTGATCCATTGAGCCCGCATGTGATCAAGATGATTGGGTACGTGCAAGCTTTGGATCAGTTAGGCTTACCACTTGGGGATGAGCTGTCCACGGATGCAATTCTGGGTTCTCTTCCACCTAGCTATGGGACGTTTGTCTCAAACTATCATATGCACGACATGGATAAGAAGCTCACTGAATTACATGTGATGCTTAAGGTGGCAGAACAAGATATTAAGAAAGGCACACATCAAGTGTTGATGGTGCAGAACTCGGCTAAGTTCAAGAAGAGTTGGTCCAAGACAAAGGGCAAGGCAAAGGGCACGAAGAAGGTTGTCTCCGTCGCTGAACCAAAGTCCAGACCGAACTCAAAGACCATTTGCTTTCATTGCAAGGAAGCTGGTCACTAGAAGAGGAACTATAACAAGTTGCTTGCTGAGCATGGTGAGAAGGCCGGAAATGCTTCTTGAGGCAAAGTTACACTTGTTGCATATGGTATAGACATTTACCTTGCTGGCATACCTAGTAGCTCTTGGGTATTTGATACTAGATCGGTTGTTCATATTTATAACTCGTTGCAGGGGCTAATAAGAACTAGGCATGTGGCACAAGCGGAGATTGACATCAGGGTCGGCAACAAAGCAAGAGTTGCTGCGTTGGAGGTCGGCACGATGCAACTCCACATTCCTTCTATATTTATTTTGGAATTGAATAATTGTTATTACATTCTCGCACTTAGTCGGAACATTATTTCTGCCTCATGGTTGATGAGTCAGGGTTATGAATTCAATTTAAAGGACAATGGTTGTTTGTTTCATTTGAATGGAACGTTCCATGGCTATGGACCCATTGTAGATGGGCTATTTATTTTGAATCTAGAAACAAAACCAGTCTATAACATGAATGTCAAGAGGCATAAGCCTAATGAAATAAATCCAACATACTTCTGGCATTCCCGACTTGGACACACTAGTCTGAAACGCATGAAGAAGCTCCATGATGATGGACTCCTAACTTCATCCGACTTCGGGTCGTTCGAGACATGTGAATCATGCTTGCTAGGTAAGATGACTAAGTCTCCTTTTGCAAAGAGTTGTGAAAGGGCGTACGAGCTATTGGAGCTTATACAAAGTGATGTGTGTGGTCCAGTGAGAACAATGGCCAGAGGTGGCTATCAGTACTTCGTGACTTTTATAGACGACTTGAGTAGATATGGATATATCTATTTGATGAGTCACAAGTCAAAAACTTTTGAAAAGTTCATAGAGTTTCAGCACGAGGTTGAAAATCAGCTTAGCAAGACTATAAAACTTCTACGATCAGATCATGGAAGTGAGTACATGAGCCAGGAGTTTGATGATCATCTCAAAAGCCGAGGTATAATACCTCATATCACACCCCCGGGTATGCCGTCGAGAAACGACGTGTAAGAACGGAGAAATCAAACCTTGTTGTACATGGTCCGATCAATGATGAGCAAAGCGGATTTACCCTTGTCATTCTTGGGATACGCTCTAGAAACTACAGCTTTCACACTTAACAGGGTACCATGAAAATCCGTAGACAAGACACCACATGAGATGTGGACTGGGAAGAGTCCTAGTTTGTCCTTTCTAAAGATTTAGGGTTGTGAAGCATTTGTCAAGCGACTCATGTCAGACAAGCTTACACCCAAGTCGGATAAATTCATATTCGTGGGATATCTGAGGGAAACCTTGGGATACAGCTTGTACAACCGAGAGGAGAACAAAGTGTTTGTTGCTCAGAACGGGGTTTTCCTAGAGAAAGAGTTTCTTAGTCGGGAGGCCAATGGGAGAACGGTGCAACTCACAGAAATTCGAGAGCCACTCGAGGACGACTCGGCTGGTGATGAGATCATACCAGAGTCGGTCAAGGAACCCATAGTGCGGTGCACCGGAGCCACGGAGGTCAGAAATATTGCGCAGAGTGCGTGACGTGTTGTTGCTAGAAAGGGACGAGCCGACCATGTATGCAGAAGCGATGGTGAGCCCAGATTCTGAGGCATGGCTGGAGGCCATCAGGTCCAAGTTAAAGTCCATGGATGACAATCAAGTCTGGGACTTAGTTGATCCGACACCTGGCGTAGTTACCATTGGTTGAAATGAGTCTTTAAGAAGAAATTTGATGTGGATGGAAATATTCAGATCCACAAGGTTATGGACAAGTTCAAGGAATTGACTACGATGAGACCCACTTGTCGGTAGCGATTCTAAAGTTTGTAAGGATCATACTAGCTATAGCTGCATATTTTGATTATGAGATATGGATGTCAATACGGCTTTCCTTCAGGGAAATTTAAAAGAGGATGTATACATGATACAACCCAAAGGTTTTGTCATTCCAACTAACGCTGGTAAAATATGCAAGCTGAAGAGATCCATTTATGGATTGAAGCAAGCATCTTGGAGTTGTAATATTTGTTTTGATGAAGTCATTGTTGACCTTTCTTTCATCAAGAACGAAGTGGACTATTGTTTATACATGAAGTCTAGTGGGAGCTCGATTATATTTTTGATCCTGTATGTGGATGACATACTGCTGATTAGAAATGATGTTTCGATCCTGAACTCAATCAAGGAATAATTGAATGGAAAGTTTTTGATGAAAGACCTTGGAGAGGTAGTGTAAATTTTAGGCAGCAAGATCTATAGAGATAGATCGAGGAGGCTGCTCGGCTTAAGCTGGAGCACATACATCGACAAAGTGTTGACGAGGTTCAACACGAGTGAGGCCAAGAAAAGGGTCTTGCCCATCACACATGGTATAAGGCTGAGCCGAACTCAGAGTCCTATGACTTCTGATGAGCGAAATCGAATGAGTGGGATTCCGTATGCTTCAACAATAGGATCCATCATGTATGACATGGTATGTACTCGACCTGATGTTGCCTATGCAATAAGGTTAACAAGCAGATACGAGGCTGACCCAGGTGAGAGTCACTGGGAAACGATGAAAACTATCCTGAAGTACCTGAAAAAAGGAGTAAAGAGATGTTCCTAGTTTATAGAGGTGAGGAGGAGCTCTGCATAAAGGGTTACACTGATGCTAGTTTCTAAACCAACATGGATGATTGTCGATCGCAAACTGGATTCATGTATGTATTAAATTGAGGAGTATTGAGCTAGACGAGTTCGAAGCAAGATACGGTGGCCTACTCCATAACAGAGGCCGAATACATTGCGGCTTGTGAAGCCACAACTGAAGGTGTTTGGATTCCGAAGTTTCTGGAGGATCTTGGTGTGTTCCCGAATTGGTCAAAACCGTTGGACCTGTATTGCGACAATTCAGGTGCCATCACATAGGCCAAGGAGCCGAGACAACACCACAAGACCAGGAATGTAGAGAAAAAGTATCACCTGATAGGCAAGCTCGTAAAGAATGGTGATACTAATTTATGCAAGATTCATACGGATGAAAATGTTGCATATCCATTTACTAAGCCGCTTCCACAACCCAAGCATGAGGGGCACGTTAGAGCTATGGGCATTCAATGTCTATTTGATTGACTCTAGTGCAAGTGGGAGACTCTTGGAGATATGCCCTAGAGGCAATCATGTATGATGATAGTTCCTATGTGTATATGAATAAACATAGTCCTTGGACATTATCAGTGATGTATATTAACGAGTACATGAGTTTTTTGTGAGACTATGCATTGAATGATGATTGTCCTAAATGGTCCCTAGTTGAAAGGGTTGTGTGGATGCATAACCAATTAGACTAGAATATGACACGATGGATGGTCTGGTCTCATTGACCATCTAGCATTGGATGCTAGCCGAATAATATGGTCTCGGAAATATCTGTTCGGATTTGACGTAGTCGAATCCGAGTTGAGATAGGGTCTGAGTTGGACAGAGCCAACTAAGAGACACAACGAAAGGCATCTGTGAGTCTCTAGTACGACATACGTTCTATGTCCTAAGACTGGAGTGTTGTAAATATGCCCTAGAGGCAATAATAAATTAGTTATTATCATATTTCCTTGTTCATGATAATCATTTCTTATCCATGCTATAATTGTATTGATCGGAGACTTAGATGCATGTGTGGATACATAGACAAAACCATGTCCCTAGTATGCCCCTAATGGACTAGCTCGTTGAGCAAAGATGGTTAAGGTTTCCTAGCCATGGTGTGATGGACAAGACCCAAACTACAAACGTAGCATATGATCGTGTCAGTTTATTGCTACTGTTTTCTACATGTCAAGTATATGTGCAACATCCCAAAATTTCATTTTGGAATGTTATGAAATATAGCTATGCATCACCATCATCATTGCTTGAATGTATGAAATAGTTGAAATGCTTCTTCTGACTTTCTGAAAGTCCCTTTCTATTTTCAATATGTTGCTTTCACCTATTTGAAAACCTTGGAAAAAGTTCAAATTAAGAGGGGAGTAACATGACACTCCACACCAGGGTCATCTTGGTGATATATTTGAACAATAAGAACCAGGGGGTCTTTTGAAAAGTATTTGCAAAAGGCTTTAAAACCAAATAGGCAATTTCTGAAGAAAAAATTCAAAGTATTCAAGTGACAAAATAAAAATGTTCAATAAATGACATTTATTCTTTTGTTAATTTTGATATATAATATCCCTATATTTGGAATTATATTGAATGCATTAAAAGGTTTTTACTGCGCTAATATTTGAAAATAGGAAAATCATTAAAGCTTTAAAGGCCGGTCGGCCCATTCGCAGTTAACGCCCCTCCCGACTTACCTAATTATCGGCCACCGACGCGCTAACAGTGTCCCTTCCTCTCGCTGACGAGCCAGACCCACTGACTGATGGCGCCATCCGCGCGGTCGTCCCCGTCCCCGCGCGAGCGTCGCCGTCGCCGGAGACCTCGCCCGGATCTTCCTCTCCTTCCTTCCCCTCGCTCTGCCTCGCCCCTATATAAGAGCGGCCACCTCCGCACTCCATTCCCCCCCGAACCCCTCTCTCTCCCTCGCCAGAACTCCCTCTCGAGCTCGCCGGAGCTCTGCCCTGACCGAACCCTCCCCGAGCTCCTGGTCGTCGCTCCACGCCACCCCACGCCTCTCCGACGCCACCAATCGACGCCGGACGCCGGTCGCAGTCGCCTGGACCCCTCCGCCGCCTCCCTCGACCACCAGAGCGACCTCCGATGACCTCTTCGACCACCGGCTGCCGTCAACGTGACCGGAGCACCACCCGACCATCGCTGTGAGCCTCCATCTCCTCTCAACCCTCTGATCTGGATCCTACGATCCAGATTAGATCGTTTTAAACGGCGAACCGTTTTCCTCTAGAGATCGGCCATCGTTCGCTAGTCCCTGCGCGCCTGTGCTAGCAGCCAATCACTGCTTTCCACGTAGCCTCGACCGTCCGTTAGTTTTATTTTCTATTTTCTGTTTTGTTTTAGTTAACAGAAGGTTTTCTGATTTTGTTTTGTTTATATCTTTTAAACTATTTAGTGTTTTGAATTGATTCTTTTTGCGTTAGTTCACATATTTCATGTGGTTTCACCCTGCAGTCTTAGATTTTAAATTTGAACTCTAAAATTTGAACTTAATCAAAGTTGCTCAAAATACTCAAATCTGAATAACTAGAGTTTAAAAATAGATTTTTGTATGAATCTTTTTGCCACTGCTTGGTATTAGTTAGGAATATCATCACGCTTAGTTTGAGGATTTTTAGGATGTATTTGTTTAGTGTTTTACCTATAAACAGAATCTGCCTAGTGGTTAGCATAGTTTAACTAATTTAGTTTTAGTTAGTTTTGGTTATAATTTGTTTTAGTAGGTTCTATTGCTTAAACATTAGGTGTTTTACTTGATAATAATAATAATATATAATTTCTTAGTTTATTTCTTTATTGTTATAGGAATCTCAACTCCTTTTCAACCAAGTATAAATTTGGTTAAAACAAACTAGTTAGTAATAGTTTCTTTTAACAAATTTTAAATTCTGTTTTCTAAGAAATTTTTTAGTGAATTATTTTCTGTTAAGATAAATGTTTTGTTAATAAAAATATTGTTTAGTTCACTCTTTTTGTTAGGAAACTCTAGCCCATCTCATGTAGTAGAGTTTTATAAAAAACAAATTAACTTTAGTAGTTTTTCTTTCACAAGAGTTTTTATGAATTTAATTCTGTTTATTAATAAAATATTTTATTGTTCTTTTCTGTCAACTATTGTTTTAGTTAATTATAATACAATTACATTCTATATTGTTATTAGTAGTTTACCACCAACTTTTAGAAAACCAAACTATGTGATGTTTTTCTTTTCTTGTGTTTGTGCCTTGTTTTGTCTTGAGTGATTCTAGTTCATTTCTGATTTTGTGAGTTACAACATTTTGTTGTATGCTTATTGAGTGCTCTTGTTTTATTCGTTAGATCATCCGGAGTGCGAAGCTTGTTACCTAGAGTCCCTCGAGTACGAAGATCGTCAATCAGGCAAGTCAGTTTGATCATCTTTACCCATGTTTTTATTGCATTAGTTCTGCCATCCCCCCCCCCCCCAATTGCAAAGTAGGTAATTGGAAACTTGGTTACTTGTTGTAGTATCATGTGGTAGGATCCCCTCAATCCCTTGTCTCTTTGGCCCCGGGAAACGTTGATTAAATTTTGCTATGCTATTAGTAGACGGGGTTGGTTGTGCGATTCATGAGAGTTGTGAGATTAATTATAAGACCTACATAATGATCAAGACTTCAAGACTCCGAGTTTTCAACATACCTCTGGGTGGATGATGGTTGAACGGCGCCCTAGAGAAACCACTGGTTAGCCTAGATGATGCTGGAGATGTGCTAGTATTCATGCGGAAAGGTCCACCCAGGCACGAAGAGATGGATGGATGCTTGAAGACCCAAGGCTTACCTGCACAGCCACAAGTCATTATGGGCTCTGGCTTGGTTGGATATCGTGGTGAACCTGGACAGGCGGTGCTACGAGATGTAGAGGAACGGTAGGAAAGGATGGGCACCGACGAAGTCGCAGGGAAACCCTTTGGAAGACCATGTTTTGGTCATCCGTTTCTCAAACACCCTGAAGTGCGAGAAATCAAACGAAGGAGACCAAATCTTGTGGGGAACGTGTGCAAAACTCTGCAGAGTACTCAACCTA
Source organism: Hordeum marinum (assembly GCA_022496015.1). Lineage (NCBI taxonomy): Eukaryota > Viridiplantae > Streptophyta > Magnoliopsida > Poales > Poaceae > Hordeum > Hordeum marinum. The sequence goes on along the minus strand of JAAAWK010001168.1, from coordinate 32,775 downwards.
ATCGATTAGCCGTGTCCACGGTCATGGACAGTTTGAGCCAAAGGAACTAAAACTTCCGGAACCCTCAACACAATTAATATGATGATGTGGGTATTAATAACTTGGGTATGAGAATTGGTTGGTGGAACCATCTCATTAATCAACCAACATTTTAGTAATTATGCCTTTGCCCTCTCTTGTTGTAGGCAAAATTGGCTTTACGCAAAAACTTACTACCCCCACTTGCCATATATGCATGTAGATTAGTTGATTATCTTTTCACCCCTCTCTGGTGACTTTGCCAGCATATTCAATATGCTGACCTATACGGCTGCAATGTATCATGTTGCAGAGTACTTTTCCGACCAGGAGTGAGGATACGCTCTAGGCTCGGTGAGATGCCCTTGGAGTTAGATGGACTCATCTACCTTCGATGCTTTCGCAAGATTTAGATATTCTCATGAGTTGGCCTTCAGCCACTTTATTGTAATCCTTATTGGAATAAAGGACTCGATATGAGATTTAAAATTAATAAATGCTGTGTGATTTCCCTTTGATATATACATTGATGTACCGTGTGTGTACCAGCATGATCTTGGGATGGTACGAAAACACCGGAGATTCGACCTTTCAGGTCGGGTCGCTACAGAAATGGTATCAGAGCACACGCTGACCGTAGGACATAACCTCTAGGATTGGAAAGCCTTAGGATTTGTTTCTCTTTGTCTTTAAAATTCTTATACTCTCATCTACTCGTTTCTGACTTCTCTCCGGTTATTTCAAAATTTATAGATGGCCACCTTCATCCCAGTGTTGATCATGGAGTTTTGCCAGCCTGACGCAACGATGCCCTTTGGCAAGGAGCTGATGAGGATCGTCAGGGACGTAAGGATTGCTTTGCTGAGCATCACCGGGACTCCTATCATGTCTTTTCCCCAAGACGGACGCTACAGGATCGAGGTGCACATCCCAGGGATGACCTTTGGGAATCGGAAGGAACCCATCGACTTCAAGTTTGTGGCACCCAGCTGGATACTTGGGAGAGACATGGCCATTCATCGTTCCCTTGGACGTATTCAGGAGGAATATAGAGGTGGAACCATTTCACCAGGACTCTGCGTGGTTTGTCGCAGGGATGCCAATGGAAACATCATAACCACTCCCACTGAAGACACCACCATTTCCTATATCCAGACCTTGGAGACGCACGTCAGGACTTTGGAGCTTCGGGTACGTGCAGACACGAAGACAATCAAGAATCTGATGAACCGTGAGATTGACCTCGAAGCTGACTTACGGGAAGTCGAGTACGAGCATGAGTATGAGGTGAAGGGTTTCCTAGAGAGGATCGACAAGCTAAACACTCGCATCGCAACTCTGGAGGAACAAGTGGACATGGGGGAAAATGTTCACCCCGAGGGAGACTTGGCTCCTTTCATCAGCGACGATGATGACTATGAGGAGAGCACCACTGGAGGAGGCTCAGTCACCATGTACTTCTGAGGACAACTTTAGTTATGCCCCCCCATGTATCTTCATTTTCGTCGTTAAAGCATAGGTCGATGTTTAGTTTGATTGAGACTTGTATTCCCGATGTTCGAATCTTTGAGTTGAATAAATGAATGAGTGTTTGGTGTGATATGTTTGTTGCATTGCATATGGGTAGTGAATTTCCCCTTTTAGGCCCTGGTTCTATTCTAATTCTCACCCCTGTGAAAACAACAAGATGCCTCCACGACGTGAGTCCGACTTCACCTTTCCAGCGGAACTCACACAACTCCTTCAGCAGAAGAATGCACTGATGCAGCTATTGATCCAGAATCAGACTAACAACTAGAACAACAACAACCACCATCCACCTCAGGCTGACAACCTCACCCGTTTTCTGAGGTTGAACCCTCCAACCTTCTCCAGCAGCACTAAGCCCATTGTGGCAGATGACTGGCTCTGTAAGATGGAGAGAGAACTCATCACCGCTGGATGTACTGACGCTGAGAAAGTGTGCTTTGCCGCACATCAACTCGAAGGACCAGCAGCTTCATGGTGGGAGAACTACACCACCACATATCCTATTGCTGGTGTGACTTGGGAACAATTCAAGCTTGCTTTCCGCACCGCACATGTCTCAGCTGGAGCTATGAGTCTGAAGAAGCGTGAGTTTCGCAACTTACGCCGGGGAAACTGTTCCGTGGCCCAATACATGGACGATTTTAGCACATTGGCTCGTTATGCACTAGGAGATGTGGCCGATGATGCGGCCAAGCAAGAGAAGTTTCTGGAAGGACTCAACGATGAGTTGAGCATGCAGCTGGTAGTGGCTACCTTCAACAACTACCAAGAGCTGGTGGACAAGGCCCTCATCTTGGAGGGAAAGCAGCAGCAAATTGAGAACCGCAAGAGGAAGTATACTCAGGGGAAGTTCAACTCTGGAGCTCATCAAAAGCCCCGCTACTCCCCGTACTCAGGGAATACCGGATCAGGGACCGGTAAGTTTGGAAGGCACACTCATGCCGTGCACAACCATGGAGGCCACAACCATGGAGGAAATGGGAATGCCCGTCCCAACCATGGCAACTTCAAGACTGACAATGGGAATGGGAACAACAACCAGCACCGTCACGCTCCTACTCAGAAGGATCTGAGCCACACCACCTGTTTCAAGTGCCAGAAGACAGGGCACTATGCTACTGAGTGTCCCTAGAGCAAGCAGGGAAATGGAAACGGCAACAACAACGGCAACTCTGCAGCCAAGAAGCCAAATCCGTTTCCTCGTGCCCAGGTGAACCACCTCGACGTGGAAGAAGTCTATGATCAACCCGAGACTGTGGTTGGTATGTTTTTATTGCATTCACGTCCAGTTACAATACTTTTTTGATTCCGGTGCAACCCATTCATTCATATCAAGGGTAGTTGTGGAAAAGTATGGTTTGCCCACCAAAACCCTTAGTCAGCCCATTCAGGTCAGTTCCCCAGGAGGTATGATGATGGCAGGGATAGGATGCCAGGCTTTGAAACTCAATATAGGAAATCATGCTTTTCCCACCGACCTCATCGTCTTAGAATCCCAGGGATTGGATGTAATCCTAGGCATGGATTGGATGACCAAGTATGAAGGAAACCTTGACTGCCCCAGCAAGTCTATCTTGCTCACCACCCCGGAGAACAAGAGGATTAAGTATGTATCCCGACGCACACGTATGAGTGCTCGGTTAAATTCCCTCACATGAGTTGTTCAGGAGGAAGTACCCATGGTAAAAGACTTTCTGGATGTATTCCCGGAAGAATTACCAGGCATGCCACCAGATAGGGAGATTGAGTTCCTAATAGAGCTACAACCAGGGACAGCCCCAATTTCCAAGAGACCCTACCGGATGCCCGCAAATGATTTAGTGGAAATCAAGAAGCAAATTAAGGAGCTATTGGACAAGGGATATATTCACCCAAGTTCTTCACCTTGGGGAGCCCCAGTTCTTTTGGTGGAGAAGAAGGATAAAACCTTGAGAATGGTAGTCGATTATCATGTCTTGAACGAGGTGACTATCAAGAACAAGTACCCTCTGCCGATGATTAATGACTTGTTTGATCAGCTAGTAGGCGCCAAAGTATTCTCCAAGATCGATCTTCGATCAGGGTATCACCAACTGAAGATTCGTGAACAGGATATACCCAAAACAGCTTTCACCACCAGGTATGGCTTATACGAGTATACAGTCATGTCCTTTGGTTTGACTAATGCTCCTGCCTACTTCATGAATTTGATGAACAAAGTATTCATGGAATATTTGGACAAGTTTTTCATGGTGTTCATCGATGACATTTTGATATTCTCCAAGAGCGAGGAAGAACACAAGGAACACTTGCGTTTAGTTCTAGAGAAGCTTAGAGAACATCAGTTATATGCCAAGTTCAGCAAATGTGAATTTTGGCTGACGGAAGTCGGATTCCTTGGACACGTTATTTCCAGAGAAGGAATAGCAGTGGACCCCGCTAAGGTTGAAGCCGTCATCGAGTGGAAGTCACCCACCTCAGCTAAGGAGATCCACAGTTTTCTTGGACTTGCCGGATATTACCGGAGGTTCATTGAGAATTTCTCAAAGATTGCCAAGCCCATGACGGAGTTGTTGAAGAAAGAGTCTAAGTATATTTGGACTGAGGAATGTGAAGCCAGTTTCCAGGAGTTAAAGAAACGTTTGGTCACAGCCCTAGTGTTGATTTTGCCCAATATTCGGAAGGACTTCCAGGTTTATTGTGATGCTTCACGTCAAGGACTTGGAGGAGTACTCATGCAAGATGGAAAGGTTGTAGCCTATGCATCCAGACAACTATGACCTCATGAGTTGAATTATGCCACCCATGATTTGGAACTAGCAGCCGTACTGCACGCACTCAAGACCTGGAGACATTTCCTTGTCGGAAATAGTTGTGATGTTTACACCGATCATAAGAGCCTGAAGTATATCTTCACGCAGAAAGAGTTGAATCTCAGACAGAGGAGATGGTTAGAGTTAATCAAGGACTATGACATGAGATTATATTACCATCCAGGAAAAGCCAATGTTGTGGCAGATGCTTTGAGTCGGAAGAGTTATGTGAACACTCATAGCGGGAGGATTATCCCCGGAGTTAAACAAAGATCTTAGAGAGCTCTGGCTAGAGATAGTTCCAAGCGGGTATGTTGCCACACTGGAAATCCAGTCCACCTTGACCAAAAGAATTCGAGAAGCCCAGAAATCGGACAAGGCGATAGCTGAGATAAAGCAGAGAATGGAGGAAGGCAAGGCTAAAGGTTTTTGTGAGGATGAACACGGAACTTTGTGGTTCAAGAACCGAATCTATGTGCCCAATGACCCAGAGCTCAGGAAGTTGATACTTCAAGAAGCCCACGATTCCCCTTACTCAATACACCCAGGCAACACCAAGATGTATTTGGATTTAAAGGAAAGTTACTGGTGGACGGGTATGAAGAAGGATATTGCAGAACATGTTGCAACATGTGATGTTTGTCAGCAAGTAAAGGCGGAACACCAGAAGCCAGCAGGGTTACTCCAACCTTTGCCGATACCCGAGTGGAAATGGGAAAAGCTTGGTATGGACTTCATCACAGGACTACCCAGGACCCGTTCAGGTTATGATTCCATCTGGGTAGTGGTCGATCGTTTGACCAAGGTGGCTCATTTCAATCCAGTGAAGACCACCTATACCAATGCTAAGCTAGCCAAGATATACATGACCAGGATCGTGTGTCTGCATGGAGTTCCGAGGAGTATCATGTTAGATAGAGGAACACAATTTACCTCAAAGTTTTGGCATCAGTTACATGAAAATTTGGGTACAAGACTGGAGTTCAGTACAACTTTTCATCCGCAGACCGATGGACAGACTGAGAGAGTCAACCAGATTCTGGAGGACATGTTGAGAGCTTGTGTGCTAGATTATGGATCTAGTTGGGATGACAATTTACCCTACGCAAAATTCTCATACAAGAATAGTTATCAAACTAGTCTGAAGATGGCCCCTTTCGAAGAATTATACGGAAGGAGGTGCAGAACACCGTTGACGTGGGATGGTGTTGGAGACCGAAAACTTTTTGGTCCCGACCTTATCCGAGATTCTAAAGAGAAAGTCAAGCTGATTCGTGACAGACTCAAGATAGGTCAATCTCGACAGAAGAGTTATGCTGATGGAAAACATAAGGAAGTGACGTATGAAGTGGGAGACCGAGCATATCTTCGTGTGTCCCCACTACGAGGAATCAAGAGGTTTGGTGTTAAAGGAAAGTTAGCACCCAGATTCGTAGGTCCCTACAAAATTCTTGAACGTAGAGGCGAAGTTGCATACAAGCTGGAATTGCCGGAAGGATTGTTCGGAGTTCATGATGTTTTCCATGTTTCCCAGCTAAAGAAATGCCATGTTGAGATGGCTGATATTCCCTTGAGAGACACAGTGCCCCCAGAGGCCATACAACTTGACAGTGATCTGACCTACGAGGAGAAGCCTGTCAGAATCCTCGAGACTGCCAACAGAGTTACCCACAGTAGGATCGTCAAGTTCTGTAAGATTTTGTGAAGTCACCACACCGAGGAAGAAGCCACCTGGGAACGCGAAGAAGACCTTCGTAGAGACCACCCGCACCTATTTTCTAGCCAAACCGAATCTCGAGGGCGAGATTCATCTTAAGGTGGGTAGGTTTGTAACATCCCAAAATTTCATTTTGGAATGTTATGAAATATAGCTATGCATCACCATCATCATCGCTTGAATGTATGAAATAGTTGAAATGCTTCTTCTGACTTTCTGAAAGTCCCTTTCTATTTTCAATATGTTGCTTTCACCTATTTGAAAACCTTGGAAAAAGTTCAAAATAAGAGGGGAGTAACATGACACTCCACACCAGGGTCATCTTGGAGATATATTTGAACAATAAGAACTAGGGGGTCTTTTGAAAAATATTTGCAAAAGGTTTTAAAACCAAATAGGCAATTTCTGAAAATATTATTTTTGTTAAACTATTCAAGTGACAGAATAAAAATGTTCAATAAATGACATTTATTCTTCTGTTAATTTTGATATATAATATCCCTATATTTCGAATTATATTGAATGCATTAGAAGGTTTTTACTGCGCTGATATTTGAAAATAGGAAAATCATTAAAGCTTTAAAGGCCGGTCGACCCATTCGCAGTTAACGCCCCTCCCGACTTACCTAATTATCGGCCACCGACGCGCTAACAGCGTCCCTCCCTCTTGCTGACGAGCCAGACCCACTGACCGATGGCTCCATCCGCGCGATCGTCCCCGTCCTCGCACGAGCGCCGCCGTCGCCGGAGACCTCGCCCGGATCTCCCTCTCCTTCCTTCCCCTCGCTCTGCCTCGCCCCTATATAAGAGGGGCCACTTCCGCACTCCATTTACCCCCCCCCCCCCCCCCCCCCGAACCCTGCTCACTCCCTCGCCAGAACTCCCGCTCGAGCTCGCCGAAGCTCTGCCCCGACCGAACCCTCCCCAAGCTCCTGGTCGTCGCTCCACTCCACCCCACGCCTCTCCGACGCCACCAATCGACGCCGGACGCCAGCCGCAGTCGCCTGGACCCGTCCACCGCCTCCCTCGACCATCGGAGCTACCTCCGACAACCTCTTCGACCACCGGCCACCGTCAACGTCACCGGAGCACCACCCGACCACCGCTGTGAGCCTTCATCTCCTCTCAACCCTCTGATCTGGATCCTACGATCCAGATTAGATTGTTTTAAATGGCAAACCGTTTTCCTCTAGAGATCGGACACCGTTCGCTAGTCCCCGCGTGCCTGTGCTAGCAGTCAATCACCGCTTTCCACGTAGCCTCGACCGTCCGTTAGTTTTATTTTTTATTTTCTATTTTGTTTTAGTTAACAGAAGGTTTTCTGATTTTGTTTTGTTTATATATTTTAAAATATTTAGTGTTTTGAATTGATTCTTTTTGCATTAGTTCACATATTTCATGTAGTTTCACCGTGCAGTCTTAGATTTTAAATTTGAACTTAATCAAATTTGCTCAAAATACTCAAATATGAATAACTAGAGTTTATAACTAGATTTTTGTATGAATCTTTTTGCTACTGCTTGGTATTAGTTAGGACTATCATCATGCTTAGTTTGATGATTTTTAGGATGTATTTGTTTAGTGTTTTACCTATAAACAGAATCTGCCTAGTGGTTAGCATAGTTTAACTAATTTAGTTTTAGTTAGTTTTGATTATAATTTGTTTTAGTAGGTTCTGTTGCTTAAACATTAGGTGTTTTACTTGATAATAATAATAATATATAATTGCTTAGTTTATTTATTTATTGTTATAGGAATCTCAACTCCTTTTCAACTAAGTATAAATTTGGTTAAAACAAACTAGTTAGTAATAGTTTCTTTTAACAAAATTTAAATTCTGTTTTCTAAGAAATTTTTTAGTGAATTATTTTCTGTTAAGATAAATGTTTTGTTAATAAAAATATTGTTTAGTTCACTCTTTTTGTTAGGAAACTCTAGCCCATCTCATGTAGTAGAGTTTTATAAAAAACAAATTAACTTTAGTAGTTTTTCTTTCACAAGAGTTTTTATGAATATAATTCTATTTATTAATAAAATATTTTATTGTTCTTTTCTGTCAACTATTGTTTTAGTTAATTATAATACAATTACATTCTATATTGTTATTAGTAGTTTACCACCAACTTTTAGAAAACCAAACTATGTGATGTTTTTCTTTTCTTGTGTTTGTGCCTTGTTTTGTCTTGAGTGATTCTAGTTCATTTCTGATTTTGTGAGTTACAACATTTTGTTGTATGCTTATTGAGAACTCTTGTTTGATTCGTTAGATCATCCGGAGTGCGAAGCTTGTTACCTAGAGTCCCTCGAGTACGAAGATCGTCAATCAGGCAAGTCACTTTGATCATCTTTACCCATGTTTTTATTGCATTAGTTCTGCCATCCCCCCAATTGCAAAGTAGGTAATTGGAAACTTGGTTACTTGTTGTAGTATCATGTGGTAGGATCCCCTCAATCCCTTGTCTCCTTGGCCCCGGGAAACGTTGATTAAATTTTGCTATGCTATTAGTAGACGGGGTTGGTTGTGCGATTCATGAGAGTTGTGAGATTAATTATAAGACCTACATAATGATCAAGACTTCAAGACTCCGAGTTTTCAACATACCTCTGGGTGGATGATGGTTGAACGGCGCCCTGGAGAAACCACTGGTTAGCCTAGATGATGCTGGAGATGTGCCAGTATTCATGCGGAAAGGTCCACCTAGGCACGAAGAGATGGATGGATGCTTGAAGACCCAAGGCTTACCTGCACAGCCACAAGTCATTATGGGCTTTGGCTTGGTTGGATATCGTGGTGACCCTGGACAGGCGGTGCTACGAGATGTAGAAGAACGGTAGGAAAGGATGGGCACCGACAGAGTCGTAGGGAAACCCTTTGGAAGACCATGTTTTGGTCATCCGTTTCTCAAACACCCTGAAGTGTGAGAAATCAAACAGAGGCGACCAAATCTTGTGGGGAACGTGTGCAAAACTCTACAGAGTACTCAACCTAATCGATTAGCCGTGTCCATGGTCATGGACAGTTTGAGCCAAAGGAACTGAAACTTCCGGAACCCTCAACACAATTAATATGATGATGTGGGTATGATAACTTGGGTATGAGAATTGGTTGGTGGAACCATCTCATTAATCAACCAACATTGTGGTAATTATGCCTTTGCCCTCTCTTGTTGTAGGAAAAATTGGCTTTACGTAAAAACTTACTACCCCCACCTGCCATATATGCATGTAGATTAGTTGATTATCTTTTCACCCCTCTCTTGTGGCTTTGCCGACATATTCAATATGCTGACCTATACGGCTGCAACGTATCATGTTGCAGAGTACTTTTCCGACTAGGAGTGAGGATACGCTCTACGCTCGGTGAGATGCCCTTGGAGTCAGATGGACTCATCTACCTTCGATGCTTCCGCAAGATTTAGATATTCTCATGAGTTGGCCTTCAGCCACTTTATTGTAATCCTTATTGTAATAAAGGACTCGATATGAGATTTACGATTAATAAATGCTATGTGATTTCCCTTTGATATATACATTGATGTACCGTGTGTGTACCAGCATGATCTTGGGATGGTACGGAAACACCGGAGATTCGACCTTTCAGGTCGGGTCGCTACAGTATGTTCCTATGACCATGAGATCATGCAACTCACTGACATCGGAGGAGTGCCTTGTGTGTATCAAATGTCGCAACGTAACTGGGTGACTATAAAGGTACTCTACGGGTATCTACGAGGGTGTCTGTTGAGTTGGCATGGATCAAGACTGGGATTTGTTACTCCGTGTGACAGAGAGGTATCTCAGGGCCCACTCGGTAATATAACATCACAACAAGCCTTGCAAGCAATGTGACTAAGTGTTAGTCACGGGATCTTGTATTATGGAACAAGTAAAGAGACTTGCCGGTAATGAGGTTGAAGTAGGTATGGAGATACCGACGATCGAATCTCGGGCAACTAACATACCGAAGAACAAAGGGAACATCTTACGGGATTAACTAAATCCATGACATAGAGGTTCGATCGATAAAGATCTTCATAGAATATGTAGGAACCAATATGGGTATCCAAGTCCCGCTATTGGTTATTGACCATAGAGGTGTCTCGCTCACGTCTACATAGTTCTCGAACCCACAGGGTCTGCACACTTAAGGTTTGGTGACGTTTCGGTAGTATAGAGTTATGTATGGTGGTGACCGAAGGTTGTTCGGAGTCCCGAATGAGATCCCGGACATCACGAGGAGCTCCGGAATGGTTCGGAGGTAAAGATTCATATATAGGAAGTCTTGTTTTGGTCACCGGAAAAGTTTCGGGCTCATCGGTAGTGTACCGGGAGTGCCGGTAGTGTACCGGGAGACCATCGGGAGGGGTATTTCGACCCAAGAGGCTACATGGGCTGTGGGAGAGTGAATACCATCCCTTAGTGGGCTGTTGGAATTCCCACACAAAGCCCATGCGGCTAGGGAGATAAATCCCAAAGAGAAAAGGTGGAAAAAGGCAAAAATAGGGTGAATCCTAGTCCTACTGGGATTGGAGTTGGATTCCACCTCCTCCCCTTGGTTCGGCTGACTCCTAGAGGCTTGGCCCTTGGGCCAAGCTTCCTCCTCTCTTCCTCTTATATAGACTAGAGGTTTTAGGGTTTTGACACAGAATTTTCTGCCACGTGCTGCCTGTTCCTCCAGTGCATAGTTTCTCCTCTAGATCGGTTTTAAGCAGCGCTTAGGCGAAGCCCTGCCGGATTTACTCCACCACCATCGCCGCAGCTCCGTCACGCTGCCGGTGAAATCGTCTACCTCTCCGCTCCCTCTTGCTAGATCAAGAAGGCGGAGATCGTCATCAAGCTGTACGTGTGCTGAACGCGGAGGTGCCGTCTGTTTGGCGCTAGAGCGGGACGGATCATGATGAGTTCGCGGGACGGATCGTGATTGGATCACGGGACGGATCATGATGAGTTCGCGGGACGGATCGTGATTGGATCGCGGGACAGATCATGATGAGATCAAGGGACGCTCGGCGATTTGGATCGCGAAGACGTTCGACTACACCAACCTAACTAGCTTCATCAAACACTTGGAGTTGGCATGCTTTGCTAGAGGCCGCAACCGACTAGATGAGTCGAATGTGATCGGACTCGCGACCAAGTGAACGAGAACCTAAAGGGCCGCACACTTAAGGGAAGGAACTTGTGGGCTTTAGTATTCGTGCGAGTCCATAGAGTTGAGCCTGCGACGGATGCCTATATATACTGGAGGTGAGACACACTTATCAAGGTGATCGCTTCGACACCGTCATTAGAGCTTTGCATGAGTTGCAAGTAGCCACCTCCACTTACTGCCATCGACTATTTGATTGGACCTAGCAGTCCGCCGCACAGAGTTCCTCCTGCATGTGCGGATACCGTTAGAGGTGGTGCACTTGCACCGCTCCGGCGAACCTGTATGCGGGATCCGGCGATCGACTGTTCGAGGGAGATCAGACCGGCTGTTCGAGGGAGATCGAACGAGGAGGATACGGATGACGTGAACGCGCTGCCCCAACTCTACTTCCACTGCACGGCACTGCGCGTATAGGGGTAACGATCTATGAACCATCTCCATAGCATTTTCTTGGATGTTCTACGTGTAGGAATTTTTTTTAATTTGCATGCGATGCACCTACGGTAGAACCCAACACTTTTACCCCTTTGATATCCAACCCATATTTTATTCCACCTTTATGCTATGTCCATGGTTCACGCTCATGTATTGCGTGTACAATAAAAAGTTGATGCACTTTGAAAATGTACGATCAAATTGCCTGACTTGGACACCGTGGTGCTTCACATTTGTATTGATGTTGTGAAGATGGAGTCATGCCTTGCTATTATTATAAGATGAATGGGGGTAAACATTCTTTTATGATTGTATAATTTGAAAGATTGATGATTTTGTTGCTTGTGCTTATACATATCACTATGTTGATGTTTGTTAATTCATCATTTCTCAATGAGCATACACGCAGAACATTACATATTGGGTAGCATGTCACATAAAAAATAGTTTTTATCATTTACCTACTTGAGGCTGAGGAGGAATTAAGCTTGGGGATGCTTGATACGTCTCCAACGTATCTATAATTTTTGATTGTTCCATGCTATCGTATTATCATTCTAGGATACTTTTTGAGTAATAATTTACCAATTTATATTATTTTGAGTACTAACGTATTGACACAGTGCCCAGTGCCAGTTCCTGTTTTCTGCGTGTTTTTTTACTTTTCAGGTTTACAGTACCAAACGAATTCCAATTGCCCCAGTACTTTTTTATGTTTTTCTGGACCAAAAGCAGACCTGGAAGCTTCGGGAGAAGATCAGAGGCCGCATGAGGTAGGCACAAGACAATAGGGCGCGCCTAGGGGGCGGCCGTGCTCTGATGGCTTGTCCCTCTCTGGTGGCCCTCCTGACCCCGCTCTCTAGAATATAAATCTACGTGTATTCCAAAAACCCTAGGGGACATCCCGAAACACTTTTTTCGCCACCGCAAGTCTCTGCTCCTTTGTGTTCTCATCTGGAGCTTTGTTCCAGCACCCTGCGGGAGGGGGGTCGATCATGGAGGGCCTCTTCATCAACCTTGCTGCCCTCATGATGATGTGTGAGTACTTCACCACAAACCTACGGGTCCGTAGTTAGTACCTAGAGGGCTATCTCTCTCTCTCTCTCTATCTCTTAATCTTCAATACAATGATCATCGCATCTTCGCCAAGATCTATCTGATTTAATTCTTTTGTGCGGTGCATTTGTTGGGATCCGATGAATTATGGGTTTATGTTCACATTATTCATGAAAAGTATTTGAGTCTTCTCTGAAATTATTATGATTCTTATTTGCATGATCATTATATCTTTGTAAATCTCTCGGATCTATTGATTTTCTTTGGCGAAGTAGATTGATCTTTCTTTAGTGAGAGGGGTGCGTTGTAGTGGGTTCAACCTGACGGGTTTCTATATCCCAGTGGTAGAAGGGGACAATATAAATTTTTGTGTTGTTGCCACTAAGGATAAAATGATGGGGTTTATTCATATTAATCGAATTTACTTAGTCTACATCATGTCATCGTTCTCAAAGCATTACTCTGTTTGTCATGAACTTAATATGTAGAGAGGCAAGCATAGAAGCACTCTTGAAGTGGAGTAATAGTAATAGGTGCACATACGAGTCGGCCTATTTGTTTTGGACGTGATGGTTATATACACATGATCATTGCCACGAATATCACATAACTATGCACTTTTCTATCAATTGCCCAACAGTAATTTGTTTACCCACCGTATGCTACTTTCATGAGAGATCCTACTAGGGAAAACTATGCCCCCGGGTCTCTTCACTTATATATTTTAAAAACTTATCTTTACCTTGCTACCATTATTTACCTTTTATTTTATTTTGCAATTGTAGGGATCGAATGTAGGTCTAGAGGGGGGCGTGATTAGACTACTTGAGCAAATGAAAACCTAACATTTTCCCAAGTTAATTGGTTGGCAGATTTTATCAATTCTAGCATATCAAGTTCACCCTACACATGCATGTATACGATTATTTGCAGAAGAAACTAAAGACAAGCATATGTAAGAGGATAAGGGTAGGAAGATCAAATGCAATTTGGAGACACGAAGATTTTTCACGTGGTTCTGATAGGTGGCGCTATCATACATCCACGTTTATGGAGACTTCAACCCACATAGGGTAACGGTAGCAAGAGTCCACGAAGGGCTCCACCCACGAAGGATCCCACGAAGAAGCAACCTTGTCGATACCATGATGGCCTACATCCACGGTGGACTAGCCTAACTCGGGGTAGATCTTCACGAAGTAGGCGATCCCCTTGCCCTTACAAACTTCTTGGTTCAACTCCACAACACGAAGTAGGAGGCTCCCAAGCGAGACCTAACCAATCTAGGAGGTACCACCCTCAAAGAGGTAATATATGCAGTAACAACGATGAACTCCTTCCTTTTGTGTTTCAAGTGATAGTCTTCTCAACACTCAATCACTCTATCACATATTTGGCTTGGGTAGAAGAGGATTGGGTGGAAAGCAACTTTGGGAGGCTAGAAATCAAGATCAATATGGTTGGAGTGGATGATCTTGAACTCAACACAAGGGTACGTGGTTCTCTCTCGGAAATTTGGATATGGGAAGTGTGGGTCTATTCTAAGTGCTTCTCATGCGAGTGGGATGTGGTGGAGGGGTATATATATAGGCATATCCAAAAATCCAATCGTTACAATATTGTAGCCCAACTCGGTGGAAACCAAAGTGTAAACTCGGTTGCACCGACTAGTGCAAAATGTGGCAACTTTGGCGTTTTTGGTGAGACCGATATAGAATTCTCGATGGTACCGATATGAGTAGCTGAGGGCAGTTACACAACTTGGTGAGACCAATTCACAATTATAGGAAATTCCGATTCTTGTGAATGAGGCAACAAGAAGTTGGTCACTGAAACCTGGTTGCACCGATATGGAACTTGGTAGTACCAAGAAGTGGGTTTTGGCTAGGGTTTCTGTCTAGGGTTTTGACTCGGTGTAGCCAAAAATATTTTGGTTGGTGGCATCGATTTTGAGTGGTTGGGTTCAAGACAGAATATTTGTGGGAGAGCTTGTGAGTGTTTTTGGTGTCTAACACTTGATCATTTTGAGCATTTCATTCACCATCATTACCTCACGCCCTTTTGTTAGTATTGGCTTTCCTATGGACTCAAAGTGATTTCTCACAAAGTAAAATGTTGAGTCTTCATGCTTGTAGCTTGGCCAATCCTATTACTTGCATCTGGGGGTCTCCTCACAATCCTTTGCCAATCAAACATTGAACTTTTTACGGAAATATACTTAGTGTAAACATTAGTACAATGAAATATACGTTGTTATTAATTACTAAAACCGCCTAGGGAGAAGTTGTGTTTTCAATCTCCCCTTTTTCGGTAATTGATGACAACATATAGATCAAAGCTTCGATAGAGATATAAGCAATGAATATCATCGTCCCTTTGAGAGGTATGTGATAAGCAAGAGCCCCCCTAAATTTGTACATTATTTTAAATTTGCATTTGAATGCAAATGGAGAATCGATTAGGATCATGGTCAATCTTCCATGTCACATAGAACTTGGTGGAGTGCACAAATCAATATGAGTGAATTACATAAGCACATCACACCAAACATCAAGTGAATGATCATCATATAGACATGTCAAAGATAGGCAATAGTAGCATCACACAAGAGTATATGATCAAACACCGACAAAGTTTGCAACCAAACGGTAAACCAAATATTTTTGAAAATCAAAGAGGGATCAAAATGCAACACACACACACACACTCTATCTCTCTCGAAGTCATATGATCCATGACCTCTCCCCTTTGGCAACAAGTTACCAAAAAGTTCAAAGTTATAGAGCTAATCGTCGCTCCAGGCATGATCTACTCCATGAGACGATGAAGCTGTGACTGTGGCTGCCGATGGAGTTGAGAGAAGAGCATACAAGAAGGCTTTAGCTGAAGTCCTGTAAGGTGGTGGAGTAGACACTGGAGGTACAGACAAAGCTGATGGAGTTGTGACAGGTGCTGAAGAAGAAGGTGTCAACTCTAGAGCAGGCACTATAGGTGTTCTGGCTTGAGTCTTGAACTGAATGCTGGTCCTAAGTGGTGGACTCCCATCATCATCATCATCATCATCATCATAATCATCATCATCATCATCATCATCTAAAGAGTGAGGAATGGGAACTGCGTCCACTTCCTTCTTAAGTTCATCCACAATTTTCGTCAGCCCATCTAGTTTGTTGTTCAACATGGAAAACTTATCCTCCAT
Source organism: Hordeum marinum (assembly GCA_022496015.1). Classification (NCBI taxonomy): domain Eukaryota; kingdom Viridiplantae; phylum Streptophyta; class Magnoliopsida; order Poales; family Poaceae; genus Hordeum; species Hordeum marinum. The sequence goes on along the minus strand of JAAAWK010001168.1, from coordinate 16,876 downwards.
GATCCTCACAAGACTCCCTTGCTTATGCAAGATGGTCTTCATGTCCTTCTGCATGCCCTGAAGTGTGCTAAGTAGAAGGTCCATTTGCACACTCCTTGTCCTAGGCAACTGAGCACTAGTGGCTCTGGCAGCCTCTAAATGTACGGTGATCAAGTGCATATACACTCTTATCAAACTTAGAATTGATGAGCATCTGAATGTATGGTGCATATCCACAATATCTCTTCTAATATGTAGTTGTCTTCTTCACTGTCTCAACTATAAAATCCATCACCGTGAACCTAGTGTGGGTGTCAATGTGGTGCAACATGTTGATGGAATAGCCTCAGATCATCTTGTCATCTCCTGACTTGGGCATCAAGGTGTACTTCAAGATAGTGTTTGTAGTAGGCAATCCAGCTAGCAGATAATAAACTGAACCAAACTTATGTGAATGCACATAATCAACAGGAATCTCCTTGTACATCTTTGTCATAGAGTTAGGACTCATCTTGGGCTCAGTGTACACACCAAGTCACCTTCTTGTACCTGTGGGGATCCTAAGATCGTAGCCCACTCATCAACAGTGGATTGGTACCTGACACCTTCAGTCATCCATATGATACTGCCATATGGATAGAAGTGAATAGTAGACTAGAACTGCATGATCATATCATCGTTCCAGGCAGTAAACTCTCTTCCAACAAAGTTTGCAATATCAATGCACTGGAAGTTGTCTTGCACATCGGGAAAATAGTTTGCATTTTCCTTGATATATGCCCAGTCAACATATCTCATGTCACTGACTTCTGACCTCTTGTCCAATAGGACAGTCTCATAAAAGTCTTGTTGTTCCTTGGTGTGAAATCTAGCATCCACAACAATCCTTCTCCTGGAAGCATAGGGGTCATTTGCTCTCCACAACCTCAGCCCCGAGTCTTTCCTCTTCTTCATATCCTCTGTTATAGGATGAGTATCATCATGAGATGGTAGATGGGGCCCGAGTTTACTCAACACTGTCAAATATTCCTTAGCATCTCTATAAGTTGAAGTTTTGTTCATCGCACCAAGAGGGATGTGAGGATTGTCCTCATTGCTGCACAGAAGGCTTATGTCCTTAATGCACCGCTCGGTGCGCCAACCCCTCTAGCGTCGTTTGTAGATGTTGTGAACATCTGACAGGCACGTTCTGATGACTACTTGATAGTTTAGTGCGTCATGCATTACGGCTTAGAATTGAGGCTCTGAAACATTTTGAACGTCACGGAACATATGAGATGTTCTAAGAGCTGAAATTAGGATCTCAGGCGCGTGCCCATGTTGCGAGATATGAGATCTCCAACAAGATTCTTTGCCTGCAAGATGAAAGATAATAGCTCAATCGTTGAGCATGTGCTCAGATTGTCTGGGTGCTACAATCGCTTGAATCGAGTGGGAGTTGACCTTCCAGATAAGATAGTGATTGATATAGTTCTCCAAGTCACTGTCACTAAGCTACTAGAACTTGGTGATGAACTATAAAACGCGAGGGATAGAATAATGATTCCTGAGCTTTTCATGATGTTTGACACCACGAAGGTAGAAATCAAGAAGGAGCGTCAAGTGTTGATGGTTAGTCAAACCACTAGTTTCAAGAAGGGCAAGCGCAAGGAGGGAGACTTCATGGATAGCAAGTCAGTTGCTGCTCCAGTGAAGCAACCCAAAGTTGAACCCAAACCCGAGACTAAGTGCTTCAATTATGAGGAGAGCGGTCACTGAAGCGGAACAACCCTAGATACTTGGTAGATAAGAAGGCTGGCAACGTCGACAGAAGTATATTTGATATACGTGTTAATGATGTGTACCTTGCGAGTACTCCTAGTAGCACCTGGGTATTGGATACCGGTTCGATTGCTAAATGTTAGTAACTCGAAATAGAAGCTACGAAATAAACGGAGAACTAGCTAAGGGTGAGGTGACGATGTGTGTTGGAAATGTTTCCAAGGTTGATGTGATAAACATCACACGCTCTCTCTACCTTCGGGATTTGTGACGAACCTAAATAAATGTTATTTGGTGTTTTGCATTGAGCATGAATGTGATTAGATCGTGTTTATTGCAACACCGTTATTCATTTAAGTGAGAGAATAATGGTTATTCTGTTTACATGAATGATACCTTCAATGGTCATGCACTCAGTGAGAATAGTTTGTTGAATCTTGATCGTAGTAATACGCATGTTCATAACATTGATGCCAAAAGATACAAAGTTAATAATTATAGTACCACATAATTGTGGCACTGCCGCTAAATGTCATATTGTTATAAAGCGCATGAAGAAACTCCATGCTTACGGATCTTTGGACTCATTTGATTTTGAATCGGTTGAGACATGTGAACCATGCCTCTTGGGCAAGATGACTAAGGACCCCTTTTTCCAGATGGATGGAGCTGGCAAGTGATTTATTGGAAATGATACATGTTGATGTATGAAATCCAATGAGTCTTGTAGCATGCGGTGGATATCGTAATTTTCTTACCTTCACTGATGATTTGAGTAGATAATAGTGTATATTTACTTAATGAAACACAAGTCTGAATCGTTTGAAAAAGTTCAAACAAATTCAGAGTGAAGTTTAAGATCATCGTGACAAGAAGATAAAAACGTCTGCGATATGATCTTGGAGGTGAATATCTGAGTTACGAGTTTGGCATACAACTTTAGACAATGTGAAAGTTGTTTCACAACTCACGCCACCTGGAACACCATAGTGTGATGGTGTGTCCGAACGTCATAGTCGTGCTCTATTGGATATGGTGCGTGCTATGATGTCTCTTATCATTTTGCTACTGTAATTTTAGGGTTATGCATTAGAGACAACTACATTCACTTTAAATAGGGAACCATCTAAATCCGTTGAGATGACACCATATGGTTTGATAGAAACCTAAGCTGTCATTTCTTAATGTTTGGGGCTACAACACTTATGTGAAAAAGGTTTTCACCTAATGAGCTCGAACCCAAAGCGGACAAATGCATCTTCATATAATACCCTAAGAACAGTTGGGTAAACCTTCTATCTCAGATCCAAGCATAAAGTGTTTGTTGTTAAAACTGGGTCCTTTCTCGAGAAAGAGTTTCTCTCGAAAGAATTGAGTGGGAGGAAGATAGAACTTGATGAGGTTGTTGAACCTTTGTTCAACCAGAGATAGCACAACGTAGGAAGTTGTTTCTATGAAGCCTATGTTAGTTGAAGAGGAAGTTAATGATGATGATCATGAAGCTTCGGATCAAGTTACTATCGAACCCCGTAGGTCGACAAGGATGTGTACTCCTTCTGAGCGGTACAACAACCCTGTCTTGGAGGTCATGTTGTTGGACAACGATGAACCTACGAGCTGTGGAGAAGCGATGATGGGCCCGGATTCTGACAAATGGTTAGAGGCCATGAAATCCGAGAAAGGATCCTTGTATGAAAACCAAGTATATCCTTTGGTAGACTTGCTCGTTGGACGGCAGGTCGTTGAGTACAAATGGATGTTTAAAATGAAGATAGACGCTCATGGTAAATGTCACCATTTGTAAAGCTTGACTTGTTGCAAAAAAGTTTACGACAAGTTCAAGGAGTTGACTGCGATGAGACTTTCTCACTCGTAGCGATGCTAAAGTCTGTTGGAAACTTTCTCACTCGTAGAAATGCTGAAGTCTGTTGGAATTATGTTAGCAATTGCTGCATTTTTCAATTATGAAATCTGGTAGATGGATGTCGAAATAACGTTTCCTTAACAGTTTACTTGAGGAAAGGTTGTATGTGATACAACCAGAAGGTTTTGTCAGTCCTAAGGATGCTAAAAGGTGTGCAAGCTTCAGTGATCCTTCTATGAACTGAAGCAAGCATCTCGGAGTTGGAATATACACTTTGATGAGGTGATCAAAGTTTTTGAGTCTATACAAAGTTTACGAGAAATTTGTATTTACAATAAGGTGAGTGGGAGCACTATAGAATTTCTGAGAACTGTATGTGGATGACATATTGTTGATCAGAAATGATGTAGAATTTCTGGAAAGCATAAACGGTTGTTTGAAAAGAGATTTTCAAAGGAAGACCTGGATAAAGCTACCTAATTGTTGAGCATCAAGATCTATAGAGATAGATCAAGATGCTTGATGAGACTTTCAATGAGTAGTACCTTGACAAGATTTTGAAAGAGTTCAAAATGGATTAGTCAGAGAAAGATTTCTCGCCTGATTTGTGAGGTGTGAAGTTGAGTGAGACTCAAAGCTCGACAACGACAGAAGAAAGAGAAAGGACGAATGTCGTCCCCTATGCCTTAGCCATAGGCTCTGTATAGTATGCCATGATGTGTATCGCACCTGTGTGTGCCTTGCCATGAGTCCGTCAAGGGGTACAAGAGTGATCCAGGAGTGGATCACTAGGCAGCGGTCAATATTATCCTTAGTGACTAAAAGACTAAGGAAATGTTTCTCAATTATGGAGGTGATAAAGGGTTCATCGTAAAGAGTTACGTCGATGCAAGCTTCAACACTAATCGGATGACTCTTAGTAGCAATCCGGATACGTATAGTGGAGCAGCCATTTGGAATAGTACCAAGTGGAGTGTGGTAGCAGTGTTTACAGTTTGACATAGAGATTTGCAAAGTACACACGGATCAGAATGTCACAGACCCGTTGACTATAAGACCTCTCTCACATGCAAAGCATGATCGATCCCCAGAACTCATTGGGTGTTAGATTCATAACAATGCGAATAACATGGTGATGTGAACTAGATTATTGACTCTAGTGCAAGTGGGAGACTGTTGGAAATATGCCCTAGAGGCAATAATAAATTAGTTATTATCATATTTCCTTGTTAATGATAATCGACTATTATCCATGCTATAATTGTATTAATCGGAGACTTAGATGCATGTGTGGATACATAGACAAAACCATGTCCCTAGTATGCCTCTAATAGACTAGCTCGTTAATCATGATGGTTAAGGTTTCCTAGCCATGGACATGAGATGTCATTTGATAATGGGATCATGTCATTAGGAGAATGATGTGATGGACAAGACCCAAACTACAAACGTAGCATATGGTCGTGACAGTTTATTGCTACTATTTTCTGCATGTCAAGTATTTGTTCCTATGACCATGAGATCATGCAACTCACTGACGCCGGAGGAGTACCTTGTGTGTATCAAACGTCGAAACGTGACTGGGTGACTGTAAAGATGCTCTATAGGTATCTTCATGGGTGTCTGTTGGGTTGGCATGGATCAAGACTGGGATCTGTTACTCCGTGTGACGGAGAGGTATCTTAGGGCCCACTCGGTAATACAACATCACAATAAGCCTTGCAAGCAATGTGACTAAGTGTTAGTCACGGGATCTTGTATTAGGGAACGAGTAAAGATACTTGCCGGTAACGAGGTTGAACTAGGTATGGAGATACCGACGATCGAATCTCGGGCAAGTAACATACCGAAGAACAAAGGGAACATCATACGGGATTAACTGAATCCTTGACATAGAGGTTCGACCGATAAAGATCTTCGTAGAATATGTAGGAACCAATATGGGCATCCAGGTCCCGCTATTGGTTATTGACCGTAGAGGTGTCTCGGTCATGTCTACATAGTTCTCGAACCCGCAGGGTCTGCACACTTAAGGTTTGGTGACGTTTCGGTAGTATAAAGTTATGGATGGTGGTGACCAAAGGTTGTTCGGAGTCCTATATGAGATCTCAGATGTCACGAGGAGCTCCGGAATGGTCCCGAGGTAAAGATTGATATATAGGAAGTCCTATTTTGGTCGCCAGAAAAGTTTTGGGCTCATCAGTAGTGTACCGGGAGTGTGGGTAGTGTACTGGGAGACCATCGGGAGGGGTATTTCGACCCAAGAGGCTACATGGGCTGTGGGAGGATGAATAACAGCCCTTAGTGGGCTGGTGGAAGTCCCACACAAGGGCCATGTGGCTGGGAAGAAAAGCCCAAAAGGAAAAAGGTGGAAAAAGGCAAAAAGGCTAAGATAAGGAAGGAGTCCTAATCCTACTAGGAGTGGAGGAGGAGGACTCCTCCCTCCTGGTTTGGCCGACTCAAGGGCTGGATCCTTGGGAGCCAAGCCTCCTCCTCCTCACCTCCTATATATACTAGAGGGTTTTAGGGTTTTGGCACAAGATTTTCAGCCACGTGCTACCCGTTCCTCCAATGCATAGTTTCTCCTCTAGATCGGATTTCTGCCATGCTTAGGCGAAGCCCTGCCAGAATTGCGCCACCACCATCACTGCAGCGCCATCAAGCTACCAGAGAACTTGTCTACCTCTCCGCTCCCTCTTGCTGGATCAAGAAGGCGGAGATCGTCATCAAGCTATACGTGTGCTGAACGCGGAGGTGCCGTCCGTTCGGCGCTTGATCGGAAGGACCGTGATCTAGATCGCGAGGCGGATCGTGATGAGATCGGGGGACGGATCGTGATGAGTTCGCGAGACGGATCATGATTGGATCATTGGACGGATCGTGATGAGATCGCGGGACGCTCGGTGATTTGGATCGCGAAGATGTTCGATTACACCAACCACGTTTCTTAACGCTTCCTGCTTAGCGATCTACAAGGGTATGTAGATCCACTCTCCCTCTCATAGATGCTCATCATCATGGATAGATCTTGCGTGTGTGTAGGAAATTTTTTGTTTCCCATGCAATGTTCCCCAACAGTTCCGTGTAGGTGGAAGGCACCAACTCTCGCCGCATCGCTTTCTTATTCTTGGACCAACTCATGTCGAAGCTCTTCGAAGATGTGTGAAGCCACCATGTCGACGCGTCACTGTGGAAGTTTCGTGTGGTGCACTTCACTTGATCTTCGGAAGGTAATTGAAGTAGCTTGAGGTAGTGGTCCATCTTGCGCTAGCACTTGAGATACTCCTCGGAGTCTTGACTCTCATAGAAAGGAATGTCATGGTCGATGTCGAGGTCATAGTAGCTCATGGTAGTTGCGAACTTGAGCTTGGGGAGCTTCTCTTGAAGTGCTTGTTGGCGAAGATGCCTTATGTTCAAAGGCAAAGATGCCTTGAAGTTGCTTGGCAAAGATGCCAAGGTAGGTGGTGATGTCACCGAGCGGTGATTGGTGTCGCACTCGTGACCTTCACCATTGTTCGTCGTTGGACGCCTTGATGTTGGCGTCATTATTTCTTCATGTCGTTGATGGTGTTGATGCCGGTGTGATCTTGCCGGAGATGGTAGCTCAGGAGTATGTGCACTTGAGTGTCTTCTCAAAGATGATGACGACCTCTTGCGGCTCTTGATGAGGACCTTGAGCTCCTCCATTTGAGCGTGCATCTTGGCATAGATGATGTTCTTTATGGCATCGAACTCATCGTTGTGGTTGTAGACCGAAGAAGATGTGCCGACCCTATCCATTGAAGCACTCGAGAAGGTGTGAGAATGAGACGGAATGAACATACCAAACTTACCTCTTTCCGAAGTTGTATATGGATCTCAAAAGACCACAATGTATGCAAGGAAAGAGTGCACTCGATGAAAAACCTTGTCCAATTCTCACAACCTAGACAAATGGCTTATAGTGGAGCTCGCTGGGGTTTGTGGCGCAAAAATGAAGCAAAATGAAGTCCAAGATATTGTAAATCTTGAAATAAATCCAATGGACTCAGAATGCAAAGCAAGTTATCACAAATACAGAGGAGGGCAATAGAGAAACACACGTAGTGGGATAATGGGGCTTGTGCAACTATAGGGATGAGCAAAGCTCGTGTTACACTAACACAAGGAGAGACGCTAGCTTATTGCACGTTTGGGCACGATTCACCACTTGGCACAAATCCTATTTATGCAAGCAAAAAGTTTCCTATTCCATGTATCCTCATGCACAAGGATCTCTTTTCATGCTCAACTATTTTTTTCTTATAAGCTTTGATCTTTCGCTCTTGCTTAAAAGTTTTTTTCTTCCTTTACACTATTCTTATTGTGCCTCAACCAACTATATGAGATAAATATCGCAAGATATGCAAGGGAGCAAGCAATTTCACTATATGATATTTCCAATGATGCAACAATATGATATCGTATCACTATGGTGCACGAGTTTTCACGAAGCCCGGCAATACTCGCATGGCTAGTCTCAATAGGTATGAAGGTATTCACAAAGATGGTGGGGCTAACAAGATGCATGGAAAGGAAGGAAAAGTGTATGATGGAATGTATACCTTTTTCACACTTAACCTTTCATGAAGTCGGGGTAAACCGTCCTTGCTTCCGGTTGAAGATGGTCTCAAAGGATGGATGGTCATCGTCGATGTCGAACGTCGATGGTCAATGTAGATGATGGACCGATACAAGTCATCGGTGGTTGGTGAATAAGTAACCAACCCTACGTAGCCGAAACACCTTAGGATACTCAAATCACAACTCAAGCAACCACAAATGCAACAATAATCAAAATGGGTTAGGCTGTGGAAGTCTATGGTGGTGAAGCGGATGATATGGTGGCGAGCCTAGGCAAACTTGCCAAACTTTGAAAAATATGATGGATTCAAATGATTCTGTAAGTATTTTTGTGGGATGGGGGGTGTCAATAGCTATCCAATGAGCTAAAGAACGTCAAAATCGGAGTTCGAATGAATTAGTTATGACCAAAACGGTGAAATGACTGATGGTGAAATCTGGGAAAGACTCTGGTTAGGCTGGAAGTTCCGAGCTCGGAAGTTTCGGGGGTGCCGAAAGTTCCAGGGGGGACGGGAAAATGTGGGGAAACTTTCTGTTAAGGCCGGAAGTTCCGGGCTGGGGATGGAAGTTTCAGGTGATGTCGGAAGTTTCGGGGGACATGGGAACAACTCCGGGACGAAACCCAAATTCTAGATCTAAAAATGGGGGCGGAAAAACTTGATTTTGAGGGCAAAGTTGAAGGGGGAAAAGGTTAAATTCGGGCTAGGGAACTCCAAGGGAGGTAGATCCACTTGCCAAACACTAGATGCACGAATCAAAATCAACAAAAACTCACAAGAACAACAAAATGCAAGAATTTTTTTGGGGGCTATTTTTTGGGATATTTTTCGAATTTGGGGAGAAAAACTCGAACTAATGGCTAGAACATGGGGGGTAGGGCTCCAAATTCGTGATCAACGTGGCTCATGATACCATATGATACGGGGCAAGCCCAAGTGTGTTGATCTTTCACGAATTGGAGGGGGATTCCACGAAGAACACGAAGAACATGGGGAAGAATGAGGGGAAAATGTGGATAAATCAAAGGGGAAAACACTCTATTGGACAAGATCCACACCAAGTACTCCTCCAATCACAAGCAATACATGAAGTGCATCAAGAACCAAGAACAACAAGGGAAATAAGGATACATGGGTAGTTCATCCCAAATCTCTAGGAGAGATGGGGCCTTGAATCCACTAGGGATCTTCCCTTGCAAGGGGCCTTGACATCCTCTATGGATCTTCTCCGGTGGAGGTCTCGATCTCCATGGGAGAGGTAGATGAAGGAGCAAAGCTCAACTAACTAAGAGCTAAACCATTGCTAACCCTAGAATGGAGGTGGGAGAGGAGTATATATAGTGCAAGCCACGAAGGGGTAAGTGAGGGGCAAAATAGGTACACGGGCCGCGACCCAAGTCTCTGCGCGCAGGCAGGGCCGAAAGTTCTGGGATGGCCAGAAGTTCCGGGCTCCGGTGGTTACTGGCGAGGTCTGGGCAGGGTCCAGGCTATCTAGAGAGTTGGCACGTCTAGGAGCTGCTCTGTTTGCCGGAGGCAGGAAGGTCCGAGGTCCAGAGGTTTCGTGAAGGCCGGAAGGTCCGGGACATCGAGAGTGTCATCCTCGCTTCTTCTTTCGTCTCTTCCAAGCTTCCCTCATGGATGGTGTAGTCATACGTAGGTGCTAGCACTCCTCCTCATCATCCGTGAAGCTCCGACAGTACCTATGCATGCACACGAGAGGAGTGTCAAGTAGTATACCATCCACGAAGGGGTCAAGTGAACACGTGTAAAGGAGATGATTCACCTTTATGTATGTGAAGTAGACATTGCACGTGTCACTTGCCAAAGTGACTCTTGCCATGGTGATGTCCGTAGGATGCTCTGCATCATCAACCCAGGGAGGGTAATGGTCATGAAAGTCCATGAAGGGTTCCACGAAGAAGCAACATTGCACATACCATGATGGCCTACGTCCATGGAGGACTAGCCTAACTCATGGTAGATCTTCACTAAGTAGGCGATCTCCTTCCCCTTACAAACTTCTTTGTTCAACTCCACAAGACGAACTAGGAGGCTTCTAAGCGAGACCTAACCAATCTAGAAGGTACCACCATCTAAAAGGCAATAGATGTGGTAACAACGATGAACTCCTTGCTCTTGTGTTTCAAATGATAGTCTCCTCAACACTCAATCACTCTCTCACAAATTTGGCTTGGGTATAAGAGATTGATTGGGTGGAAAGAAACTTGGGGAGGCTAGAAGTCAAGATCCATATGGTTGGAGTGGATGCTCTTGACCTCAAAACAAGGGTAGGTGGTTCTCTCTCAAAAATTTGGATATGGGAAGTGTTCTGAGTGCTTCTCATGCGAGTGGGATGTGGTGGAGGGGTATATATAGGCATATCCAAAAGTCCAACCATTACAACTTTATTGCCCAACTCGGTGAAACCGAGGTGAAAACTCGGTTGCACCGACTAGAGCAAAATGTGGCAACTTTGGCATTTTTGGTGAGACCGATATACAATTCTCGATGGTATCGATATGAGTGGCCAAGGGAAGTTACACAACTCAATGAGACAGATTCACAATTCTCGGAAATCCCAATTCTTGTGAAAGAGGCAATAGGAAGTTGGTCACTGAAACCTGGTTGCACCGATATGGAACTTGGTAGTGCGGAGAAGTGGGTTTTGGCTAGGGTTTCTGTCTAGGGTTTTGACTCGGTGTAGCCGAAAAGATATTGTTGGTGGCACCAATTTTGAGTGGTTGGGTACAAGACAAAATATTTGTGGGAGAGCTTGTGAGTGTTTTTGGTGGCTAACACATGATCATTTTGAGCATTTCATTCACCATCATTACCTCGCCCCCTTTTGATAGTATTGGCTTTCCTATGGACTCAAAGTGTTTTCTCACAAAGTAAAATGTAGAGTCTTCATGCTTGTAGCTTGGCTAATCCTATTCCTTGCATCTTGGGGTCTCCTAACCATCCTTTGCCAATCAAAAATTGAACCTTGAAAGTGCTAGTTATCAACTTGAGGGGGCGTGAATAGGCGATATTTATGTAAGGCTTCGAAACAGTGAATGTATTCGAAATATGTGAAGACATAAAAAGGATCAGGTAGGGATACAATCAAGAATCTAGAAAGGGCGTGCAAGGTATAGAAGACATTCAAGCAAGAGAAGCATAATCATCATGACTACTAAGATGTGTCGAAAAAAACTAAGGTGGTATGAAGATAAACACTTGATATGAATGTCTTCGGTGAAAATCTTCACACGATGTTCAAGCAATGTCTTCACAGTTCAGAGTAGGAATGTAAGAGAGTGAAGGATAGATCCAGTTTCTTGACAAAGACATATAATTTTTGGACCAGTTCCAGTTGTTGTGATAATTGTACATCTGGTTAGGGAGGCTGAGATTGAACTCACAAGACCTCGTCTTCACATTATTCCCCTTGAGCCAAAGTCACTTAGACAATGCCCAATCACTCAGGTAAGTCTTCAGGGAGACTTCCAAAACCCATACAAACTTGGTCGCCCGGCAGTCCATAATGACTCTTAGACGCTCTAGACCCAGATGCCTAACCGTCTGGAAGATCACCGTCTTCAAGTGTAATAAGTCTTCAGTTCACTCAGAATAGAAAGTCTTCAATGATGCTCAAACACTCTAGCTCTAGGTGTTTAGGTGTATCTTCGTAGGATGTGTATCTCTCAAAGTCTTCGAGGTGGGTTGCTCCAAAACGACAACAACCATATCTCTCTCTAAGCAGCCCCCTACTTATGGTGGAGGGGGTGGGCTATTTATAGCCAGCGGGCAACCTGACCTGATATGACTAAAATGACCCTAGGTTAATGGCCAACCGAGACATGTCACAATGGTCGGATTTCGAACACACGCGACAACTTTACTTGGGCTACAAGTAAAGCTGACTCAACCAGCTCTAGAAGAGTTTTCCTCTCTATGTCTTCACTCGAAGACATAGGTATGGGTTGAGCATCACGTCAGCATCTGACTTCGATCACATCGACCCCACTTAACAGTATGGTGGTTCCTATGACTCAGGAAAGAACAAACAAAACTACCAAAAGACATCATCTTCGCGTTTCATTGTCTTCGGACGAATGTCTTCATCCATCACCAATGGCTTCAATTGTCATCAATGTCTTCGGTCATTTTTGGGGGTCGTCTTCGATGGCTAAACCGAAACTCTAGGGACTTCTCTTTGTGTTAACCTATGAACTCTCACAAACACATTAGTCCCTCAACCACGTTTATCTTCAATACTGCAAAACCAAACAAGGGTGGCACTAGATGCACTTACAATCTCCCCTTTGGCGCTAGATGCACTTACAATCTCCCCCTTTTGGTCATTGATGACAAACTGGTTGAAGTTTTCAACGGGGATAAAAATATGTGAAGATAAGGTTTTTAAGATTTTGATTGAAAGATATAGAGAAATCCCCCTGAAGATGTGCATATGAATTTTTGGCTTTGAATGCAAATGCACATGGCAGGTTGTAGTTTGTGGAGAACCCCCTATATCTTGTAATCTAATCACTATGCATTTAACAAATATGACAAAGATAATGAAATGCACAATTATGGCTTCGAGCGCATAAAATAACTTGAGGAAGCAAAGATGGCTGCGACGCCGAGTCGATGGAGGCAAAGAAATCACATCATCAGCTTCATCTGCAAGCTTGACGTTGGCGGAAGGAGGTGACGAAGAATAATCACTGTCTTCGAGAGATGGAGTCTGGCGCAACTTCTCCGCACTAGGAGGTGGTGCACCAAATCTGTAGCGAGGATGAAATCCATGTTCACAAAGCTCATGCTTAGGTGCTAGCAGAGTCATAGTCCTTCATGAATGACGACTTGTTTCATAAGCAACAAGGGCATTTTTGTTAGCCAAGTTGCGAACATGGTTGAGATCTTGCACAACTGAGTGCATCTGGCGTCGAGTCCACTCATGATGCTTTTCTTGCTTCTGGATTAGTGAAACTAGAAGTTCACAATAAGTGCACCTCTCTCCATGGCGAGTGTTGATGAGGCAAATTGGTGGCAGTGGCTTCGGAGTTGGTTGCAACAGATCTTGGTTGGCGAAGTGCACCAATGAGTCTTGCCCATGATGGATCAGAAGGAATAAGAAGACCTTCAACATCAGCAGTGCCACTTATGCCTTCAACAATGGGGTTCTTGCTCTTGGATGGATCCAAATCTGCTGGGATAACCTCAATTTTTGGAAGATAAATGCCATGGTTCCGAGTAGCCGGAAGATAACTAGTGTTGGTTTTGTATTTGATGAAGCACATGATCCAAGGAGCATACATCTTCGACTCGAGGACATTAACAGCATTGGCAGCAAGGTTGAAGGAACAAGCCTTGAAGATTGAACCTGATGCCACATACAATGTTGTATAGCAATGTCTTCGGAGGCCCTTCAATCTTGCGTGAGGAGTTGTGCCCTTTGATCGGCCAAATTGTATGCTGAAGAATATGGTAGAGTGTCTTGGGCAGGTACTGAAGATTATACACAAAGACTGAAGTGGTCAATTCTGCATCTTGAGCCAAAGGCTACATCAGTGTCAACATCTCTGTCATATTGGGTTCTCACATATGGAATATGCTTCGAGTTGTAGCCGCATAGGCCTCAGAGTGTCCAAGTCTTCACCAGAGGCAGCAAGAGGTGTTGCAGGAAAGAAGTCCAGTGGTGAAGCAGTGATGTGCTGATCCCTAATCATGAACTCCATCTGCCATGTATTCAGGTCATGACCAAAGCCAGAGATGTGAAGGGTTTCATAGAACTAGAGGATGAGTTCTTCATTCTAGTCTTCATGATTTGTGCAAAATGGTAGCAAACCCACATCTCGAAGACAATCCAGGGCCTGGTCAAAACAAGGAAGACCTTTCACAGCTTCAAAGCTGAGATGTTTGTGGCAAAAGATCATGTTATGGCCATAGAGCACACACATGTAGTACTGACGTTGTGGAACACTCTAAAACCTTTCAGACAGTATCTTGGCTCCCTTGTATCGATTGCGACCAGAGTCGAAGAATGTGTTTTTTAGCCTGAATCGCTCCAACTCGAAGACCAAATGTCTTGCTGGGCCTGACTATCGAATACTTGGAAGTCGAGGCATAGGATTCATGATAGAGGGGCGGCGATCTAGGTTGAACTCATACTAGGGTCCCATCCTTGGTGGTGCAACAAGACGAGGCCATCTTGTAGGGACCATCTCTCCTTCCGTATTCAGCCAACACAATGTTTTCTTCATTGTCTTTGGTGGATGGCGTGGCAGGGACAGGAGGTCCATCAGGGATGGGGCATTGGCTTCGCCCATGGTGGTATCGGCAACATTGTCTTCGGGTGCATGACTTCAGTGGTAGGTTGTTTGGGAGGAACATCTTCAATCCGTAGAACATCATTGACTGGTGCAGTCGGAGAAACACACACTTCGTCTTTAGGAATTGGAGACATGAGATCTCGGGGTCCTCTACGAAGACCTTTGAGGGGTTAAGTGTGGCTGATAGGTTCAGTCTCCTGTGGTGCAAACGGAGATTTTGGCAAAGCTGACACAGGCGGGAAGAATGGAGGTGATGGTGTACCAGGGTCAGCTTCCAGCACATCCAGACGGAGAGGAGTTCCAATGTCCACGAACTCGCTGGTTGGTTGGGGAGAGTGGACCATTGGGGCATCCACTTGCAGAACATGTTCTGTCTCGACATTGTCTTCAAGACCAATGTCTTCGTGAGCAGTGTCTTTGGCAGCTGGAATATCTTCAGGTTTCTGAGTCTCCGTGGAAGCAGACTCGTGCAGTACAACTTGTCTTTCCAAGTTTTCTGATGCAGGGGGCTCCATAGAAATTGGCGTAACAAGCAAAGGTTCTTGAGGAGCAGGTGTTGATGATGGAGCAGAGGGTGGTGCTGGTGCTGGGTCTTGTGCTGGTTCTGAAGGCTTCATTTTTCTTGTTTTCAACCTTTTTGGAGGTTGGGCTTCAGAGGCAGACGCCTTGTGCTTCTTGGCTTCAGCTTCAGCTTGCTTTGTCTTCTTGCTAGACGAAGCAGTGGTTGTGGGGCACAGCCATGGGTTGGCAAACCCAGTGGGGAAGACTATGCCATGCTCCTTAGATTGTGCAGGAGCAGGCTGTTCAGAAGATACTGAAGCTTGATGTGAGCGAGCGATGACTTTCGGCACAAGGGCAGGCTGACCGAGTGCCTTCCTCTTTAATATATCATTGTGAGCTTGCACCATCGTTGTGGTACTCCTCTTGAGGCATGCAAGTGCACCCTTTATAGCTTCACATCTCTTCTCAAACACAGCTTTGAGATCTGCCATCATAAGTCTGTAGCCTTTGATCTGCTCGGCATCAAGTCTGTGCACATTTTGCTTGAAGAGTTCTTTCTCATGGCTGACCTTGGCCTTGGTATGCTTGACCTTCTGAGCCACAGTCAATTCCTCATTCACAAGTCCTTGGAACATGACACTTAGGCCAATTGGGAGCTGAAGAGCATCAATGCTGATTGAGGGGGTCAGCAAACCATTCATCAATGAAATATTCGAAGACAACCGGGTCAATCTCTTCAAGCCGCTTGGCTTCCTCTTCTTTCTGCTGAATAAACCTAGCCAAGGCTTCATCATTAAACTCATCATCTAACAACTCAATCATGTTGGCTGCATCCATCAAAGACATTTTAGGCTTTGGGCCACAAGAAGCAACAACATTTCTCTTCATACGCCTATGCAGGCGACCTCCAGATTCTAGTTCCTCAATGTTTGCAAAAGGGGACCAAGAATCTTGTGGAGAAGACTCTGTAGGAGGAGGAGCCTTGGAAGACTTAGGCTTTGAAGACTTCGACTTGGAAGACTTTGGCTTTGAAGACTTTGGTTCTTCCAAAGGCTTCGGTGGCGGTTCAGGGGCATTTTCTTGATCAACTTCCTCCTCATCTGACTTTGTGGGATCTAGGATGCCAAGTATGCTTGATGGATCGGGATTTTTTGGCATTGGTGGCTTGAACATACAGGGGTAGAATGCCATCTTGATGCGTCATCCTTGGTCTTTAGATGAAGATTTCTATATCAAATGTCCATCCAAGGTGCATTCTCAGCACACATTTCAGCATACTCATCAGTGACGAAGCGGTAGTAAAACCACTCCACACTCCAATATTTGGAGGCGATTCTTGCGTTTGGTGTATGCCTCCTCCTTATCAGGATTGTACAACTCATATAGATTTGGGGGAAGATCCTTAGCAGTGTTCTTGCGTCTCTTCTTTTCTCCCTTCTTGACTGGTTTGTCGTCTGCCATTGGCTTCGGCAAAGGCTTCGACAATGGCTTCACAGGAGTGCACAAGTAGGAACATGCACCAGAAGATTCCACATGTATCTGCAAGTAGTCTGCAAACGAATTGAGACTATGAGATCCAAGTGATTCTACTACGGAGATGTACCTGTGAAAGAGTTAGAGACGCGAGGGAAGAGGAGACATCATATGCATTCTCAGATTATTTTGAAGTTTAAACTGAGTTTGGAAGAAATTGACCTTATACCGAAGACATTCACTTCTATAGAGAATATGGTGATTTTAGATTTGTACAAATCCAAGGATTTGCACAAGTGAGGAATCGACCAAGTTTCATCCCACAAAGTGAATATATTTGGTAAGGATAGATCTAGATCTAAATTTGGTTGAGTGGA